>JAVJGI010000001.1:59357383-59438858 GCA_035590275.1 Ibycter americanus
AGCTCCGTGCCGGCGGGGCGGGCCCGGCCCGGCCTCCAGGGCGCCTCGCCTTTCGGAGGCCGTCGGACTCCTAAATTTTCTCCTGTTGTAGCAGGAAAAGGGGAAGCGGCGGGATCACCTCATGGGCCCGCAGCTTCCCCTTTTTCTGCTATAAGCGGGAAATTTAGGGCCGACGTGAAAAATGGGCTAATGCGCTTTTTTTTCACCCCATAAATATTTTTGTGCTCCACTTGCGTGCTGGGGGGGCAGGCGGCCTCTCCAGGTCTTCCTCACAGAAGCAGATGAAAGCAGGCTTTGTTGCGACTCAAAACCTGCCAGTTTTTCCTCAGTATTGAAGATTATTTTGCGTCAAAACTTTTTAAATGGTGTTCTTGGTTCGGGGGTTCTAGTGCCGGGTGATCATGCACACAGAGGGATGAAAAAATGATTAATGTATGGCTTCAGGCATCAGGTAGAGCATGCCAAGTTCCAAGCATCAAAACCAAAAATTCATAGCAGTGCTAAAGGTGAAGGAACTCTGGGAGGTCACTCTGTATCATACAGAACATGGAAACTTTTAAATACCAAACCCGAAAACTTGCAGCACTGCTAGAAGTGGAATGCTGGGAAGCCGCCATGTTAAAACACGTCGCACTCATGTCTTCTCTGGTAGATGGGATGAAGCAAGCTTTCCTAGCCATCTTTGGTCAAGCATGTGAACATCGATTTAATTGGTATGGGTCTTGCTTTGGATTGTAGATATCTTAATCTCTGTAAAAGTAAACACTATAGTGAGTGAGTAAGATCTGGAGTATGCTGGTCCGGTTTGACCACTGGAAAGTCTTAAAGCTAGTTTTCAACAAACAGAGAGCATGTACAAAAAAAGCTGATGAAAGCTTGTGCAAAATTTTGGTGCGGTTGAGATGCGGAGATTCTGCAAGGGAAGAAAGTGGTCCTGGCAATTTTTGAAAGGACTTTGTATTTCTTCTGAGTTATCTTAGTCGCACAATTTTAGTTTGAAGAGTTTAATTCTTAACACTTATATCAGAAAATTGCTTGTTTGATCAAGGTCATGAAGTAAATAGCCAGGGATTGTAAAGACAACAATATTAGAGCCGAACTAAAGCAGCTTTCCCCACATTTTATTGTGATGGTGGTTCTCACATTCTGGTAATAGTGTGCACGATAAGTACTGTTTTAATAATCAGTGCACGATCTGATCTTCTTGCTAAGTGCCTAACTAGCAACTTGAGGTAGGTGGCAGCCAGTAACTAGTTAATGATCATTAATGCTGCGTGAGAGGTGTGTGATTAGTGTCACACTATGCAGTATGGTCCGGTAGGAGAAATACAAGACTTAGTACTTCTGTGAACTAACTATTCAAGCTAATTAACTAGTGTTTTTCTGTTGCTTTCCCCCCGGCCCCTTACAGAAGGTGTCCTCGCCAGTTGCTCCAGTTCACATTGTCAATGAAGAGTCAGCTGACAAGACTAATTTGGGCTTTATTCATGCATTTGTGGCTGCTATATCAGTCATCATCGTATCGGAACTGGGGGATAAGACCTTCTTCATTGCAGCCATCATGGCAATGCGGTACAACCGTTTGACTGTGCTGGCTGGTGCTATGCTTGCTTTGGGACTGATGACGTGTTTATCAGGTTTGCATTCTTTTCTTTTTGTTTCATCGCTTAAAATGTGCTGGATGCATATTAATCAATACATTTTAATTGAAATTCAAATGAAGGTAGGAGGTATATGCAGATTTCTGTTTTGGGGAGAGTGTGAAGGTTTTCCTGGGGACCATGGCCCAGATTGAATATTTAGGCTCTTACCTGTAATGAGGTGCTTGTGCTCCCTAGAGCTCAATATAAGTTTAAAGGAAGAAGAATGAGACTGGGAGCCCGAGCACTTTCTTTGATTTTTGGGCCACTGGTTTCCTTTTTATTTTTGGCTCCTGTTAAATTAGTGTGCTTAAAGGGAATGTGGGAGTGACTTCTGGTTTTCCTCCTAAGGCGAAAGATTCTTAATATGATGACAAATTTACCTTGTCTGACTTGTATCCTTGTAAGTGTAGCAATTTGGATTTGTGCTGAGCAGCGTGAGTGGAAGATGACGTTCTGCCACTATCCTTTGTGATGGGTGGTACTGGCAGCCGAGAGTTGGGAGCGGGAAGTGAGGTGTCAGGTGGCACTTGAGGAACCTGTAGCTGTGCTTACTTAGCTGCGATCATAAGATTGAGCAGCCTTTAGGTACATCAGATGCAACATAAATTTTGTTGTGTGTGCTCATTTCTAACCATGCCCATTTCAGAAATAATTGAAATAGTGTTCATTGGTTTGTGCACACTGGAGACAGTCAGTTAACTGGCTTCAGGCTTCTCGGCAAGTGTTTCTGTGCGTCTGTTTTGGGTGTGTAGCTATTGCTGTATATAATGCTGCAATTATTGCAATCTTAGAGCAGTTTCCATTTGCACTGTGTGTAATGATAGCATTGGATGAGTTTCTACTATTACTCACTTAATATAACTGTCTTTGTTTCTTCTCCCACTTCTGTACAGCTTGCTTCATTTAATGTTACTTAGTACCACAGGTGATGCACTATTCCGTAAATTTTGCGATCTCTTTTCTCCTGCCTGTTACGGCTCTCCCTTTTTCTATACTAAGTCTGTCTTCGAATCTTTCTTGATGCTTTTTCATAAAAGCTTTCTTTTCTGCTTGCAGTTGCTTGCATTGCTTTACTTCAGGATTTTCAATCTTCAAAAAGAAGTTTAGTTTAACTCCTGGTTTATTTAGCTGTGCAATTAATACTGTTGTTCATGTATGTATGTGCCATGTTTACTAATAATACAGTGTCAGTAGTTTTGGTCTCGTAGTCTTTACTTTTGGTAGTGGCAGTGTGGATTAATTTCCAAGTTATGTAGTAATTTATGAGGGCATTTTTCAACTAAGAAAGCATGTGCAAGAAAACATACATGGTAGTATGCTTCCTTTTGGCTAATTGCATGTGGAGTGAAGCAACAGAGACAGTTGTGAGTGCATGGTCCAAGCAGCCTTGAATGTTAGGTGTGGAACTTTAATTTCCTCTTCATTTATACAGGCCTTTTTTGTCCAAAAATGCGAACTAGTCTTACTTTGTGAAGATACATGTTTCTGCCTATTATTTGCAAACTAGTTTTCACTTAGTTTGATAGCCTTCAATACCTGAAAAAGTAGATTCACTGTGGAAGTAGCTTTTTGGTCTTTGAGTGGGATCAGTGCTTTTTAAATTAAAGGAATATCTAAGTTGGTCACATTGTGTGATTGTGGGGAGTGTGAGAGAGGAGGGAGTAGTAATGTGCAGGTATTTGCACTTGGCAAAAGAAGACAGACGTGGATTCGTGCAGCTGGATGATTTGTGGGTATGTCTAGTAGATTTAACTTGTAGAAAATCTTATTCTAACTTTATCTGATAAATGAAATTATTAGAGATGCTATCCAACATACAGTCATATATAAAAATGGAATTAACTACTATACACTGTGACTAATCTAACATGATTACAGATGGTAGTTTCATGGCATGCTTGGAGAGAGGCAGGACTTGCATAGTCCGTGATGGGAAAGATAATGTTGCTTGGACTGGCTCTTGGGAGCAGCAGCACATCAGCTTTGCCTGGTGTGCCTTGTCTGCGTGTTAATGGACTTCAGTCTCTGGCATAACCAGTAATGGCTGGAGTTTCTAGAGTGTTGTTATCTTACAAAAACAAGAATAGAAAATTATGTAAGACTAAAAAACCACAATATTTCTTTATCGGTGGATATTTGAATTGCAGACTTTGCTGGCAAGCATTTCTTAGATGTGGGAAAAACAATTATGATTCTCATGCTTATTTTTTTTGAATGATGCATTTGTTTTCTTTACAGTTTTGTTTGGCTATGCCACCACAGTTATTCCTCGTGTGTACACATATTATGTGTCAACAGCACTGTTTGCAATTTTTGGCATCCGAATGCTTCGGGAAGGCTTGAAAATGAGTCCAGATGAGGGTCAGGAAGAGCTGGAGGAAGTTCAAGCAGAAATTAAAAAAAAAGACGAGGAAGTAAGTCATAAACTTGCTGTGAATTATAGCTGATGAAATAGTTAAAGCCATGAGGCTGCAGAATGGCATTGTCGTGTTTTGGGGTGTTCAGCTGTGGCTGTGGTTGATAATGTGACACAGAAACATGTGGCACATGGGACAGAAGTGGCCTCTGGAGGCCGTTTCAACAGGTCACTCCAGTTCTGTGGCAAGCCTGGCTTCTCAGGAGAAAAGGGACTTTCTCCACAGAGTGGGGTGGTGTTGGCAGGTTTTTGTTGGTGTTTTTCTTGGGTTTTTTTTTAAACACGTTAGTAGCAGAGAAGACATCAACAGTTCACTCTTGTCTCTACTTTTATTTGGTTTTATGGTCAGGCAGATTAATGCTGAGGTTTGTAGGGTTGCAGCAAAGGTCTCTATTATAATAACTTACTAAATATACTGGCCCACTTCTAAGGAATAGTGTGGAGTATTAATCATACTTCTTTTAAGATTTTTTTTTTTTTTTTAAAATTATTATTACTATTTTTGTCAAACCCTAATTTGAGAGCCACCAGTTGGGAAGAGCGGGATCCTTGCTTCAAAAATGAAAGGAAGTCTGTGGTTAAAAACCAGGTGTCATTCCTACTGAAACTGCGGTGTAAGTGCAAGCAGTACAAGATGGACAATAACTGGAGGTTAGAGGTGATTACAAGTATATGTACAGACATATGTGTGTACATAATATGTAGCTAGTTTTTTTAAATGATGTCTAATATAAATAATACATTGATAATGCAGCAGTCGGTGGCTAATAACATTCCAGATACTAAATGGCTAGCTTTACTGTGTAAGTATTTAATCTGGGTTGTTTAGATGACATTTCTAATCTTATGGTCGGTTGGTGTGTGTTTTGTTTTTTCCCCCCTTGTGTTCCACAGCTTCAGAGAACTAAACTGTTAAATGGGCCAGGAGATGTGGAATCAGGGCCAGGCACCACTATACCTCAGAAGAAGTGGCTACATTTTATTTCTCCAATCTTTGTTCAAGCTTTTACTTTAACATTTCTAGCAGAATGGGGTGATCGTTCCCAATTAACAACCATAGTCTTGGCCGCCAGAGAGGTGAGTGTTTCAGAATGCCCGCTGTTCTTTTGCTGTCTGTGGGTTGCCTGCAGAGAAGTGGGAGAGACAAAATACTCTTGGAGGCAGTATCAGATTCACACCTGATGCCTTGGTGTGCCTTACTCAGTGTTACAGCTGTGTCGAGACCTGAAAATAAATGCACTGAAGCTCTGTGTAGTATTAAAACTATTGTTAAATGATTGGGTCTGCACAGGCATTTCTGGAAATAGTTGGTTTATGTCATGCAGCTGAATGCAGGGTGTTTTTTTGTTACAGTGTTGAGAGATGTTACAGACCAGATGCTTCTTTGATCTGTGTGGTCAAGCAGTTTTAACACAGTAGCTTTAAAAAAAAGAGGCCTTCATCCCAGCAAACTTAAAGCTGTTAAAAAGATACCTCTTTTTAAAAACCTAAATGTATAGTATGGTACAGCATATAGAACTAAAATAAACTGTAAACTGCCGTGCAGTAACTAATACTGTAAATGAAGTGATATCCAGCATGATGATCAAAATTTAACTGGATTATATTTAAAGGAAAATTAAGACTTACAGTCAGCCTTTTAATAAACATGAGTAGCTTGTCCCTGTGCTTTTTCATGCATTGAGATAATTTACATTTTTTCCATAGGACCCATGCTTCTTTTAGTGCACTTTCAGACTTCCCTAGGGATAAATCAGGGCTGTCTAATGAAGGTGGCTATAATCTGTAGGAACCTCTTGTCTCTGTTACAGCACAGGGAAGGTGCTTGGAGCTAACAAGGCAGGGAACAGCAGATGGAGAGGTTGATCTCTTAGTTCAGGCAGTTACATGCCATCTTAGAAAATAAGGAATCATTACTGCCTCTGCCCAGGTTTTTTTATGTGGTGCTAGGCAAGTTGCTTAAGCTCATCTTTTCACAGGTGGTTGTTGACTTCTGGTTTGCATTTCCTGAGTGTCCATTAGACTCTGTGGTCTGGTTTGTGAAGTGTTGAGCATTGCAGCTGAAGGCTGTGGGATGTTGTGCCTTTAGCATATGAAATGTTTGTGTAAGTGCTACAAAAACAAGTTCTACAAAAAAAGTAATTGTAGGTATCTCAGTTCTGGCTTTCAAAGTCAGCAAATTACTATGATCTGGATCTTTTTTCATTTTACCTGTAGGATTGTTTTATACCCCTTTGTTTCATAATATATTTAGATAAATCCTTCTGTGAAGTACTAAGATACGTAGCAGGAGCATTACAGAAATGCTTGTGAGGAAAGAAATGATCTTCATAGGGAGATTTGAGCAACGTGGTAAGTTAGCTGTGACCATACATTCTATAGTGACAAGGAAATCCTACATGACTGTTCATTAAGTAGTGTCCATCCTGTCACAACAAACAGGGCTCCTTTGGATGAAAAAGAGGGTGATAATTGGGCTATCTCAGTGCATACACCAGGGGAATGAATTAAGATTGTCTTTATGAACCTAGTCCTGACAACAGTCTTTAAGAACTTGATTTCACACCTAATAGTTTACTGTGTAGAAAAATTGTTGATCTGTTTTAAGGAAACAGAAAAAGAAGCTCTGTAGTGTCCTACTAGACTGGCTTTGCCTCAGCTGCTGTGCCTGAGCACTTCCACTTCTGGAGACACTATACTGAAGGAAGCCATGGAAACTTGTTATCTTTCAGAGGTGGCTCTAGGGAACGGCGTGGGGGCTGATATCCACCCTGTGCCCATAGGGGCTGTGCAGGTAACTGCTGACTGCAGGGAAACAGGGATTTTGATATTGATACTGATCATGATCCTGGAGGCCAGTGTGTTCTGCTGGCATAGCCCTGCTTCTGACCTGTGCTTCTTGGTGGTTTCCTACCTGTCCTCTGCTTGGTGCTCACCACCTTTTTTCACTGGCTTGTGATTTTGGTTCTACTGGCCAGTCAGTGTTGTCTTTTTTCATACCATATAATTTCTTAGACAGTTTTGCTCTTTGCCTGTTAGAGACTTCATGTGTACCTCATGTGACGGCAGCAGCGTTTTTGCTCTCAGGGCTGAGTCTCACTTAAGAGATGTGCAGGGGACTCAACTCCACTTTCCTTCATTAATCTTTGTACAGGAGAAAGTCATTCTACTACCTTGCCTTTGTTACCAGTCATTAAAAGATTATTTTCTGTTTCTAATGCTGAAAATTTCTATTTTATAAGGCGGTCAGTACATATGCTGCCCTTAACTGTGTAATTTATAAGTAGATCTGAGAAACCTTCTTTACGTAGTAGATTTGTTCACCTATTGAGTAACTGCTTGTTATGCAGTGATGTGAAAGCTGTCATTGACAAACTTCGAAAACAGTTCATTATCCTCTGGACTTTATTCTTTCATACTTCCCCCTTTAGATGATTGAGGGGGGCAGGCAGAGCGTAGAGCACAAGCTTGTGAAGCCGAACAAAGGAGTCAGAATGTTTTAGCTGCTGAAAGCTTTCATTTGCAGTTCATGGATTTGTTTTTCTCTTTCTTTATAATTATGTTGGTGTTCTTCCAGCTGATGCGTGTTGTTTCTCAACAGCTGCCACCTTCCCTCTAGAGGTTTCTTAACTGTTTTAAGTATAGCAGAGTGATTTCTGAATCTACATTTAACGATTGAAGATGCTTCTTAGTTGAAACACACCATGTGCTCCTGTATTAGTCAGGTTTAGATTTAAGTCTGTCTCGCTAGCTGATGTACACTCTTACTGGTCTTCAAGGCAGTGATGGATAGCAGAGCAGAGCAAACACCAGAGAGTATCCTCCACACTTGAAAGTGTGCAACCAGGGAAGGCTTTGCTCCTTCGTGGCAGGAGGTTGTAGGACTAGTGGGTTTTCAGCTGTGCTGATGTTTCCCTTCTGTGTTTTTTCCTCAGGACCCCTATGGTGTGGCGGTAGGAGGAACGGTGGGACATTGCCTATGCACTGGTTTAGCAGTTATTGGAGGGAGAATGATAGCACAAAAAATTTCTGTTAGGACTGGTAAGTGAAAACTCCAACCAAAACAATGTGTTACTGCTGGTAATATCTGTGGTGTAAGTGACTTCATGTTTCTTAAAACTTCTGGAAAACCTCAAAATACTGTGGGGTTTTTTTAATTTGAGCCTGTGTCTTTCAACCCACTGCCTCACCCCACCCTGTAGTCAGCTCCCCTTGCAGCGGTGACCCTGGGCTGTTCCCAGGGCTGCGTGTCCCTCCTGCCAAGCAGAGTCCAAGCATGTGCCACCACCTTGGGCAGGATGCTTCTAAGGGGTCTGGCCTTAATTGAACATAATGGTTTACTGACTCAGATTTAAGGAATCAGAATGGGTATTGTAGCTCCAGGTTTAAAGATGGACACAGGTGAAGCATGTTTTGCTTCACTATTGGCTAGCTTGTGGGAGACCAGAGGAAGGAAATACAGTGTTTTGAACAGTCAGTATGGTTTGACAGTGGATAATAGAAATTCTGTTACAATTCTGAGTACAGACCTTCAGGTGAGCAAGAGAACTGCATACTTACAAGTTATGCCAGCTATATAAAAGCCTTCAAAGGTACTCTGTGTGTGGCATAAATGTGTTTGTGGTTTTTTATCATAAACTGCTATCTGTAACAGGAAGGACCAGTAAGGTTACATTGGGTTGTTTGTTTTTCCTTAGATTAGGTTGCACCTTGCTTCAACTGTCCATCCTGTGATGTAGTGAGATTTCTTGCTCCCAGGAAGGATTCTGTGAAGCTGCTTCCTATAAATGTTCATTCAGAATATTTGTTCTGTAGTTGCAGAGGTTGTAAAAAACCAGCTTCTCTGCAAAAAGTAAAACATGCATTCTGTTGTGTTTGTTTGCCAAAGAAATTGGTGATGAAATGCTAATCTAACAACAATTTAATATGTTCCTAATAAGCTCAGTGTGGACCTTTGGCCACAGGAATAGTCTTACTAGGTTAGACCAAAGATCCATCTAGCCTGTTAGTTTGTTTAGGGAAGAGTAGGAGAATATGTACAGTGGTGCTTTCCCAGAATACTGTCCCAGCCTCTAGCAGATTGTGGCCACTGCAAGCAGTTAAATGTTTTTGATACTGTCTCTTTCAATATAGTTACCTAAAGTGTGCAAAAAATGCTTATGTCACTCTTAACTGATGGCTTGCATGAGGATATTGTATCTTATTTTCCCCCACAACCAAATATTCAACAGCAGGTGTCAACTTCAGTTTTATACTAGCTGAAGTAGTAAGAATAAAACAATTCCTTCTAATGACCAGAATATATTCTTGTAGTTGCCGTTAGACAGTGGGATGGTATATGCACATTGTGATATCGAGGTAGAAACAATGTTCACTGTTCGCACCAGAAATGTTAAGGTTGTTTGGGAATCAGACATTAAAAAAAAGACAAAAATCTGTAATGTCTCACGGAAGATATTTAACTTTCAGTATCTAATTTTTTTGGTTTCTGTTTTTTTCCCCAGTGACAATCATAGGAGGCATTGTCTTCTTAGCGTTTGCATTTTCTGCACTATTTATAAGTCCAGACTCTGGTTTTTAAAATTTTTCATCACTGCAGAAGAACAAGGATTGGAAGTGTCAAGCAGCTGTCCTTGTGCATTTTTGTATATAATGTACAGAATTATAGTTAAATACGCACTGAAGATGAGACACTGAACTTTTTATAGCGAATGATTCATGGAACTGATGCATTTATGGCAGCTTCTGCAGTGGAGATACGCTTATTGTCCAGTTTGTTTATTCTGTGGTGCCTGCTCCCTTGGTGGGATTTGCGTGGTCTTCTTGCTTGCTGGACCTGGCTCAGCTGAGTTCTGAGGATCTACTCTCATAAGTATTGAGGCTTCCTCTTTTCTTCCTGTTACACACGGCCACCTTTCCTGTTTCTTCAAGAGGGAAGACTCTGCCTTGTTCCATGTTGCTCAACAGAAGGTGTTAAGGAGAAAACTGCTGGCTCCCACCTTCAAGGGCTTCGGTTCCAGAGTGTGCCCAAGAGTGGATAATCTAAGCAACAAGAAACCTGGGAGCAGTTTCTATACCAATGAGTGGCTGAGCCACTGACAGATAATTTTATAAACTTCATTTAGAGGGAAGAGTTCTTAATCAGGGATTTTTATCAGGAAATTGATGTGTGGTGATTAATAGCCTACCATGTTCAATATGCAATCTGTCTGGAGCTAGCATTATTTGACCTTTTTTTAAAAAAAATTTTTTTCAAATGTTAAAGTATATGGAGAGTAATAAAATGGTCCAACTTAACAATACTCCATTTCCAGTACTGAACAATAATGGAATTCTTAGATTTAGATGTGTTCCTGTTTTTCTTTTTAGGAATAGAAATGTAATCTGGAAGATTATTAATAAAACATAGTGTCTCCATTTGAGTTATTTTCAGTATTGTTTTTGATGGTTCCCATAATTTTTGCCACAAAGGTTTACCTAATGATTATGTACCTGAGGTGAGAAAAGTTTGCTAAATTTATTTTGGATACTGATAAATGCCAGTGTTATAAAGACTTTGAAAATGTTGACTACTGAAGATAGCAGGTTATAGAAATACATGCTTTTCTCTGCTCTTCCGTGATGATTTGGATTCTGAGCTAATGGCTTAAAAAACCCCCTAAGATCTACTCAGGAGCAGTCTAGTACAATAGAACATATGGTTTCTGGTATTACCGATCTGCCTTTTATTGAAGCTGACGTAATAGGGAGCATTACAAATTTGACCATTCCATTTGTAGCTCACAATTAGAGCAGTCCCTAATTCTTCTCTTAAGTTTCTTTGCCCAGAAACCCCCTTAATGCCACATTTCCTTAAGACCGCAGCAGCGCAATGCCCTTCATGTGCAGTGGTATGAAAACAGGCTACAATTTTGGGCTCCAGACCTAAATGTTCATGTCTTGGCCTGAAAGAAGGGTGCTGCTGGCAGTACCATCACTAATTACTAGGTGAGGCACTGCGGTTGCTGTGGTGTGGGTTTTTTTGGGGTTGGGTTTTTTTTGTTGTTTTTTGTTGTTGTGGTTTTTTTCTGTTCTGCTTTTGAACCAAACATTGTAGTCAAAACCTCTTCTTTCCCACAGCCTGGAAACACACGCTTTATCTCCCTTGTGTGTTTTGGCCTCTGTGTGGAGGGGATTTGTAGCAGAGGTCATGTTAAAACAGAGCAGGAACAGGGAACCCAAAATAGGGCAGAGCCTAAACTTAACTGTTTACTGAACAACTGCATGTTGTATTAATCAAAAGTGGTGCTGCTGGACTACAGA
Organism: Ibycter americanus; assembly: GCA_035590275.1. Taxonomy (NCBI): domain Eukaryota; kingdom Metazoa; phylum Chordata; class Aves; order Falconiformes; family Falconidae; genus Ibycter; species Ibycter americanus. The sequence continues at coordinate 59,368,745 of JAVJGI010000001.1, forward strand.
AAGTTCATGCAGATGTGTCCCGGGTAAAGTAACTGTGGTGCCGCAGTTCATCCTGAAAATTCTTGCTCAAAATCAAAAAAGCCAAACTGGCTGGCCATACTCAAATGTAGAAGCTTTTCAAACTTTGTATGTGCTGCTTAAAGCTGTTTTGGTACGAAAACAATTAGGATCAAGAGAAAAATGAAGCTATTAAATGTGTTGTTTGTAGAGGCCAAGTGTGAAGTTGAGAACAAATTTCTGCAACTTCCACAGTTATGTTTTACTGTTACAAAGTTATACATGATGCTAAGTACTGCTTTTGACCAGCTTGGATGTGCTCTAATGCTAGCTAGGCAGGTAGGGGTGAGTTTGATTAGTGGTGGTCTTTTTTCTTTTTATTTTTTTTTTTTTAATTAAAGCAGAAATGTTGACTTCTCCTTGGAAAGCTATTATAAAATTAGCTCATGAAATTTTAGTAAAAGCTTTGAAAGGTGCTTTAATAGTTGCTGCTAGTTACAGTGATTTAATGTTGTCAAGTGCCTGTTGGAATTTTTCACAATTTAAAGAATCTAGCTGGGATGTAACCAAAGCCCATTGAAAGTGATCGGGGACTCCACTGGCCTATTTTTAGAAGCACTGTCTGCGCTGCACCGTTTGTAGCACAAATGGTGTCCTTCCACAGCCTCTCAAAGCACTTGCGGCCTGTCGGCTGATCCAGAGGTTGGGTTTTTAGCAGCTTTCATCATACTTCTTTCTTGTATTTCTAGCGCGTTGCTGTTGGAGAGGTGTGTGGCACTGCTCTGTCTCGAAATAACCTGGATACTTGAAGTAAAGGTAATAAGGTGTGTGTGTGTGTGCATACATACATATATATATCTAAAAGCAAAAAACCCTCTTACCCTTTAGGATGAGTTTGCATCAAAAACTTCCAGATTTTGTTAACGCCTTCCCTTTGCACATATTTTCCTTCAAATAGCAGGTCTTAATTGAACAGGCATGTACGTTGTTGGTAAGATGAAGCAAGCCTGCTTACTAGAGCTAAAACATTTTGGGAGAATGTGTGAGCTCGGTCCTTGGCCCCTGGGCTAAAACAGCCTGTGCAGGAGATGTTGAAGGCAGAACGTGAGAAGGTGAGGGCTGATGCTGCACTGACTTGTGCTGCCCTCTGAATTCCGAGGGTGGGGAGCTGAAAGCCAGTATTTGGACACTTGGGATGCTGATGCATGGCAGCAGTAATTCATTCCCTGTCCCTCCTTTCCCCGCCCTGCGCCTGAAGTGGAAGAAGAGCTCTGTCTCTCTACACCTCCTGATACCAAGAGATCTAGTGGGAACCATGGGGCATGTCTTACCTGACTGAATGAGCTGTGCAGTTCAGTAGGCTCGTCTGCTGCACCCTCATCTAACGTCTTTAAGATCCTCAGTGAGCTGAAATGTGTTTAACAGGGGAGCTGGGCATATGGGAACAGATAATTTTGTCTTTTCAGCAGCCAGCTGTAGCACCAGCTTCCTCTCTTCTGACATGGTGTCCTGACAAGTTCCTCGCCAATTTTCAGGAGCACTGAGCCTGTGTGTTAAAGCGCCAACACTGCGCAGAATCTGTGCATGATCAGGTCGGGGGAGATGTGATGTTTATAGACGCTCAAGCAGTGAAATTGTGGCCAAGCTCTTGGGGAGGGCGGTTTGGTGCTTTTGGCTGCATCAGGTTTGCTCATGTGAAAAAAAATACAACAGCACCTGTAGTTCAGGTCTGCGGTGGTGGTGTTTGAGCTGCTCTCAGGCAGGGAGGAGAGCCATTTGCAGGGCTGGGAACTGTAAGACACCAAGGTTCAAAATGACAGAGCAGGCTTGATGCTGAACTGGTGGGGCAATATGTCCCACGTGGCATAAATGCTTCTGTTCTGAGGTATTATGTACAGCAGGTTCCTAGATGGTGGTTCTTCTGGGAAAGAGCCGGTTGGTGTATTAGCCAGCCAAGTCTGGGGTTTTCAGGAAGAAAATATAGAAAAAGTTTAATAGTGCTTGTACCCTTTTAAATGAAGGTAAATTTGGGGGTTGCCTTGCATTTTAGAATATGAACACCTGAGGTAAGTACCTGAAGTTTTAATTGCCACAGACCTATGCAATTTCTTGTTCTTCTGTAGCTGGAGAGTGGGAGGTACAGTGAACGAGTGTTTAAGTGTTGAAGGGAAGGCTCTGCAAACTGTTGCATCTGCAACATGGAAAATAGGCAGCTGTCCACCACGGCTTTCCCATCCATCCTGCAGCACTCCCTGCTGGGGCCAGATGCAGCCAACCTCAGTCACTGCCAAGGGAACCTTGAAAGCAGCATCTAAAGCAGGAATTTGCATTTCTGACTGCCTGTGCACACAGCAGGAGTTTAAAAGTGCACACTACCTGCAACTGCTCATTTCCAGGCACCGGAAACAAAGTGGAGAGGATGGGAGATTTTTTTTTTTTTTTTTGTATCCCATTAGAACTGACCATCAGCTGAGATGTTTCAAATGAGAAAGGCTTGTCCTTGTTATTTTTGAAGGTGCCTATTCCCAGCCCTTAGGTAAAGCCCATCTCATTACACCGTATGTGGCAAAGTGCAGTATGGGCAGATTAAGGTAAGCTGCTAATCTCCCATCCCGCCAGGACAAAGTTTTTCAAAGGAAACCTACTGAACCCCAAAGTACAGGTCCGGGTCCCAGCCGAGCCCGCTCTTCCTCGGGTAGCGCAGCCAGGTATGTATAAGCTGGGCTGGTGCTTGGCCTTGCTGTTTTGAGTCTGGAAACGTGAAGGAGGGGCTCTATTGACTAAGTGCTGCAAGAGGCAGCCCAGCCCGCTGCTGTACAGCTTCCCTGCACCTCAGCAGCACCTCTGGCTCTGGGCAGGCTGCGCAGCAGCTGGAACGCTGCCACCGCTTCCACGTGAGCAGTTTTACAACGTGTTTCTAGAAAGGGGTTGCTGGTTGAGTCTACCTACATGTTAGTCCCAGATATTGTCTATTAAAAAAAATAGCTCTGATCTTGAATTAAGAGGATCAGGCAGTTTCATTGTAATATAACCTGAGTTATCCTTGATTTCCAGAGATGTGGAAATAATGGCATAGTGGCAGTTGTTGTACTGACAGGGATTATTTGCCTAAGATGACTTTGAACAGCCCCTGAAGTCAGCACCCTTGGCAAGTTACAGCTATGGGCCTTTGCTAATGTAGATACAGGTTACATGTAACCTGTAACATTCTTCCATCTCTATGTGGCGCCAGTACTATAGATGCGTGTTTCTTCTGGATGATTTAAATTTACTTCCCAAGCGAAAATACATTGCCAAAGGGTCTGACAGCGATAGAGACTGTGTGCTCCAAAGAATGCTAGTAAGACTGGAAACTTTTGTTCCTATTTTATGTTACCCTTGAACAGCTGAAATCTTCAGGAATTTATATCACTAATGCCTGAGACTTGGAAGTGCAACTAACCTTTGGATCACTAATCTTTACAAGTACTTAACAGTTGCATTCTCATGTAAGCATGATTTTTGTTTTTAACTTTGCACAACAGCAGAATGCCATTGAACAGCATTGCAGGTGTGGCAGCAGTTATAATTACAGCTCTTCTTCTTGATAAGTTTATGGAAAAATCTATTGATATTTCCAAAGTTCAATTTTAAGAAAACTGATAATCTTGTTTGCTACATGCTATCGGTCTTGTTATGCGTGGGTGTTGACAGTTTTTAACTACAACTGCAGCACTTCTGTAGCTGACCTTGTTTTGACTCCTGGGGCACAGGGGGCTTACAGCATATGGAAGTAATATAAAACTTGCCCATGTATTGTTTAATTCCCAAAGGCAAAAGATCAGTACCTGCACATGGGCATCTATTTACAGAATTACAGAAAGAACTGCAGACAGTAAAAATAGCTAAGTGTAGTTATCATTGCATTCAGCTTCAATTACAGGATTTCCTTCCCTCCCTCCCTTGACATTTAATTCTAAATCATTAATGTTTATGCTTTAGTTAGTGCAAAAGGATAGGGAGAAAGGGTTAGACCGCCCTGACAGGTTACATGTTACCACACAGCTCTTCAAAGCAAGGGCTGCATGCTCTATGTGAGTTGTGCTCAGCTAAATGCAAGTCTCTGCTTCCCTTTTCAGTGGCATAGCTGACATTTCAGATCATCTCTACTCCTTTATAAATATTGTTCTTTGACAGTTCACCAGCAGAAGAAATACCTGGGGAGGGGAGGTGAAAGAATTAAAGAAGGGTGTTTTGCCCATGCCAGAAACCACGAGAAGGGCTAGGCTTGATAAACCCTCCCGTGGCACACAAACACTGCAGTGCTGCTCCATTGTTTGGCAAGAACAGGGACTGCACATGTGAAGGTAAAAAAGTAGTTTTAAGTTGTGCCCATTCAAACAAGTGCTGCGTGAGTAAACTGCAAGGCAGTCATGTAAATACACAAATCAGAGGTCTCTAGCCCTTAGAGTGGGGCATCAATTTATAGCGGTACAGAGAGAAGACAAGAAAAAAAAAATACAATATGCGTTTTTACTGAAATCTTACAAGTCATTTGTTTGGGTAGGGGAGAGAAGATAAAATCAACATCGAGCAACAAGTTGGTTCTGTGGGTGGGGGAGAGAGAGTGCCTTCGTTACAGTCCTGGGAAGGGTAAGAGCGCTTCACTGTGAAACTTGGGATGAAACTGACATCAAGCAACTCAGAAAAAAACCTTCTAGAACCTTAGAAGCTACAAAAAGCAAAATTTTAAATGAGTTACATTTATTCAGTTAAAAAATTGACAGTTAGTAATGGTCACATGAACACCAGGGAACTGTATCTACATTTCCTGACGTCAATATGAGCGGCACTAGGGTTTTTCTGTTTTCTTTTATGTATACAAATCTAATGCCAGTTAAAAAAATACAAAACAAAATTGAAACCCAAGACACTGTGAAATCAACACTGCTTAAAAACTCAAAATTCAATCTGATATATTTGAAAATAAATAATTTTTACCATTCTCATTAAAAAAAGACAACTCACCAACTGCTTTCAAAGCAGTAACATCTTTAAGACCATTCCTGAAAGTGTTTCTAAAATAATTACCCTTTGATTGTCTATTAATGCAGCATCTCTCAGTCTTAGCTGGGGTCTCTATATTAGGCCATACAGTATTTTGTTCAGACACAGTGTTTTGTGGTTTTCCCCCCCCCTCCTTTTTATTTAGGTTCAATTTCTTTGAATATAGCATATCACACTGGACAAAATTCATGCAGATGACATAGCAGCATGAAGCATAGCAGAGCTTAAAATCACCTGTTTGAACAAAAAAAAAAAAAAAAAAAGACAAGGAATGTAGTGTTAAAAATCATGATAGTGAAAAAGCAACTATCCAGTCTCATGAACAACCAAGACAATCTCAAATGTTCTCTCACAGTTGTCTCATCTACTATGATTTGTTTAAATATGTCTTTTTTAATCCAAATTCACTTCATTCTCTTCAACTTTTTCCACCAGGGATAAGTAAAAAAATAAAAGGTTAATTATTAAAACTAGTCTCTTTTTCCCTTTTAATCAAAATAACCATTTTCCAGCCATCTGACTGTACATCTAATTTTAGTAATGATTTCAAATAGAGAAACTTATGAATCTGACATGTTTGACATCTCCTGATGCGACATCTAAAACACTCATATAACAATACCTGGGTTAAATCTCTGAAAATATAAATGGTTCTTGAATCAATTTCAACAGTTGAAAAAGGCCACATCTTTAAACCTTCAGAACATTTTCACACAGATTATAATCCTAAGGGACACTTAGAATTATTGAGCAGGCAAACGAGCCTCCAGATGATTCTCTCTCATAGGCAACTGTGCAACCTAAAAAGTCTCCTTCCAAGGAAGCTATCATCATTAATCCCCTCCCCTGGCCATATAAAACACAAAGCCAACCAGTTTTAGAAGCCTTTTTAATCTTGCACTTTGAGCCTCAAAGGATCACCATATTAAAGAAACATTTTCCAGAAATGTCTCTCTTGACAGTTTTATGCATGTTATCCCTTGACGCCCCCCCACTTTTTAACAGTTTCACTGACTAAAGAAATAAACTGTTTTTCAAATAGTCTTTTCAGTAAAGTGCTTGTTATTACTCAAAAAAAAAAAAAAAAAGAGAAAGTGCTATTTGAATCTTAAAGAGGATTTCTTTTTCTGTGAAAAACTGCCTGATATAGCTTTATTTTATTCATTTTTACATAAAGCTGAAATGAAACCTATCTCTTGTAAGGATACTGGGTTACTAATTTTGGTGTTTGGCAGTAGGCAAGATGCCCACAGAAGGTGGTGACACACTGGAACCGTAGTGCAGAAGGTAAACCTTCTAGATGAAATGGAAGGCATATGGAGAGCTCCTACTAGAATCCTTTCATATTTATATACAAATATAATATATATTAAATATAATATAAAAATAGCTATATTCTTTTTCTCTGAAGTAATCCTAGAAGCTTTTCTTTGAATCCTCACCCATCGCAGGCAAACAATGTCTGTCTCCTAAACTCCATGCAACTATGCCGTCTTTTTCACTGTATTATGTATCACCACCCCATTTCTTCATAAATGCAATCCTCTCCTTAACAGACTCCTTCTCTTCTGTCAGAGCCATTCCATAACATTTATGCTCCAGAACCTGCAGCATCACAGCATTCATTATCGTGCTATGTATTATGATGTTGCAAGTAAGTCTACGACTGTAGTAAATGAGTCGGGCAGAAGCAAAAGGCTGATTAAGAAAGAGGCAATAGCCTGGTCCTCTTCCCACTAAAAATCAAAGACAGTTCAGCAACTGATTCAGCAACAGGGGAAGCTGCAGACCCTTTAAATATACACTTTTTAGTCACTAGCTGTGAAACAAAGCATCTGCATACTTGCACAGAATCTGGACCAAGTTCTACATACTCGCTTTTGTAAAAAGTTTGCCTGATTCGCAGCAGGAACTTTTCAAATGTGTGCTATATTTTTCCAGTTTTTTTTAATTTCTCCATCTTCTATACTTTTTCTACTAGCTGGTAGTTCTGTAATTGAATGACCCCCCTCTGAGGTTAGTTACAAAAAGCTTCTTGATCAAAGCATACATCTCTATAGTTCTCTTTCAGTAGCCATTGCTATTGTCATCATCTAATTTCTCTCTCACCTGGGTTAGCCTTTTTACCAACAGACCTATAGCAGCACACCAGAGCATTTGGGAAGGGGGAAAGGGGAAGAGAAGTTTAAATGAAGCTTTATTTAAAAAGCTGCCTCATGAACCGTCTGGCTGGTATCTATTTTTTGTAATTCTCAGTAGAGTAGTTTAATAAACCTATTTTACCACTATTCAATAGTTCTAACAGCACTATTAAAGCTCTCCCAGTTTTCTTTTTTAGTGCTGTATTATTATTGTAATAGGTTAAAGAAATTTTTTTATAACCTATTTTCCATTAAGCAAAAGTACTGATAGCACAGACCGCCAGTCAACGCAGCTTAATTCAGAAACAGGTGGAATGGCATGGTAGGGACAGTAGAGCAAGGCAGGATTTCTCTACATTGAACTTTACAGAAACAGGTTTCTGACAATTATTCTAGCCCAGAGAATGCCAGAAATCCCTTTAAGGAAAGGGAAGTGTTCCTTGCTATGTTTGGTATTGGCATCTGTTCCTTGCTCCAGGTTGCAAGAGGCTTCTCGGAGCAGAAAGCAATCTGATTCTCTTTGGTACTATGTTTCGCACGCTCTCCTTCCTTGTTCACTACTGTGCTTTCTGGCACCAAACGCTCGCTTTACAACTGGGGAATAACAAAGATCTAATGGCGGGACATGTGCCGAGGCAAAGGCTGGCCTCAAAACATAACCGTGTCAAATGCTTGGCTAAACTGGTATTACCTTCCTGCAGGTTTGGTTCATCCAGTAATACAATCAAACTGTTTCATAGTACAAAACAGTCCATCACCATTTGGTTACATTCATTCAACTCTTCCTCAGAATTCAAGATTAATCCAGCTTTCTCTCCCTAGTACTAATTTTAACTGCTTTACTGTTTTAAATTATCATATCTATCAGCATTTATTAATTTTCTTGTGAAGTTCTGGTTTCCACAAACTAGTACCATAAAAACCTACTGAACATTTACTTAAAATAGCACATCATATCTGTTGGAACTTTTTATTTTCTTTATAAAGTGAAGTTGCCTTCTGAAGTCTTAGTTCAGTGATATCACTTAAATCAATAGCCTGGTAGTGTTAAACGCAATCATGATCTCCCCCAAAACACACTTTGAATGCTACAAAAATGATTAAAAAAACCCCACAAAAAACAACAACAAAAAAAATCAGCTTACTATTCCTCCTCCTGCAAAAAGAGTTCTGTACTTTTAGATTTTTTGATCTTTTAGGAGTATTACCTTAAAGGTCTGAGATTTCAGAGACGACTCTGTTTCTGGCTGGTGGTTGAGGGGGAGTACCAGTCAAAAATGTTCATGGTTATCAACTCAGACCATTATTAAAATCAACACAGTACAGAAATACCTACGAAGTAGATAGATACACAAGTTTGGCTGACAATGTACTAAGACTTCAAAATTGAAAATGGTTACAGATTCAAGACATTGTAATTCAAGATGTTCAACACTATCACCTGAATTAAAATCAAGGCACTATGGGTTCTGTTGTTGTTGTTAAAATGACCCTGAATTAGTTCTGACTAATTTTTGAAGGAGAATAAAAAGATTCCAACATATTTTAACAAGTTACATTTCTCACCACAGAGAAAGTGGTTAAAAAGTGCCCAAAAGGTTATTAAATGTAAATATATTTTTGTGCAAATTACTCCTATAACTGAAACATTCTTGAAAATTACTGTCATTTTTTTTAAACCTTTTACATAAATATTTCCAACTATGAACTATATCAAAAGATAGCTTTGGGGAATAAAATTCCAAACCATCCACAAGAAAGCAGTGCAAATTCCTATTTTTTCAAATAAAACAATGAATTAATTATGAAATGATGGATGATATTAATGAATCTGAATGTCCTGAACCCTGATGCATGATCACCAGTTCAAACAGCTTCATCAATAATTTAACCTCGAGAAGTCAACTAACCAACACACTATACCTCATCGAACAAACCCTGACATCACAGACAAAGCACAAACAAGAGACTTGTGCCCACATTAAGGGTGAAAATAATGATGCATCATGTTGTAAACAATAGGGTAGAACAGAGGAAAACATTAGTCTGAGTATGGCGTGAGAATTTAGGGAAACATATTCAAACCTACAAATAACAGATTACATTTTCATGCATCATATAAAATATTATGCTCTTTCTCCTTTTATGCAGACATATACACAATATTTTACATCATCTGTACAACAGAGAACTGGATTTCACACAACATTTTCAAAATATTTACTGTCCCATAATCATCTCAAAAAAAATTAGATGGTTTTTGGATTATATTCCTGGCATTTTTTTCTGCTAATTCAAACAATTGCTCCATGTCCATTTTAATACTTTAAAAATGTACAGGACTGATAAAAATACCAATATTTTCAGCATCCCTCTCATTTCAGTCACATTTTGAGATTTCACCTGGACAAATTTAACACATGGCAGCAAATCCTTTAGAACACAGAAACTGGGGCAACTATCAAAGTTGGCCATGTCCCCATCATCATCTTGTGGCTTAACAGATTCCAGAAGTTAGATCTCAGCCCTGTGGTGTTGGAAAGCCTTTGTACTGCTACCTCTGTAGCCTCAGTGCAACTGTGGAGCAGCCCCCTCCTGGTAGTTCTCTTCAAAAAGAGGCAGACCCCCACGCTATTGCGGCTGACCTTTGGAAGGATCAGTCATCTTGTCAGTTCTGTGTCGCGGAAGCTGCTGCTGCTGCTGCTGCTGCTGAGACTGATGCTGCTGGTGGTGGGACTGAGTAAAAGTGCTTTGTTGTAGTGGGAAAGCAGCAGAGAGGATAAGGTGCGCTGACTGATTTCCATGAAGTAACCTGGATGTCTAAAACATGGTAACAGAAAAAAATTGGTTTTCCTGCTGTGCTGAGAAACGCAGGCCTAACTGCTTTTTAACTTTTCACAAGGGTTCAATCAAAATAAATTTCTCATTTGGTCATTTAAGCTGAGCAAACAATGCAAAGATTAGTTCATACTAATAAAGTTAATTAGAGCATCTGACCAATTAATAAAGCAGCTGTAACCGGTCTTCATAATTTCCCGTGACAATGGGTAGGAACATATGGCAATTTGTCTCCATATCAAACCATAAGAGCATAACAGGGCTTAAGGAATCTATTTGAACAAGTGCAGGTGGCTGTCATTGCAGTCAAATGAAAAAACAGTGCATGACTTGGCACAGATCCCATTTATCCTCCACAGCCAAAATGAACAGTCAAAGAAACTGCTGCATTTGCAGACCTAAACATCCCCTTTGAAGAAGATTTATTACTATCGGAAATAGTAATTATTTTTAATATTGATCTTCTTACAACCAAAAGATGATCATTACTAAAGAAAAGCAACAAAGGATGGGTACAAATGCACTTGAACGTCTCAATCCTTAAACATGTTCTGCAGCAGAAAGTAAGTTACATTGACTGCTGCACCTACAGAATCAGACTGTCAGAAGCACCAGTGAGCAGAGGAAGGAAAAGCACTTTTCTCTCTTTTTAAAGAGCATTGGCTTCACTTCAAATTCTAGAACTTTAACAGTTTGTATTAAAAATACTAAACTTTTGCCTAGGCCGAAACAGACCTTTGGAAATCTTCATCCTTCACAAATCTGCTTTGTGAGAATGAAGTCAAAACTGTACCAACTTTGAAATTTAGAAACAGAGACACAGACACTACCAACCTGCTAAACAGGTTGTTGTTACAGTATTTATCTGACTTGTCAGAAAATACATTCAGATCTGTGCTCTGGCTTGAGTCAACTTGCAGCTGAAAAGCCTTTACCTGACACATGACTGAAACTGGTATGTTCCCATGAAAGACTTTTTCAACAAGTCAATATTTTGTCAATGACCTAGTGAACGAAAATTTTACTCAGCCCTAAATAGAACTATGACTATTCCTTGTGCATATAAATGCAGGTTAAGCCTGCAATTACTTACTGTATTTGTATATGTTCCACCTATGTACAGGATCCCAAATGTATTGCAAATGGGAGACCACGCGTAGTAAGAAATACTTGCAAAATAAGGATTTTTACTTATGTATACTCTTAAAAAATAAATTTACATGCCCAGAGCAAAGAATGTTAAGACTGTGCACAAACTACATCGTGATAGTTACATGGACTTTATCTTTCTTTGGATAAGGCAACATCAGAGACCAAATTAAGATTTTTTTAATCCATGTCTTCTTGGAGGCGCTTTCTAGTGTTCCAGCTACCACTCCCTCACCAACATCACCTGCTGGGTGAGCTATGTGGCAGCGATTAAATGGAATCAACAAATGGCAAGAGATTTCCCCATCAATTCTTTCTACCTTCTGGTTCTCTTCTTTTCTTGTTGAGATTTTCTATTTCTAAACTCCTTGGGTTTTGCCTTCCTTCTCTTTTGATCCAATCTCTCTTCTTTCTCCACTAAAACAAGGTTCTTCTCTACTAGCTGTTTACAAGGTTACTTGCTGTTTGGCCTCCCCTGTAGTCTAGACAGATGTTCATGCCTCATGTTACAGGGACTTGTCTTGCTTTGGGCTGCATGCTGCTTTCCAGACCAACCAATTCTGTTTGAGATCATCTCTCACACCTTCTTGCATTAATATGTGAATGCAAAGAAAATGCAAGCTGTTTCAAAGGGAAACATCTGTTTCTTCATCCCATGCTCAACCAAGAGCAGCAATTCAAAGGGAAGAAGATATTAGTAGGACAAAGCACAGAGTGAAACTGCAGGAAAGAGTGCTGCTCCTTTAAACTATAAGATTTTAGAGAATGGCTACGGAATAAACTTACTTCATGCATCAGGCTTGTTCACAGGTTACTATTTCAAATGCTCTGTTTTCAGATAAAGCATGCCTAGGATAAGCTAGCAATGGTGAAAGTGTCAGGGCTTCGAAAAATTTATAGAGAATGCTGCATTACCTGTAGAAACTGTTGGGGGTGCTGGGTCAGCTGTGGCTGAGCTGGTTGCTGAACTGTGGTGAGCTGCTGCTGCTGCTGGTCTTGCTGACTTTGCTGCTGCTGCTGCTGCTGTTGTTGTGTTATTGACAAAGTCTGTGGCTGCTGCTGTTGGGCAGCAAAAGTGGGATAAGCTGTCACCACCTGTCCCATAAACATAGTACTTGGTACCATTACTGCTCCACATGCTACTGGGGCCGTGACAAGTTTTGTTACAAGTTGCTGACCTTGAGAAAATCTGTTAATAGAAAAAGACATTTGGACTCCCTTCAGGCTAAAAATAAATCTAGCATCACGTGCTCTTGAGAAATGCAGATTTTTCAGGTTCATACTTTGCTATAACAACATGGGCTTTGGTAAGCCTGCAAACATGTTATTTTGGGCAAAGTTTAGTTTAACAGTTCCATCCATATATAGTTAGAATAATAAATCACATGATTTTTTTAATGCTACATTAGTTCCTTCTGTGTATGATATAGCTGTGTAAGCATATCATCACAGCAAGTCATCTGCTGAATACTGGTTTTGAAGATTTACCTGATTTGTCTATCCTGTGTAAAAGTGGTTACTGCTGCAGCATTCTGGTTATTATTCTGTGGTACACTAGAAGGAACCTGGACCACATTTCCTGTTGTTGGCTGAGAAATCACCATAGTGTTATACAAAGGTGCCGAGACTGTGTTCTGTGACTGACTGGCAAGAGAAGACTGTTGATTATGTCCACCAAGTACATTTTGTTGATTATGCTGAAAAGAAAAAATATTTTCTCAGATAGTAATTTGTAAATAGCCAGGTATTACAGCTGTCCTCATCATCATCATTGCCCATACTTCACAACTACCAATGTTTTTCTATTACAAATTAATACTTAAAGTACACAGGTATTCCTGCTGACTGAGGATTTGAAGGTGGGACTGGCCCTTGGACGTCTGAAAATCTCTTAGATTAAGCTCTTCTCCTGTTCAGGTTATTTTTTTCCTGAATTTTTCAGCTGCTTGCATACTGTGTGCTCAAGATCCTATTTCCCACTCCTTCAGCACCTCTGTGCCAGACTTAAGACTAAAATGTGCACACCATGTCAATCAATTTCTTACTTGAAATTCTGCAACTAGCTTCCTGCTGAGATGGTAACACTGTCCACCACTAGTCTGCCTCTTCACAAATCTCAAAAAGAAACTATGGAATTTGGATAAAGGTACAGAGGAGGGTGACCACAGAGGTGGGAGGTATTAAAAGCCTCCATACACAAAATGGTCAAACCCATTAGAACTGTTCAGCTTGCAGAACAGGCTTCTATGAAGATATATGTGACAGAGGACGTTGAAATCATGTATGACTGACAAGATGAAAAGTGAACAGCTGCACAATGTGTTTCCCAATATATGAGCTGGGTGGCAAGTTTAAAAAACAAACATAATCATATTTTGCAGAAAGTAAAGCTGTAGAACTCACTACCACACATGGTGGATTTCAAGTTTACACGGACTTGAAAGAAACTGAATAAACTCAAAGAAGAAAAAGGCTATTGCATCACAGATGTCATTCCCCTACCGCATCTGACTGAAATTGCTGAGGAGTAGAAAAACCAACTGAAGAAGCACCAATATATGCTTGTCCTGTTCCTATGGTTTTCTAGTTATTTGCTGTCTGGACACTGGATTTCAAGCTCACCTAGTGCAAATCTCACATGTTCTGTCAACAGAAAATTCAGACATTCAAAAAAAGGCAGGCTAAAAGTTTTCTTAATACCGTCTTTCAAAAAAGCTACCTGTTGTTATTTATTTACATGCCTAAGTCTTAAAATAAAAATGAGATCTGAAATTGCATTATCAAGAACTTAAATGCATTTCAAATGGGAACATGAAGAAATTAATATGACACAAACGATATTGTTCAAAAAAAATTTGGGAGAGGGATGTCAGGGAAGCTATTGTTGTGTTTCAGCTATGGTTTTGAGCATATATTCTGTCCAGCAAAATCAATGAGAACTTTACCTGTGCTGCAGTACTCTGCAAAGGCTGTTGTTGTATCATGTGTGGAGTACTTATATGGCCCGTGTTCATCCCACTTTGAGTTTGATTAGTCTGAACAACTTGACCTTGCATGTTTATTGGTGTAAGCTGCTGAACATTTGAAGAACTTCCAGAAGCAAGCTGCACAGAACTGAAGTTGAGTCCAGAAGTTGACTGCTGCAAGAACATCTTAAAAAACCCATGAATCCACAAGTTAGCTTTAAAGAAAAATCTGTTAATTGTTCAAGATGTGTCAGAGAAACTAAGCTCAATTATTTTAAATAAATGCAAGATGAAGTTTCATCTTAGTTATTAGAAATGTTGGAACAGCATTACAACCACCAAGAGCAAAAGGCCCAACTGCATGTAGGGTCAGTATTCAGAGACTCTACTGTAACTGATGAAAATCAGAATCCTGATTTCTAGAGCCCTAACTAACTTGTAATGTAGTCTATGACTGTCTGAAGACAAAACATATTTGAGACCACATTTCTATTTGCAGGATCCCCAGCAGTGAAACGCATTCAAATGAAGAAAATCTCAGAATCAACAGATCCAGGCATGGCACCAAGAATGTAATCTTCCTTGGCAATCAAGAAATCATATGATTATACTGAACTTTCCAAAATTGTTGTAAGAAACTGAATTCAGCACAAAAATATTTGAGTCTTTACAGAAAGTTAAGCCCAAGACTAGAACAAGACATGGTAATAATTTCAAATGTGCAGCACTTAGATATCTTCCCTAGTTTCCACAGTCCTGAATAAGGTCCCTCCACAGTGCATAGGGAAGAAAGCTGTGATTCTCTCCTTTTGAGGCATCTATAAGGCAGTCTACTGCTGGCAGGCTTATGCTAGACACGATGAAACACTCAAAATGGCACATGCCAGAAACTCCTACACTTCAACAAGATTTAAGCAACATACTCAATACTTCCAGGAAATTTTTTTTTCTACTCTTCATTCACAATCCACAGTGAAAATATTTAGATTATTTCCTTAAGGTGTATTTTAGTTTTGGGTGGGGTTTGTTTGGTTGGCTTTGGTTTTTTAACTAGCAAAACCCAATAGGGTCATTCTTTTCCAAAGACAGCTGCTGAGAAGAGAATGACAAAATTAGAAAAAACCATACTGGTTAAAATACAGAAATCAGGTAATCATCTGCTAGACTTGAGTAATGCATCCTTTAGACTTCTTGTCTTTCTGGCTCAGTAACTACTTCAGTATACCACGCCAAGTAGAACCACTTCTCCAGGAGGGTGTGTAGGAGGACCACAGCCTGATAGTTAGGACAGTTTAAGAAACAAAAGGTATGAATTTGACACCCACAAGCTAAGAGGAAATAAATGCTTATCTTGCACATTTTGGATTAATATCCTAATGGCTGCAAAACTTTGCAGGAACTAACAAGCACTGCATCCTTCTACATTTAGGTTTAGGTATAAGCTAGGCTTGAGCTGCTCAACATTGAAAAGATACACTGGGCCACTTCCAGACACATTCAGAAGCAAAATGGCAGGCACCTCAGGAACAGCAGCAGATGCGATGGATTTTAGGCACATTAGGTCCAGCTGGCAGCTGATGCGGGTAGGGAGGATCACGTTGTGGAATTAAGTGCCCAAGTCTCATTTTAAGATGCCTAAATCCTCTACAGATCAAACCTGTGAGAGCTACACTAACTCACCTGGAGTCCTTGACCGTGGACAATTTGAAGCTGCTCTTGAATCTTACGCAACTCCTCTTGCTGCCGATGAATATTGGCCTCTATCATCCGTGTTCTTTGCTCTAGCTGGTCCTTTAGGTGCTGCATAGCTCCTAATTGAGCTGAAAACTGAAACGGAGGCTGTAAGTGCAATGAATAAATTAAAAGCTGAGCAAAAATAATGGTACTTTATTTACAAGCAATAAATACACTCCACAGTAGCAAAGAAATCAAGCACTGCTTTTTAAACTGCTAATAACCATATTCTGAGGACAAATTCATTAGTATGAAAATGTCACAGAACTCACATTTAATTGATGTCGCGGTTAATTGATGCATCAGAATTGGTGAACTAAAAAAAAAACAACCCCATAGCAAAAGAAATTGACTAGTGTCCAGATCACCAAGACTATAAAAAAGCCTTAGTAATTGAAGTGGTACTATGGATGTTAAAGGTCTCTCAGGTTAAAAATTAGAATTGTACCAGTTTACCAAAAAAACTCACTCAGAGCTAAAACATATGCAAATAACTTGGGAATATTCTCAGTCAGTAACTACTGGGGGCTCTGCCCACAGATAAACTGTTTGCCACTTCTGTTCTTCTCCAGACATCTGCTATGGGTCACAAGTCAATATAATCTTTTGATACTTATTATCCTGTATACAGGATATAGATCTTTGGTTGGGCCTGATACCACTTTTCTTATTTGACAAGTGTTTGTTTCATAGACTAAGTTGCCTTTTGTTACAAGCATATGTGTAGAAAGTTACCAGCATAGTTGATGGACTTTTAAATCCATGTCTTAAATATCTTCTCTTAAATTGTGTTTATGTTTCTAATGGCCAAAGCTTACAACTATATCCACACAAAACATGGAAAGATAAAAAAAATAAAGGAAAAGTGTCAAATTGGGGAATTTTCTTATTTCAAGAGAATAATGTTAAAGCTGACACTGCCACCAAAGAATTCAATTTCTGAAAGAGAAATTAATCTTACATTCAGAACACAGAATAAAATAATTTCGGTTGGAAAAGACCTTTCAGATCATCAAGTCCAACTGTTAATCCAGGACTGCCAAGTCCATCACTAAACCATATCCCTGAGCACCACATGTACACATCTTTCAAACACCTCCAGGGATGGTGACTCAACTACTTCCCTGGGTAGCCTGTTCCAATGCTTAACAATCCTTTCAATGAAGAAGTTTTTCCTAATATCCAATCTAAACCTCTCCTGGTGCAACTTGATGCTATTTCCTCTTGTCCTATCACCTGGTACTTGGGAGAAGAGACCAACACCCACCTTGGTACAACCCCCTTTCAGGGAGCTGTAGAGAGAGCAATAAAGTCCCCCCCCTGAGCCTCCTCCTCTCCAGGCTGAACACGCCCAGTTCCCTCAGCCGTTCCTTGTAAGACTTGTGCTCCAGACCCTTCACCAGCTCCATTGCCCTTCTCTGGACACGCTCCAGCACCTCAGTGTCTGTCTTGTCATAAGGGGCCCAAAACTGAACACAGGGTTCGAGGTGCAGCCTCACCAGTGCTGAGCACAGGGGGACGATCACTGCCCTTGTCCTGCTGGCCACACCATTTCTGGTACAAGCCAGGATGCTCTTGGCCGCCTTGGCCACCTGGGCACACTGCTGGCTCATGTTCAGCTGGCTGTCGACCAGCACCCCCAGGTCCTTTTCCTCCAGGCAGCTTTCCAGCCGCTCTTCCCCCAGCCCATAGCGCTGTGTGGGGCTGTTGTGACCCAAGTGCAGGACCCGGCACTGAGCCTTGTTGAACCTCATAGACTGGCCTTGGCCCATCGGTCCAGCCTGTTCAGATCCCTCTGCAGAGCCTGCCTGCTCACCAGCAGATCAACACTGGGTGTGCTCAATCCCCTCATCCAGATCATTGATACAGATATTAAACAGAATTGGCCCCAGTACTGAGCCCCTGGACAACACCACTTGTGACCAGCCTTCAGCTGGATTTAACTCCATTCACCACTGCTCTCTGGGCTCAGCCATCCAGCCCATTTTTTACCTGGAAAAGTACAGCCATCCAAGCCACTAGCAGCCAGTTTCTCTGGGAGAATGCTGTTCTCCAGAAGAACAAGACTGTTTAGAAAATAATAAACAATAAACCAACTTAAACCATACCTGGGACATGCCAGACTGGAGCTGTAAAGTTGCAGGCTGAGACATCGCTGGCTGTCCTACTGGTTGTCCAAGAGACTGGGAGCTTAAAGACTAAGATTTAAAAAATTGTTCCATAACTGGAAGAGAATGAACTTCATACTTGACATGAAATATTTCTTTACATTAAATGTCAATTCTGAAACAGCATCATCTGAACATATGATAAAACCAAGTAAATGTTTCCTGAAATATCTACCTCAAATATTAGAGAATTAAGAACATGAGAGTAATTGATTATATACGTTATATGTATATCATTTTTCCACTGCTAAAACTATACGAAAGCAATAGGTATAAACAGGAAAAACAGGAGTTACAGCTGTTTTAAAAGTCTTATTTATAGTAAAGGAAAAGCTTTTTTAACAAGTTTGGAAGTTGACACCTTTGATTTATTCTTAAACTAATAATTTTTTAAAATACATATTGTAATAACATTCTGTTTCTGAAGTGAATGTATTAGTTCAACTGGAACATGGGCACCAAGTACATGAAACATGACATTTTCTCCTGTTACCAAGATTTCAGAAACTATATGAAAGTATTCACTAATATTCTTAGAGTCCTAAGTTTATATGAATTCTCTATAGGGATACAGACAGCATCATGTTGGCAATTTTATAGATATATAGATGTATGTAATTGCTTACATACATATATCTATCTATCTATCTTCAAAATGCAGAATCACAGAAAGAAGTTATGTGTGAGTGATAAAAGAGATTCATACAAAATCTTGCAAACCTTAATGCCAAAAAATACTTTTATGCTTAATTATTTTATTTCCTTGAAATGTGGTATAATGAAGTTGCATATTGATGATACAATTCTGATAGTCACGTATTCCAAGTGAAACCGTTACGAGTTTAAATTATGTGTTTTCAGAAGAAATGGAACAAAGACTGTATGGATTTAATAATACCTTTTAAAGGTGAATTACACTGATTAAATACAAAATTTTTCTCTGACGAGTTACCTGGCTACTCAGAGATGATCTTCTTTGTGCAGTCTTTTCATGACCAGGTAAGCTTTGCCTTGGAGGAGTGCTAGTGTCCACCGTCATTTTAGTTGGTGTTGCTGACAATGTTCAGAGTTACAATAGAAAGATACATATTAATAGTAATCTCAATTCTGCAATGCAATAATCAAATCACGGGAAACTTTTCATTAATAAAAAAAAGCTTAAGGCTTGGACTCTTTTTTTACCCTGACTATCCAACAATAATGGAATCTGATGGACTGAAATGGGGTGTTCTAGGGTATGCTACTGTACTTTTAGAATTAGAAGTCACTACACAACCTCTGAAAATCTGAGTGGTCAGCAGATCTCTGAACCATCAAAAAGGACATTTTCATTTGCACACTCTTCATAAAATGATGATTAACCGCTAGTCATGCATTTGATTGAAGTAAGTAGAGAAAGCCTTCACTAGGAAGGCAATTATATTCTCAACAGTTGGTGCTTACATGAATGATCTGATACTGCAGTATGTGAAGATTTTCTTGAACTCCTGGAGGAAGCAGAAGGTGTGGGGCTGGTATCAAATCTTTCCAGTGCTTCTTTGAGACTCACTGTGTTTATGTGATTGTCAGACCCAGAATCCTGACTCTGAAGAGACACATACAAACAATAATTATTATCTGATTCAGCACACAAAGTACATTTCTGTTAGCAAATATCTAAGAACATGCTGTGCCTAATCAACCCCCTTACACAGGTGACTGTGCAGAAGCAGTGGCCTATTTGATACCTGTAAGCTCAGTTTCCATTTGTGGCTTTTATTCTTAGAAAAGAAACCAAACCAAAGCCATATAAGCCTAGAAACCAAAATGCATGCAGACACAGACCATAAACTGACGGCTGAGCTGACCTCCTTCTCTAGCAACTCAGCTCAGTCTGAACACCAGTGTAATAAGTCAACTGCTTATTCTTTTGAGAAAGGATGAGTTAACTTCACTAGAAGTAGCACTGACAAGACGAAACTTGCTGAACTGCCAGGGGAAAACATGACAGAGCATCTGCATAAACTGGCTTATCTAAGACTCACTGGGCTTCCAAGGACATTAAGTCAAAATGAATTTTGTATACTTCTATGAAGTGGGACAGTCACACAATGCAACAGCTCCTGCTTTCCTCTCGTGAATTCCTTTAAGCCATCTTTGTGTGTTGACCTTGGTATTTCAGATTATGGTGCTTCCAGTAAGGAAGAACATTTATTAATGAGTTAAACTCTGCAGGAATCAGATCTTAATAAGGGCTGCTGGGTGCTGCCATGCTGTAACTACATGCACATGAAGCCCTGAAAAGAGGGGAGTGAATGTTCAGGGCAGAATACAGTTAAACAAACACCGTTCCTAGACTTCTTTGATCATTTTAAATAGTCATATTATTTAGAGATCAAAATAATAACTTTATCTATAACAGGACAAACCACTTCTTGCAGCTATGTATTTGCTTATATATTATTTTTAGTATGAAGTAAGTAAAATAAAATTATATCAGCCACTCACTTTATCTGCTGTTATCTCTGGAAGAGACTCCTCAATACCAAGTTCTCGTCGTCTTTCTGCTCTAACTTCTGCATAACTAGAAGAATAAACCAAATATGACTATTACCTGGAATGATTTAAAAAACATACCGCAAAAACAAAACTCCTCAGAGCTACCTTGCTTACAAAGTATCTCAGGAAGTTTTCCAATGATTCTTTAAACTGCTACGATTCCTCTACCTCCAGAAAGACCAACAAGATAGCTCCCATTACATTAGAATCTCTCTAATACAGATTTTTTACAATAACTTACCTTACAACAGTGTGCGTACAGACAATAAACTCTGGCCTGGAATTCCACTGGTGATACGTGATATAGTAATGTGTTTGCAGCCAAATCCATTGTTGTCCCTTTGTAAGGAATCTGTAGTAACATGACTTCCCTTTCCCATATTGCATTACTATAGAAGTAAAGAATAAAGTTTATTGTCTTTCCGGGCTGTAAATATTGCAATTGCATAATAAACATTATTTCCCAGCTTCATATGGTCCCAAACCATGTCTAAATCCAGTATTACGACAATGATAAAGAACAGATTTTAAACTGTAGCTTGCTACCAAAAAAATTTACACTGCATTTTTCAGAGAACTGCAGAATTCAAACTTCCATTTTTGTGGGTTTTTTTACGTATTGTGAAAAATTTATGTGCAAAAACCTTAAATATAGCTTTATAAAGAAAACCATAGCTAAACAGAAAGCTTATTCTATTAAATGTTCAAACAACTTTTGCATGTATTAAACATCACAGAGTCTTTTAAATGCTAATGGAAGAACTGAAGAAGTATTTGTTACAGTGCTGTGCACTTCAATTTACCACCATGAAAACTCCAAATAATAAGATAAAGTTAAATCTTTTTGTAGTTCTGTTATCAAAAGAAAAAAAATGAAGATCAGCAGTGCAATAATGTCAAGTGAACAGGAGTAAACATGCTTCACTCAAATATATCACAAAATTTCACTACAACAGTTGTACAATTTAACAAACTTTAAACCAAACATCTACAAAGCAAACTTGTTCGTTTTAGCAAATTAGTTGTACTCACAATGTTCGTGACATTTTGCCAGATTATCTAGATCATCCACATGATAATAATCATAGCCTGATGTTCCCAAAACTTCAAATGGAAGATAACCTATTATTGGAGGTGCCCTAATTAATACAAAAATTAATGTCATTTTATTTTCACACAAAAATGCCAAACAAAATTATTTCATTATTTAAGTTTTCTTGATTACAGTATGTGCTCTGAAAAAAATTAAAAATTAAACCCAACACAAGCTATGAGTAGATAATGCTGATTAGTGAACTCTAAATACTATAGCCACCACTGTGATTCAGCTACTATTACTGCTATACATAGAAGGAATTGCACCTGTGATCCAAGAATAGGAACTTCCATTCTAAGCTATGTCTAGATGTGAACTCTTCATTGGGTTCTTCAACAGTGCACATTTCCTAAAAAGAAAAAAAAAAAACACAAAAACCAACACTCTCTCAAAACTGCTCTATTCTAATTCATAAGCTCTTTTGAAATTCAGACTTACCTAAAGTTAGTAGGTAAGTCTACAATAGTTATAATGTTATTTTTAGACAGCTTCATTGGTTTTGCTTGTTTAGATGCATAGTACTGAGGTAGAATCTAATCTCAGCTGTGCAAGGCTGACATTCAGTTGGCTTAAATGGAACAACCCTGGCGTGAGATGAAACTCAAACTCAGTATCTACAGCCACAGCAGTACAAGCAGACATCAATAGTTTTGCACTTCAGCTTTTAACTTCTAACAAGCAAAAGATGACATCAAACACTCCCACCAAACACTGATTACAATATATGCTTATAATGGGTAAAAACCCACATTAGCAAGATGGTCATATTATTTTGAGTTTAGGAACATGATTCTCCCTTTTTAGTAAATACAGAGTACTCTGAATCACTTCGGCTTGAAGGCACAGACATACTACGAAGAACACTCTATTCTTATGTTTAGAACTCATGAAAAGTACAACAATGATTGCATCTCCACTATTACAACAAATTCTCAAGATATTCTGTACATCGTTTTAAATGTATTCTGCTCAGACATGTGCAATCAGTGCATGTCAGTCAACTTCTATCATCCCCTTCCAGAGAGGTAAAGATGCCCCAAGTACTGTGCCTCATGCTGAGACAGTAACGGAGCCAAGTACCCCAAGGCAATCAGTTCTTTTGCAAACTCCTCTAGTACTGCCTTACAAAAAGAAAGATGAATGATAGAATGCATGCATGCACGCATGCATACATACACCTGTCAAAGAATTATAATAAAATTAGAGATCAGTAAATCCTTTTTTTGAACACCTGCACATGTGTGTCATACTTGTAGGAACCTGCAACACTATTCCCACTGTCAGAAACACAGTAGAATCTATTGATGATCAGATACCACAACAGTTTCCTGAAAACTACAATATGGAAGCCACTGCTGCACTGACATAATATTCATGACAGATGTGGACAGACAAGCACACTGCTTTTCTGCTAACGTCTATAACTAAAATAGTCCCACAGAAAAATACAGTAGACTAACTGTTGTTCCTACAAAGGGACCACCTTCCTTTTCATTCTTCCAGGTTATAACAGAGTTTAAGTGGGTATTTTGCAGCTCTTTAAATAGATATTTCTAAGTTTTCTTTCTATGAAAGAAAAAATTGAGCATATCTAGGCAGTATTTTTTACTCACCTTCATCGGTGTAAAATCTAAAGGCAATGACTAGAAAGCGAGTTATAGATGAAGGTAATAAACAAAATCACCCTGGGCACAAATTTGTGATTCTTGGTGTGACTTCAAGTTAGTAAGACTTCACCTTCAAAACTGAAACTACCCCTAAACCCCAAAGTTCATCGACTTTCCTAAGACTGCAGCATTTAATAAAGCACCACACATAGCAAAGTAAAAGAAATGGCACAGCAAGCATATATCCTTGAGATACACTTTTGATTTGTTGTTTCTTTTAATTTGATTATTTTGGCACAAGTCAAAACAAAAGTAAAAATAACTTAAGTGCAGGCAGTAAAATCACAGTAAAAACGTCATTGTTAAAGAGGAGCTGGCAGCAGGTTAGTATCTGATTACTCAATGCATTTATATTAATGATTTGCAGATATTCCACTGTAAAATACCCCTGGGCAGAAGCTATCTTGTTCAGCAAGGCATCTAGAAAAGAAAGGACTTTAATTTATAACAAGAAGTATTCTGGTAGAATCCTTTTGGCTGGATTAAGCCTGCCTTCTTGATAGGATTCAACCATTTACCAGCCAAAATGCAAGACAAATGTTTTAAAGAATGCGTAGAGCCAAATCCCTTCACTGGGGAAACAAAATTTGTGGCATATTTTGCCACAAAAGCGGTGGGGTCATATGCAGTAAACAAAAATGTGAACTTTCAGAGATTATTCTCATTAATACTATGGCTTTCTGCAAAAGCACTGTATATCCTCGAGAAATTACATTCTAGGTTAAAAAAAATCCAGAACCATATACTATCTGAAATAAAGAGAAAAAGTGGCAGATGAGCAGGCAGGTTCTACCTTAAATAAGGCAATCCAGTACTAAAACGCACATCTCCTTACGGGCTGCATCACACATCTGTTAGTAAAGTTACTGAGATGGTGAGGTTCCTGACATTACACTTATTTGCTGTAGTCTATTCAATGCTAGCCTCAATAATAACAGAAGGTATCCAAAGAGTATAAACAAGTAATTTTCAGATTAAAAGTCTTCACTCTCATGTTGGTCTTCTTCACAAGAAGATTCCCCAGATGAACAGCACTAGCTGAAACCCTTGAGAGGATCTTAACACCTCTGTAACATGCAAGCTTCCTTAGGCAGTAGGGGCTCAGAAGTTCAGGTAGAGGAATGAAACTTTGGCCATATAACCTGTAATGCTTTCACCCTCAGAAGACTGACAGACCTGAAAGATCATAAATAGATGTTCCTCAATTTCCAAATGTCCTGTTCCAGAAGTAGGAAAACCAGAAGTTTTACTATAGTATATTCCTAACTGTCAGACTAAAAGACAAAAATATTTGCAAATACTGCCTGGTTGGTCTTTTTTCCCCCAAGCATTTCATGAAGCAAAAAGTACACATGTAACATCTCTACCAACTGTAGGCATAACAGGAAGAACATTACTTAGACCCACATGGGAAGAAAAGTGTCAGATGAAAGATTTCCATGGCTTCAGGAAAAATAAACAACAAACTTTCTCTGGCTTGCAGTTTGGAGAGATCCAGCTCCTATTCAGCTTGACAGAATTGAAGAAATTTGTATGATTTCTCCACAGGCTCCCTACTATGCTGTCAAAGTGCAAAGTATATAGACCATATCTTTAGAGGCTACCACCACCAATCTTCAGCATAAGACACCAGTGCATTCAACTTACGGGCAGACAATTTAAATGGTCAAAGGGTTCTGCATGATAGACAGCAGCTTAACGATGTACCATATACATTTCATGCCATTTCTTTACAACTGAATTGCAAGAACAAATGTTAGATAGTAGACTCTCTTGTACCTTGATTAATATATTTGTATAAAACATATAACCTGAGTCACAATCATGGACTATCCTGTACTGTATCTTGACTACTTGACTGATTTCGGTGAGGAACAGGATTGTACTTAGTAAACTACGAACTTCATCCACATTCAATTCTAAACTTGGAAAGATACCTTCATTGCATATTTGCAGTTAAGCAAAATGTTCTTTTTAAACAACCAAGTTACTGAATAACTGCACTGAAACAAAACAAAATGAGTTCTGTTACCTCAAACCTAACTCTCTGTTACTGACAAGTAATGCAAGCTTTCATTAAGCCCTACCAGATTCGCTTCTGTGTCAAGGTACAGCAAGACCATCAGCAGCATAAAATTCACATCCAAATTTCAACTAAAATATTAATTTCTCCATGGAATCTCACTGTTATCTTTGTTTAAGTTAAACTTGCTAAATTATATTCCTATGGACTTCTAAATTTATTTCTTGCGTATTACTATTTTATGTGATTATTTAGATATGGTATTCACTGTAACTTCATTTGATGCTGTGCATAACATTTAGCCTTTTGCACAACGTTTAACCTATCTGTGTGTAAAGAAACACACTTTCAGTTTCATGTAATAAAATTCCTTATGGTTTTAATTAATAATATTTGAAATGTTGTGTGCATTCTCTCCGAAGCTTTCCTGTTCAGAGTCCATGTAAAAATGATACAAAGTGGTTTCATTTGTGCATAATACCTTGATAAATTGAGGTGTAGCTAATCTAACTGTGGCTACAAAGCAAACTTTGTCTTCATATGAAGGTCGGTGAGATCGCTGAATAGTTCCTTCAAAACCATTGTGCGCTGAGTTGGGAACTGAGGGAAGATAGAGGAGAGGAGGTCAACACACTACAATATAAGCATGGAGGAATACGGCAGTAAGATCACAAGACATATGGCTCAATACTTATCTAATGTGCTTTGTTTACAACAACATGCATTAAGAAAAATGCTACATATATTATATACACAAATATTCACAGGAATAGTTAGTTGTAGAGTAGTAATGGGTACACAACCGTCAGGTAACTTTCTCAAGGAATGAACATTACAGTTAATATGATATTACCTGACAGAGCAGTTCTAAGAAACTAATAACAATTCTAATCCTTCTTGGTAACTACTAAAAATTATTGGAATATACTTTCTTCAAAAATATCTTGTAAAACTTCTCTTTTTATCAGGTTTTGCTAACTTTTTCTTTTAAATTCTGAGGTAACTATTTTCTAGGCTTCCATCACATTCAAATGACACAAGCTGAAGACATACTGAGTAACAGAACAATCAAAGGCACAACAATTATGTATGTGAATGAATCGGGACACTGAGCTGAGAACAAAAAAATTCCACTTACTGAATCACAGAGATGGATGGAATCACAAGGGGATAAAGGATGGACTAGACCTCAAAACAGACTAACCTTACCTTTCATTTCCAGCAGATATCAATTTAGTTTATCTTTACTAAGCTCTAAAGATGGTGACTCCAAAATGCTGTCAAGCCCTTCCAAGCCTAACTGGTTCAAGTTCAACTCTAGATTAGAACTTCTACTGAAGTTTCTTCATGCAATTTAAACTTACTGCTCCTTGCTCTTTCCATCAGAAAGAAAACAGGTAAATTCCTTCCTCTATCTTATCCCTTCTCCTTTGGTCTTCAGAATTTATCTTGCCTTGTAACTTAGATTTTAAAATTTCTGATTGCTTTCACTGCTCTACTCTGAACTCTCTTCAACTGCTTTACTTCCAACAAATAAGTGTCAAAAACTGGATGAGGACATACGGGTGCTAAGAATTGCAGTGGGATTATTTCATATGGTTTAGACTATCTCTTAGAAGGGCGTTTTGGCATTTTCACAATTTGGTGATGGTCACAGTGATTTGGTCATGATCAGTTTACATTCCCCAGTAATTCCTTTTTCTAAAGAACTGCTATCTAGCTGACTGTAACCTTTTCTCTTGGTCATATAGTTATTCCTAAATGGAGTAACTTGCATTTGTTTACTTGGTCAATTTGTCTGGTTTTTTTCCCCGAAAAATAATTTATTTTCTAAATTTGGGGCTGAATTCTTATCTTGTTTTTAGTGTTCTTGCATCATTTCATGACTGCAAACTATGTTCTATTATTCATAACATTAATGAAAATACTGTTTAAATCCAGACGTCCATTAAAACTCCATTTTGACAACGAACATTGGTAACCTTTCCAACCAGTTTCTGCAGCTACTCTCCAGCGATTTCAATTAACATGTGATTCCCTTACATGTTTGCAAGAACAGATTATGATAACTGTCTAAAGCATATTAAAAAAGTCTGTCATTCATTTGTGCTGTCCTCTTATCCACAGTGTGTTACTCTTTGGTAGAGGTAACTGAATTGATTTGATGCTATCTCTACCTGAAAAATCCACAATGGTTGCTATTCAATTCCTTGCTGGCTTCCTGAAGTTCATGTGTAGTTTAATTATTTGTTCTAGAATATTTCCCAATATTGAATTGCAACTGATAGGTCTGCAGTTTCCCAAGCCCTCCTCTTTCCAAGACTAGCACCGTATTTGGCCTTTTCAGGTCTGTTTCTTGTCTTTCCTATAATATTACATGCTTGCATTTGGCACTAAGACTCAACCTCTCCCCATTTTGTGAGAAAAATACTGATATCACATAAAAACCCCACAGGTTTATTTTCTTTATGAAGACATACTACTGACCACATCGCACAACCCATTTGTCTGGCTGACCAAATGCCTCTCAAATAAACAGGCAGCACAGGCTGGCCAAACAGATTAGAGATGTAGTACAGAGAAATAATATGAGTACATAACTAATAAAAATAACTTCAATGGAAGGGAGAAGGAACTCAGTGCAGAAAACTGTACTGGCCCATCCACTTAACTGAGTGATAACTCCTATCGGTAAAAGCATAGAATTGAAAGAGGGGAAAACTACATTTTACTTCCCAGCTCACTGCATAGTGAGAACTGCAGGTACTCAGTCCCACTGATTTTCAGGTTACTTGGTCACCTGCTTAAGTAAGTATGGATTATGCTTAAATCCATATGCTAAATCCAGGCTCTTTATTTTAAAGTCTTTGCTTAGATTCCTCTTACATCCTTGTAAAAAATATTTTACAAGATACTAGTTTTCTTTAATGGAAAGCATTAACCATAATTACTACATTTCACATTCAAACACACAGACCTGCAATACCTGATATGCAGTTTTTCTTTTTTTTCATTAAACCAATGTAGAAGTGATATAACTCTGCTTCAGGATCTTCTTTTGAAAGACTGATTTTAGTTCATCATTAAGGTTTGCTCAAGGGTCCCAAGCCTGTTTAGCTCTGAAGCTGCCTAGATATTCCACTCTAACATCGCTGAAATTACTTACCGTTATTCAAACACTTGAAATTTCCTATAAATTTTACGTATTCATATGTAGGTTGCTCTTTTGGATCTATTGTTCCTCGCAGCATATGGCAACAGAATTCTAGTTGATTTTTTGCTGAGAAAAGAATAAACAAATTAATAGGTTACATGCTTGATGAAGTGCACAGGCAACATGAAATGGAAAGCAGGAATAATCAAGCTGCACACTTATCGGGATACTGTAAGTGTTGTGATTACAAATGTCTACAGCCTCTGCTTTTAACCATGGTGATATTAACTAACCTAAAGAAAAGAACTTTAGAATTCATGCATGAAGGGCCTGAATGCTAGTGACAGAAAACCCCAGAAAACTAGAGCTATTTTAAAGCAGCAGCTGCCCTGAACTTGTTTACTAAAGCATGCACTTCCAAAACTCATTAGGCTGCTATGTTTTTATTCTTGCCAACTGCTACAACTGTCTAAATAGAAGCTATACAAACAAGATGAAACTTTCTTATACATGGGAAAGTCACAGAGTGAAATGCAATGGAATGCTGAAAATTCTACCCTTCAGCAGGGGGGAAACAACAAAAAGCGCTTCTGTTCCTCAGGGCTCACCCATTTTCTGTTTAAGTAACACTGGAGGAAAAGAACTGATCACGTGATACACTGCAGATTATTTTTAACACAACTACTGTAATGGTTTTATCTGGGATAGAGTTAATTTTCTTCATAGCAGCTCATATGTTGCTGTGGTTTGGGTTTGTGACTAAAACAGCATTGATAACAGGGATGTTTTAGCTATTGCTGAGCAGTGCTTACCCAGTGCAAAGGCTTTTTCTGCTTCTCACACTGCCCTGCCAGAGAGCAGGCTGGGGGTGCACAAGAAGCTGGGAGGGGACACGGCCAGGACAGTTGACCTAAGGGATATCCCATACCATATGACACTGTGCTCAGCAATAAAAGTTGGGGAAAGGAGGAGGGAAGGGGAGACATTTCTGCTTATGGCATTTGTCTTCCCAAGTAACCATTACACACGATGGAGTCCTGCCTTCCTGGAAATGGCTAAACACCTGCCTACTGACAGGAAGTAGCAAATTAATTCCTTATTTCATTTTGCTTGTGCACATGGCTTTTGTTTTACCTATTAAACCATCTTGATCTCAACCCACAAGTTCTGTCACTTTTACCCTTCTGACTGTTTCCCCATCCCACTAGGGAGAATGAGTGAGTGGCTGTGTGGGGCTGAGCTGCCTACACGGGTTAACCCACAGTAACTACTTACATTTTAAGTATTCTGGTGTCAATGAATCACTTTCCAGCAGATGAGAAGACAGTATTTTATAAATTTCTGAATGTTCCCCCTCTGGGATAAAATTAAATACACTCTGATCCACAAGATCAGACTGAAAGAAAAAGATTTCATAAGCATTAAACTAATGCAAGATGTACAATGTCACAAAGCCTACTATTTTGATGCAAAACAATTTCACAGTTCAGAAGAACATTACTGACTCAACAAAGCCACCTGCTGGAATACACATGAATATTTTGCATGAAAAAAAATCTCACTTTGATGTCTTAATTTCGGCACTGCGACACCTTCAATGAAAAACACCACGAATGCAGCAGATATAAATACATATTGAAGTACAATGGAGTCTTGTATTAACCTCCCTGGGATGCAACAATTCCATGTAAAGAAGCACTTTAATTAGAAATTATAGGGGGTTGTTATAGGGCACTGTAACCTGTCAGTGGCATCCAATACACTGAAATAATACCTTGGAACAAAAGACAGCCCCTCCCTACATCATATAGGTTTTCATGGTAGCAATAATTATATCCAATTGCAATTGATTTTATAAATACAAGTGTGCTGGCTTTGGCTGGGGTGATTTTCTTCGTAGTAGCTAGTATGGTGCTAAGTTTTGGATTTGTGCTGAAAAGTGTTCATAATACAGGGATGTTTTAATTACTGCTGAGCAGTGCTTACACAGCGTCAAGACCTTTTCTGCTCCTCACATGACCCCAGCAGCGAGAGGCTGGGGGTGCATAAGGAGTTGGGAGGCGGCACAGCCGGGACAGCTGACCCCAGCTAACCAAAGGGATATTCCACACCACATGACACCATGCTCAGCATACAAAGCTGGGGAAAGAAGAAGGAAGGGGGAGATGTTTGGAATGATGCTGTTTGTCTTCCTAAGTAACTGTTACGCATGATGGAGCCCTGCCTTCCTGGAGGTTGCTGAACACCTGCCTGCTGATGGGCAGTGGTGAATGAATTCCTTGTTTTGCTTTGCTTGTGTGCATGGCTTTTGCTTTTATCTCGACCCACGAGTTTTCTCATTTTTCCGATTTTCTCCCCCATCCCATCGGGTTTGAGTGAGTGAGCGAGCAAGCATTGGTGCAGTGCTTAGCTGCCAGCTGGGGTTAACCCACAACATTATTTCATAATCAGTTCCACAACTATGTACATAAAACTGGGAACAACAGAGATGAATGCAATAAAATTGAACAACGGACCAACTGATCATGTGCACAAATGCATTTGATTAAGTATTCAGAAAATAGTGATCATAGAATGTATGGTTGCAACATATAAATCACATCTAAAAGCAAAGTACAAATGTGCCTCTGAGAACTTGATAAATTCTACTTCTTTTTCAAAAAATATATCATAATTACCTGTACATTTTTCAAAATTCGCAGGCTGATATCATGCATACCTTAGGGGTATTCATGTTTTGCAGAATCATTTTTTAAATATGCCGCTCCAAGTTTTACAAAATATTCAGTATGTAAATAACTTAGTTATTTACAAAAACACAGTAAGACACCTAGCCTTTAACAGTAACTTGTCCTTCTCTTCTGGAAAAGAACTCACTGTTTCACTCATCAATTCTTTGCGTTTTTGAGTACTAATCTGCTTCATTTCAGAACAACATTATTCAAAGGTAACTTTAAAAACTACAACGTTAGATTTACCAGTGAGCAATGCCACCAAGATTAAAGATGAGTGAGTGTGATATAACCCAAAGTATGTATCTAGCTTAAAAAGCAGAACCAGCAGCAATGCATGTCTTACGAGTTCTTTGGCAAGAAAGGAGTAAAAAAGTAGTTAAAAAAAATTCCAAGGATATCACTCTTTAGCAATAACCTTCTGACTCATGTAGAGGCTGTGATAGGTGTGAACTCTAAAGGGTGTCCTGCAGTCAACTGTGTTATTTCAGTTATGTTGAAAAGAAACTGATGCTAGTCTGGCACTTCATAATCCTGCCAACATAGTGCTGACTGTATTCTGTATTTCCAAAGTAAATGTTTAATATAGGAGACAGACCAGCAGAAAGAAGTTGTGCTGAAGAAAAGGCAAAAGCATTAGAACAAAGCATACATGCATACGTATCTTCTATAATGCCAAAAAGGCTAACGATTCATTAGTACCCATAGCAGAACACCATCCATAGACAAACTGATACATTACTGAAAGCAATTCATACTTACTGGCAAATGTTCAAGTAAGGGAGTTACACTTTCAGACACATATATTATATTTCCATCTGTCATAATTGCTAAAAAAAAACCATCAAGAGCCTGAAATTAAACACAATAGGCAGTTAAATAAAAAGAAACAGAGCATATTAAAAATGTTAAGCTATATTCAACATGGAAAATAATTTACATCAATTTTAGTTTAGTTTACTATAAAAATGAGAATGCCTTTCACTACTACTTCTTAGTCTGCTTTTACACTATAAGCATTACAATTTCCACGCTGTTCTGTTCTTAAATAATCTATGGTTTCAGAAGCAAGCCTGTATACAGCTAGCCACTGTCTCCCCCATCTCCCACTGTGCCTGCCTGTTATCTTTAACTCCATCGTCATTCCAAACATCAGAAAACTCAGAAACATGAGCCAGAGACAAAAGCAAGAAAAGGTGGAAGTTTAAAATCCTAATATTCCCAATCTCAATAAAAGAAACTTGTAGCAAGAATTTACTGAGACTTGAAAATTGTGCGATACAGCTTAGCCTGCCTCATCTTCTACTTACCTCAAACTTATTTCCACTGAACATAACACACCTACCTTTTAGTTGAACACTACTAAACATAAAAGCATGGCAGAACTGTGTTTCTAAATAGGAAATTTTAAAGATCACATCTTTGAAAATATTTCTTGTATCATACAGTTCTAGCTTTACAGACACTACTTGTGAACACATATTTTGTAAGAGGACTTGGGAAACACCAAAAACAGCTAAAAAAACCCCTGAAAAACAGAAGCAACTTACTAGCTTGTTGGAAAAAAATATGCAAATTCATCACAGAGGATTATTTGAAAATTTTGTAAGTACAGAAAATCAGAACTTTTTGCTTTTTAAATCTGTGCCTCAAACAAAAGCTTTAACCAAAGAATAAAAATAAAAGTGCTTGTTCATTTAGTTTAATAATTTAACTATTACTAAAATTGTTTCACTATCAAGATACAAATGACTTATCCTCATTTCCAAGGAAATGATAGCTTATACTGGAAGTTTATTTGTAGTAGTAATCCAACTATTCATGTAATCTTCTTTAGCAAAGTAATGCTCACTCACCATTTTTGGAAAGTGCAAAAAGCAAAGAAATTAAACACTTTATTGCTTACAAGTTATGTGGATGTGTTGAGCCTTTTTTATGGTTAAGATTTTAATTTATGCATAACAATTCTTTATTTAACTAGTACCCTCCTTAAGGTGATAATTTAAAATATCCACTTTGACAGTAAGTATGTTCATTTGTGGGCTTGCTTTGTTATAATGTTTTACGTAATTGAAAATGCAGTTAAAAGAAAAACTGTTTTGTATTACAATGCATGCATTAGGAATTTTGACTGTTAATTTTGATGAAAACATACAGTTACAATTAAAATAAGAAAATAAAAAGTTATACCATCAAACTGAAAAATTTCATCATGGAATTACTCTAAGGAAATACGCTACTCCCAGAAAAACAGGAATAATATACCTCTAACATTAACTGTGTGAACTCTTCATTACTAAGGAATGTCGGCTTCCAGTCCTGTCGAATTTCACTGGCATCTGACTGTGCAGTAATTTCTACAATCAAACATACGTACAATGTAAGGATTCACACTCCCAAAAGCCATTGTTGTCCCACTAAGCTACATATACGCAGCAGCAAATAGCAGAAGGTTCTCCAGTCTCCTCTGTTGTTAATGCATTACATACAGATGTTCCTTAAAAAGAAAAGTCTTCTCCTCTATGTCGTAATTAGACTTGTCTTCTCTTTCCTTCTACCAGTTTGTGCTACAGTCCTGCCAAATTTCAAGGTAATGCTGAAGTTAATGGTAGTAAGTAATGGATTTTGACAATGGAAAAATACTCTTTCCTCTGAGACTATAATAAAATGTTTCATTGAGAGTGTTGCTTCAAAGATTTAGAAAGCTGAAATTCCTGATCAGTTTAGAACATTATAATGCCTAATCCTCAAGTATCTTGGCCAATCCTGGTCATTCTAACCTTTTCACTAAAAGTTGTCACTGTCCTTTCTCTTCTTCCCACTCTTTTCTGTAAAGACATAAGGTTACATTAAAAAAAGAGTAGATTTTCAACAAAGACTGTTAAGAGCTGTATAACAGACTCTACTGCAGAATTACTGTCTGATTCATACACAGAGATGAATTTCAAACAGAGATTCCTGCAGGACTTAAGAGAAATACATAGATTAACATTCCATACATAGGTGAGAGAAGTAACACCTGCTAAATAAAACTAGATCCCAGGTTCTGAAAGCTGATGCATCCTTATCAACTGATAACTGAAACAAGAAGCAAAACCACCTAGTATTTGCAGTTTTGATGAGTAACAATGGCATTACAGAAGTGCTGGTTGTAAGAACAACCTTGAACAAGTAATCATGAATCAAGCATTTAGACAAATTGAAAGAATCAAACCATGTCTTTAAGGCTTTTGATTCTAAAGGACAAGTCTGTACAAAGGCTGTAAGCTAGTTTGTTAGTTCAGATGGCTCAAAGAACACAGAAAACCTGCAACGGAGTTAAATATGCAAAGGGCTGGAACAGCTCAGAATTTTGGTTCCCAGACTGAAGGGGGAAAACTACAAAAAAGCTTTAGACTTAACTAAAAGAAAGTAAACAGCAGCAACATCATGCAAGAAACTGGCAAGAAGTGGAAAGCTGCAAGGAGAGGGGAAAAAAAAATATCAACAAATAAGAAGGACCAGAATTTCGAATGATCAGATCTCACAAAAGACATAGACTGATCAGGCTTTTGCTATTTATTTTGAAATGGCATCACAAAGCACTAAGAGTGGGCTGGAGAATAAGGACAGCCTAAGTATAACACCAAATCTAACTTGTCAGTCAGAATAAATATTGAATGCTGAGGGGCAAGTCAAAGGACTCAGAAATGAAAAGCTCTGCCACCAAAACAGAGGCAAAATTCAAGGAACTTAATCCATTTGGTCCACAGGGCACAGATAATCTCCACTTCAAAACTGGAAAAGTTTGATTCACTGGCTCATTCTGGTCCATATAACCATCCTACTTCAGAATTAAAATAAAAGTCAGTCTGGCTTCTGCAGTCGAAGGGATTTATACTAAATAAAAGCTGAAGTTCATGCCTTTAACAAACCATTCTGAATTATCTTACCACAAGTACAGGTGTTCGTTTACATTTCCGGTAATTAGAACAAGTATGATATTGTAAACAAAGCCCAGGTAACACAGAAAGAACTTGCTCCATATGTGTAACTTCAGAGAAATGCCTAAAAATTCTGGCAAAAGGTTGCATTCAAAGATAAATGGCACTGAGGCCACATTCCTGAGTCAGATACCAGACAGAGGAGCATAACAAAACTTGCACATCAAGCTCCATCTTCAAATCCTGGATCTGAAGCATCAGCATCAGCACTGAGCATCCTCAAAAGAAATTGCCAGGTGGGCCAAGATCTGTAGCATTTATCTGTGGGTTGTATGAATATCAGTCTACTAGTTGCAATTATAAACAGCTAAATTTTTCAGTATTTCATAATTTTCAAAAATTTCTTGTTTAAGAATTCAAAGGAAGATGATAGGCAGCATTAGCCAAGGAGAAGCTCTCAGTAATAGAATTTCAGTGTGTTTAGCCTGCTGTTTTTCCCCAATGAGAAACAGAATCCACACTGGCCAATAACCAGCTCAGATAGTTCATCTGGAGCTGCCACCAGAGCACCAAGTCTGGCCAATGTGGAAATGGTCCAGAAAGAACCAGAAGCAATGCTGTTAATCAAAACCTGGTGGCTGAACACAGTAGGATTTTCAACAATAAAGCAGCTAATCAGCACTGAACAATTCATTTACTGCTAGGGTCATTCTGCTTTACTGTAACAGATCCAGGCAGCCCAGGAGGCAAAATATGCTTCTGAACTTTGCCAACATTTTGTCCAAAACACTTTAATGTAAACCAGTGCAGAGCAATGCTAGTAAACACTGGCAGGCAGAGCTTTAGAGACCTTAATATGATACGTGCAGTCACACAAAGCTGCATTCTGTCCCACCAGGTGAAGGACAAAAGCACCATGACCTAACAGACATCCATGTGCAGAGCTACTTTTTGCCCCTTTATCCTAAAAAAATAAAAAATAATAATAATTTTTAAAAATACTCTCAGAAAGCACTTTGAAGAATAAAGTATGACTGGTGCTGCTGGCTGACACATGTTCTTTCTTCACTCTACATTTTATGATAGGAATCATCAATACATGATAGAATGATTCTGAAACAGAACTAATTTTCACAAAGGCCTTAGAACCTACAGAACTGACTTTTACAGAAAAGGAGCCTTCATACTGCTTTTCTTTCTCTTATGAGACAAACGTGTCTCAGAGAACTGAAACAGCATAATCAATATTTAATTGGCAAAAAATCCTCTAGTCTAGGAGTTCTCACACAAATTACTCTCACCTTCCTTTCCATTTTAATTGTTAGGTTTACCCTTTTAACGGCACTATTCAGTACACAGCTGGTGCTACTTGAACCATAACACTAATGGAAGAGACATGCTAGGGTATGGAAAAATATTTATCATACCTGAAATTGACACACATACTGTCGATAAATACATACGTATTAATCCACTTAATAGCTTTACTTATTTTATTTTCTAAACTTACAGCTGCTTCTTTTGTCCCTACTGCTTTCAAGTTAGTATCCATGCTCAGAAATTACTAGGGGGAATGGGTTAACTAGCAAGAGAGTTCATTTTATTGAATTTTTAATCTTGTTTTTGGCATTGTGAACCACAAGGCGCCATATTAAGAACAAGTGTAGGCGCAGAAACAAGGATTTTTTTAAATACATAAATATCAAACAGCCATAAATAAGTGTACACTTGGTGGAATAATTTTTTCATGACAGAACTAATGATCTGTAATGAACTTCAGTGCAACGTATCTGGGTGTATCCCAGCATCAGCTGATGCAAACAACCAGAGAAACAAAACATAGGAAGGATGTTCAAAGACATTCATCATTTTGACATTTCATATGACAGTTTACAAAACAACAAACACACACTCACTGGTTTATACATCAGTGGACATGTCCTGAAATTAGAAAGTTCAGCTAAAAGTATTTCTAGATTTTCTGGGGTTTTTTTCCAGCTAATAGGAAAAAATAAAACCCCCATGGTGCTTGTCTGTATGCCCACTGCATGCCACCCTCTCTCATCAAACAACGCAGTAAGGCTTGCTGGAGACCACAACGCTCTACTGCCTTATCATCTTTGGTAAAGCAGCCAGTTGTGCAGATACCCGACATGAAGAGAGGGAGCATTAAGTTCCCTCAGATTATGTTTTTCAGTGATTTATCTTGCTTTATGTGGAACTTAGAGAGACAAACCAACTGTTCAAACCAGTCTTATCTAAATATCAAAGTACTTCCAGCAAGTACTTCCACTGAAATGGATCAGCAGTTTTCTTGTGAAGCAAAATTTTGACAATCTGCGCCTTATGAAGCAACTACATCCTAAAGGTCTCCATCTGCCCAGAACAAAAAATTTCAAGGTTATTTCAACAATAAATGCTTTGCTTTATGAAGCGGACTTCTTTGACAACTATAGGACAAAACAAAATTTAGTACTGGCTTTTGCAAGATACAAATAAAATCATAGTTATATCTCTGCTACCTAAATTGTGATCTTAAACATCTTTCTTCAGGAGCTATTTATATTTGTTTTACAATTTCCTTAAAGGAGCTGCAAAATTGTTAATGTTTTATGTACTAAGTGACTATAATTAAAAAAAACAAGAATTTACAAATATTTTTTGATTATTACAAATAATTACCTTTGTGCTTCCGTAAAAAGTCAATACTCTTCTGCAGTACAGTGGATTTATCCATCTTCCGAGCATTACCTGGAAGCATGGAACCCAGCTCTTTGATAAGTACATTGAACTGATCTCGACGTTTCTTTTCAGACTTGTTCCTAGACACTCTGAAGAACAGAACAGAAAACATTTTATAACAACTATGAAACTTTCTTACAATAAGCTGCATACTACTGCCAGGTTCCTGACACTAACAGCCCCTTAAGAATTCCTGCTGTGAGAAGTGTCACAAACACACGTACTCTGCACCTCAGACACCATGTTTGAAGAGTGGCTTCCTCCTTCTCACAGAGCAGTGTAGCTAAGTCTTTGGAATAAAGCACCCTTTTACAAAAATACGAATCACTGAACCACAGTTATAAATACACAATATATCTGAAGAATAACAGTAAAAGAAATGCTGTTCAGTAATATGACTATAAAAGAATCACATTTTTATTGTTTAGAAATCACCCCCATAAGTTCAAGTGTACAAGTACAGGACATTTCTTAGCTTTAAATAACTTAAAAACTTACCTTTTTGCTTTATCTTTGTCATCTTCTTCCACCAGCCCATCAAAAATGCTTCCATCATTTCTGAAAAAAAAAAAACCCAAAGAGAAATAAACATTGAGAGTATAAAATTTCTCTCTTGTGGAGTCCCATCACAATGAAGGGGGTGGGAGGAAGCGCTCATTATTCATCATCTCCATTACATCAAGAAACCGAAGCACTGTTTTACTGTGATGTCTAACAAGGACCACCATCAATAACCTGAAGCCAACTCTGCTGGAAGTTCTCCTTGTAGAATATTTACTACAAAGAAAGCAAAAACTCTTACAATTCTGACACAACTTAAAGGATTTTGAGACTATTTCTAATGGGAACTTACAACCCTATGCAAACAATTGAACACTATTTTATTTTTCTATCTCTTCTGGATTATTTGCATTACCTTACACTTTTGAAAACATGACAGAGGATATATATAATTTATTTTTACCTATTGACAACTTCTATTCCAATTACTGGAAGTATTTATAGTAAAGAAAGTATATTTTTTCTTAAATACTGTAGTATTATTAATGGAAGAGGGCTGAGGAATATGCTATACCTCACCCACATATGTAATTTTATAAATATACAATTAATATCAACAAAACCAGTGATTACTTCATTTTATTTGCTTCCTCACCAAGTATCACGTAACTTTTCCTCAGCTTGACAACTGTCCACATACTGCTAAGGAGGTATTAAAATACCAAAATGAGAACATGTTTTCCTTTGAAGATGCCTCAGTATACTTCATAAAAGCCCTGTGTTTCATTTCCTTTTGTTTTAGAAGTCAAGTCAAAAGTGTCCTCTGTTTTCCAAAACTGCTGTATAATGGAGTTTCATATTTTATTTCTCTAACTTCTTCTGTCGGCTTTCAGTCTGTTTAGTGCTGTCCACACTGATCTCTGAGTCATTCCTTCCCTTAAGCCAAGTAACCATATTTCTAAAAAGCTTACCTCATCTCTGATTTATAACTGATAAATCATCAAGCAATTGTACATTACGATAAGCACTGACGTTAGCAAGTAATTATTTTGTATGCTACTACATAAACATAAAACTTTTAAAAGGAATTCATATATTCAAAAGGCTGAAGATTCAGTGAAATGCCACAAAACTTCACTAAAAGAACTGACAAGTCAAAGAAGCATTTTAAAAGTTTTACCCTTTGTTTTTATTGTTATTTATTTTGATTGGGTTTCACTTTCTATAAATTTGATTCAAGTTTCATTTCCTGAAGTCTCAAACATGGTAATTCACAGAATATTAAGGACAGATGTTCACCTAAGCTGCTAAGAAAGTCCAGCTCAAGGAATCAAGTAGAAAACATGTCTCAGCTATTACTTTTCCCTTGAAATAGGTTAGCAGGTCACTTTACTATCATCTGCAGCATCACTAATTGTTTAAATGTATTTGTTTTCCTTAATCAAATACTGAAGTACTAAAAAAAAAATAAATTCAAGTAAGCATTATAAACCAGCTCAACTTGCACAGATGCTGTTCCATAGCTGAAAACAATACAGTTTGTGTATTATAGGACACACCTCAAATAAAAATCAGTATTTCAAATACAAAACAATACATCTAACAACTACCAAAGTAACTTTGTCAAAAATAGCCAAAAATTCACTCCTTTTATTTCTTGCATAAATTTAATATTCTATATATATGAACTGTAGAAAAAGACTAGTAAAGAAAGCATTGAACAGTAATTCCTTCAAAACTCTCAGTATCTATTAACATACCTGTCTGCAATGGAGCTCATTTTATGAGTGCTTATGGTAAAAAACATAACATATCACACTTTAGTCTTGTGGTAGACATTTGTACGTTTGCCTGTAAGAGAAGAAAAAAATATCAAAATGTGACTCTGGAGTAATAAACATGCTCTCCATTAGAGCATGCTCAAGCTTTCATTTGCTCTATAAGCTGCTCTTAATCTTCCACTCTTCCAACCTACTGCTCTGCCCTCCTACCTTCTCTAATGTAGTCTCCATTAACATCATAACCTGGAAATAATATCTCATTTTACATGACAGAGAGTTGAAAAGAACACTGTTTTATTAAATGCCATGATAAATAAGTCTGGACTAAACCAATACAACCCTTTTTCTGACTCTGAATTCAGATTCAGATTTTCATTTTTATTTTAACTTCTACCTAAAAGACTCTCATAATTTTGAAGGGTTGAACAGATGTAAAATACACTCCTCAGTAGTAAATACATTTAGAAATTATGCAAACAGAAAGCATTTGGCATATAGTAATTTACAGTCATGATTTATTTCTTACTATATTTTATTCTTGAGCACATTGTTATAACAGACATACAAAACGATAACAATTAAGATACCTATTAGAATGTGACCTCCTGTGAGAAAGTTAGTTAACCTGTCTGCTTCTTAAAGCAGTCACTTATTACAAAGTTTCGGCAGGAAGTTTTTGGTTTTCCAGCTGTACATATTTTGAATAAAGAACGTGCATGATGTATTAATAGTGATAGAAGGAACACAAAATTAAAAGAAGTATTTAATTCAACAAGTACCTACTTTTAGGTATTCAAAAATTATAAAACTACACAGGTTACAGAAAGGCTGAGAGTCAAACATAAACCAATCGAATTCAACCTTTTCCTTTGATATAGAAAAGTCAGTTGTCAGAGGCTGCTCAAATGGAGCACCAAAATTGTAACATTGTCAGTGATTAAGGAACAACTGCATGCAGCAAGAAGTTTTATATGAGCTGAACTTGCAGGTATTTGGGAATTTTTACTATGTTACAAACTTAATAGTAAAAAGGCATTACATTTATTTCAAAGGAGCTGGGTTTAGTCATTTTAGTGACTCATAGTTTCTGAGAAGCAAGGATTTGCTTCTGAGAGTGCCAAATCCAGTGGAACTTGCAGTGTTAATACCACAAAGAAATATGGCAGCAACTCCATGACCTAGTCTGCAAAGTGTTCCAGGAAAATATTATCCCAGTTTTTTAATATAGGGGGAAACTGAGGAAGAAAGATTATGTTTCAACCAAACTGTCTCAGAGTCTACAACAGCCACATACTATGCAGGTTTGCTTCACAAAACTAGTATTTCTCCCCCCAGTTTCATAACTTGAATGTAGCAGGAAAGTAAATGGGAGAGCTGTGCTGCAGCACAATCTTTTTAAAGGTGCATCACAAGGTGTGCGTGCAGTTTTGCCCAAATGCCCCATGAGCCCTCTTACCTACTTCTTCAATTAATACAGCCCAATTTCATCTTGCCTTTATTCTCCAAAATCTAGTGCTCTGAAGACACACTGAAAGCAAACCATTCCTTTACTTCAATTCTTCAAAATAACAATTACACTGGCCATACTGACAATTTAAATTCCTCAAATTAGTTGGCCAAGTTTTATAAAGTAATGGAGCTGTGCTATTTGAAAATCGGCCAGAAATGGCATGATGTAAGTAAATTATGAAGAAGTGTTTGTTTGAACTTTACTCAAAAGCACACAACAGACCAGTTGCTCAGCAGTAAAAGCAAACTACCATTGCTGGCATGGAATTAAGTTTAGAATCAAGACACCAGCTAGAAACTTGCTTTCATTTAGCTTACACAGTATGCACTAATACATGTATACACTTTTAGCCCTGTGTTAATTTTTAAATGTATTTGGTACCTAACATTATAGGGATGAAGAGTAATATGAAAATCTGTAGGACAGATGATATTTTGTTCCCTTAATCTGCAAAAGAAAAATACAGCCAAAAATGTACAGCCAAATATAGAAAACTTTCACCTGTGACATAACTGACATCTTCATTACGCAGAATCAGAATTTAAAAGTCAGTATTTTCACTTTAACAAAACACTCGATTTCTAGAATTCAATAAAATCATTCACTTGTTACAGTATACAGATCCTATGTCAGAACTGGCAACTTAGATTTGGTATCCAAGACAAATAGTTAAAAGAACTGAAAGACCACAGGAAATGCACCTGTAGTGCATTTATTTCTCACTTTTCAAGGTCTGACGCTTCTGTCTTTGCATCCAAATCCACAAGACGCTGAACACTCTCAGTGCTTAGACAAGCCAATGGGTAAGACTGCACAGATAAGGCCAATGAAACCAGTCAAGTTTAAAGCAAACACTACAGAAATCAAGGAGTATGCCTATTTCTAAGATCCAAATTCAGTCATATTCTGCAGATCAAAAGACACTACTTAACACTGCTACTCAGCCCTTCAGTGTTGATAACTGAAAGCCATAGGAATAATAAGAATATAACTTTACCTTTTACTCTTTGAGATTTGTTAAAGTGTGAGGTTTAGGAATGAAACCTGGTTCCTCTGAAGAAAAATGCGGAGTTAGATGTATCCTCTTCTGCAGAAAAGCATTAAATTCTGAACTGTAAAAAAATAAAAAAGGAGCGTTTTAAAAATCAATGAGTTGTAAAATAAACACTTTTTTTTAATAAAAGTAATAATTCCAACAAGAATAATTTATAAATGCAATATTCTGCTTATTAAAAATATCCTGAGTATTTCAGTATCCAAATTCACCTCGCTTTAAAGCTCTTCTCCTTGATAAGCAGGATATTCTGACACAATTTAATTTCTGCTTTAAACTATGACTTTATGCTTACCTTTAACCTTGATGTCATTTTTAATTTCAAATTCAGTATCATCCACACCATCTACATCTTCAGTTCCACTTGCTACCTTCAAAGTATATCTTTATACCATTATTTAAACACCCCTTCTGCTGAAACTCTTACTTGGGCCTCTCCTGGTTTTCTCAGTTATGACTTCTCTCCAAATCTCCAAAATTGCCACTCTCAAGACTCCAGGATGTGTAGAATGCTGCTGCTTGCAACTAGCAAAGTTGCCCAGCTGCATTATTGCTACTCCCTCAGACACAGCCATTAACCCCTTCTTTCAAAACCCACTTCAAAAACACTTCCAAGAATGTATTCCAAACGTACCTCACAAATCCACCTCTTCCATAAAAAAGCTCAGCATGAATATAAGTGATCATCAATTTCCAGTCTCTTTACACAGTTACGTTTCATTTATAGTTTCTTCCCTTGAACCATGCTACTTTCCACATTTCTGTCACATTAAATCAGTTTTTTCTCTCATCTTTATTGTGCTTCTTATCTGCCTTGCTTACTGTTCTTAAAATAAAATGTATTCACTTGTACCATTTCCGAAAAATTTTATTTTAAAGCATATTAAATTCTTAAAAGGAAGCTGGGATCTAAAAACTAAGCTTATGCTAGTCTTAAATTTATTAATGGGCTTTATGCAAAACACCAGAATTACCTCTTATTTGATTAGAAAAGTTAAGTTTCTTCTTCCCTTGCACCTAACAGAGGCTCTTAAGTGGTTAAAACACAGATGTAAATATTAACATGGGAAGTTAAAGCACAGAACAATCTGCCAACAGAAGAAAAACAATTACAGCATGATTCAATGAAGCCACTTGCTCTTGTCTGGCCAAATAACCTGCTGGCCCATTGACCTACTTTTTTAGGTGCTTACAGCCTCCTCTCCTACTCTGTTTTGTTCCATTTGACAAGTGCTAACGTTAGTAGTGACAAAGAGTCCCATGAAGTCTAGGTTAGAGAGACTGCAACATGAAACCTGTGTTTTTAAACTGCTTGGACTCGAACAACTCTGCCAACTCTCACCCAGCTCCTAACAGAGTTCTAACGAGGAAAATTTTAGACCTCATCTCTGCAGCATGTACTTTTTAGAGGTGTATTTTTTTTAAAAATCACAATTAAACACTTAGGAAAAATACCGCAGGGCTTATATCTGATAACCTTATGTGATAACGTCTAAAACAAAATTTTTAAAAAGGAAGTTTTTAAGGATATTTCAAAAAGGGATTTTAAG
This sequence comes from Ibycter americanus, assembly GCA_035590275.1. Classification (NCBI taxonomy): domain Eukaryota; kingdom Metazoa; phylum Chordata; class Aves; order Falconiformes; family Falconidae; genus Ibycter; species Ibycter americanus. Next base: position 59,413,055 of record JAVJGI010000001.1, read on the forward strand.
ATGAGGAGGAAAGGAATATGTTTATGTCATGAATACACATAAGCAAGCTTAAACCAGACCAAAAGGAAAGCTAATCACAGCGGAAAAGCTTTTGTAGCCAAAACCACATAGATCCCTAACTCAGTAGAAATGGCATGCGTGCAAAAGCCAGCAGAAAGGTTAAGACGCCTACACACACCAGCATTGTCAGCCACAAGTGTTCAAAGGTCATGGGTCTGTCTCCACAATTCATGAGGTTTTTTTAAATACAATGACTTATGTGTACTTGTCTACAGATATTATGTCTTTTGTACACATTCAGTGCATGTTTTCAAACTTTTCTGCAACCAAGAGGGCTAGAAATTTATAATCTTTAAGAAAGCTGAGGTCCTCAATCTCAAACCTTAGCTGCTACCACGGATATACAAACTATTAATACATAACATTGCTCAATCTGTAGCAAAATCACAAAAGCTAGCAACACTGTCACTTCTACACAATGCTGACTTATCACTCATGGCAAGGCAGTAAGTTACTGGGTGCCAAGTTACTGCTTGGCCAAAGAAACAAGGTTCTGAGTAAGTCATAGGGTAAGAAGCCACAATCCAATCGAAGGTAACAGCGAAAAGTTCACACCATCTGATAAAACATTCCATGTTTTAGACTGAAAGAATTTCAGTAACTTCAGTCCAATTTTATCATCAATACTGGTATTCACACTGGCGATATTAAATCTTAGAAACAAATTCAAAGATTGAACAAACTGTGAAATTACGCTACAGTCTTGCTTATGACAGATTTCTGTCAGGACTGGACTGAAACATGGATGGGACAATAGTCAGTGCACTGCCCGTACTTAATTTTGTGTAGCATCAGTGACTGAAACCCCTATGTCTCCAGTACTTCACCTTAATGGTAACATTGCCAAATATTTTTGAGGAAGAATCAATATTGCCCGTACATTTTAAAAAAGATTTTTATATAAATGTCTTGATTTTATAAGTAATATTTTCATGACTTTACAGATTACAGCCCCCAGACAGAATTAATGCATGGTGACAGGTATTATTAAGACAAGTAATTTCACGCAGGAAAGATCACAGAAAAAATACAGGAAACAATGCAGTTTTCCAACACTACGGTTTCTTCAAACAGAAATAGATTAACTTCTTTAATACAACCTGATCTCTGTGCCATAATCCTATTTTGCCAGGGGAACAAACTAGTTATTATAATCACTGAGGATAAGCTTTAAAGAAGATCTTGTCTAAAGAATCAAAATCATAGCACACCAGTCTGCACCTCCACAGCACCTGATGCCCCAGCAGAGCTCTAACACTAGTTATGTACCAGGGTAAGCCAGCCAAGGAGCAGAAAAACCACACTGTGAGCAAACAGCTGAGCCAGAACCTGGCTCCCAAAGTAAGCACAGCACCAGAAGCCCTATTGATTATACAGATTCTGGGGATAATTATAGACCTTCTTGATACTCTTTTCCAGGAACAAAGAAATGTTTGCTTCTGGTAACTTGGATTATGAACTTCTGGTGTTTTAGTCTACTAGGACATTACACCATCATGGGCAAGCAGAGATCCATTCATCATCTCATGCCCAGAATAGCACACCACCATCACTGATGTTCTCCATTTTGCTCTTCGCTTCATAGGTTTAACTCCAGTCCAACCACTTTTCTGTTTAGCTTTTGGTTTTTGGAGGTGGGGTAGAGGGAAGGAGAAGGGGAAAAATTTGCTTTTAGAGAGCTTTTAGAGAGCAAGAGATCTTTATCAGGTAAACCATAACCTGCTCTCTAATCAGATATAGTTTGGTCTAATAGAACAAGTTAGCAGGTTTCGAGATACTTATTCCTCTGCTTGCAGTGCTATACACACCAACAGAAAGCAAATTAGGGTAACAACTGATTGATCCTTTCTTGCTAATCAAAGGCTATCTGTTAACATACTATGCTTTTAAAACTGATATACATCCCTTTTATTTTCTACCTCAAAATTAAAAAAAAAAAATAATGGGCAACCCAAACAAAAATATCAGAAGGTAGGGCTGCAGGAATTTCAAGAAATGCTGTCCAAACTTTGCAGCTGAAAGGTTATTCGAGCAGCTGGAAATAGCTACATATTGTAACCTCCTCTCCATCATGTCAACAAATCAACTAATCTTGGTCTGTACTTGTGCAGAAGAGCTGACATACTCCAGAAATGTCATTTGCTGTAGACAAACACACTGTAACAGCAGGTGTACATCTTCACCAGCTTCACAGGAAAACAGTAGGAGAGGGCTGCTTCTGGCACAGACGTCCACACAACTTGATCCCAGAATACCCTGGTCTGGTAGAACAGCTTGCTTAGGGCCATTACCTTTGCAGGGAGTAGACAAGGACACATCTGTGCAATATAATGAAGAAAGGGCAGTAGGACAGATGATACCTGAGGTGTTGAGTATGTGCCCCCTTCAAATTGTTAACAAAGTTATTATAATATGGATTTTCAGAGTTTGTCAGTGAGGACACTCCTTGTCTCAGAAAATTATAAAGGATAATAAAAAAATAGTACAAACCTAACTAAGTTTATAAGATAAATTCAAAAAGCAGTGTTTAATGACCTGGCCATCAGAAACAACTGCTATTCTTCTGTATTCTCATTTAAAGTATTTTCTCAGTCCTTTGCATTCACAGTTCCTTACTGGAGATACCTTTCCTCCAATAACCAAGCTGTAAAGTGTGGCAGAAATAATGCTTGTAAATGCTGTGCAACTAGTCTGTACAAGACAAAGACTGTGGCTACATGTTACTGATTCCACTTGCACCAGTTTTTATAAGGCTCCACCCTGCTTCTTGCCACCCTTCCTTGGCTCTCACTGGAGATGCGCACCCCTTCAGCTCTGGCAACACACTGAAGCAGATTTGTGAAATGATGTGTCTAAAAGAATCCACATATCACAGTTTTAAATACAATCTTTATTATCATGCTCTTAGTAAAAAAGCGTGGCTTCATGTACCTTTGAAAATTGGCACAGCTGAGGTGCTTAACAAAAAAACAGTACTTCACAACATGACTTTTAATCAAAAGAAGTTAACCTGTCAGTGTTACAATTCAAAAGTGAAAACCTTCACGTCTCTGAATCTCCACTTCCTTTAATGGGATTCTGGGCAAAAACAACCTGGAGCCAGCCAGCTCAAGAACAGATCCTCGATTAATGCTCACCGTGCTATGGAAAAAGTGTTATAGATGGTGTAAGATCTGGAGAGTCTGCTACTCTCTCACAGGAGGCATCTAAACTTGGTATATGTTAGAATGAACAAATAAAATCCCAGCATCCTTCCAGCCTCTTAAACAGAACCAAGAAGGTAGGCAAGCAACAAGAGTTTTTTCAGAAGTTCAAAAGGGGAAAAAATACCACACACATGCTCAAAAGTTTAAATTCCCACTAAATATCACTAATTATCCCAGAAAATTATCTACTACACACAAAACAATGATTTTCAACAGAATAGTTACCAGACAAAAAAAAAATTTAAAAAAATTGATGATTTCTCAATATTAACAGAAATTTAAGGAAAAAACCTTGAAACAGGTTACCAAGATATCTATCCTGGAGTTAACACTTTGAAATTATTCATCCAATTACAAATATGCATATTTATGACACAGAGCATTAAAAATTTTAAATCAGATACAGATACTAGTTTAAACAACTTGTCTAAGATGGCTTGTCACATTTTCCTCAGAGCATAAATAATGCCAAAAATACTAATAAATCTACCCAAAGAGGAAAAATTTATTAAACACTTTATTCCTACACTGTGAAATATACATGAAAATTCACGAAGTGAGACACATCAAAGAGTTAAACATTGTTTTTCCTCCACCCCAATGATAAGAGGGAAGAATGTCTAGATACAGAAAGTAAACTAACTTTTGAAAACTGCCCTGGAGAAAATTCATTATCAAATTCAACAGATGTAATTATTACACATTCAAAGCAAGGTAATGCCAAGTAAATTCTTCTTCCACTCCATAAAAAATTTCTGCTCAGTGTTGATATAAACTCATTCTTAAATTTAGAAAATGAGGCTTTACAATTATTATTACTGCAACAACACTCAGCTCTCCACTACAACTAATCTTGCAGAAAAACATGAAGCTACATATTAGGTGAGCACCTTCATTGCCAGACTGTTAGTATGCAAGTGTGTGTTGCGAGGTAGGAAAGCTAGCTACAAAGCTGTTTCTTAAATTCATATAAATGACTCTTTCCAAAATTCTATCCTAGACCAGAAAAATCTACTCAATGAAGATTTATCAGTTTTCATATCCAAATGAACACTTATACTTTTCACATAGAATATTGATTAATCTAGAAAAACCTTCAGTCACAATTTCTTGTTTTGTTCCCACTATTGCATTCTAAAATCTTCAGAAATCCAAGAAGTCAACAGATGGCCGACATGGTCTGTAAGAAGTTAAGTTATGCAAGTCATTTCTGCACCCGATGCTTTTACAGTCTATTTAGGAGAAACTTAATCATATAGCTATAGGTCTTAAATCAGTTTTGCTTTATTTATAATTCACCTTACCTTTTAAGGGGCAACCAAGTATTTCATATCAACAACTTAATCCCTTTAAGATACCATGACCTAGCACATCCAGAAACATCTTACTGCTTCTCAGTTACGCACACATTAAAAAGGGGTGGAGGGGGCAGAGGGAAAGCAGAATGCCATGCCAGCCAACCTAATGAAATGAACTCAAGTTTTGTTTTTTGGGTTTTTTTTAAATAGAAGACAAAAACTTACTCCTAACTCATGGACAGGGTAATCACCTAGAATGTGGGGGAAAGAACTTCTTCTGAATCAGCCCACAGGTAAAAGAATTGCACATGTAGGATAGTAAGACCAATATAAAATAGATGATGCAGGTCTACATACATACATGGCTACAGACACTAGGATACAGATTCTACTACTTCATAGCCTAACAGTTACTTATATTTGTAAGCACTTTTACCAAACTCCTTGGTCAAGCCAAAGGTTTTCATGTTAGCCTGTGATCATTACTTTGACCACTCATTTCCACACCCATATTAAACTCCCTCTCTTCTGCTACCATCAGTATCTGCGATCACACAGTCAACGCAGCTGAAAACTGGTCCAGTTAGTTTTCAGTTAGTGAAAACAAACCCAAATATTGTTTCATTCAGCTAAATCAACTGCATTTGTTTCACCATATGGCTGTTCAAAAGCTGTGTTGGCACAGGGGAAGGGGAAGCAGTGAATCACCAGGTTAGACAGCTTTTGGCAACAACGCCATTTCATGCTGACCTAACACCATGCGTTAAATTACAACCAGAGAACAAAACTGGGGAAAATTAGATTCAAATTTGTTCTCAAAAGAAAGAGCATTGTAGCTACTACTTCAGAAGTCTGCTTCATATTTAAATGAAATATCTGTACTCTCCCATGCATTACTGCATCTCATGTGGCAACCCGTACGAATGAAATTTCTGGACAGAATGAGGTTTGTTTATATACACTGATCCAGACTCATGGATCAGTTTCTGAACATGAAGACAAACCCAGAACTCAGCTTTAGAGTCAATGGGAAACTCAAGCAAAATGTAAAGCACAGCAGTATATATACGTGAAGTGTTGCTAAGTAGTTATCAACCTATTTATTAAGTAACACATTAATTAGCATGAACTGTGACTGTTTTAAGATGATCCTCTGTACAGATACTTATACAAGGGTATTCACCTAAACTAATAATATGAAACCAAGAAAATTTAATGAAAGAATGATTTATACCAACAGCAGCTATTTGCAACTCTTAGTTAGAACTGTACAAGTGTACCAAATGGATCTATATAAAAAGATTAGGACAGTTTGAACACCAATGTCCAAGAACAAGTGACAGGTGTTTCAGAAAGTTAATATTTACTTTGAAACTTAATTATCCATCTCATGTAGAAATGCAAACATGTAAATAAAACACTATAAAAATATTTAGCGATAAGCATAATTTTTTCTTCCAAGTTGATTGCACAATCCTCGATTTGTGCAGCTGTGGAAGTGCTTCTGATGCTTAGATTTTCCAGCACGGGTGACTCATGCACTGCTAAATTACTCCGTAAAGCTTTTGTCAAGAGTGGACTGTTTGACTGCCTGAAGAATGGAATAGGCAGTGCACTTCACTGGAAAGTGTCTTCAAAAGGAAAGAAGTGAGATTTCACATTCACATTTCCATAAAATGAGAGAGTAGGAACATTTTAAGCTCCAACAATGAAGCACAGTCCAAGTCAAAAATTACCAAAGAAGCAGTTCCTCTTCCCTGCCTCCCCCAACCCCTTTCCTATAGAAGTCCTGCACATCATCCTGGAAACCAGAAAGTGGTAACAAAAGCAGAAAGAATGAGGTAGTAGAAACACAGAACAACAACAACAAAAAAAGGGAAATGCTAAGGGATGCTAACTTCAGTGCATTAAAAAAAGATGTGGCAAAATACACTTCTGTATTAGCATGCTTACTGTTACGTTCATAAGATTAACAAGATTTAACAAAAGTAAAGACTTACTTTTCTAAAATTCCGGTGTCTGCCAGTGGATCCTTCAGTTTTTCCCCCAATACAACTACCTGTTACAGAAAAAGCAAGTTTATATATTAAATGAAAACTCAATACTACTGTTACGGAATTCCAAACCCCTGCGTTGCACTACTTAATTTCATTAAACCAAACACTAGAGTTGCTCTTTTGTCAGAACTTTCAATATAACAATCCAGCCTCAACTGGAATTACAGTGATTGCAAAACCTGAGATAAAGGACAAGTCCTTCATATTACATAGGCAAGAAGTGCCTTAACAGGAAAGGGGAAAAAGAAAACAAAGTTTTGTAATTGGTACAGAGAGGAAATGTCTTAACTATTGTCTCAGCTAAAGAATGGACAAAACCAGGGCAGAAAAGCTTCAGTCTTCTTGTCCCTGGAAACTCTTTGCAAAGCATGTTACAACCACTTTGGGGATAGACGTTAGGTATCATTTTGCCACCCTGCTATAAGCAAGAATCAAAAGGAAATGGAACATCATCCAACATTTAGTCAATAATTGGACTTGCTCAGGCAGGAAAGATGGTGCATTATTTTAGCAAAAGAGACAGCATTGCATGAACTCAGCAGAAACAGCAATGCAACAACAGAAAAAAGCACATAAAGTCAACTCTAAATTTAATTTTACTGTAATCATTCTGCATATACATTCTTATATAGATGGAAATAAACAACGAACCTTTACTTAAGCATTCAAATATGAGAGCACTGAACACAACTGAATTTCTGAATGTTCAGTAAACACTGTTGAAAGGAAAACTATAGTTTGAAGTAGCACTGTAACATTTAACCAACTGTCTTGTAGCATTCTGTGTTTCCAAAACATTATCATTTTATGTAGATATCAAATTTACAAGAATTTTTTCTTTGTTCTCCTGAGGAGCAGCAGCGTGCTTTCCTCCTTTGTGGCTTGCTACTGACATGAGCAAAAACTTTCAGGGCTTATGCTAAGCAAGTCCAGAAAACCTACTGAATTCACCTTCTGAGGGTCACCAGAGAAGCAGCTAAAGACAACCAACAAATACCTTGTCCCCATAGATCAGTATGACCTTCAAAATGTTGGTCCCAGTCAATTTAATTGGAAATTAAGTTGTTTAATTATGACACAATACTACTCTTCAAGCACTGGGAATTTTTGTAATGAAGGTTTTCAGAACCTTGCAGGCTAATTCAACACTCATAGCAAAAATTCTGCCAATTATTTCCCATTCCCCCAACTCTTTCAAAAATATTTTAAGATCATGATATTGATTGAAAGACATAAAACACTGAATGTAACTGAAGAATTTCTAAGCCAAGCTTTTTTAAGCTTTGCTGCTACTATATTTGAGAGAAGAATCTTCAAGATTAGGTTATGGGGGGAAAAAAGGTCACAAATTCAGCTCCTTTTTGTACTTTTGGAAATTCAGATTCTGGCCTGATACTTCCATATAAACTTTAAATAAAGTTTCAAATGAGTCCTCAAATTTATTTATATGAGAACTATTAGTCCTTTTTACCATCTACAATACTCAACACAAAATCATGCTACAAAAATGGTATCAACTACTTGGGACCATAGTCACTACATTTTCATAACTTTAAACTTCTCCTCAGCTTTTTTCTTTTTCTCTTCTACCATTTCTCAAGCTTTACTTCCACAGAATTATCATGCCACATTATCTACCAAAACACATGTCTCTGTATGCTTACTTCTTGCCCCTCAAAGCCTTCTCTGCATTCTCAAGTTCTCAACACGTCCCAAATTAGTATCACCATATTTTATTTGCAAACATTTAGAACCTTTCCTTCCAGATTGTTACTGAAGATGCTAAAATTAGCACTGCTTAAAAGGCTTCCATCTCAACGAGCAAGTAGGACCTATTTAAAAATCAAGTTGCACAAGATGTATTTCACAATATTTTAAATCAAAGCAAACATGGTAATCGATGCCTTATAGGCTCTTTTCCCACTTTGTTAACAGAATCTGACTTAGATCATCCAGCAAAAGTCCTGAAAAGTAACATGAAGAAGGTATTTATAAAGTCATTAGAGCTATTCCAACTTTCAATTAATATATCAGTTATAAAAAAGTAAAACTATAATCAGGTTTTATTTTCAACAGCAATTCTCTTTTGCTCAGAACATTGTGAACACAGTTTCAATGACCTAGGATCTTGCTAGCAGCCTATTTAACACTGGTATTGAGGAATGGGATTCCAAAAGCTATCAATATTCACAGGAAATCTTGAAACTAACATAAATTATACGTTGATGTCACAGGCTAACAGGCTAATGAAAACAGCTGTATTGTATGTAAGTATACATTAAGGCTTGAAATGGTTTAGTTGATGTGTAACACATTAACAAATCTGCAGAGAATGAAACACACATTTCAACATAACAGTGCAATATTCGTAAGACAAGATTACTTAAAATAATGAGGACTCTTCATAACTTGCTGGCTTACAATTTTCATGTTTTGACTCTCAACATTTTTCTTCATTTTAAATTGAGGCTTGCACCTTCCTCACTGAGGCCTCCTCCCAAAGTTGCCATATCAAGCATCTAAGTACTAAATTTTGATTTTTACTTAACGCAATGTTTTTTTAGAATAGAATCAAATCATTCAGGTTGGAAAAGACCTTTAAGATCAACTCCAACTGTTAACCTAACACTGCCAAGTCCACCACTAAACCATGTCCCTAAGCACCACATCTACATGTCTTTTCAATTCCTCCAGGGATGGTGACTCAACCACTCCCCTTAGCTAAAATGCCACATACACACGTGGCAGTAATAATCACTCTTTCAGAAAGGATTATACAAATTGAATGGAGAGACGCTTAAACCTAGGAGAATAAAATATGCTAACTTTTACAGTATGTTTATGCTAGTTAAAACGTGAGGGAATAGACTGTATAAAAACAATTTAAGTAACGTTGCAAATAACTTTGAAAAAAATAACTGGCTTTCTTTTTTATTCAAGTTCTCCAAAATGCTGCGGATACATGTGCTGCTACAACCTTAGATTTATATTTTTTTTAAAGGATTATATTGAAGAGTGGTTGTTTAAATGTCCGTATCAATAGAAATCTTACTTGAATCTTGGAAATTTTCTGGAAAAAATGCTGAAAGCTAAGACCTAGCTTCTGCAGAGATCTAAGATAACCGAGTTTAGTCCTAATCATTGGCTTTGGCATGTGGGATGTTACACTAGTAGTAAGCATGCAGAATTATTGGGAATCTCTGAACTTAAAATTATATGGGACAGATGGGGAGAACTCTTGCAACTGTTACTTCAAGATAAAATGACTTATCATTGGCAACCAAATATCACTTAAACTTTCAAAACCCTAACAACTACCATCTACAAAGTCAAATTGACGAACTCGGCCTGGGCGGGGGGGGTCTATGGGTCTATCTTGATTCATGACAGCTCAATGCACAGAAAGATGGCAATAACTGCAAACACCAGTGAAGACCATCTCTTTTTCACTTTTTGTCTTGCTCCTACTTAATGACTGCAATAAAACACTGGACTTGGGGCTTTTTCAATGCAGATGAGCAGCTCAAGCAAAATATTTGGGGTGGGAAATATACAAATTTTAGAATTCTATATAAAAATTATGAAATGAAAGAAATCAGAAGACTCCTATTTGCCATGATTTAGGAATATGAGCATAGAAGTAAAACAGACTAAGCGATCAAAATTTCAAAAGGTAGTTCGATTTACTAATTTGATTCACTGTCACTTGTATTTATTTGTTTCCTTGACAGTTTGTATTAACAAAAGTTGCAAAGAACACTCTGCCACTTTGAAAGCTGTAAATATTAGCACCGAAATTTGTAACTGGATTTGTAAAATAGATACATATCACAGATGTTCATTGCCCTCATCTACTGACCTAAAACCAAAGTCAACAATTTTGGCTATGTCTCCATTAGCAAGTAATCTGGAATAGCAGAAATGGATCAGTGCATCAAAGCAGCTGGTGCTGACGCTCCCATGCTAGCTGTTCAAGAGGGTTTATTTTGGATCAGATTTCACCTATTCTCCAGAAGCAAACACCACACCACCACCTCACAGGCCATTCAAAGTTTGCCAGGGATTTAATAACTGATTCAGACCTGTATGTCCCCAGTAGGGACAGAAGAGCACTTTGCACCTGCAGCAGAACTTACAAATTAGTTTTCTGGTAAACGAATGTAGTTTGAACACCCTGAGCAAGTATGTGGTAAGAGAAGATAACCGAGAGATTTTATGCAAAACAGTATTAATGATAGAAATCAAAATGCATACACTGGAATTATAACCTACCTTTCCAAACCAGACTAACCAAAACAGATGTCATCTCACAAAACAGAATACTTAAGGGTACTGAAAGACTCTAGAAAATTTCTGTAAGCTTCTCTTTGTAATGCCTCACCACAACAAAAAATAATAATAATTAAAAAAAAAAAAGAGAGAGAAACATCATGGTACATGGCAATCTACTGGCTACCACAAAAAGAATTTATTTACCCTATTCCAGAATTCAGCAGAAGACATAAAACTGGATATCCCTATCACTTTAGCTTCATTTCTCTTTTCCCCTTCTTCTGTTTCTTCACTCCATCTTTCACGTCCTTTCCCCTCCTCCCCCTTTAAATATTTCACTCCTTTTCTTATTTCCCTCTTATTTATTTCAGATTTTTCTCCCTATTTATTTATTTATTTCCTCCTATTACCTGTGGTATTAAACACAGCAAGAGAAAACTGAAGATTCTGGCATCTCTGAACTTTCAGACAGAGCTGTCAGTGTTGTTTTTTATTTGGAAATTCAGATGGTGCAGACTGAGACAAGCATGTATGTAAGTGCCACCACCGTGATTTAACTTGCCCTAACTCAAAATTTAGAAGAGTTAAAGATGAACATGTGTTTGCTTCAATCATTCAAATTGATCTCTAAATCCAGTGCTAAGCAACTATGTGAACTGAGAAAAATCAGATTAATAACACAGGAATATTAGTCTACTGCAAAACTGAAATTAGCCTGGTTCTAAACATCATCTCAGAGTACACCCACAGAAACACAGAACACAGAAATGCTAAGGGAAACCAATCAAGCAACTTATGTTACGGAAGAATTTCATTACAGAAACACTAGATAAAAATATATTTGGCACGTACACAGCTTTTTACCTTAGGAGTAAAGCCAGGAATATATGGCTTAATCTTTGCCTTTTTTTCCCCCCTTTCTGAGCTATGTCATTTGTTTATATAATAATTTAATCTTCTGGATTTTAGGTTAAATGCCAGTTTCTCTTAGCATTTTAAGTCATAAACAGGATTTTGTCATACATGATTAACTCATTAGTTGCTTAGAATACTCAAAATATTCAGAGACTTACCTAGTTTCACTGACATTCAATATACAATAGCCAAGTAATTTTCCAGGAGATTTTTGCAAATGAAAGAATGGGCTTCACTCTGCATTTCCTAAAATTTAGACGAAAAGAAAATCAGATTTCTTTAAAAAAATTCCTAAAGAAAAATTGCTCTTTAAGAAAAACACAAAAACAAACCACAAAACAACACTATACAAACCTTCACATACACATAAATTTAAAATTTTAAGTATAATGCCAATCCTTTTAATTTCAGAAGCTTCCTTATGTGTGGACCTGGGCTCAAAGCAAAACCCAGTGTTTGTAAGCAATTCTGGTTTTAATAACAAAAAAAAGTTAGCAACAATTTCATCAACACCACATACAACTTATTCCACTGATTTTTTTAAAACTCTATTATGCAATTACATAATTTTAATATGAATTCAATACTACATTGTTAATCCATGAAAATCTAAGAAACAATAAACCATTCTATTTACTCCTATACTAAACACAGATTCCATCTTCCTTTAACTCATGAACACCAGATGCTCTAGGGTCACTTCAACACAAAACCCCCAAAATATTTGAAAAGGAAGTTCAGTGCAGTCCTATAATAAGTAAATGAGAGGGGTGGAAACATTAAGATCATCCTCCCCACTATAAACTCTAGTTTCAGCAAAAGGAAGTGGAAATAGAAGTCTCCAGCCTGTCTTGTAAGTCTGTCTTCATTTCTTTCATAATTTGAATCTTTAGACAAACAGGGCACTGATTTCTCTCACACAACATCTCTCTCTCCTCTCTGCCTGGCCCAGGGCATACCTGTGCTTTGGTCAGAACTCCACCGCTGCATGCCATTAATTTAAACCAACCCCTCTGATCCAAATGTAAAATCCTAGGGTAATCTCTTAGCCTTGCTCAGAAACAATCTCTCTTTTTCCCTTAAATCTCAGTTAGGATCCAATAGACCATTTTCAGATCATTAGCTCTCCATACCCTATTTAACAAATTTTAATTTAACGAGCTTCAGTTTTTCTTCACTGTTATAGGCAGAGCGGCCCCAATAATTACGACCAACTGCCCTACAATACTACATTTCCCATTCCTTGTGGATGGGTTCTGATTGTGCTGCTGCTACTCCTTATCCATTGCACTTCTACAGCAGGTGTATAAGAACAGATCCGAGTTAGAGGATAGTTTGACTTCACTGTTCTCCTCAGTAAATGTGTTTTTGCACAAGTAGTGACATGGGCACATTTCCAGAGAAGCACAGAGGCACTGCTGCAAGCACTCACGCATGCACACAAGTCAGTGATAAATGGCAGAACATCCAAATCTCTCTTCTATTTCTACAAATCAGTGTCAAAAGTATTTTCTCTCTAGTTATTTGCTTTTCACGCTTCTATGAAAAGTATTAAGAAAAAAATGTGTGAAAAGATGTTTTTATATAAGTAAATACAAAAGTTCTGTAACTTAAGAACAGTTTTAAACTGAGCATTTTCAGCACAAGTTTAAAAAAATAAAAGCACTGAGGAAGAAACACCAAAGGACTAATGAAAATGTAAAGGTGAAGGAAAACAGCCCACGGAGACACAAGCAGTAAAGAACACTGAAGTACACCCTGGAAAACACAAATTCTTTATAAAACAAAGCAGATCCTCATGGTCTAAAACGGTTCCTTGAAAAGCAACACCAAAGATATACAGCATACATAAGTTTTCAGGATGCTCAGAAAGAAGTCTTTTGTCACTTTTAACCACACACAGTACGCACTGTTCAAAACAATCTATTTTACTATGATCTGTTCTGAGCACCAGAGCAGCAAAAAAGAAGAAAAATCAAAGAATATAGAAAAGTTGAATCAAAAATGCACAACAGTTATGGAAATATATTACTGAAGCAGCATTTGAAGGACAGAATCAACAGTAGCTTGGGGATGGGGTTAAGGAAAAGCACAAGGAGTGCAGAAGTAAGTCTCCTTACTCAGTGTTTGTACCTGACATTAAATGCAATGGAGGAGATTAGGCCTGTTTACTTCTCACAGTCCAGCTAGAACATGCTCAGTAGCTCTGTCTGGTTATGACTAAAAGGATTTGGAATATATCTACCTCATCCGATTTGGATAGATGAAATGGATTTAGGCAAATCATTGAACTGGTACAAGCCGTACGTCCAGAATTCTATCATGCCGCCTAACACAAGAGTTTGGGATGGCACAAAAAAAAATAAATAGCCTGATACTGCTGTGTAACAGTTTAAGTTTTCACCTAAAATGAGTGCTTGCTGTAACACTGGCAGGTGCTTCATCTCTTCAGTGGTAAGATTTGCATTGCATTTTGAATCAAGAGAACAGTAGGTTCCTCCCCCTCATCTCATTCTCAGATGCAGGCTGACTTTTGGTAATAGTTATAGCTGTAGCAGATACATAATGCAAAGAATTACTGCTCAGCAATTTAAGTCTTGCTAAACTGTAAACAACTAAAACCAGGGTCTTAGAATAGAAAGTGTCAAGCATCATTAACTACAAGCACTGCTACCTGGAACTCCATTCATGACCAAACTTCATGCATGACCAAACATCTCCAATCCATGATAAACCATTAAGAATATAGAAAGACTCTCTGCCAGCAAGACAAAATAATCCAGTTTCAGCAAGATGGGCACAACGTCAGATCTACTTAAATAGATCAGTTTCTCCGGTTTTTCTGACCCAGTCAAAAAATGAGAACATCTGAAAAAGTTTAACAATAACATCTACTTAGAAAGAAAAAGCACATAAACACATACATGGAGACTACAGAGTGCCATGGCTGTGATACTCACGATACATCAAATCAAAACCCCTTTGCCACTCATGAGGTGAACCTTAAACAGTACCCTATCTGTTTTGTGCTTCTCAGCATGACCATGGATGTACAAGGCAATCAGTAACGTTACTGCAAGGTAAGAAATTAATGAATCTTGCAAAGATTAAATTGTGCACCTCCTGGCCCATCTTCAGCTGGATAGTACATAGTATCCAAGCAAGGAAGAGGGGAGATACAATCTTTTCACAAATAAAATTACATGTGATCAGAGATACTGTTACTTGAGCCTATTAAGATGCATTCTATTGCTTTCTATATATTCTTACATTAATGGGGTATTAAGCCCATCTCCACTTTAACAATAGCATCTGTAAACAACAAAAAAAAAAGAAGAGGAAAAAAAAAAAAAGAAAGAAACCCGCACCCAAAAAAGCTGTGAGCATGGCAATACATATGCTCATTCACTGCAACACATCCCTAGGAGTGAGATTAATTCAGTCTCTAGAAACCACAGGGCCACATTAGCACACTTCATTGCTGTGGACAGTGCCATCATGGGGTTGGTTTTTTGGTTTTTTTCTTCTAGTTTCCAAGGCAGCTCAGGTACAGTTAGTTCAATTGTTTCATTCCATGCTCCAGTGTACAGGATGAAAGCTTATTAAAAGCTTATTTGAAGTTTATTCTTGCCCCCACATGACATTAATTTCAATCTCAAATTGAACTGGAATGTCTACTTGCCTGAGGTTGAAAAAGAGATATTTCTGTTTAAAGCATTACTGTCCTAGTAGCAACAAAATCTACATACTGACTTAAATTACCTAGAAATGCACTGCGTCTTAGTAGAGTGGGTGGATAGCGTTAGTAGTCCAAATGTGATGTCATCTGAGCAAAAGTCTTCTTTGGCACAGTCTTCTGAAAAACAACAACAAAAAAAAAAACCTCACAGTTTTGTAAAGATGAACCTATTCAAAACAGCATTTAGAGGTCAGCCCTTGATTGCTGCTCTCTGTTTTCTCTCCTGTCATTTCAGTCACTTTATTCCCATCCTTAAACTCTCCACAATTTCACTTTCCAATTCCTCTATTCAACATGATGGAGTAAATACACATGAAGGAAAACTGCAGAATAATATACCACCTTTTATGTAGCTGTGGCTCTGCCTGAAATCCAAATCTGCAAGACAAATGCAACAGCCTAATGGTTAACGTTAAAGTTACAGTTCTAACACGGTCTATAAAACATTAATATTAAAATTATTATATTAAAATTGCTTTGGGGTGTGTTATGACCTTGCAGAATATCAATAATACACCACGCAAATTTCTGGAAAGTAAATACATCAATTCAATCTTAACCCTCTGTGTGTATTATGGTTCAAACATGGACACAATGTTAGAAATCTACCTCAGAACACAGTGTAAGACTCTCAGAGAACATGGCATACAACAGCATAAGAAAGACTCAACCATCTTCCTCTTACTAATGAAAAACTAATTCCAGTAAGCTGTACTGAGCAGAAGCTAACTAAGCAATAGAGATTTCTGTACACACCCTACTTATTACACAAGGAAATAGCTTCCAATCTACTACAGATCACAAATTCTGTATTCCTACATACAGTGCTGTGTTTTAAATACACATGCACCAATTTGGTAATATAATCTCACTGACTAAAATCCTGCTGGGAAAACTATTGCTAGTTATCACTATTGATGTTTTATATTCAGCACTCCCACGTGGCAAAGTACATCTTTTAAGGTATACACAAATCTATTTTCTTCCATCGTATGCAAAGATAGGCAGGTTTCTTTGACATAAGATAACAAAAACCAGGAACTTCAAATCCCCTGTTCTTTACCACCTTGTCCCCCAGTACGTACAACATGGAAAGAAGGTGTCAAGCTGGGGAAGAAGGCGGCTTATGTTTGAAGGTGGTCTACCAGACAAGCCTAAGAGGAAAAGAGAAGTAGACCATTACCATCTACCTCTCTTATTTACTTTCTATACAATAAAATGAAATATTCTGATGCTGGAAATCAATGTTTTGAAACAAATACCAGTATATAGATAAGAAATGGCAAACTATACTCTATGGGGCAAGAAAAGCATTTAGATGCCATTTTAAAGAACAATCTATACAATTTTGTAAGAGATTATTCTTAGTTTCTTATGCCAGCAATACAAACATTAACATTACTCAATATAAATCAACCATAAATTTGTTTAAATTGTCCATATAAAGGTAGTACCAGTTTAACTAAAATAATTTTGAAAAGCAATTTCAGTTATTTAATGAAAAAAAAATTGTGATCCTTTTGACTGAAAGTGATAGTGTTTCAATTGTCTTTGATGTTAGAAGCTTCTATAGCTCCACCTCAGTTGCACTGAAACTCACGAAAAGTCCTCCAGCTTATACAAAAACTGGGTGTAATAGAAGGTAGTGACAGAGCAACATGAATGCCCAAGATTGAATTTTCAGGCACACTTGCCTCTTGTTTTGCCACTCACTTTAAAAGCAAATTAAAGAGACAGCTAAATTTCTTAAGGGGTTAAAAAAACCTCTTAGCACTAGAATTTGTGTCCTGACTCTCCTGCAAAACCGATCAAACCAGCACAATCTCAAATCCTTTTCCTGTTGCATCTTTTCATTCATAAAAGCCAAACCGCTCAACATAATTTTTAAGTTTCTATATATTGTTTTCCTGCCCCATTTCCTAACACCTTCTAGTTACTCTTCATCTTGATTCAGACTACTCTTCTGATTTTATTATGCTTTCCACAGCCTGCAAAACAAACCATTTCCCTTCTTTTCCTTCAAAACCTTGTACTATTCGGGCTTGCTTTATGCTGTCTTTTGCTTCTATATTCTCATCGTCCTCCCTGCTGATCTACCTTACTCTGTTCATAGAAACAACAACCTGTTTAATTCACTCACTATGACTCACTTACTCAATTGAACCCTTGTCCTCCCCTTTCTGAGGTCATTCCCCTCATTTTCTATGTCAGTGAAATTCAGATCACAAGCTCTTCAAGGCTGGAACTGTATCTTATTATCTATGAAACATCATGAAAAGCTTTAGTGCAACACAAGATGTTTAAGTAATGCTTATGAGTTGGAAAAAAAAATGAAAAAAACTGAAGTACAGTATTTTAACAACAAAAACATTTTCAGAAAACATATTTTAAGCAAAATTGCCAAGATTATCATTGGAACTACCACACCAGTTCCACACTTTAGTTTTGCCCTCAACCACGCACCTGCTAGTAGTAGCTTGATTACATATAATGAATGTTGCTGCTGTGGATGACAAGAAAAACTTTATTAAATCACATTACTACATTAAAACTGACAGCGAGGAAAGTGTGTGTGTGTGAGAATCTGCATTCCTATTCTGACAGTTCTTGGAAGCTGTGATTCATGCTGCTACTTGCTTTCTACTCATAGTCAGAGGAAAATCTGGTTTCCTTTCGACTGTTTGTTGTTACTATGAAAATTACTTTAAAATAAGCACAAGCCAAAGTCACCTAACTATTCCGCAGTCCATTATGATATTTTAAAGCTGAAGTATTTTAATACTCAGAATAATGAATTAAAATTTGTGAGTACTATAAAATTTGTTAAGATTGTACTGGTTATGGAAGGCTTGAAAAGTGTATTTGACACTATTGAACAGGGAATTCTCTAGAAAACAAAGTAGCAAGCTAATGAAGCTTTCTTCTCTTTCACCACTACTAAGTCTGCGAGAAGTTTCTCTATACCTATCAGCAGCACACACTACAATTCTCCACTGAGACTTGATAAAAATTGTACAAATTTAACATCATGAGGTAAATTTCAGCCTACTGTTTATCACGATTAATAGGTAATGCGAATATATGCAAGACAGGAAAGAACCAGAGAAATGTCATTCTAGACACAAGTCCAGCTCCTTCTGCTTTTCAATTAACAACTCCAGAGGAGTTATTCTACTATATACATTATATTCAACTAAAAGAGAGAAGAATGGGCTTACAGGAAATCCCATTTGGGAGGTACTATCTTTAATTATTACGCTGAGAGAAAAATCTTATTTTTTGGCTATTAATGGACATATCTCATACAGTAACTGCTATAAACAGCAATCTTCAGACAGCACCCTTTCAGTTTTATCTCTCCACTATTAAAAGCACTTACTCGCTATGGCCTTTAAATGGAAAAGTCCTATTTCTTAAGCTCAGGTTATACTTTCTTTTCCTCTTTACTACTGAAAGTGAGGTCTAAGTTCTAGTCTTTTTCAAAGAAAAAACACACAAAAACCATTTTTCCCCTGAAACAATGGGAAAATATTAATTTAATCACAGCTTAAAGCCATTTTAAATTCAAAAAGATGTATTTTATACGCTACACCAAACTGAGTCAGGCAACCCTGCAGTCAGTGAAACATTGTATCATCTAATTCTGATCAGGACAGTAATCCCCTGGTTAAGGGTCAAAATATCTTTTAGCAGCTTATCATTAAGCAAGCTCTTCAGCAGGCAGTAAAGCAAAATTCTGATAGCTCTATTCCCCTTTCCCCCACCCTGAGAAGCCAGCTTCCTGCCACATCACCCCTCTGACACAGCACGATATTCTCAGTCCCTGTCTCCATCCCCTTCCAAAACACCCCAATGTTCTGCCTGTCTCCTCAAGCCCCGCTAGCACAACCATCTCCTGTTCTCCTACCCAACACAGACGCAGCAGGTGCTGAACAAAACAGGTCAGTGCCAAACTCGCACTGCATTCTCTCCCTCTCCCCCTCTCCCTGGGTGGGTACGCGTGTGTAGTGACACATTTCTCTCTACCCAGCTTGCCTATTTTCCCAAAACCTGTGGGAACATTATTCTTTCAGATTTCTATCCCTTCTACAAACACGGTTGCAACTGGTCAATGACTTCAAAAGCAATTGCTGAATACATACAGAAAGAATGAGAGCAAACAAGGAAAAAAGCATAAATCACGTTTTCTTAGGGAATCAGGCTTAAGGAAAAAAGGCAACTCCCTACAGCTTTTTAACAGAGAAAATTTCTTGATTGTTTACTGAGCCAAAGGAAATACACAGATTTTGGCTAAACATTTTCCGATTTCTCTGTCAGTTTACAACTTCACGCCTAGGTTTCCAATATACCTTTAGAGGGCTAAGGGCTGGGGAAGTTGCTCCATGTAACAAGGCAGTTTTTCCCCTAATTTATCTTGAAGCTTTCAGATGACTGATGAAAATCCAAACCTTTGGCATTTCTCCACCATGATTCACCTGAAAAACTACAAACCTTCCACCTTATCATACCAGCAGAAGTTTACCCTCTCAGAATTCACAACCACCTCCTCACTAGCAGCCACCAAACTGAAGGAGTATTATTCTGTCAGGGTGCATGTCAGCGATAGCCACAACTCAAAAGGCAAAAGCCAGGCTCTGATACTACATTGAACCTGCAATTAAATAGCCACCAAACATCAAATGCTCTTAAATGCCAGAAACTAATATTTACTATGTCATTAAAAACTTTAGTCTAATGTTAAAAATGGTGCCTTATGTTTTATTTACAACAGCAGCAGCATTTTCAGAATTGGAAATATAAAATTAGCTATATTAATACAATTTGAGTATTGTTGGGTTTTTATTAGGCAGCTTAATACCTCATATTCTCATTCTCTAAGATCATAATTTAATAAGTAAAAATACGTACTTCTTCAAGATTTGTAATGTACATGCTAGGAAATTCACACATTAACTTCCTCCTTCCTACAAGAGACACGTTTTACAGGCCAGCCTGCCTCCTGTATGTTCACAAATACTTGCTCCAATGGTATTTAAAAAAAAGTGCTGGAACTTTATGGGTATCTACCAGTTCAGCAGATTATGAGATCCTTATGGGATCTGAGATCATCCTGCAAGCAGATACACTCACAAACTTGTGGAGCTGTAAGCTAAAAACTCTTGTAGATTATGTTGTTAGCAATACTATACCATACTACAAAGCACTTAAAATTCAGACATGCTGGATCATCAGCCCATTCCAGATACTCCTTCCCTTCTAAGTGTCCCACAGCAACATCACTACCACATCATGAGTTACTAATTACGTTCTGCTGCCTGCTCTGGCTGTAATAGGCAATACTATCCTAAAGTCTAGCCTTTACTAAAAGAGATTACCAGCAGGGTACAAAAAGGGAATTTCATACAAAGGGATCCACAATTCTAAAGTACTAAAGCCAGGGAGAGCTGCATCACTCAGCAAGACTTTTGAAAAAGTTAGTAGAGATGCAAACCCTAAAGGTAATGAGTGAACACAATATTATGCCTTTACCTGTTTCTGAAGGCCTAGGACACAGGTATGGCTAGTACTCACAATCCTGGTCCCCGTCCTTGATGTACATAGCTAAGCTCTTCCCGTAGAACAGGAGTAACATATTCCTTTAATATGTCAGCAGAAGGAAAAACATTTTGTCCAGCAGCACAGGGTTACAGCACAGTAACCTGGAACAGAGAAATCTGAAAGCCAGCCTCTACTCTGCCAAAAGGGGTTCAAACCATAATCTCTCAGCAGAATCCATGTTACACTGGAAAGATGGATGAACTCATAACTTCTCACTTCAGTGGCAATCTTCAGAACATGGAAGAAAAAATAAAAAGCAAAGCTTTGCTGGACAGAGCAGAACCAGCAGTGTGCATGCCTGTCTACAGAGACGGGCACCCAAACAAGAGAGACAAGTCCTGGTTTCCGACTCCTAATGGCATTTAAAATTTTCAATGGAATAAAACACAAAATAGGTTTTGGAGCATAGGCCAGAACACAAGTACTCAATTCCTTTTTCTCCAAAAAAATAACTGGTCTAGTATCTCTCTTTGGCCCAATTAGACTTTAATCATCTTGTACGCAAGGAAAAGTGGATTTTTAGGGTTTGGGGGTTTGCTGATTTGTTGTTTGGTTTTGTGGGTTTTTTAAAGGAGACATCAACAAAACCTCTTCCTCTTTGCCTCTTTGTGTTTCTGAACAAAAAGGATAGTCACCACAGGGTTTTGTTCCGAGTCCAGTCCCATAGGCGTGCCCAAGGTGTGGTTTGAACATGCCTTTGGACAAGTGAATGCCTAATTTACAGCTTGCCTAATTTATGAACAGTAAACAGGTTGAGATGCCAAGATGCTCAGTTGCGACAAGATTATGGAAGATCTCAGTGAGAACAAAACTTCAAAGTGTTTAGAAAACTTTACTAGTGAAAACCTAGGAGACCTGTAAAATTTAACCAACACGTGGCTACAATTTTATTTGGGGCTGGACACCCAAAACCCATCTAAAACATAGTTTTGACTCCTCTATATTATTTTATGGATCTGGCCATATACCAAAATAACATATACCAAAAACTTCTCAGAGAAGAACAAGGCCACACATATTTGTTTTTAAAATCCACTTTGAACAGATCTGTCTTACTCCAGGAACCATTTTCTTCTGTTTTAACCTAAGCATAGTGGCCTAGTGCCATTTATCTTGTGGTACCAGGCTGTCATTATGGGTAAAATGATATAAACTTCAAAACTGAAGCTTTCTCACACACTCTGAGATTATTAAACACATAGTTTTAAGGACAAAGCACTTAAGTAGCCACATTAATGCTTAACTTGACTACATTTTTATCATGAAGATGAGGAATGCCCATAGTTATCTACTAAGCTTCATACGCTTCACCCTCTAAATAGAAGTCTTTTTCAGTCTTGAATTTCATGGGTATATCTAATTTTTAAGGATCTATATTAAATAAAATATTAATACTACTAATGATGATTTTATAATATACTCAGCAATGCTCCTCAGAACATCAGTGCAAAGTAAGAAAACTAATTCAGTGATTTTAATGACAAAATGTAACGATTGGAAAGAGTCCAAAGTGTACAACACTGAAGTGCTGAAAGAATCTGAGAAGCCTTGTTGCTTCCACATAATACTAAATATGACAACCGCAGAGCACTGAAACTTTTTACATATATGATTATATATTCTGAAAGCGGCTATAATTAAGATTTTATATTACACACAGAAAGTATGGTAAGAGAATATTAGGACTATAAAATTAAACACTCAGGCATGAGGTATGCCAAAATTAAAGTGGCTTTTGCATTACAAAGGAATTTTGTGGCAACACTAAGGGCTGAGAATTCAATCCTTCAGGGCAGCACACAGCTGCATTAACCATGAGTCTCCTTCCTCTTCTCTGATTTTGCATTTCACGTCTTTAACTCCTGCAGCAAATGAATGGGGGAATGTCCAACAAACAGTTTCAAATTATTACAGAACCCCATTAACTGAGTTACCAAAATAACCAACTGCAATAGTAAACTGTTCTCCCCAGGTGGACCACCCACAGAAGCGAGGGAGATACCCTCCCAACGGATATAGCCAAATTTGTTTGTGCCAAAGTTACATTCAGACACTGGAATCTTTCATTTCAGACTCAGTTACATGGCTGAAGGTGGCTTCCTACACCTCTCTTTATTCTGAAAGATCACTACATTCAAAATAATAATACCAATACTACTAATAATAATTCAGTATTAGATGATCAGAGAGACAGCTGAATGGTTTGGCCACTGTCTGTCTGTAGTTTCACCGATAATTTTTTTTTCCCCTCCAGAGATGTTTACCTTAGAACAGCTACTGCTCTCCCAGAAGCCTGATGACTCTCTCCTGTTCCTGCCACCCCTTCAGCAGTGCCAGTACAGCTTTCTACAGGGTGAACCAACTCAACATAGAAATGTTAAAAATACTTTGCAAAATAAATAAATAGAAGGTAAGAATGGCAGAAACAACTACTATTGTCTTTGCTACACAACCATCTACTAATACCACCTAATCTTGGAAACATGTCTAGGTCTGCTTTATCATCTGGCCTTTACAATTTCTAGCATTCATATGGAAACTAGTACTTTAGAAATGCTGAAACACTAAAACGCACTTTTCTTTACTTCAGACCTCTACCAAAGTCTTTTCCTCAAGAAAAACTAACTCATAGCAGTATGATAAAAAGGAAGGCACCTTAGCTGTAATTCCACTTCTTCCTAATTTTAGTGTGTTTTGTATTAAAAACTGTATTAGGGTACTGATTTTCTATTGTAAGAGGAGAACTATCCCTAGTCTTCAATGTACAAAATTAGGCTGAAGCTGTGAGGCTTCAGACAGCAAATTACACATATCTCCTGAAGGGGTGCATAGCTAAGAAGGGAGTTGTTTTCAAATGATGAAATTACCTAGAGAAGAAAATTTTTGATTCACAACTATTTTCAACATGTCTATTATTTTTAGTAAAAATTTCACAACTTTTCAAACAAAGAACACATGGGGAGGGTGGGGGTCAATATCTCTATTACTAATTTGGATCTTCAACTTTCTGCGCAGATTTAGAATAGGGCCAAAAAAATAGCAAAAGATGAAAGCTCTTGAAAGCAGCAATTTCCTTGGCAAGACCAATCCATCCATGAAGATTCATGACTTCAGTGAAATTCTATACTAACAAGATAATTAGCCAACACTACAAATTAAATTTAAAATAATTACCATTCATTTTTTAAATTACTGCGTACAAAAAGTAAAATTAGCTACAACAGAGAGGCTATGGGGTCCTTAGAGCATTAATAAAGAAAATATTCTCTGCTTTCCTCACATCCTTTTATTTTACCTATGTGTATTAAACTTTTCTATGTAAGAACATGAAGCGGAATAAATAAAAAACAAGACGTGGCTGAATGGCATCTTAAGCTATTAAATATCAACCTGGGAGTTATTTTTTTCCTGTTTGGACTGTTAAGAGGTAACTTGCCTTACCAACAAAATTCTCAGACCTTAAAAATGCTAGCACTCACATTCAACCAAAAAAACGCTACCCCAAACATGTAATGTTTGGTAATCTGAAAGCAGTGTCTGCAACATGTTTGAGAAAGTGTCTTAAATGGATACGTATGCAAATCAATAGTTTATTAAGAAAAAAAATGCAGAGTTACTTGTCCTGTCACGTAGAATTCCTCTATTATAACAGTCAAATCCTGTCTAATTTCAAATAGCTGGCCCAAACCCCCTAGATACCTATACACAAAACCAATTTATTTCATTCCTGTAAGACTGAACAGTGTGAAACAAAACTGTAACCGCTCATACAGAACTTTGCCAGGACTGCCACAGTTGAGGTGTATTTCTCAAGTACTTCCTTCACTAGAGTATTTGCTTAAACAATCCTTTTGCCTTCTGGCACACCTGTCACCCGGAGAAATGATCTGGATTAAATATAACCACATTTTAAAAAAAAAAAAAAAAAAAAAAAAAGGTAGTTAATTTTAACCTGGATCATTTCCCCAACTCAGTTACGGGACACGGTCCCACGAACCGCTGTGCCGGTGCAGCTGAGGGGGGCAGCAACGAGGTGCGAGCTGGCTGCAAGGCACAGACAGGCCTGCCTAAGTCAACACTGCCACCAAAAGCACCGCTCGTCAAACCGTGTAATAAAATAACATTTACCAAAACTACTTTTAAGGATTCAGAGGATCGGGCTCTATGATCAGCCTCTACATGCCACTTCATACCCCAGCCAGAGTTATATCCTTCTTTGTGCCTTAGCAGGTCAACTTTTAACATGAACATGAACACAATGGCCTTATAGAAACAGCTCGCTACAAATACATTTGATTAGTATACGACCACTTTTCCTCGTGAAAAACACACTTCAAATCCAGGCTTACAGAGGCTTAAAGTACCAGGAATTTGAAAGTGAAGCCAACCAAAAATCCGAATCCACCTTAACAGAAAGACAAAAACGAAGTGCCACGGATTTCCAGTCCCTCGCTCGTCGTATTTCACACACGCACGCAGGACGGGGCGTTTGGCACACTGATTGTAAGGATGGACGTAAGCCGGGAGAGGGCCGGGAGCTACTGAGCGATCCTGCCATTTAACAGCATGAACCGGCTGCAGGCACCGCAGTAAAGTTATCGGAGCGAAAAAAAACCAACGCAGCGAAGCGCGTACCGAGCCCCGCCGCCCGCCGCGCCA
>JAVJGI010000001.1:59440353-59452879 GCA_035590275.1 Ibycter americanus
GCCTGGCGGCACAGCCGGGGAGCGCCGGGGCTGGGCTTGCAGGCGGGCGCAGAGCCCGGAGCCGAGCCCGCGGCGGGGGTTCCCTGCCCAAACGGTGAACCCGGTGCAAGCGGCCGTTCCGGGCACCGCTCGTACACTCGTTCCCAGAGGGGGAGTCGGCAGCATCTCGGATGCCACACGTTGTTTAGGAATACAAGCAACCCTTCCTGGCGGCGGCCGGTGGTTTCTTCTATCGGTGTGCAGAGAGCAGAGCTGACCGTCTCGGTCCTTTTGTCAGTGTGCAATGCTGTTGATACCAGCTTTATAGAATAGTCTTACTAACGTTAAAAATCAGTGGTGACCCTAGCTGAATTTAAAACCTCAACATCTAATAAAATTCTGTAATTTCTGAAACACTGTACTAATACTGCACGGTTTGCACAATTTATGTTGTACAGTACTAATATTGGCTGTCGAGGTCTGAGAGGCTTCCGGACCACCAAACTGATGGAGGGCTCACAGCAGGTAAGTGTCCAGTTTTCTGACTGAAAAGCTGCAATTTAAGTCGGTGCTTCTCATTGGCTTACCGTTTGGGGGGGTGTTTGTGTGGTGTGCCCTGTATGGGGTTGAAGTATTTTGTTAGGCAGGCTACACAGCGACGAGGTGTAGATCTGTTCGGAAAACGTATCTTTTCAGCACAGGAAGACACAGCTGTAGTAGGAGTTTGCAAGACTCTCTCTGATAATAAAAGTTGGCGTTATTGTGTTTGTGTGTTATTAAAGCTTACAAAAACTGTAAGATGAGCCCGTATGACTGACTTTGTGGAGAAAGTCATAAAAAAGCCCAGTTAATAGATAAAAACATCGGGTATCGTAAGAGTTAGTCAGAGACGACTAACTGATACTGTAAGGTCTTTATGTACAGCTGTAACGGATTCCAGCTATAGTGCCTACTACAGAAGTGGAATATGCTTAAATATGCAGCAATTATGTTTGCATAAACCTGTTCTGCATGCAGCAGAACATTGCAGCAAACTGTTTTCTGTAAAGTAAAACATTACTCAGTGGTAATAGTATGTAAATATTCTCAGTCTTCTTTCTCAGTGACAAGGGTGTTGTTTATTTTTCAGTTCATCTCCTGAACAGCAATATATCTAAAAGTGTAGTAACAAATATGTATCTGTAGAAGCCTCATTAGTGTTTGTGTCTGGAATGAAGGAACTTGACTTGGCTGCAAAATCTCATGGATTTTTCTTTCTGGGTTACTTTTCAGGTAGGTCAGTTTCCCCAATTGAGTCACCTTGTGACTGAAGTCTTATGCAGAGGTATTGTAGGGGCAGCAACCTCTTTAACAGTAATGCTGCTAAAGAGCGAACCATGAGCTCAGTTTTTCCACTGGAAGAATTTTTAAAAGCATTAGTATAAAACACTTTTTCTTAGTTACTGATTCATACTGTATTTCTAGCTTCCAATTGAGGAAAATGTGATACAAACAAAACTAATTTCATTACTCATGCAAAAGATAGATAATGTTTCTATGATGAAATGTAGTAAAGATAATAGGATACAGCAGGAATGGAAAAATCCAGGAAAAAATGCAGGAATATTTTCAATAAAAATGCGTAATTATCAGAACTAGAATATGGTCAAGAAGCCAGCAGGCTAAAAATAACATCAAGCTGTATATATCAAATTTGCCACAAGATCTTTAGTAACTAGTAGTAATTCTTCAGAAAAACAAAGTAGAGATAGCGTGTTGTCTCTCTTCACACCTTGCGTGTATGGGAGCGTAACACCTACCTGAATCGGGAGCATGCTCTCTTGTAGTTTTGCTTATCTACGGTTGTGAACTGTTTTGTTAAGAATATACTTATTTTTATTACGAAGGAAAAACTGATCCAACTGTCAGTGTTCTAAAACAGTGGGAAGATTATCCTAGACACTGGAGAAAATTCTTGAACACCTGTCAAACAAATGGAACTGTTAGTCAATGGAATCAGAGCCAAATCCTGATTTTATATATCACTATACACATCATTGTCTTTGGGTCACCTTTTCACTGGGTTTCGGAACTTGAAAGGTACTTTGAGCAGAGTTCCACTAGTCATTTCACTGCGAATTAAAGGAGTATCTTTTACCTGTGCTCACTAAAAGGAATAATAAAGTATGAATTAGAACCTACCAGTTACTACCCTCCTCATCCCATTCCATTTAAGCAGAGTTTGTAGGAAATGGAGAATCCAGACTTTCCATGTCAGTGACAGCCATCTATATGTATCTAAAGGTAAATATGGCTTTCATTCACTACATCAATTTTCTTCCACAAATCAAAACCAAAAAACACACAATGGAAACAAAAGCGCTTTTTAAAAAATGTATTGTTTCAGACTTACCAAAGGGGAAAAAAAAATGTATTTGAGTTAATTTATGTCAGAACAAATTATCTGCATTCAAATTTTCTCAAGTAATATGTCATTTCGTATCACAGCTTTTTCTATTGGTGTCTTCATGAGCAGAAATATTTCGTGCTGATAGTGTCATCATATTCATAATGTCCTTGGGGGGTTTCTTCTAAGTCGGTTTCTATTGCTCCAACTTCTGCTAGTTTCAACTCGAGCTCTGTAACAACAAATTACAATTTGTTCTGATAATTACAAAGAGGAAAAAGAATTCTATTAAAGGCCAAGATCTATCTTAACGACAACAAAAAATGGAGCCACCCTTGTGACAACTCAACTTTATCTCAGTAAAATATCTAACCATGAAATTGCAAAATATCCATGCTTATCCAGTATTCCTACCACAGAATTACATAAATTCTTTGCTTTTTGTAGACTTTTTTCTACAAAAATAATGAAAAACATTTTCCACCTTTAAACAGTGATCTTTAGATCTAATGATTACAAACATAAAATTTCTATAACATGAATTGTTTTAAAATATTTCTCATACCTTCCACTTTAAGATATATTCCCCCACATTCAGCTACTCCAATGAAGCTGCCTTTTTTTTCACCAGTTTTATATACAAGTATTGTGGGCAAGTATTTGTCATGGTAATTCTGAACACAGCTGTTCACAATGGCTTTGAGAAACTTGACTTCTGGAAAATTTCTGGCTAGCAGGCTGAGATGTTCATTAACCAGTAAACACATCGGGATGCTAGAAAAGAATAAGAAAGTATGATGACACTTCTGGTGTAAATTATTTGTAAAATAACGGAAGTTATTAAAAATAAAGCCTTTGAAGAATAAATGTACCTTTTCCTATAGTCTGCTTCTACTTTAATTTGTTGTAAGAATTGCACCACAAATTTTATTTAGCTGCTTCTAAAATCATTGTGATTTAAAGAGCTGTCCAAGTACAAATACATAATGGACACAGTCTATAAAATATGTGAGTATAGCTACTAGATGCTTCAAGCATTGTGCCTCAATTTTGTTCTCTACTAAGATATTAAAGCTCATTCTGTCCCATTTATTGTAGAGTTCAAATGAGATCTTTTAATCTGTAATACACATTTTACTTCAATTTATTTGAACTGGATTTCAGTTTAACATTTAATCACTTTATTCTTTTAGTGAAATCGTAACTTTTTTATTAAAAAAATCATGGTTTTTTAGTAAAAAAGTAACATTGGGGAAAACTTTGTCTAGTCATACTGCTACCATAGGCCTGTTCATTACTTTCATAGCTACTATTTCCAATACAACCACTATATCAACTTCAGCAAAAAAGAAACACACTCTCCGAAACAATGGATTTTTTTTGATTCCCTGCAGCCTGTTAACCTTTTAGAAGTGAGGATCTTTACTGTTAACTGGAGCTCAAGCAGCTGATTTAGCCTATGGACCCTTGATGAGTCCCAGCAGTACCCTCTCGTGGCCAAAGAGAGGTGAGGCAGTTTTGTTACTAGCCATAAGAGACTTTGGAGATCGCCTATTCATTCCTAAGAAATTATGATTTTCCTCACGGACTCTTGCTTATGCAATGGTAAAGTATAGAATTGGTTCTCCAGTAAACAAAAACAAAAGCAGGAATAGCTGCTCTTTTCTTTCTTCAGATCTGTAAATTTAAATTATTGTAATTTAAACAATCTGATTTGATTGTTCTATTCTTTGCCTCTGGAAATAACACTCAATTCCTGACAACTGAGAAGAATCAAAGATGCTTTCTCCCAGCAGGCTTAAAAAGAAGGAAAAGACAAATCTGGTCTGGATCTAAAAACAGCATTCAACATTCCATACAAATTCTCAGTGTTTTTCAAAAACTAATAGAGTTGCTAGCACACGCTGAACTAATCATGGGAGTCCTTTGACATTTCTGCTGGATCCTGTCACAACTTCTGCTATCATTAGAGAATTTATTGGGGAACTGATAAACTAACAAATTCCCTAGCTTTCCTCAGTTTTCATAACTGAGACTTTTCCTATTGGGCTTTTGCTTTGTTCGAGTTAAAGGGGAAATAAAGGTAGAATAATCCTTTTGGAGCACTCCTGCTGAGAAAAGAATCTGCAAACTTTCTTTAACACAGACAGTGGACCCACTCAGTAAAATTCAGAAATCTCAGTGAGGTTAAGCGCATGGTGATAAGCACACACAGCAAAGAAATCTTTCATATAATTGAACAAAAGTGATTAACTATTGCAAGTTAGTAAATTAACAAATCAAGGAGGTCCCGTGCTCTATGATTCCATTGCCTCCAAACAATTGTTATTTAATTAGTTTACTGTATTTCATTTTTCTTGGTATTGCTTTTTACTTACCAGTTCAATTCTCTGTATTGAAGTATTCAACAACATAAACAAGAATGTAATTACCTTGACCGATAAAGATGAATTATAACCCAAACATCCTCTGGAGCATTTTTAACTTCCTTTACATACTGCTCTCCACCAATTTCTCTAAGCTCCCCATACTTTTGCCTCCTCTGAAGACACTTCCATTCCTGCAAGCGTTTCTGCCTAATTAAAAAGTAATGATAACAATAAGCATTTTGAAACATTTTAAATGCATTTTAAAATAATATCTAGTGCATTTCTCTCAATTACCTTAAAAAATGCTTTGAGTAACCCTTTAACTTAAGATTTTCTAACATAATTTCAGAGCTAGAAAGGCTTCTATGCTAATCTATATCAATTAAGATAACATTAAAATAAATTTTCTTTGTTCATCAGTACCAGATTTGGAAAACAAGTAACAAACGTTGCACAAGGGTTTATCATTTGAGACAAAGCAAGAAAAAATTAAAGCAGGTACTATTTGTTTTTATGATTCTGAAAATGAGATTAGTCTGAGGAAGAACTACTAGTACTTATACTAGTATTTACCAGACAGTTTTAAAAATATTCATGAAAATTGGAATGTAAAAACAGTAGATGGCAGTCTTCATCTATAAAAATACTTGCAAGGTAGAAAAGGCAAATGCCTTACTGAGATATGTTGAACTAAAAGCAGCTATTAATTTTACTAACTGAAAGCCACTATATAAGTGGCTTTTCAAAAAAAGATTAAATAATACATGTGCAATGTTGTTACACTCTAGCAACAATGCATGATAATTTAGGTTCACAACTTCCACATAATTATGTGAGTTATTGTCTTCTTATGAGAATACAGCACTAGATACACAGCATTAGCACTAGCAATTATTTTAGTCATTTTAATAATGCAAGAGCAGTAAGTACAGGTAGATTCTAGACAGAGGAAATATTTTGATCACATTAGCTTTTTTATTCTGTGTAAACTGCATGTCTCATTTTTCTTACTTACAGTACAAAGCTCTGCAGAACTCAGCAGAGTACTTTGTAAAATGCCTACAAAAATACACATGTGGATGTCCAGTATAGCTAAAATTACTAAGTCTCCATACAAGGTGCCAAAGTTTTCTGAACCTAAATTCATAAAACATATTGACTCTGCATGGTATTGTAAGTAAAATGATTGGTGTACGCCTATTAAATAGCTGAGTAAGGTTGTGCCACAGTTTTTCCTAAGAACAGGATATGATAGATCACAGAATTATGATCACAGAACTACACAATCACAGCACAGCTGATGTTGGAAGGGACCTCTGGAGGTCATCTGATTCAACCCCTCTGCTCAAGCAGGGTGTGCATTGAGCAGGCTCCCCAGGAACATGTCCAGATGGCTTCTGAACATCTCCGAGGATGGAGACTCCACAGCCTCCTTGGGCAGCCTGGGCCAGTGCTCAGTTACCCTCATAGTAAAAAAGTGCTTCCTGATGTTCAGAGGACACCTCCCATGTTTCAGATTGTGCCCACTCTTGTCCTGTCACTGGGCACCACTGGCAACACCCTGGCTCTGGCTGCTTTATGCACTCCACTCAGGTATTTATAGACATTGATTAGATCTCCTCTGAGCCTTCCTTCAATATAAACTTAAAAT
The DNA here is from genome assembly GCA_035590275.1 of Ibycter americanus. NCBI lineage: Eukaryota > Metazoa > Chordata > Aves > Falconiformes > Falconidae > Ibycter > Ibycter americanus. The sequence continues at coordinate 59,446,739 of JAVJGI010000001.1, forward strand.
GAATATTTTCATGGAGTAAGAAATAGAAAAGCCATTAAAATTAATCTTGGATAAGAAGCAAAATAAACACAGTAGTTGTGTATTAGGGGTCCATAATTGACTTGATAAACACATTTCAAAAACACACAAGTTTATCAACTACCACCATTCCAGCATAGAAACTGCAGCGTATGATATAGCGAAACTGTAATTCATAATACATTTTATATTGCATTTTTATTTCAAGAATATATTTAGAAAGCATATGGTGCCAGAAATTAGTGCTATCCAAAAGGCAGAGATGTATTTTGCTTATAATACTGAGATTAATTATTTAATTATCAATTAAAAATACTAAACAGTTTGATTCCAGCACTGCAATACAGTTTTCTTCTTTAATGGCATGCCTTCCTGATATAGGTGGCATGCACTCCATATGCACAACCTCAGTATCTTTCACAAAGTTGGAACCATGTATGTCAGGACCTTGTTTTTCCTAGTGTTCTTGTGCAACGTGAGAGAGAAGGGATACCCACGATCAACTGTCTGTCCATTTCTTCCTGGCTTGAAATCCACAGAAAATGCTATCCAGAAGAGGAGAGAGAAAATGGGATACAGAACTTCCTCCTTTGAACATTTATCATCATTATTCTGACTCCTGAAGACTGGCAGAAAGTATCTTCAGAGTGGCAAAGTGAGGAGTACAATTTAATCAAGCAAATAGAGAATGAACCCTACTTGTGTAACTTAGATAAACATTGAGTATACAACCCTTCCAACATACAATGCCTCTAAACACACAGTACCATACTATTTCTTCAGCAGAACTGTGGATGTATAACAGTGGTTTCCACTGTGGCCCCTTCTATTCTTTCTCTTTTAAATATCCAGCTTTCAGACTAAATAATTCTGTTCTAACAAAATGTCAAAGTAAAATATGGTGTAAACTGCTTCTCTTTGCCACTGGCAATCAGAAAGAAGTAGGACAGTAATGTTGGTGCTGTCTATCTGCTGGCAAAGGAGCAGAAGGTGAAAAAAGGCCGTTGTGTCAGTCAGCAGACACTACCATTCAAAAGATTCTGAGTTTATTTTTCAGGAGCATGTACATATACAATAGTGACGTTCACTATTAATCTGGATAGAAGTATCTTACTATACCTGTACATTTCAAAAGCTTTCCTATCATCATCGTCATCAAAGTCATCTTCAGCTTCCTTTAATTCTTCAAGATTCATTCTTTCATATAGTTTCACTAGAAACAACAAACATAAAATTAGTCACCTTTTGTTCTCCAAAGTGTCTGCAAACATTTTAAATGTATGAAAAGTATTATATAGACACGGAACTAATAACAGAAAAAGATCCACTAATTTCAGAAATCCGTCAACTTTGGCATAGCTCTTGGTAAGAGAGAAAAAAGTGAAATTTATGTAACTATAACTACACAGGAAAACACAGAAATACAGCAGCAGATTACTACCAATTGTTAAGAATGTGCATCTTGCCTATATTGACTGGTGTCTTTATGAAATTTTGAAAATCTGTTATCTGTGTATGTTACATGCCATAAAGTTTGTCACTGTGTTGTATGTTTAATTCAGAATCCTTTATAAAATAACCAAGTGAAAATAGTTAAAATAACATAAAATTATTGTACAATGGTGAAGCCACAAAAAGCATTATTGAAAATAACTCCGCTTTTCAAATTTTGTCATACTAATGGAATGTATTTTTAATTTTACTTGCCTTCTGCTTCTTTCTGCAAGTGTAAATCCATTTCTCCAATTTCATCTTTCATTTTTTCTTCTGGAGGAAGAATTCCAAAATTTCTCAGTGTGTCATTCAATTCAGTATCTTCATTTGGATCCTGTTTTAATATTATGAAACTAAATCAACAAATCAGTCTTTTGTGGCTTTTTTTAAATCAAAACAAGCCCTTTTTCACTTTGGCATATATTAAGAATATAACAAAACAAAACCACTACTTAGAGGCTTCAATACCTTCATGGACCATTGTATTGGGTTTGCGTGGCAAGGTTTTGGTAGCAGAGGGCTGCAGGAATGGCTTCTGTGAGAAGCTGCAAGAAGCTTCCCCTACATCCAACAGAGCTAATGCCAGCCGGCTCGAAGACAGACCTACTGCTGGCCAAGGCCAAGCCCATCAGCACCGGATGGTGGTAGCGCCTCTGAGATAACATATTTAAGAAGGGGGAAAAAACCGCTGCGCAACTGCAGTCAGAAGAGAGGAGTGAAACTATGTGAGAGTAGCCACTCTGCAGACACCAAGGTCAGTGAAGAAGGAGGGGCAGGAGGTGCTCACATGTCAGAACAGAGATTCCCCTGTAGCCTGTGGTGAGGACCATGATGAGGCAGGCTGTAGCCCTGCAGCCCATGGAGGTTAACAGTGGAGCAGATATCCACCTGCAGCCCAGGGAGGACCCCATGCTGGAGCAGGTGAATGCCCAAAGGAGGCTGTGACCCCATGGGAAGCCCGTGTTGGAGCAGGCTCCTGGCAGGACCTGTAGACCCATGGAGAGAGCAGCCCAGGCTGGAGCAGGTTTGCTGCAGGACTTACGGCCCCGGGGGGGACCCGCACTGGATCAGTCTGTTCCTGAAGGACTGCAGCCCGTGGAAGGGACCCACGCTGGAGCAGTTCATGAAGAACTGCAGCCCATTAGAAAGACTTGTGTTGGAGAAGTTTGTGGAGGATCGTGCCCTATGAGAGGGACCCCATGCTGAAGCAGGGGAAGAGTGTGAGGAGTCCTCCACTGGAGGAGGAAGGAGCAGCAGACAACTGTGATGAAGTGACTAGAACCCCCATTCCCCTGTGCCACTGGTGGGGAGGAGGCAGAGAAACTGGGAGTGAAGTTCAGCCCAGGAAGAAGGGAGGAGTGGGGGGAAGGAGTTTTTAAGTTTTGGTTTCTTTCTCATTATCCTACTCTGATTTGAATGATAATAAATTAAACTTAATTTCCCCAAGCTAAGTCTGTTTTGCCCATGATAGTAATTGCTGAGTGATCTCCCTGTCCTTACCTCAACCCACAAGCTTTTCGTTGCATTTTCTCTCCCCTGTCCAGTTGAGGAGGAGAGTGGTAGAGCTGCTTTGGTGGGCACCTGGTGTCCAGCCAAGGTCAACTCACCACAATCATTCTCTTATCATGAATTTTCATTTGTCATTTTTCACTTCTTAACAGAAAACAGCAAGATAATAAGAGAGAAAGAAAACTCAAAATGTAAGCATAGATAAAATAATCCATCTCCAAAATATCAGCTAAAAAATTGTCTAAAAGATATATGGAAACCTACTTCAGAAACCCAAAACTATACACTGCTTAATCAAACATACTTAAAGAAATACAGCATTATACAGGCAAGATTTTTGTATCAGTATTTTTATGCTGCTACTAAGAACAAGGTATTGACACTGTGAATAAACATTTAAAAGGATGCCTACAATAAGAAGAAAAAGATATTTTTATATGAATGATTAATATAAATGTGTCAACATAAGCTACTTCATACACCACGTTTGTAGCGCAGGACTTCTGTAGGTGTTAAGTCCACATTTGTGGTAATTTTAATTAAACAGTTAAGATAAAGGAACTGCATGCTATTTATAAGACTGCATTTCCACTGAAATTACCACATTAAAACAATCTGTTTATTGCAACTGGACTGCTGTCAGAATGGTAGAATAGCAACACATTAGGATGTCTCAAATATGGATTAGAAGTAGTAATGCAGATTTAATTTAGAACAGGCTGTTAATCAAAAAGTGTGGTATTTTTGACCCTGAAATAATGACTTGTTTGAAAACTTCATAAAGAAATCTCTGTATAAATATGTATGTATCAGAAATATTTAGTGATATCCATAATTCCATAATAATGCAGAATCAAATGAACAAAAAGTATATTACAAAAATTTTACCTGAGGAATCATCCAGGATTTCCATTGGATTACTACCATGCCCATGAGTACTGCATTGGCCTTACCAGCTGACAGCTAACTCGTTTTTATTCAACAAAGCTCTTGTACAGAATTTGAATGAAAACAAATTCTAATGAAGATCAAGTGCTATACATGCCTCAGGAATTTCACAAAGGTAAAAAAAGTGCTGTAGATGAAAACATACTTGGAAAATCCACAAAGAGAGTAAATGGAATCATGCTATCGCTCTCAAGAAAGTTAAATACAGTGGGTTTGCAAGAAAAGTCTTGGCTCTGCCAGTTTCTCTGTCATGAGGAAGGAAGCGAGGCTTGGCAGGAATTGGAGTGGAAAGGAAGTGGCAGTAGTTCATGACAGTTCCTCCAACGCTCCTACTACATAGGCTCAGCAGACTGCAGGCAAGGGTACTGCTACCAGTATTCACTACTAGCAGAGCACTCCAGCTTTGCGAATGTCTAGTGCCTTACTGCTATGGTAAGGAAGAGTTTTCATAGCTTAATACTTTGATTCCTTCTACAAAGCTCCAATATCCAGATTTTGGACTACCGATGACAGCTCCATTGTGTATAGTTATACTATTTGGAAAATTACTTTCTGTAACATTCTACCTCTAAGAACACGGTTATTTCATCACCAAGTCCTTCAAATACACTAGCAAACTCACTTTATCCATATATGAAAACATAGATGAAGAACTAAAAATAAGTGATGTTTTCCCCTTCTTTGATTGAAAAGTAATTTATATAATCCACTGGAAAAAATGGAAGAGAAGCTCCATGTATAATCTAATTAATTAGATGGTCACTAATGGGCCTAGAATAGGAAAAACCCAAATGAAGATTTTGCTATACTGTAATTCCTTAGGGTTTACTTACATAAAAAAGTCCTACACTAAGTCTTACTGCAAGTTTTCAACCCTTCACCAAAGCAGAATTTTTACTTAGGTACAGCAAGAGTATCAAAAAATCCACAGAACTAAGAGGCCTACTCCTCCAAGGGAAATGCTGAAGAAACACGAGTGACAGACAGGCACTCTGCTGTCCTCAGAAGTGCTTTAGTGTATGATGTCATGACTTAAATCAGGATCAGATTTCCTCACTTCACAGAATGCAAATCTTTCTCCACAGTGGAAGGATTATGGAGAATCACAAGGCATTATAAAACATAATAAAAATCATCATCATAACTGGACATATAATTTCAAAACCACGCAACAAAAAGGACTACTGAAACAGAATTTGAATGTAGGTAACTTAGAAGATAAGCTCTAGCCAGTTTTTGCCAGGACATTTTGACATTTTGTGTTTTTCTGTATACTTAGGTCCTACATAAAATCTTTCCATAGTATTTCACTTAAATGGCATATTTTATGCTATTTCTATTTCATGTTTGCAACCTTCAATAGGTTTGTGTAACCAGTTGTACACTGGACATTTTCTAGATGTTGTTACATCTACCAAATGTAAAAGCAAAAAAAAATTGGATCAAGAATCCTAGATCACAGTAAATGTAACAGGAGACGGTGTCTGATAAATCTGAACTCCAGTGTTAAGGAAGAGAAGATCAGAAACTGGCAAACCTTTTAATATTTTTAAACAGATTTAATTAAATAAATGTTTAAAAAGTTGATGTTAAGTGATTAGCTCAAGGCTGCAGTTATATATGAAATGAATGAAAATATGTGTCAAAAAATTCAGAAGATATTTGATGGTAAGAGTGCAAAGAAGCCAAGCAGTGGCAGAAGTGACCCCACGTAAATCGGAGATTGAAGGTGGAGTGCTGAAGCAGTATTACTCTACTAGCAGGCCACAATCTCAAGCAAAAAAACACATAAAACTTGTCACTGTTGCCCATGATAATGTTAATTACCACCAGCTTTGCCAGTGGTGATGCACATATAAAGTTTGGAAACCCACAGGCTGGATAAGGTCAATCCTAACACTTCGGATAAGCGTGATTTGCAGGGGTTTTGGTGGTTGGTTTTTTTTTTTTTTTTTGGCGAATGATATGAAACAAATTCTCAATGTTTTTAAAATATGCTACACCTACAATTGTCCAGCTAGCAAGGTGTAACGTTTCATTATTCTTACAGGGCAGTAATGACGGTTAATTCTTAGCCGTTAGAAACTCACAGGTTTCCTGATGTATCCGCACAAGGAAACCCCCCCCAAACCGCTCTCCCGCCCATTTCTGAGGTGCCCGCAGGGGCAGGGC
>JAVJGI010000001.1:59453297-59471592 GCA_035590275.1 Ibycter americanus
CCCCGGCCGTTCGAGCCAGTGGTCGTTAGTTCCACCTGAGAAAACTGATCCTGTTTTAAAAGGATTTCAGAAGGAAAAAAACCAGAAAACAAGCAAAATTTAACCAAACCCAAACAAACAAAACCTCAAACGGGAGGCACTTTCCGCCTGGGCCCCCTGAGGCGGCGGTGGGGTGCGGGGTGTGACTGAAGGCGCAGCCCTGCTCGCCGCCTTGCCCTCCAGCCACGGCCTGCGCCTCCCGCTGCCTGCTGGTGAGGCAGTTGTGGGAAGAACTTAAACAAATAACCTAATTTAATACAATATAATGAGCGGTTTGTGGCAGGCCACACGTTAGTTCTGACCAGGGGTCATATGTAACTAGATCCTCAGTTCACAAATAATTGCGCCGGTCCGACTGGAGACACGGCAAACTGCAGAGGGAAAACGAGCGGGTAAGAAGAGGGAAAGCACTTCAGCCGGTTTCCACCTCTGAGGCCATCCCTTTTCCCAGCCATCTTCTGAAGTTCTGCTGCTCATCCAAGCTTGCAGAAGCTGGATTAGTAATGCTGAGATCAAATCAAACTGGGACCAGCCAATACAATGTTAATAATCCCCTTCTACACTGAATGGTTAGTTACTTTCAACATAATTAAAACCTCGTATTTAAACACCATCCTGGTGTGAAAACAAGCTCAAGAGAGAGAAGCTAAGAAGATTGTGAGGCTAACGTGCTTTTGGTAGAGTTTCTTTAATTATACTCAAAATCAGTTGAGTTTTCAAGCGAATCCTAATTCTGGAAGAATGTAAATAATGCAATTAAGTGTTCTTCTAAGAACCATACTGCACCTGCATTCTTAACAGCTAAAAAAATTTATGCCATTGTATTTCAGTTGAGTAGAAGTCAAGATACTTCTTCAAAACATACAACTAGCTCAATCTCCTTTTCTTAAGGTAATAGAGATTCTAATTCTTTTTATCCAGTGAAACACTGTTAACCTTAAGGCTCGTTAACGACTGCCAGACTCCTTTATCATCAGCCTAGTTCTGTAGATGACCTGCGGAGCACTTATCTTGACCCTGTGAGATAAGTCTCTGCAAGACTGCCAGAAGTCCACAGGCTACAGTGAAGGACATACAGGGGTAGAGAACATCGTCTTGAAAACCAAACCACATCTTTTGTTTAGCCTTCCTAGATAACCTGTGATTTGAAAGACTGCACATATCACTTAACAATATATTTTGAAAAAATGCAATCATCTACATTGCAAACATTCGCATTAAAACAACTCTCTGAGTGCCTTTATTTATAAGGGAAAATAAATGTACATAACAGTGTTGTTAGAGGCAATGTCTGCTGCATGCACACACTGACATTTTTACAATTGCATTACACACAGTTGTAAACATAACACTAAGAAACAAATAATTTTAATATGCTTTTAATATAATCAAGAAAGTAAAGAAATTTTTGAATCCTTAACATAATCTAGTTTAAGAACATTTACATACTAGTGTTTTTTAATTGTACATTGGTAACGAATAATTTTTCTAAGGAAAACAGTATGTCCATGTACTCGGCACTCCTACAGCATTAGTTCTAGGTCAGGAATCCAAACTCCTGAAAAGTAAGAAAAAGCATTAGCTGTTGGTACGCTATAACACTAAATACTTAAAATATGATAGAGGTATAAAATATATTAGAAAACAGAGCATTATTATGTTGCTATACTTTTTTATCTCTCTCGAAATAGTTGAATGCTTTGAAATTAAATCCTGAAGTCTGTGCTTACTTTCACTGAGAGGTTTTTTTCTACGTAAGATTAGGGGATTGCCCCCAGGACTTCAGTTTACTTCTCAGTATGTATTTGACAGGTAGTTGAATCAATTCTTCCTGACATATACTTATCATCATTGGTAACTTTCCAAACTGTTTACAAATCTGGGATATTCTCCATTTCTTGCTGCCTGAAACATTTCTGTGTTCTCTGTTCTAGGAACTGAGTACCTGTATCTTCTATTCACTTCATCTGAAGTTACATGTATTTAACACATCTGGGAGAAGCTTGTCTGTGGAAATCTAAGTTGGCTACACTGTTAACGGCTTTCTGAAACTACTTCTCAACAAAAATATTGTGGCCTATTTGTATAAAAATAAACTCATTTAGATGTAGATCATGATTAAAAATATTAAATAAATACCTCCTTAGCGAAAATCCACTGATCTCCTTCCATTGCGTGGCTGAAAGACAAACATTCAATAAGAGCTCTATAAAACTAACTCCATTCAGTAACAAAGCCTCACACAGCTTGGTATGTGTAGAAATTGGTAAACTTCCGAGTTCTGTCAGCGTCATCTTCATTAAAGATAAACCTGAGACCACTTATTGTTTAATGTATATCCACCTCTGGAGGAGAATATACAGTAAAATTTACTACATATAGACTGAAGAATGCATTATACCTGTCTTGTATGATTTTATAAGGGTAGAAAGCCACAAGAAGTCACTCTAAGAAGCCATTATCCTTCATTCTTTCTGCATTTTCTTAACATGTGGTTTCAGGTTTGTTGTTATTGCATTGTAAGTGTTTGTTGCAATTCACAAACCAATATATGTCACTCTCAATTTTATTTTTCGACTGTGTGCTTTAACATAGGCAAGGAGTTTCTCCATTTTCACTGTGGTCATTTTCAGAAATATTTTAGACTACTTGGACTTGATACAATTTCTACTAAAGCTGATACGAAATTTCTTAGTGAGCTTAATAAGGATTTGCTTTTTACTCTGTCATTGTAAATGCACCGATGTTAATATCACCCCACTTTAAAGATCCAAGCCTGATACATAAGAAATTTAACTACACAAACTTGCCGTCTTTTCATTAGAATCATAGAGTCATTTAGGTTGGAAAAGACCTTTAAGATCATCGAGTCCAACTGTAGTAACTTTCTTATTCAAAGCCATTAGCCACTTTCTTATTTAAATCGAAAAAAATATTAACCAAAACCAAGAGAGTTATTATTAAGTGTGACTTGCCATCTTTAACTTGCTAAATAGTGCTGCAATGGAGTAAAAAGGCTCTATGGCATAAAAGATTAACATAGTAATTTTGTTCTCATGAGAACTTTTGTATCTAGTTTCTAATCCTATTGGTCAAAATACAAGGAAAATGAGAAAGTCAGGCTCAGTAGCAGTTTTGATACAGTGTGTAAGCATGGCATTGTATTTATATCACATGCAAATGTACCGTGTTGAACAATGCTTTAGAACAACTGTCCAAGATGCTGTATTTTCTGTAACTTTCTCTGAGAATTACAGACATAATAACTTATTAAGGCATAGCATGGTATCATGTATACACAAACATTAAGATATGTACAAAGACTTCCTACTATTCCTTGATTTTAATCCAAGAAGATGTTTGGAGCAGATCTTGAGTAGTACTATATGGTGGAATGCTCTTACTGAAAAAGTTTCCTCAGTCACAGTAATTCTTACTGTAATTCACTCTTTTCTCTACTTTTTGTTTTCTAACACTCACCACGAAAAGAAAAAAGTGTTGTACAAACCATACCCTGTAGAAAAAGTAGCCTCTGCTTTGAATCCCTCCAGGCCCTTGAAGTTCTTCCTGAAAAAAAGTATTTAAAATCACAGAATCATAGAATGGTTTGGGTTGGAAGGGACCTTAAACATCATCTTGTTGCAACCCCCCCTGCCATGGGCAGGGACACCTTCCACTAGACCAGGTCACTCAAAGCCCCATCCAGCCTGGCCTTGAACACTGCCAGGGATGGGGCATCCACAGCTGCTCTGGGCAACTCGTTCCCGTGTCTCACCACCCTCGCAGTAAAGAATTTCTTCCTAATATTTAATCTAAATCTATCCTCTTTCAGTTCCTTCATATCTACTCTTGTAAATTAATACATATAGAGATGTTGTTTATGTACATATTAAAAGTATTTCTTCAGTACTACCATACAGTCTTGCCCCTTAACAAGACACAATCAGACACAACCAGAATGTCTTGATGGTAGCAGAATCTCTACAAAGTAGAGTTGGTCTGCACCTCACAGAAGGACAACAATGCAAAGCTTAAATATCAGTTTCGGCTTAAAAATCAATACGTTGCCATCAGAGTGTCTTATGGTATTTATATTTCAATATTTTTCTATTTTTCTATTCAATACGTGAACAAAAATAAAACCAGAACCAAAATAGGCACCTGTTGCAAGTTACGGGAATTGATCTAGAACATAAAAGGAAATCAATAGTACAATTACTAATACGGAATTGTGATTTATGCTAATATGTTATTCTCTGCTTACAGTTAAGCACTTCTTAAAGATTACATAGTTTTCTTGTTTGGTTTCATGACAGGTTAGTATTAGAAAACAACTGAAGCTAAAATCTGTCTTCATTGTTACACCCACCTTCTAAACTTCCAAGGGTTTGGAGATGTTAAAAAACAATACATGCTGTAATATATGCGCATGTATATTCACAAACCTGCACGTATATATATATATATATACAGAAACATACATATTCATGAAGTATGGTTATTTAGAGTTTTATTTTAATGCCTGCCCTCTAGAAATTATCTTGTTCAGTCTCTTAGATGGACTTGCTAACAAAATGCTCGTGTCTTCTTTCTTAGATTGTATTACATCAGTCAAGTTGTAACTCAAGAAGAATCAAATTCATGACAAAATTTGGTGTCAGCCCAAACTGGGAAGAGAGAATAAATTTAATAAAACATGTTTTCTCCTTCACCCATCCACCTTTTCAATTCCTTATCTGGTTAGAAAGAGGTGGGTGTGTTTATGTACAGCAGGTTCTGGTTTTCTTCCCAGTGAGGAAAAAAAAATATCAGCATGCTAACCCTTTCTAAAGCACGTTCTGTAACACCAGAGTCAGATAGTCCAACCAAAGGACCTGTGGGCCCAGCCCACAGGAACATGGGGGCTTCCTGCTCCATGGGGGATGGGAGTTCCTCTGCACATCTTAGGCAGGGTTGCTCTGATACTCTACTGACTTTAAAGTTTACCCATGCTATCTGCCTATCAGCCCATCTGGTAGAGTCTCTTGGAAAGAAAGATTTATAGCTTTTTCACAGTCAGGGAATAATTGCAATACTTTTATTATTGATGGCAGATTATTTCAGTGGTTTTGTAATTTTCTTCTAAAGTGGTACGGCCCTCAGCAATAACATTTAGAGAGGGTTTTAAACTGTTATTAAAACATACTGAAATCTGCCATATAAACAAATATGATAAGTGTAATATGGATGAATTTCAAAGATTTATTATGACATTAAAATAAACAAGGGGCATACAAAACCACAAAACCCAAAAGAGTCTGCAAAGGAAATTGAGTCCAGAAGATGCGAGAACTTTGTAAAGGTCTGGTGTTTATGGGCTGTACAGGAGTAAATAACACCTTTAACAAGGTGACTGGCATTCACAGCAGGAATTGACAACAGCAAATCAAAAACGTTACTTTCTATAAAATGCAATTTAATTTAGAACTGTTTTCATTGTTTCCTTAGATCTACATGAGTATTTTTAAATGGCTATATTCTGTGACAGCTATGCTATTACTTTTCTTGGCTTCAGCTGCATAGAAGAAAATGTATGCAAGTACATATTTAATATTATGCATGTCTTCATTGGGATTTAATGAGCTCTTCACTTTGTAGGTCTAAATGCCTAATGATAAAATATTACAGAATAAATACATATATGAAAAAATAAAAGGTGGTTGAACCCATTAATGACTATTTTACATAATGGTCCAGATGAAGCCTTCAACTCAGGTCTCTAGGATGTGCCTGCCAGAAGCTAGGGAGTATACCAGAGGACTGATTGTTCCAGACTTGCCCTGGTCCTCCCACCTTCTTCCTGTCTATGCACTGCAAGACACTGTTAGACACAAGATGCTGGACTGATGAAAATATAGTCTGAACTAGTGTGGCTTCTGTTATTATGCCTTCTTTCTTAAAAACTATTACTATGATATGGCTGTGACCGTTCCATATTCCATTCCTCTTCAAACAAATCCTAGTTAGACTACCACCTTTATTCTGCTTAAGGGTTGATGAAGTTACTGCACCATCTACTTTAATCTAATCTAATTATCCATGATAGCACTGACTAATCTAGAGGATTCCTGTACCCTTAGTTCAAAAAATACACGTTACTGTTACTCAACATGGGAGTTGAATGTGCCAGAAATTCTGTGTTCAAACTTTCAGCTGGAACTACAGTTCTTATGTAGCAAAGAGCCTAGCACTGAGCACATGAACAGTCCCACTGAAATAACGACCTTAGTTATGTATATGCTTATGTATTTAGCTGGGTTAACATGAAAGCATGAGTGTACCATCATGATTGCACATTAAAGACTGATAGCTATCACAGCGTGGAATGGTCAGAATTCTAACTGTTGCTATTTCCATGTACCACTAGTTATGAGTGCAATAATACAAATCATAGGAGACAGGTCTCTTAAAAATTAGCCACTTGAAAAGATGACTAAGGAAACACATAATACTCATCATCTTTCATTCATTCCTACTTTTAAAAATCTGATAAAAATAAGGTACCTTACAAAAAGAAGCTTGATAAAATGTTTGCCTTTTGCCATAAAGTTATATGAGCCTGCTCTGAGCTCATTCCCAAACACTATAGCATTTTATGTGTCTGGTTTTTTTAATCTCCTTGGGAATAAATATTTTCGAGCACTATCCTAAAAGTAAGTCTTTTTATATCAGTATATGTTTACACTTTATATCAGGTAGCTAGTATACTTTTTAATTTTTTTCTAAGCATTTATAGAGTTTGGACTCTGATGTTTCTTTGACGTAAAAAGTAAGTCTTTAAACTGTTTATCACATGATGGCTTGACAGCTCTTAAACAGAAACAATTTCTTAAATTTCATTTGTGAGTTGTTATAAGTATAGTGACTCTCTAATATATATAAAGACGTGTGATCTGACTGATACATCTATAGAGTTTGGTATTATTATTACTTGGAAAAATATCCTTATAATTTCTTTTCTGAGCCCACTAAAAATAAAACTGCCATGAAGAGGCTGAAATACATTGGAATGTGCTAAACATGCTACAAATTTTAGGTAATTTTTAAATTAATGTATTTATTTCTATTAATTATGCCATCAACCTCAGTGGAACTAAATTAATGATATTAAAGTATTCTAGCAAAATAACTTTATTGGATTTAAAAGGCAGTTTGTTTTCACTTCCAGCAATTTTGTGTTCTTGCATTTATGCTTTCCTTCCCATTCTTTGTCTTTGTTGACATGTACGTTTATTTAAAAGCACAAAGAGCAATTCCAAGAATATCCTTTGCCTGTATATAGGACCAATAGCATAAATACAGTTCACATCAAAGTCATCACATAAGGTAAATTTTACCCCAGATATGTAGCAGGTTAAATTTTCTTAACAGTTTTAGTCCTTGAGAAGATGTACTGACTCTTCAAGTTCTTATATGTGGCCAGGTTCTGTCACTGGATAAGAAAAGTGTGATTCAGGGCATATAGTTGGGATTATGCAGTGATCCAGAGAAGGGTAGAAAGCTGACATAAATAATCATAGGATTAAGAGTTCAGTGAAAATTTGGGAGTTAACAACACAGCCTTTATCTGGATTCAAAAAGGAAAAATCCTACTTATGGGGATGCTAATATTTGAGTTTTAAGTGTCACATTTGTAGACCTAATTGAGCTTGTGTATCAGTGAATATAAGAAATCACATCAATGTATCTAAGCAACAACCAAGCCGAAGTCAATGTGAAACAGTAAGAATCTGGGTCTTAGACTATAGTATACTTTATTATACAGGAATCTTCGGTGTTCTTATAGAGAAGCATTCTTATATCTCAGACTGCGCTTTTCTTTCCATAGCTGCATTAAGGAAGCGGACATTAGTAGCCATCTGCTTTTTGATTTTTGAAATTTTAAATTGCATTTGCAGCAAATATACCAAATTTTTATGATAGCTTGAAAACAATGGTGCTATTTCTCTCTATGTGAAACTTTTGTTCCAAAACACACTACTGTTCTATTAAAAATTAATTCCATAGAGAACTTCATCTGCACCTTAAGTTAAACAGTAAAATTGACTATAAATTACTTGGAAATTCTTAGTGCTATAAGTCATAAATAATATACATTCCAGGAGTAAATATGGTTTGAATTCCAAACAGGGAAAACAAGGAACTCCCTAGAAAATATAACTCAACTGCAATATAATGGTACAAATAAATTTCAAAATATTTTTCTTTTTATGAAAGAACTAACAGATCCGTTTTGATACATAGGCTCTGTGTTCTACCACTGTTCTGTTTTAAGGGTGTATTACTTCAGTGTTTTCTGGTTTTAAATGTTAAATATCAGCAGGATTATTTTTCACTAATTAAATAATAGAAAACCCTCATGTTTCTAATGAAGATACACTAGTGTGATATTAAAACATGAAAATAAAAATGTTATGAGCAGAAAGGCCTACAAGGACATTTTTAGAAGAGCTAATGAATCACAAAGTGTGACAATGCAAGCATGCAGAGTTTAAGATTACATACGTCCACTTTGTATCTCTTCAGTCTTCTCTCATTAAGCTGGGGAACGAGTTGCAGTAAAGGATGCAGGACAGACGACTGAGAGGACACGAACATACACACATGAGCAACAATGAAATTCAGACCTTATGATGCAAAAAAAGTCTCTTTCTGCAGTATTGGCTTATAGACCAAACAAGCCAAAAAAGGACTGAAGATGTTAATTAAGAAAGTTATTTTTTTAACATTCTGACTTGACAACAAACAGGTACCAACATTTGTATTTACACTATGAATGTGATGCACAGAGTGATGGAGGGAAAAGCTATGCAGCCTCACCTTTACTCCCTGAAAGTTCAGAACTGTTTACAGACCTTTTGCCCAGGCAAATGCAATTATTCAGACTCTGATCAGCCTCTGTGAGTGGTACAGAGTGTATTTCCATACAGTACTCTTACTGACATTTCTACGATTATCTACTATGGAAGTTAGCAGCTTCAACCTCCATTGTACTGAAAAGTTCATTTGACTTCAAAATAACTTAAATCACAGCTAGAAAAATTAGGTGTGGTGTGGTGTTGTTTTTTTTTTTCTAGAAAACAGTGTGCGGAAGGGATCCATTCTCAAGTAAAATTTGTAACTGTGGCACTGGTCACTCTACCTAAAAAACAAGCTCCAGTCATGAAATTCCTTGTGTTCAACAAGACTTTCAGCTTGCAGACAGCCTGGTTAAGCACAGTGGCATCGTGTGCAGTGTTAAGTACCCGTCTGGCAAAATACAACCACGTGGGCTTGTGGAGAGAGTTCCAAGTAAGAAACAAAGCAGAACAACCTATGTTCGATCAACCAATTTAAACCTTCAACTCATGTAAACATAATTTAAAAAATAATGCATTTTTGATACAGTACTTTTTAGAAAACTAATACAATGAAGAAAATTATAAAATATGGAATAACTAGTTACCAAAGTGTTAATGTACTTAATAAGTAAAATGAACATGCCAACTTGGAGCTAATTTTGCACTGTTGGCCTAAGATAGGCAATGTGGCATCATAATATATAAAAAAGTGCAAGCCTGACATGGGTGGAGGAGTTAAAGGGCATCCCAGCTGGCCACTTGGGCTCTGTCTTGCAGTCAGTGGAGAGAGGTTAATAAAGCCAGGAAATCATGGATCTCACCTAGGTTAGTATCTGAGAACTGGGCTAGAAAATAGTCAACTGAACAGCTAAACTAGAAGGAGTGAGAAAGTGGTAATCACTGCAGGCAGGCAAAGGCAAAGGTATTCAGGATGGGGACAAAGGGGGATGCAGTAATCTCTTTAGCAGGAGCTGCAGCAGAAATAGCTCATTTCACTGTGCCCTGATTACCATTAAAACCTCCAGAGCAGCTGTGTCATGAAAACACTGACCCCAGTAACAGCAATATCACTTTCTAGGAAATATACCACATATTTCTGAAAAAAATGTAAAGACCAAGGCAAAAATGAATATTAACATATAATAATGATTGTTAAGAAATGATAAAACATGAATATGTTTAACTTTCTCAAAATCCTATGATGCACAGAAAAACCACATAGCTGCACAGAAATAACAGATTATGCTTGCACTTTAGAAGCAGGAATGGATCACATGTAGTTTATTTGTTGGTTTATGAGAATGTTTTTATAGCAACAATACTGGGCTATTTTTAAAATCATATTTTTCATTTAAAATACAATCCAAAGTCTGAGTGAGACTTAAATACTATTTTGCCTGATACATATTTATGGCATGCACAAATACATACCATTTAATTAATTACTAAAAAAATCATTGAGACTTTTTATTATTTATGGTCATGTTCTCAGCTTCTATAAATCTGCTTTGTTTCACTGCACATGTTATGTTCCAGTATCAGAAAAAAACATCTGATCTTATTCTTAAATGTTGAAACTACATGATTGAGATGCAGTTAGGATTCCATGAATGTTTGGTTGGGTTTTTTTTTTTTATACCTTGACAGTACTGATGATCCTCTCCCATGTTATTAAGAGACGTTCTGTAACTTAAACATGAAACTCCCAGTTCTGAGCTTGCTATACATTTGGAGAGACTACTGCAAAAAGGAACATCACCTTGTTTTTATGTACAAGCATACATGTATTCACAAGGAGGTGCTACGCCACTTACCAGGATGTCTGAGTTGCCTGAGTCATGAGTCTTAGAATAATGAAATAAGAACTGTTCAAAAAAATTAAAAGTGGCATTTTACTACAAAACAGGGCAAAGGTGTTATGGTTTTCTTGACAATTTTAGTGTCATCATAAAGCATACATAGAAATCTTACCCTTTTGGTGTTGTCTTTTTCATCTAAATCCTGTGGGAATAATCAGTAGAGAGGCTTTTATTTGTTAAAAAAAGAGCAATAGACAATTTTGATTACTTTATAAACTTTTCAGTAATGGATTGGAGTATCATCCTCCCTTAATAGATATTGCATGTCTTTGCTTGTCAGTGTAATTACTCTTTTCAAACTGTAGAAAGCATTGATTACTCTCCACTAGAAGAGCAGTTGTGTTTAGCAGATGCTCCTTTGTGTATTCCTAGACTCTCCTAAGTAGATTTCTTTCTCCATTGAGAGCTCATCATTTTTCTAACCCAGAGCAATAAAACCACCTAAAACCTGGAGATTATTTTCCAAATATTGGAGTCTCCCTATTATCTTTAATAAGTGTTGATTAGGACACACAGCATCTCAAAGTAAAAAAAAATGGTAGTTTTACTTCCAGCACTGAGTGACACTTCAGATACTGGGTCCTCAGAATTCATTGTAGACACCGGCACACTGAGAGATCAGGCTTCAGAAATGCTATGTGGTCTTTCATGTGCGTTACCTGTGGTTTCTGGAGAAATCCCATTACCAAAAAGCAGAGTTCTTCCAGTATACTGGATGCCTAATGCAAAGAAAACATGAACTCAGGCATCACACTTCCAATCCTACTGCATATAACAAACAGTATCAAAATAATAAAGTAACCTCTGTCTGACTCACCTGAGGCTGAGAATCTGTGGACAGGTAGGCAGAGCATGCATCATCTATCTGTAAAAGTTCACACAGTCCTTTTTTAAGAAGTCAGATTAATAAAAACAAGTGAAATATTTATATTTTCAGAAACAGTTCAGTGCAGCTAAAGGCATGGCAAGCTTGTCCACCATAAGGAATCCTTATAGGTACATTCAGGAAATACTTTACATTCAAGGGGAAAAAAAGGCCTTAACCACATAAAAAATTATACTTGCTTGATCTGCCTCATGCCCCTCTTATTTGTAACCTTCTCAGACTAAGTCATATTTTAAATTATGGTTTTAAGCACTTGGGGTACGGACTATGAACTTAAATCTCTTCTGTGATGTCTTTGGATTATACAAAACTCCAAAGAAAATGACAAAACTAAAGGAAGTGATTCAATGAGTTGTCCTCAAACACAACTCTTCCAACTGGATTCCAGCATGCCTGCAGGTGTATGACACACACATCTCTTGAGTGATTACGATACGTGCCAGCACATCTTATGTATGTCAGTCATTTTGTGTGAGTCACCAAGCAGCCAATACCCAAGTTTTGCACTGATTTCTTTGGCAAATGGAGAGCCTTACAAGATTTTGTTTAAAGGAGATGGTTCCCAGATCACAGTACTAGTAAGAGATATATTCAATATATTTCAAGGGAACTTAAAGGGAACTGTGGAAGAAATCATTGCTGATGAACTTAACACATCAGCACAGAGTGGAATGTGACACACAGACACAAAACCAAAACAAATAAATCCACAAACCAAGAAGTTCCAACTCCCATTTCATCTGGATCAAAACTCACGTCCATTTAGCTCTACATCTTATCTCCAAAAATGACCAAATGTCAACACCCAGGGAAGAGCCTAAGACAAGACCAGTGCTTGAGTAAAACCCATGCTCTCCAACCACCAGCAATCCATAGTGCAAGCATTCTGAGTTGGAAGTAGGTCTTTATAACAGAGCTCAGTGGATTTCTGTGCTGTGAATTTGACCAATCTCTCTCTGAACCAACTGTAAACTAGCATCCACAAGGTCCTGTGGCAAGAGTTTCCTAAACACTGCATGAAATACCAGTTCTGTTTGTCTTGATCAGCCTTTTCAAGGCTATCTTCATTCTGTGCTATCATGACTTTGTCTTGGAAGTAATGAGTAAGCGATTCCTACCCATCCTCTCCCTACTGCTCATAACCTTGTACAGACAGTTGATCACAATCTTCTTCTGTTGTCTCTTTTCCAAGATGAAAGAATCCCATAATACTGAATCATTTTTAGTGGTGGTATTAATTGAGAAGGGACAAGAAATGGAATAAAGGGTATTTGAATTAATGGAAGTAATATTACCAGTGCTGAAAGCTCGAAGTATTCTGTAAGCAAAAGAAAAAATCCTCAGTATTCCAACGGAAGTTTAATAATAATGAAAAAAAGAGGCTTAACTTTTCATTATATAAATTTAAAATTGTATCAAGAGTAACCTCCATTGGTATGCACTGGGGTTTTTTTCCCATTAAATATTTGACACTGTTAGTCCAGATGCCAAAAAGCTTTGCCAATCATCTTGTTTACAAACTGCATTTAAAAAAAAAAGTGTATTTTTGTTTTGTTTTGTTTTTTTAAATTAAAGAGTAGGCAATGCAATGGGTCTTATGATTTTATTATAGGTTAAAAGCCCTAAACAGTACTCTTTAGCAATGAAAACATTAAATGAACAAAGCAATAAACAACGCGTATCTGAGCACTTCAGGACAAGAAATGATTTATTTCTCTAGAGACAATCTACGAGAAAGCATTAGCAGAGATAGTGGGAAAGCTATTAGCTCACAGAATTCCCCTTTCAAATAGTTTTTGTTGGTGACACATCCTCCCTATTCTCTTCATCTTGCATTTGTTTGTCTCTGGGTGTATTAGTTCAGCTTCACTGCTTTCAGAGTAAGAAAACGTAGAGGGAGAAATCAGCAGTGAATGAGATACACTAAGCTGAAGTAATTTTGGAAGCCTACATTAAAAATTTACTGTTTCTTCTTAATGAGGGATTTTTTGGTTTTGTTTTTTATTGGTTTATTTGCTTGTTTTTCAGTTGGAGGCGACTCTCAGAACTACCATAAATCAGCAGCAGGACAAGCCAGAGACTGCTTTGTGTTGCGCACAATGCAAGGCAAAGCCTCTTTCAGCTAAAACCTGCATGGACAAAGCAAGGGCTGAGGAAAAGCCACAGTTTCTGTTAATTTCTTTTAAAAAAAGAAAGAAATAAAAAAAGCGTGGTTTCTATCATTCTTGATGCATCTTCTCCATAGCTTTCTCTCCTATCTCAGAAATGTGGCTTGAAGGTAGGAGCTTGTGTGGTGTTTGGCGTTGGTTAAATAACATAAAGAAACAAAAGGATACGAGTCAAGTAAACCCATATTTAGAAACTCAGAGTCATTCCTGGAAAATACTAGGTTCATTTAGAGGCAGGGCTTCTCCTGAACGATCCACGAGTAAAACAATAAACAGGGAAGAATTGATTCTTTTTCACTCCAAGACACTGTGGTGAACTAGTATGATTCTGTAGTCAGGTTGATTTAAGGTATATAGCTATGCATCTAATTCCCTTTCCTGAGACCCTCTCCAGACCTGCATTATTCTTGCTGTAATAGTTTTATATTGCTTATATTACGTAATGTTACACTAAATTTAGTATCTGCGTTTTTTTCTTGACTGAAATCAACAGGAACTTTGCCTTTCTTTCCAGTCATCATAGGGCGAAATTCTGTGTTACAACTAGCAAATCTTAGCAATAAATGCAGAAATGTATAAAACTGCATTATTAATCCAGAATGTAAATAACTAATTTTCAAAAATTCCTTATAGCTATCAGGATCTTATTTCCCAAGAGACTCCTTTTTCCCAGGAGATAAATATTACCAGGACTTATTCAAATGCCAGTCTAGGTTTTGAGTCAATACTTCCAATATGAACTAAGGGGAGCTGACAGTAGGGAAGTGTCTCCTCTAATGGCCTCAATAGGAAGAAATTTACTCCCTGCATCTGTACCCTTGGTGAGTCACTTGCTTTCTAATGTTATCAGAAGCTACAAAATTAAATGTCAACAGAATACTTGGTTACAGCAACACCAAGGCATGTGAATTGCAGGCTAAACCCTCTCTGCATGTTATGTCCTGCCACTCCATTTGTTCCAAAAGGGCAGGGAAGACCCCATGTTAACACGTCACATCCTAGAGTCAAAACAAATGTTCATTTCAAAGATGGGAATGGAAGTTATGATAGCAAACAGTAGCAAAATGTTAGAGGGGCTAATTGACACAGTACGTTATCCTTTACCTAGTAAATTGAGAGGCTGGAATACAATTAAATACAGTGCCCCAGCCCTGTGTGCAGAACAGAAGAAGCAAGAGGTAAGACTGGATGAATTGAAACAATTCCTGCGTATCATGTACAGACTATAAAACTACCAGATGAGACCCTGTGTTGCTTCCAGGGACAGTAACTGCCTGGTCATTGACAGTTAAATGACAAGTGTTATCAAACATAGCTCTCCACTGAGCCACGACAGTCTTTTCCTGGAATGACACCTCAACACCCAACCTCAACATCCTCCTGGAACAACCAGCCACTCAGAAAATCTGGAAAATAAGATGTTTCTTTCAGCTTGTCGCTGATAGGATAGGAGACATACAGGAGAAGCAGGACTGGAAGAAGAAGCACCTGAACTCTGTGCAAGGAAAATACTGAAGAGTGAGGCGTGACCGTAGTGAGGATGGGCCCAGAAGAAATGGGAGTATACCATAGGGCAGATGATGCTTACCTCTTTCCACAGCTGCAAATCCTCATCTGCCTCAAGTGCCTGGGATGGCATCGGTGCACCTGGAAGCACAAACCGTGCTTAGCAACGCTGTCCAACAAAGGTCATTTGTGTAACTATGCTGTGTCAGTGATTTAAATAAAAACTCTGAATACGATATGATACCTAGTACACTTATTAACTGCGAAATCTGAGAGCTGCATCATTCAAGGAAGTCTGCTGCCCTGCATGTTGTGGGGTTTGTCCGGTCGTTTCTGCCTGCTCTAAGTTAGCAACACAGCAGGAGGCTTCATCACAAGTTCACAGCAGATATAGACACATCTCTTAGCAATAAACAGTGTGGAAGTTACTCAGGTTTCACTGAGGGTCAGACTACCATTAGTCTGTTCTCAATAGTAAGTGCAGGCAAGAAAATTTGCACGGCAGCTCTCGAATGTTAAGATCTGCTCAGCAAAACACATCCCAGCACCTATAACCTCAAGCTTTCTGAGAACTTGACTCACCTCCAGCACACACATCGCAAGTTGAGGATCTGGATCCTACCTCTTGCTTTCTTGTATGTTACAATCAAAGAATTAAACATGTGCTATGTAATGTCCACTTGCATATGAACGATGCCTGTGATATGAACATGGTGTTTTTGAGAAGGTGGTAAGACAGTATATGTGTAACTGGCTTTAATTTTCTCTGTTTGGCATACGTGATGTGGAAAAGCTCAGTCTCTTAGGGGACAAAACATGTTATTAATTGCATAACACTGCAGTGGTGCTGTGCTTGGCTTGGAGGCAGCTCCTCCATCTCTGCCCACCCAGGCTGCAGACCTGGAAGTCACTGTCTCTGGGTCCCTCTCAACTCAACACCCAGAATATCCACCTTTCCACATTGTTATTTTATCCGGCAGTATATTTCTAATAGCGATGTATTATTAGAGTGTCTGTAAATAATAGAAATAAGCATAACTGAATCGTGAGTACACTAGACACCACACAAGTGTATCAGTGAGGGGACGTGTTGTAATTCACCTGGAAGGGAGACTGGTGCTGGAGAGGGTGGTGCTTTATCTGTACAGTCCTGGCATTGCAGGAAACCTTATGAAGTCATCTAATTTATCCCCCTGCCCAAAGCTGCTGCCCATGAGCCATTCTTAACCAGTTTACACACTGTTCTTAAAGACCTCAGATTGATAGACATTTTATAACCTCCCAGACAATCTATAATTACCTGTTGACACATTTTTTTCAAAGAACTGAACCAAATCAAACAAACAAAAAACCAAACCAAAACAAAAAAAAAAAAAAAAGAGAGAGGCGAAGGTAGACTTAGCTAGAATTGCCAGGTGAGCAGGGTATGAATACCGCTCATCTCCATTTGTTTTACATATATCACTAATAACAATAATTGCAACAGTAGTTAGTTCCAGGCATTAAGGGGTGGATTTCAAAACCACATTTTGGTACTGGTGCAAACTTAAGGTGACTAATTACTCTGGATGCTTGTTTTCCCCAAAAAAAGAATTAGAGGGGCTCTTAATTTCACACTATGTAGAAGTGGGATATTTTTTACATCTCTGAGATGTTCACATAACAAGAAAACTGCTTTCTAATGAAAAATTTGCTTCTTCAGATGTTTGTTTTAGTTCAAGGAAAAACACCAAATAAATTAAAGGTGTTAAAATTCTCTTACTTTGCTGTCTATTCTTAAATTAATGCATTCAGATTGGAGTGTGCCTGGGACTGGTATCTTGGTTGCAAAGAGTGGAACCGGGCAACACTTCAAATTAACACACCTTCTCCATTAAACCTTTGCCCGCCTGTCTCTGAACACTGCTTCTGCCATTGCCTGGTTCACAAGGCTTCCAGGGGGAGCAGAAGAAATCCAATAGTCTGTAACGCTTAGGGCAGCAGGCAAGAAAGCCTGAATATTACAGCTTGCTTGGGTGCGTTTTTGGGTTTGAGGTTTATTTTGCCTGGAGCATATGCTTTTGGACAGAGAAGATGCAATTATTTAACCAGCTCCTAAGTATCCTTAACCCTTCTCCACTTATTCACAAAACTCTTATTTCACGTGCAGTCCCATCTGTTTTGTGCTCACACCTAGGACTATGTTCCTCCCAGTGCCAAGTGGTGTCCCTCCATCACCCCATCCAGAACAGTGCTGCAGTCCCTATAGGACTTCATTCATTTACACACACACACACACACACCAGCACGCACAGGGAAACAGTAAGTTATTTTGTAATATATACAAATAACCATAGCAGGGAGGATAAAAAGGAAAAAAAAGAGCGTTATTGAGGAAAGGAACATGGAAGAGGAAATCCTCCTACAAAACTGACACTGTTCATGACATGTTCATTCTCTTATCCTTCAATTATGCCAACTTCTAAAAACTAAACATCTTCCAAGGCAGCAGAATGCCAGACGCACAGTTTCAGTTACTTTTCAACCTAGGATTCACTTCTTACATCTTTCCTCCACTGCACAAGCTCCTGGCAATCATTTCTATAAGAACAATGCTGGAATACTGTGTGCCGTTGCCCTCCCTTGCCCTCCTTTTCTTTCCCTTCCCTCCCCTCTTCCACATTCCAAGAATTTTTAACAGAATATTAAGTATACTGTACTTAGATTTGTTTGATTCTTGATATCAAAAAAACACAAGAGATCAGAACAAAAACTCCTGATGAAAGCAACTCACACACATATAATCCAAACAAAACAGAAATATTCCTTGCACAGCAATTTATTTTGTAATGTTACTTCGCAAGGTATAAGTAGCTAATCTATCTGGAGTGGGAAAATAGAACAGAAAAGAGATTATGTTTTGTTAGAAAGCCCATTAGCTGCGCTCCTGTGGCGCGGGGGGGGGGCGGGGGGGGGGGG
>JAVJGI010000001.1:59472497-59495764 GCA_035590275.1 Ibycter americanus
CCGGAGTCGGCTCCTCCTCCGCCGGGCAGCGGGCGGCTCGGCCCCGCTCCCGCCCGGGGGGCACAGCCACTGTAACCCCTGCTGGGGCGGTGGGTGGCCCGCCTGGCACCGAGGCGAGAGCCTGGAGCCTGCCCAGCCCCGTATTAAACCCCCTCTTTAAGAAAAAGGCCGTGTGTTAAAACACACGTGTGGCAAACACCCTGCGCCCCCGCAGCGGCCGTGGTGGCCGGCGCTAAAGGGGCCGCTTCTCCCTTGGCAGCCTCGGCGGTGAAGAGGGGGTGGCAAAGGGGAGCGTTCAGATACTGTCCCAGCCCGCTGTGCAGGGGAACAGAGGCATGATTTAAAATGGGGACATCTCACACAGATTTGCCCCCAACTAGCTGAACCTGGGAGTAAAAACTCATCGAGCTTGCCTGTGGGAGAAGGCATCGGTGGCTGGGATGTGGGGCTCTGAGGATACCCACCTGCCTGCCCTGGGACCCGCCGAGTGCTGAGTTTTCTGGAGGACCCCCACTGCGGTGGTGTGGCTGCTTCCCGCCTTTCCCTGCACCCTAAATACACACACACAAAATGCCACACCATGAAACAGAACTCGGTAATATGGTGGTATTTGGTGATTAAAATCCTAATACTGTGCTTAGCAAGGCATTTTACTTAAAACAGAGCTGCAGACCTTGCTCCCGGGTGTTATGCCTGTAGGTAATCAAAGCAACTACATTATAAGATATTCAAAAGCACACAGACCCCAAATCTGTAAAGACGCTTGGGCAGCTTAGTCCAGCCGCCCCTGAAACACAGCGAGCCCTGGCTCACCAGACCTGGTACCCTAGTCTGCCGGTGCCTCCCGCTGCCGGAGCCCACAGATGATGTCCACTGCCAGCAGAAGGCTCGGGCTGGTGCTGACCTGCTCCCCACAGCCAGCCCAGCAGCAGGGTCCGGCTTTCTCCAAAGTTGCGTGTCTGACTGTCTGTGCTCTTTGACCATTTTCTCCAGAAACATCCTGTCCAGCTGAGGTGCTGCCCCAATGCTAAGATGCTACGGAGAGCATTTCAAAGCAGCATCTCCCAATTTACAATCTGTCTTTATGATTTGTTTCCTCTTCTTTTTCCATTCACTCCTATTTTTTTGCTTGGTTGCTTTTTTTCTGACTTTCAAAGGAAATATTACATCATGGTCCAGCAGTGAGACAATGGTAAAATATTAGAGATTGTTATTTTCCAAAACAACATTCAGTTCTTTTTGACCATTTCAGTGGGTTTTGACTGGAGGGTGGATGGTGGGTGGTAGAATAAAGCTGCCTGACAAGAGCAGTGGCTGTTACTGTGAAACAAAAGATAAATTTGATTTATAACCACAGCGTTGCTGTCTGGTCTTTGCCTTTACCCTTATCAGTTGTATGTGCTACAAATTGTGCTCTGCCACCCTGATGCTTTGACAGGCCATCAAAATTTTGAAAGCTTTGCCAAGCAGCATGCTAAGATGCTACAAAATTCTCTTAGTAACAGAAGTGTCTTCTCTACCAGATTCAGTAGCAAAGCTTTCCTTAATATGACTGGGAACAGAGCTAATCCTTGTGCCAGTGGAAAGCCAGTTAGCAGACCAGTACATAAATTAAAGCAGCCTGTATTTTGTATATATTATTGTATTTATATCTACCTAATTAAAAAGAGTTGTTTCAAAACAATCCAAATCAAAGAACAGCATTTGGTTCTGGTTTCTATTAATAAAAAGAGAAGACATTTATTTACAAGACATTATTATAAATGGGAATTAATCAGTACTGAAAGGTATCTCCCTAATCTATCTTGATTCAAATGCATGAATCGGTGTCCTGAGCCTTGGCCTAAGGAAGGATTTAATTTGTTATGCATTTTAATTATTACCTTCCTGTTAAATATTAAATAGATTGTGAAATAAGATAAATCACAGTCTTTTATAATTTGAGAGTGAGATACCTGTAAACATTCTGCACCTGTTAAATAGTACAGTGTTTTAAGAATATTGAAAAAAAGATACATCTTGCACTTTCTTTTCAGTTGAAAGGGTTCTGGTTAGCCCAGAAACTGCATTTTTGTGCACTGTGTTTTAATACTGCAGACTGAAAGATTTTGCTGAGTCCGCTCATACAAAAATATATGAAAAGATATTTTGAAGATGGCGAGAAAAATTTTCCAGGTAGAAAAATTCTGGTCTTCCGTTTACCAGAAAAAAAAATACCCACCACATTTAATACTTTTTTCTATGCTTGGATTTGTATTGCTCCATAGTCTTTCATCTGAAACCTGAATTTTCTTTTCAGCAGATTCCTGTTAATGGGCAAAAACAGTAGCCATTAAACATGCAGTGCTATTTGTGCCATGAGTTGCATTATCTGAATCCTAGCAGGCTACAGTCTTCCAGTGCTTCCAACCCAGTAGGAAACACATTTCATTTTAGGTTATGCCTTTTCAGTAAGAGTATCAGTGTAGTTTTGCATTTCCTGATATATCGGTAAACTGATTTGGGCGTAACTGTAATCCTCCTAGCCATATACTAGAAAAAAACAATGTAACTTTAAACAAGAAAGTACATTTGCATTAAGCCTGATCTCAGGTTTATACCAAAACAATATTTCTACTGAAATCTGTGCAAATTTTGAAAGAGAAATTCTCCAAGATTGAATCTCAGTTTATAGGAGGTTTACATAGCTTACGATGGTTACCTTTACACAAGGAACTCACTGAAATGCAAGTGAGCATTCTTGTAAACAGGAGAAAAAAATACATCTTTCTCTACTGTATCTGTTTTTGTTTTGTTTTAATTGCTTGATGAAATTAATGTTACACTATTGCAGGAACAAAGCACATCCTCATTAAACGAATAGCTTGGAGGATGTTTTGGATGCTGCAATTAGCTTCTTTGAAATATTTATATTATTCCTAATGTTGCTTGAATAAATGTTAATTATGGCTAGTGGAAAGGAAATCAAACCGCTGAGTGTGTGCAAACATCATCTCCATCTTCAGCAAAGGCAAGGTCAGGAGGTGCATCACTGAATTCACTCGCTGCATAGACACACACACAGCCTGTGAAGACGTCAATGCATACTGTTTTTTCTGTGGTTTTAATAAAAATGATGAGAAATCATTCCATGTATATCTGAACGTAAGCACTAGGAATGCCTTTATCCATACTGCACTTTCTTCACCAATATATTCCAAACTTCCTGGAGAATGCTTGAAATGGAACGGTGTGGGCAAGCATGCTGATGTCTCTCACAGCTTCAGATCTTTCCTCCTTCTGTGCAATGAACAAGTTGCATACATGGATTTTCTTCTTACTTGTTTATGTTCTAGGGAATTAAACTTTGTGGAGGAAAGTGTCAATAATTAATGCCTGCTTAGATATTGCACTTCTTCATGGCATTCTCTCCATATGTAACTGACCAATAGTGCACATGAAGTTTGTATCAGAACACAAAAAGATCCACGAAGAAAAGTCACTGGAGACTCAGTTCAGGAATTAGCATCTCTGAACGGGCTTTTATTCCATTGCTGACTTAACACAAAAAGATACTCACTCAGTAGAAGTCTTTAGGGATATCTCCCTACAAATAGGAAGCAAATAACAAAACCCAGGCCGTATAAGGCATGACAGGTCCTGTATTTTCTCAGAGTATTTTTTGTGTTTTATCCAAGACAATGCCTCAGCTCTTCCTTTATGAATAAGTAAAATTTAAATGACCTTAGGAGCCTTTAATGAACTAGTAAGGGAACTTATGTCAGCTACTGGAAATGAGCACAGAAACCTCAGCCCCTGGGCTAAGAGAGACTCCGCGAGGGAACAGTGATGGGACTGGCTGCAGCAGATGTTCAGGGCTCTCTTCAAAAGTCCCAGAATGTTTTGTATAAAAAGCCCTTGTGTGAAAGAGACATGGTTGAGCCCTTTAATGACTAAAGAAAATTTGCTCAAGAGATGACAGTGACCAAACTTAGCAAAAACATAATAATCTTTCCAGAATGGTGGGTACCTGTTTAAATGAGGGCGGAGTTTGGCTCACCGTATAGGGAGACTGAAGTCTCCTGTCTCAGACACACAGCGTGGATGCTAACTGTCCTTATTCCTTTAGCTTGCAAGCAACCCTTAGAGATAGGATAGGAGATCTCTGAATTTAATCTCTGCATTGCTTGTAGTCTCAGCAAAAGATCCCTGTTCCTATGAGAAAAGTAATGTATGTGGAGGAAAATAACCCTTTATTGCACCTATGCAGCAACAGGCAGTATACTATCTACCATCATAGAGAAAAGAGGTACCAGAATCACCACAGATGTTTCTACATGGATACCAGCTCACTTCTCAGTCAAGTTAAAAATAGTGAAATAGGATGTTATGAATCACTAGGAAAGGAATACTATTACTACTATTATAATTATAAAGATGTGTCGCCCCCCCCCCCCCCCCCAAAAAAAAAGGGGGGGGGGGGGGGGGGGCAAAACCTTATGATAAATACCACTACTCGGCCTTTGCACACGGCTCTAGTGCTTCCAATGTGGATTACTGCAATTACAATCCCATCGTTCCTTCCAGATGAAAATGCAGAGAATTTTACTAAGTTCAGTGCAAGTTTGTCAAGTTTGGGACTCTTCAGCCTGGAAATCTGAAACTTAGAGGGGGATGCAATATAGGTCTATAAACCTATATGTAGGTGTGAACAATGTGAAAAAAGTTGAAGAGTGTTTACACACAGAATTTACAGAATTTTTGCAGAATTACAGTAACTAATTCTTACAATAAGACCTGGAAGCCATGACTCCTTATCTCATTTATTATGTTCTGAGACGTATCTGAGTCAGTCCCAGGGAAATAAAAAGCTTTGTGTTCCATTAGACATCCCTTGCCTAGTCCATAGTATTTAATCTCTATCTTTGAAGTAAGCAGATTTCATAAGAAACACATTCAGCAGAATGGTGTAATTTTTATGGACTTGTATTTGCTTTACAGGTGGAACTGGTCAGAGATAATAAATCTGTCCCATGACATTCACAAAATTTTCCAAATTTTCCACCAACATTCCTCATTAATTCTATATAAAACATGGGTCTAGAAAGAGAATGGTTTATTTCTTTTATGAAGTCCTGATGATCGTACCAAAAATGTAAATTTCTGTTCAAAGGAAAGCAATAATCATCTACTATCATTACTATGTAAGAAGTATGGTCACATAAATTGTTTTTAAAAAGGCTAATCTTCAAGATACTTCCATCTCACTTTTCTTTAATACACACCAAAACACATCAACGGTTGCAATGTTTAGATTTATCTGGGGAAACAAGATTTTGAGTACCCTGTCAATTATTCACACACGATTAATAAAATAATAAAAGCTCAGTATCACTTTCAGAATCTACAGGTCTTTTAACTAAAAAGACCTTAAGCAATAAAGAAGCAAAGGTGGATGAGTAGTGACACCTAGAAAATGTCATCCTGCCTTCCACATGGCTGTGAGATGAGTTGGTTTTGCAATGGGATGATTTCTTTTTTAAAGACAAACTAATGTGACCTTGCAATGGTTTAGTCTAATTTATTCACAATACGTACACAAATCCAGCAGGAGGTAAGGCATCCTGAAAATTTTGCTTATAAAACACCGATATATTTTGCCAGAAGTTTTGAACTCCCATTGGCTTCAGAAAAAAATATAATGCAAGGCTGAATTTGATATACTGTCTAAAACCATAGGTTTCCTCCCAGCTTGCTAATGAGGTACAGCTAATTCCAACTGCAGGAAATTTCTCTGCATAGATGCGAAACGTAAGCATTTGCTTGGAAGTCTGAAGGAAAAGACCCTAAGGAAATCATTTAGAAAAATGCACTAAAACCCCCTGAATCTCTTCCAGCCTGAATCGTTCAGAGGTTCTCTGTCTAAAGCATTAAGCAATGGGTTCTCAGTGGTCTGCTGCTTGCCCTGTTTATCTGTTCACTGTCCTTCTAAGACCAGAGCACTCAGTATATGTCAATTTTGCTTAGAAATAACATTTGTTAATGGAGCAAGCAAAAGAATTAATAGATTTTGTTATGTCTAAATAATGGTAAACAAAAATCAATTCTAGCAATTTCTTCATTTTTCTCCCAGCACCACAAAGCTGCTCTTACTCTGGGTTAATCATCGAGGCAGCTTACCTGATGGGATGTTATTTCTGGACAGAGCCTGCAACTATTTTTTTATTATACTGACCACTGAATGCAGAAGAATGCCCAAAACCATCAGTAGACACTTCGCCCTCCAAATCTCAAAAGTTAAGAAATAAGACAACGGAATTCTCAGCAAGGATTATTTAACAAATATTACTAGATAGCAATCTGTGTAGGAGTTAAAACACTACAGCACACTTCTCTCTCCAGAAGATGGCTTACCACTTCTGCGTACATTGGCACAAAGGGGAGATGTAAAGGTTAGTTTCCGACTTGCCCTGGGCTGAGCACGGTTTTGCAAAATAATGTGATGTAGCCTTTCCCAAGTGAAAAGTGAATGCAAAGCACTGCTAAATCAAAATGGAAACCTTATGCAATTTTTCTGCAGTAAGAAAATTGGGACTGAAAACAGCCAAGTTTTTGAATCAGGCCCAAATCTACTTTTAAATTACTATGCTATGGTTTTACATTCTAGAGATACCAGCATTAAAAGGACCTACCTTTGAGATGAAAGTCCTCAGTATTACACTCCTTAGTAACAACCACCCATAAAAAGGCATAAAAATTTCAGTCAGGAAAGTTCAAACTAATGTATGCCATCTGAAATCTATATATACTCATTAAGGAACCGACAATCTCTTTCCAACAATTTTTGATGCAACATCATTCAAGGTTAAAACACAGCAAAGTTTATCTGAGCTTGAATCACTATGTAAATTAGTGGGATGCTTGAAAACAGGGGTTCGAATAATAACAGTGCTCAGTGACATATAATCGTGTTTATTTCGTCCTTTCTGGGCAATCTTGTAATAACACGTAATAACACTGTGGGCAAGCATCAGCCCCATCGGGAGTGACCACGAGTTGATGCTTCTGAGCTTTGCTTTTGCTGGGCTTGTTTTCACTTGTGGCAGATTTTTACTGACAGATCAGCTGAATCTCATTACTTCAAGGAGTCATGCTTCGGGAAGTGAACACCTTGAAATGTCATGACCTTTCCATGACAAGAAAAAATGTCACCAAAGAAAAGGCAATGGAAGTGAAAGAAAGAGACTGAGGTTCACAATTAATGAAAATACATTCGTTGCACTATAATATAGCGGTAGACTTTTCAATGGAAATGCAATTTCCACTTGAATAGTTGAATTTAAAAGAAGACAGATGTGCAGAATTATGTGCACCGCTGTATCAGTTGATTAGTTCCTGGTGAAAGAGCAGCTACTGCCCTGTTACTCTGGTTTGACACAGGTGGAGCAGCAAAATAATGGAGCTACACTAACTTTAAGCTGATATAACAGACGATGAGGCCCAATCAGTTGTTAACATATTCTGTTCTGGAAATTTTCATTTTTAAGCTACTGCTTCAGTGTGTGTCAGGGCTGGAGAGCTAACATTTCACTAAACGTTTCACTAAACGTACATGACCTGACAGCTCCCAATGTTAGTCCCTTGTGTTAAACATTCTGAATCTAGAGACAGCTTCTGACTTTTGAAAATATCTAAAAGTGAAAGATTTTTCAGGAGCTCTGTTGGCATGAACCAGACAGTTATGCTGAGGAGAGGTATCAGTGGAGTTAGCTGAATTTACATTAGCTGAAGTTTTGCTCCAGACAATCTCAATTCCTGGTGGCTCAGGGCTGAGCTTTGTACACAATAATCTATGTAGAATTTTCTCTATATGCATATACAATATTTTATGCTGCATATAGAGGTTTTGTACTTTTTTTGGTACAGTAGAGAATTTGTAGAATTTTGTACATAGAATATTGCATCTGCAATATTCTATGCTGCATATAGTTTTGCTCCGTCTTCCTCCCAAATAGCCACAGAAATTTTTGAGCCAATGCAGCAAAGCAAAGGAGCACCAGCACTGACTTTCTTTAGTGGCCAGCACCAGCTCTGACATCTCAGGCTGGAATTTGCAGGAGGTGACTCAAAGCTGACCAAGGTGCTGGGCAGATAGCTGAGGGCAAGGACAGCTAGGGGTAAACTGCGCTGTATTATGAAACCAGCCTTTAGTCACGCAGTCATCACCATGTGCAGAATGATATAACGTGATAATAATCCAAACTTGTGAAGCTGAAATTAAAATTATTATTTTTCACTTACAAAAGTATCAGTGAAATGCCATAGAAGCTGCATGGAAGTATTCCTGAGTCTAATTGCCTGGGCAACGAGCTGTTGTCCTTAAATTCTTGTTCATTTGTAAATCTAATCTTTTAATTAAAAGATTACATATACAGTTAAGACTCAGTACTAATGCACTAGCTGAAGCAGCTCAGGAGATACTTACAGGGCTGTCTACCCACAGGTGTTCGGGCCCCAAAGGGGGATGCACAGCAGAAAGTCAACTGATATCCCACCTCCTGCGTGCTCATCCCCCCCACACACACACTGGTGCAGTACTGGGCCATATGCCCCCAACATTTGCAAACTTCTGCCCACTCACCCATAACGCGGTGGCAAGGCTCTTCTTTTCCTCCACCCTACAAACTGGCAGTGGGCCCTTGGAGGAAGGTGCAGATTAATTCCTTCTCTCATTCCAATGAAGATGTAATTTGTTAAACTCCACCCGAAGCAGAAGGAAATTGGGATCAGCTTACACAGAGCAGCCAAACATGGGGAACAGGGTGATGACGATGGCGTGTATTTGAGGGAAGACTAAGAACAGCCCTTTATAACGGAATCATGGTCACACATTTGGTGGCTTTATAAGCTTTATTAACAATGTATTACTTAAGTAGCAGTGCCGTTTTAACCCAAACACTCTCAAAGAAAGAGTAAGGACACTGCCATGCCCTGCTTCCTTTTCTGAACTAGGTTTTTCTGAAAATTTGTGTGCATTTTCCAGTCCCATGGACAAACGTGCTAGTACAGGATAGTAATTTTACAGCAACAGGTACTTAAAAAAGTTAATTACTCCTGGTCTCCCCCAAGAAGGAAGGTAAACAGAGTACTTATTACCTACTTTTCTCAAATATGGAAAATGAAGCTTGAAATTATTCATCAAAGGCCAACCAGGACAGCCGTGTCAGGTTTGAATTCCTTGGCTCTTGTTTCAAAACGTGCAAGCATATACCCTTTCCCCAGCTGACAAAAAGAGAAGACACAAATCACAACACACACTAGTTAGCTATAGCTAACAGACAGGCAAAAAAGAGACAAGGGATGAAAAGCTCCTTCCGCTGGTACGAGGCTCTGTACGCAGCCAGGAGGTTCCTGCACTGGGAATTGGAGCAGACACTGCTTTTTGCTGCTTCCAAGAGGGTTTGAAGGGCAGGCAGCACTTATGAGAAACTCCTGGTAACATCAAGTGATTAATATGCCCTGGCTGCCTCTGCAGAACAACTGATCACTGTCATTTGCAATTTTCCCCTTTTGGAGGGCATGATTTCATGACTGTCAGTCTTAATCTTTTGGTCTGTTTTGGGATCAAAGTGCTACTTTTGCTATATTTTTAAAGTTTGATTCGGAGGTGGCAGTTCAGATATTATCTTCCACAATAATTGACACACTCCAGACACTTTGAATTGATTCATATCACATTGCACATTTCCAGATTAAAGTTCTGAAAAATTATGAATACTTTTTTATGTTAGACAGACTTACAACCTTTCGTAGCTAAAGGACACTTAGAAAGTCTTAATGCTTAAACTGGGCTTAATTCCATACGCTGTGGATGACTCAAACTCTTATTCTTTTTTCCATTTTTTAAATCTATGTACTAATAACAGTCATAAAGCAACTGCAATAGGTATATTATACCTGTGCAACAGGTAGAGTACCTAAACTAGGAATACTGTTTTATGATACATTCATTATTTGAGAATAAAGGTTATTTACTTAGAAAATTGTTTTGACTCCCACCTTGTCCCCGGTTTTGGCAGCATCCCTTTCTGCAATCCCAAACATATAAGCCTTCTCTTTGGGATTCTTTGATATGTCCCCAGCTACAGTTTATTGTTGGAATTGATGGTCTTAAAGAACTTTTCCAACCTAAATGATTCTATGATTCTATAGCTGCAAACCATTTCCCATAGATTGTAGGTAGTAGCTTTAAGAGATTTGTACAACCTTTTTATCTGTTTCAGTTTATAGGTCCTATTAATTGTGAATTATAATGCATTCTACAATAGGCATTACATGAAGATTTTCACTATCTGAAGACAAACTTTGTTTAGAAAAAGAACGGTCTTAGAAATAAATATACCCAGGAATCTGAAAAATTAGGTTAGGTTTTCTAACAGGTCTATTACTTTCTCTCCATCTGTGATACTCATGAGCATTCTTGATCTTGCAGTAACAAAGTACAAGCACATCTTTCTTCTTTTGCTACTGCAGACACATGGAGCGATCAGGTTATTTGTGCATCATCTCCATCCCACAAACAAACAGAGAAGTTTAAAAAACAATGCCCCTGAACTCAGCTGATCCTAAAAGTCAAGCATGAAGTGATATTGCTGCTCTGGGCAGAGCTAAGTCTTTGAAATGCCTTTTATAAGGGCTGCAACCTTTGTCACTGTGGCTCTCCTTTCTGAATGCAGGACATTGCTTAACACTCCGCGTGTGGTCAAGGAGACAGTGGGATGTTAACAGTTCAAACCCAAGGAACTGGAATATAATGGCTTGTGTTCAAGCTGTTTAAAAAGTGAGATCTGTAGGCTTGTGATGTGCACTAGGGCCCTAAACTGAGCTTTTCAGCCTCAGTTGTATTCTCAGATATGTAAGTAATACCTGCGGGAAGAAATAGTTGGAAATTTGGGTTATGACAATATGCACTGATATATTGTTAAAGAAGTGTGATCTCCTTATTTCAGTCTAGAGAATCACCCCACACACCTATTACAAACAAAAAGATGTTTTCTTTCATGTTTTCAATATAGTCCTAAGGGAACAATTCAGTGAGCTTTCAAAAAATAATGTGTCTGATGTGTATTTTTATTGCTAATACCTTAGAAACAAGATGTTTTTTTCCTAAAAAGCAAATGAATTCTAAGGAATAGGAAACACTTTTGGGAAGGAAGAAAATGACAAAAAACATTCTTGGTTTTTTTGCAAAAGCTTGTGAACTTGAATTAGTTTTACAAGTTTCCCTGCTGCTCCCTCCAAAATCAGGTGAATGTTGGAAGACCTCAGCATTTTGCCCATTTTTACTGTTGAAATAACTGATAAATGTTTAAGACATTAAGAAAACAGTTTTTAGGTAACAATGTTTACAACAGCAGGGTGTGAAAGCGTCTGACTTCAAGGAGGCTGCATTATTATTCAAAAGAAAAATATTATTGAAAAGAAAAGATTATAATAAGAAAAAATTTGAGCCATTGGTCTAAATTTATGCACGGAGTAAGTGTGGATACCCCAATATTTGTTTTTACACCTTTATACCAAATCCAAGTGTAGTCCATTGTCAAAGTGAAAGGTTTTTTTAATTAATACTGCCCTTTATTCTTGTATTTTCACACCAAATCATTTCCAAGGACACCAGCTGGTGTGATGCCAGCAATAGGAGCCAATGCTCTGGATTGCGGAGGGTCAAATCAAACAAACTGGAACTGAACAGCATATAGGTACATGCAATCTGGTTTTTATGCTGGCAGTGGAAATTGGGCATAGAGAGAGATGCAGAATCTCTGCAATTAGAGGAGTATATTTATTGCTAAATAACCATTTGAGTTCAAAATAATACATTCAGCAGCTGTTATCAGAATAAGAAAACAGAGGCAGATGAAGTTGCAAGGTGAGCCTCTCTCTCTGCTGAGAAATGAAATGCTTATACTCGTCACCAGTACAAGACCAATGTGCATCAGCTCTGACTGTGCAGCAAAGGCTAGGTTACTGCACTGTTTTTCTGGTACCTTGGTACTGCAGTAGTTACTTCATGTTAATTGGCATCTAAATGGGGGACACTGAAGCATCAGCCTACACCGCTCACATTGTGCTGGCAAAGACGCTTTAAAAGTAAGCCCGTGTTGCTAAGACAGCTTTCCTTGTTCTACGGCAAACCTTGCTTTCCCTCTCTTTTCTAAACAAATGTCACAAAATTATATGCTGCAAGCAAGAATTATCCATTACAAGGCTTCATGCTGGCTTTCGGTTGACTGCCAAGGAAAGGAAAGGTAGCTGTGCTTTACCTTGCTTAGTTAGGTGAAGATTTACAAAGCAGGTATGGCAGCAGAAACACTGCCAATATGGCTGTTGGTAGGATTTAGTGGTGCTAATAATGGATCTAAATAGAAGCAATAACCATCTTCAGCCTGCTTTGAATCCCTTTATTTCATAATATCAACAACACATTTAGATTTTAACAATAACCCATTTACATTTTTAACGATTTCAGTTGTTGGAGCTGGATGGAACTGCAGGACACTAAAGAACAGCTCAAAACTGTCGTTATGATTCCCCAGACTAATGTTCTCCCCTTTTATGACACCTAACCAAACTGCTAAATATTTAACAGGATAATGACTAGGAATATAGAATGGGTCAATTTAATTTCTCTTCACTTGGCTAAGATGGCTTTTTTGGTATCCTGTGTACGTGGCGGTACAGTTGTGTATCATTACCAGAACAGCAGCTAACAAGTTCATCGGCACGTTACTCCAATAGATGGTTTTCATGCAGCTCTAAAGGCCAGGTTTCTTTCAGATAGTTTTCTCAAATGGAGGACAACAGATGTCAGATTGGCTTAAGAACTCTTATTTTCTAAATTTTCTTTGTGATGATTTTCCCCCCCAGCTAGTTAAGTACAATTTGGCTTCAAAGATAACTAGACAGATATAAACCATCTTCCTGCAATTTGCTGTGCCACAAGCATCTCACACCCAGGTGTTTGAGATGAGCCAGCACTTGAATTTTGTCTCCCCTAAACTGATTGGTGCAAGTGATTGAGCTTACTAATAAATTACTTCAAGCAGTCTAACAATAATATATATGAAGCAGTGACACTACAAGTGAGACCTAATACCTTAATTATCACCCAGAGCCTTGTAGAAAAAGTAGTCTTTTTGGACCAGCTCTGGTGTAGCTCATCATCTAGCATGTATCATTTGATCTTGTACTCCTCTTTCCCAGTAAGAGAACAAATTAAATGCACTCACCCACAAGTCATACACAGTGCTACGCAGCTGTGCACAGCGACAAGCCATTTGATCCTAAGGCGACAGCGGGCTTTAGCAAACCTGGGGGTGTGATGCTCCTCAACTGATGCTGATGGGCTTCTCTTTCACACCTCTTCGCCTTTACCCTGGAGATGGCAAGCAGTTAAAAAGGAATAGAAATTGGGCATTACTTAATTTATGAGAGGAACATGAGGAATTTTCCATCCTACAAATATAATCCCACACTGAAAGCTGTAAATAAATTATGCCATAATCAGACATGTTTTTAATGATGATAAGAATGTTCTAAGTTATAGATGATGAAACGACCTCCAGATTTACACAGAGAGGAAAGTGTAATAAAGCCCCATTCCCCTACAGGCCTAGGGAAAATTTGATATACTATGTGAGACAGTGTTTTGGAGGCAAACTGTCCATTGAACATCCTGAGATGCTTTATAAGACCTCATCGATCCCATACTTCATACTTCATGAGACAGTCTGCAATAGGTATTAATTTCCACTAAGATTTCAGGCTTTGGTGCGAGGTCACTGTCAGACTGCAAACGTAACTCTAAAACTGCAATGGTAAATCCTAAAACTGCCCCTAAACCTCACCAGACAGCCTGAAAAAACACATTTGTGGGAGGGAGAGGAGCTGCTGGGAGCCTGGAGGCAGCGAGCAGAGGGCTCTCCGGGGGCAGAGCAATTGGAAATGGCGTGCAGCTAATGTGCTGTTGGGGGCACGAGAGCCCTGTTAACCCGGCAGATGGTCCCTCGTGGTGCACTGCTAGAGATGTCTGTGGGGCAGGTGTCTCAGAAAGCTTTTGGCTTAGGGCTCAAAGATCCTGGGCCAGGCTCCCTGGAAAAGCAGCTGGCTTTGGAGAATTTAGCAAAGGCTGCAGTACAATTAGGATAGAAATCTGTGATAAAATGACCTGACCAGGGCTGCAGCTTGGAGGATAACCCAGGAGTGTCCTAGGATTATCCTCCCGGGAGTGTTCCCACACAGACGCGCCCGTACAGTTAACTCTCTGAAAGAGTGCCTTGTGTGTGAAATGAAGTGCCTTGAACAACAGAATACAAAAAGCCAGTTTCTGCTGAATTATACCTGAACCCTGAGTCTAACCACAGCATGAAGGATCCAGAGCAAATTTTCTGTCTTCAGTTCAGCCCACGCTTGGTTTGGCAATTTTTTTCTTAACTTGCTACAGCTAAGAGCAAAACATGGCCCTCAGCCTGCTATATAATGAAAATCAGAAGGATGACATGGGAGAAAACAGAGTTTGGTTCATACCAGGGTATGAAAGTTGTCCTGAACTATTTGCCCTTGCAGCTTTTGCTTTACTCTTGTTGCACTCCCATGTTCACACTGTGTCACTTCTAATAAACTTATATCTAGTAAATAAGTAAAACATGTAAATCAAGTGACACCAGCATTAAAGTGTTCAAGTTCAGAAATCTTTCTCCCACAGCCTGTGTTTCAGTACTACCCAGCCGCCTGCCTGTTGTTCAGAGGTCCCAGAGGAGACCTGTTCTGCTGCTGGCTTTCCATTTGCCCAGCCTGGGGGAGCTGCTTCCATGCTTTCCCTTATGCTGCGCTCACACTGGGAGCGTTTGGCCAGGCGGGAGCACCACTGGGGGATGCCAGAAGAGCGACCCATGGCAC
This sequence comes from Ibycter americanus, assembly GCA_035590275.1. Classification (NCBI taxonomy): domain Eukaryota; kingdom Metazoa; phylum Chordata; class Aves; order Falconiformes; family Falconidae; genus Ibycter; species Ibycter americanus. Next base: position 59,487,435 of record JAVJGI010000001.1, read on the forward strand.
CTTGCATGGCAGGAGCCCAGAACCAGGACCATCTGCCCCAGCACTAAGCCTTCACATGGGGAACCTCTGTCACTCTTGTCACTGCTCACTCCTCATCACACCCCAGCACTTCAGTAGCTCTGCTGGCATAAGATTTTACTAATTACATGAACGCTAATTACAGCATTACACACAAAATAATTGAAGTTCCTGTAATGCTTCCCCACTACTCCAGCGTTTCCCCAGAGCTCAGAAAGCCTCATCATGGCAGCTCACTGTAGCACAACTCCCATGCCTGCCTGCTCAGTGCCCTTCTGACCCTCGGTAAAATTGATTTCACATAATGAACACACTAAAGCAAGGCCATGGAGCTGCTACCTTTACTTTGGCAGGAGTTTTAATACTTTCTTGTAATTAACTGCTATGTAATCCCTATCCTAAAGTCAAATCCTAGAGCTTTTATTAGCATTGGCTGAGTAAAAAGGTGCAGCCAGCTGTTGGGAGACTTCTCCCAGGTAGATCTTGGGATTTTGGCATCTGAACTGTGTAAGGCAGTCTCTGTCCCTCTGAGTACTGGAGTCCTGGTCCTGGGTATGGGACCCTGGGTCTGCACCAGTCTCCTTGGCTTGGCTTCACTTAGGGCACAGCTCTCAGGCAGCAGAAATGAAGGACCAGTGCAGGTTTAGCTTTCCTTGTGGGTTCAAGGCACAGCTGAGGTACCTGACTAATCTGGGGAGCTGGGAAGGACTGAAGTCATGAACTTAAAATATAATTTCCCTTGTACTACCACGGTGTACAATAACTGCAGCACAGTCACAAGTACCCTATGTAATAGGTAAGCATCTCTCACGATACCTTCCACTGCATCTTGTTTAAAGATCGTCTTCTGTTAATATTCCCTCATTGAAGACAGTTAACTGAAAGGTCTGCATTAAAAGCACAAACAGGACAATGTGAGGACATGTTGTAGGCAACGTCCCTGAAAACCCTACCTGTTAAGGGAGCCAAGCGTGCAGAAGGTGGAAAGATGCAAGAATGGGCGAGTACCCATGCAAATCCTCCTCCTGCTGTATGCCGCAGTGCAGCAAGCATAATCACAGCTGTTGCATCTCCCTAGGCGTGGCAGTGCTGGTCCCCAGCTGAAGAGGGGGACATCACCGCAGGTTGAACTTCTGACACAGGGGAGGACTGCGGGAGGGTGGCTACAGGAGGATGTAGTGCAACAGAAACATGCAGTAAAACAACTTCAACAGCAACCCTAACAAAAGAGATGGCTCATGTCTTCCCAAAACACACATGCATGCAAGATACAAATACACCACAAAACCATCAGGCAGGCTGGGTTTGTTAATACAGTTTTCTCTAGGGTCATCTTCTCTGTAGGCACCTTTGGACATCGCACATACATAGCAAGTATAGTAGCTATAGCACTAATCAATCAGTCTCTCCTGATTGTTACTCCAGGCATGATCCTGTGGGATATTTTAATAATAAGAATAATTTTTAAAATTATACAAGTCTCAAGAGACAACCTATTTCTAGAGGCACGTTGTAAAAGAATTAGACTCCTTAAGTCTATGTCTTCAAGTGCCTCTTTAAAGGCCTCATTGGAAAAAAAAATTTTTGGCTTTATTTAGTTCTCTCTTTTTCAGTGGTACTATTATCTTTGGGGGCACATTAATGGATCTTGAATGTAACTTTTCTCTTGCCCTAGCTCTCATAGCAGACTCGCCTAAAAATCCTGAAACTGCAGCTCAGTATTCTTTGAGTGGGAATCAAGGGAATATGCATTTCCAGCCTCTGTAGTCCTCTTTCATGACACAAGAGATGACAGTAAAGTAGCTGTTAATAGCTACACGTTGTTAAGAAGTTCACTCACCTTCCTGACGGGGTAAATAGCCTTTAGAGACTGATTCACAGTGAAGAAAATGGATTTTTAATTTTCCAGGATCTTTCCTGGCTCTCATAAAAAAGCCTTAGTTTCACCTGATTCCTGTCTCTGGGGTGGCAGTTTATCTCACTCTTTCTGAAGATATTAGAAAACTGGAAGTTGTGTGTACCTTCCTAACCCAGGAAGGATCTTCATGTACGTGCCTTTGAGACTCCAGCTGTGGTGCTTGAGGCCATATTTTATTAAGAGTGCATTTTACAAAAGGTGTAATTGTGCAAACAACCTGCAAACATTATGTCAGCACACATTTCCAAATCATGTGTTGGCTTAAAGTTAATAACCAGGAAAAAAAAAAATCTGTTTTCTTTAGCTCTGGAAAGAGGTTGTTCAGGTTTAAGCATGCCATGCTTTAAGTTAAATATGATGGTCTGTTAACTGTATCTTAGTTTAGCATAAACTGTATTTCCATACACATGTACCCACAGGAGTTCAGTAGATCTGAAAAATTAAGATTATTTCCGAAAAGGCATATGGTATTTGGGCAGTGTGTAGAAAGCATACATACAAGTTTTGTAAAATAACAGCTTAAGCAAAACTATTAGAGGAACTCCACACAGCTTCTTTGCTGATGATTCATGAGGATATATTCTCACCTTACTATAAACATAACCTGCATATTGGATTGAATACATATGTGTAGACAACTGCCAAGTATGAGAATTTTTATAGTCCAATTCAAGCTGCTGACAATAGGAAGAACAAGCTGCAGATGGTTTGCTCAAATAAGACAGTAAAGAAATAATAAACCCCACACAAACATATATAATCCACAAAAATAGCATAAATAGACAATAAAATAGGAGTATGTACAAATTTCTAGCGCACCTAGATTATACAACAAATTCTAATTATAGTATTACTTCATTTGTATGACAATGGATTTTAATATAAAGCTCTGGTTTCCTGTTTTGGAAAAAGATTCATTGAGTTTCCACCTTCCTCATGTCCTTCAAATCTAAAAACCCCAGAATATTTGTTTGTCCTTCAAATCATAACTACAGTGAAAATAACATTCTGGAAATCTCTACCTGAGACTAAATATATAGTGCTCTACCGAGTCCTTCCAATGTACAACTAGAATGTATGTGACTTTTCTTGTTTTCTCTTCCTGCAGATTCAACCTGTTTCATTACATCCTTCCCAGATATAACGTGTTTCAAAACATGAACCTCTGGCCTTAGTAGAATTGGAGGTGTAAATAAGGACAGAAATCTCCTCCAAAATAAAAACTTAGTTCAAACTGTGACTGGCAATACATGAACAGGAAGACAAACAATTTCATATATCTAGTCCCTTAACTTTTTGCATCTGCAGTATCCCGAGAGAAACAAAAAATATTTTGTAGCAAATTAAATAGTTTTTCCAACACTTTTGGAAGAGGAATACAATTTTGAGAGCTATGCTTGCTATATGATCCCTTAGCAGATCAGTACTGCTATCGACCATGGCTTGGGGGCAGAGTTTGGACAGCTGCAGTGAAGGATTCAGCCCTCCTCCTTGGCTGATCTAAAGTGGGCACTCACATTCACCATGATGGAGCAGAAACCTCTCCCACCCTGAGCTGGAGGATGCATTGTTCTTACTTAAAGCCAAGCTCACACACACAACTTTAACCTACAGTCTGCAGCCAAACCACAAGCCCATGCAGTGCAAGAAGTGGCCAGACAATGAAAAGACATATTTACTTGAACATACAGAACAAGTCCCACATGCACGTTACACATTTCAGCAAACAAAGGGGAAAGCAGGGCCAGGCTTTGTTCACAAATGAGCCAACACCACTTGATTACATTTCATTTCAGGATTACCTACGAGGAGCTCAAGGCTCTGTCAGATTTCAGGGCAGTACGCCAGAAGCCCAGTGCTGTGGCCATCAGAAGGTCTTCAGTGTCTTATTCTATCATTCTTCAAGCCAATTGTATCAGCCAGTTCTTGGGATACCTGACAATTATGAGACGTGTGGGAACTGTTGGTGTTTTGTTGTGGGGTGTTTTTTTAATCACCTCTGATGACTTCTTGAATTATGTATCAGTTGTCTCTACAGTGATCCATCCCACAGAGCAGCCCAAGGGAAAGTAACCTGTAGGAACCAGGAGCTGCTTCACAGACCTCCCTTTCGTAGCTCCTTGGCTTACAGGAGGCAAGTGAACATTCCCTCCACTTACAGGATTGCCACAACTGTGGGGAACAAGGATTCTTGACCTTGTTCTAAAGGTTTTTGAAATATTTGTAAGTTTATGAAATCCTTCTTTCTTCACTCCTGATAATCCTTAAAGCCTGATCCATGGTATTAATACAGACAAGAGCTGGAGTGGGCTGACCATAGGCTCAACATGAGAAGGAAAAGGGCACCTCTGCCGAGTGGTGCATAAATTCCTTGGTTATCTCTCATATCCTTCAACGTGAAATTTCCAGTGCTTAATACAACAAAGGTGCACAAACAAAATTAATCAAAGCACTTTTCCATCTAGAACAAGAAAAGTCAGTGTCTGTACTTGGCTCACCAGCTCTAAAAATGTTTCCTCAAAATGGCAACCTTTACATATATTTTTTTCATTATTTCCGTCTTTGTTATATTATTATGGGGAGTGTTAGTAACTTCAAGCTCTTCTCCAAGTCTCTTCAGTTTTCTTTGTGTTCTCCCAGAAAACCACACAAGTCTTTTTTTTGTAGAAATATTCACTTCTTACATTAGAAGAAATTGCTTGTTTCCAGTTACTGATATTTTATGAGTATTTTCACATAGCACAGATGTTCTGGGACAAAATCCACTATTTTTTCCTGTAGTTCATATATAAACATCACAGTTTACAACTATGCTTCCATAGGTTCGTTTACAGTAACTTCAGCAAACCACTAGTAGTCAAATGCTGATCCACCCCAAATGTTGCTGACCTCAGCAAGTCAGATTCTTTCCCAATTAGGGTGACCATTTGTGCTGGCAGGATAGCCCAGTGATTGCCTGAAGCAAACTCCCGAAGCACTGCTTTGAAATACAGATGTAACATACAGAGTCTGAACCTGAGGCAGTGAAGACAGAGGCTACAATACGTTACACGATGTTTTGCATCTGACAATATAAAATAGTAAACACTATATAACTGAAAAATAATTTTTACCTGCCAAATAGCAAATAACTCAGAAATCCATCACATGGCATTAGAGATGTCTCCAACTGCACGTGGAACATCTGAGATGATAAACCAGCACAGCAAGGTACTTCACCTAAGTGTGGTGGTTAGGAAGGTATTATGGCTCCCTACAGGTAGGCTAAGCTAGATGGAGTGGAAACAAAGAGAATGTTGTTTTGAAGTAGGATGGTTCCTCATTTCCTTTCCCACATTAATTGGATAAGCAGTTATTTATCCACAGTGCAGAGGAGGAAAAAGGAGCCTCAAAGGTACTTAAAGAGATGTAGGCTGGTACAACAGGAATCCAGAAGTCACAATTCACACCTGGATTGGAGTTGCTGGGCTGTGCAAGCTTCCAGACGGACTCCCTTGGACACTTACGGACTGAGAGCGAGAGGCCAGGCCAGCCATCCAGCACCCTCTTAGTCCCCTCTGCAACCTCTCTCAGCTGTGGGGGTGGGAGCATTAAAACAGTACTGTTGTGCTGCAAATTGCTGGTTTCAGAAATCAGCTTCCTGCTTGTTCTTTCACTGATTCCAGTTGCACATCCCTAGGAACCACTAGCACACACTGACCGGCTGTGTCTTGAAGAATGACAGCCAGTGGATGATTAACCCCTTTGCCCTCTGCTGTTCAGAGCGTGTCTGATGCTACAATATTTATGTTCTGTATACTGACCTTGCAGATGTCAGCACCGCTCAACATACACACCATGTCTCACAGCTTCCAAGGGATAACCATCCAACCTGGCTGAACCACTGAGACAAGTAAATAGAAACATTCTTAATGGAAACAAAGAATTAAAATGGCTTTTTGAGGAAAACAACCCCTGTTGTTCAAGCTTACCTTAGACTTCTGCCATGCTGCTAGCTCAGAGAAACACAGAACCTGAGATGGTCTGCTCTTGCCTTGTGACATTTATGCACAGCTACCAGCCATCACCATTAAGAAACTCATGTATGGTAAATCCTCTTTCTCCTTTGTTTTACTACTCGTAAAGTCTTTATAATATTCAGTAATAATTTTATTTATAAATAATTTGTTGTTAATTTAAAGCTAGCAACAAAATCTGTATCTAAACATGTATTAATGTTGCCTTGTTTTGGGAAGGTGGGAATGCTGGAAATACTGCAACTATTCTATTTTCCAGAGAGTTATACTGATCACATTTGTTAGCTAGAACAAAAAATAAATTACGTAATCCTTTTTTTTTTTTTAGATTAGAGCATTTGGATTGTTTGCAAAACTTGGTTTTGGTAATTTAGCACAAATGGACATAATGATATATTGAACTGAGACATGCAGCAGTGTAAGTTTGATGTCAGTGCTAACATCTTGAACAATACAACACAAAGCATCATCTGCTGAGAAAACTGGCAGCAGAAGCCATGGTGAGTAGCTGAAGGAGTCACTCCACAACCCATGCAGGAGGATCTAGGAAAGTGTCTCAATGTCATTATTTTCAAGTCCGCAGTAATTTTTGTCGATGAGTGATCAGTTGTCCAAGACCTGGTGCAAGCACCAAACAAACAAGGTCCATAGTTGAAATGTTGACAATCAGAAAGGAAGCAATTTTTTTTTTGGTCTGGAATATTTGTTTTGGTTGGAAAGGACTATTTGTGGCAAGTGAAGCACTTCCACTTCGAAAGTGAAAAATTACAAAGAAACAAAATAAAGAAAGACTCGGGGAGAACAAGGAAGCTAAGATATAATACTGGTTGACACAGCAATCACGTAATATAAGCCTGGCATAGAGCTGGTTTTTTAGATTTATATACATGCAATGTTAATAATTTAGTAAATATTCATTTTGTTTACAATTTTTGTCTCTAATTAAGTGCTTGCTCTCTGCTATTTTATACTTACTAAAAGAAGGAATGTACTATTAGCTTTTACTTCAGTCTTTGTACATTGAGCATATTTGTGTGTGTGCACGGATGCTGTGAAGAGCCTACAGGTTTTCACTAGCAAATAGTAAGACCCCAGCCTCTTTTGTTCACTTTCCTGCAGAAATGTTAGTCTCTGAAACAGGATGAAGTCTCAGCTACACCAAACAGCCAGATTCCCATCTAAAGCCACCAGGGGCTGTATAGACAACATCTCTAAAAATCCTGTCATGCCTGTATTTGTTTTTGTGAAAGCAGTCATGATGACATGAAAACAAAACATTTCCTAGATTAATGAAAAGCTGAGCATTTAAAAACAATTTCTCTATTCCATTAATGAGCGAAGAAGTTTCTAAACTAATTTGCCTCAATGCAGGTTGACAGGCTTCACAGGGAAAAGGATTTTATTGTTTTACTCAATAAAACAAAATTGTTTTCAGTCTAAAACCCCCACAAACTCTGGCTTACAGCTATCTTGGTAACATTCTAGATGTTTATAAAATGCTGCACAGTGGAATGTAGTGATTTATGTGGTCAATAAGAATCAGACTCACAAAAGTATTAATCAGCAGAATCAGTAAATATATAGAAAATGCGTAAAGCAGATAAATGACTTTTAAAGACATGTGAACAGTTGAGAACATTTCCCCAAGTGATATTTCTGGGCACCATACCATCTTCATTTTGCTGTTGCTGTGCTAGGATGAATGAAGTTAAAACAACTTCCATTTCAGCAATAACAAATATTAAGGAAAAAAAGGTAGATGAAGATTGTAAATTCCTCTAAAGTTGTCTGTGGGGTTTCAGCATTAAATCTAATGATGACACGAAAACAAAACATTCCCCAGATTAATGAAAAGCTGAGCACTTAAAAGCTATTTCTCCATTCCATTAATGAGCAAAGAAGTTTTCAAACTAATTTGCCTAAATGCACATTGACAAGCTTCACAGGGGAAAGTACTTTATTATTTTACTCCTCAATAAAACACAATTGCTTTCAACCTAAAAACCCCACAAATTCTGGCTTACAGCTATCTCAGAAACATTCTAGAGTCTTATAAAATGCTCTGCAGTGGAATATAGAAAGTTAGTGGGGTAGAACCCACTGCTTTTAGAAACTAATGACTAAGTGCAGAAATACTTGCAACCCACCTTGTAGTTCAAACTGCAGCAGCAGCAGACCTCAAATGCTCCTACAGGTCAAGCCCTGATTCTGCAAGGTTACTTGTGGCAGCACTACCAAACTGCAACAAGGCTTTTACCATCCCATACCAGCCCCCTCATGCCTCGGCACCACCACCAGTCTCACACAAGGTTCCAAAAGTTCATCTACTGTCCATACTGTTTCTTCATCCTCTTCAGGCCAGTCCACCCTGCTTCTTG
>JAVJGI010000001.1:59495864-59536736 GCA_035590275.1 Ibycter americanus
CGTCAGCCAACCCACCACCCCAGAAGCAAGCCCACAACTGTATATTATCAATGTTAATTAACCCTCTACAGTTCCTCATGAGCTGTCTCTGCCCCCATGTGCATGCAGGGTGCTGGAAGGCTCTCAGGAGAGCACAGGAGGAGTGTGACCACTCTCGGATCAAAGTCTGGCTGGATGTTGCTCTTGGCTTTGTAAGCCGTTCTCTCGTCTTCTTGATTTAGAGCACAAGGAGACCAGCTACATCTCTACTTCTAGGGTTATCTGGTGAGACACCTTGAAAAGTGTCAAGGAACTTCAATTTGCCAGACATTTCCATCCCCCAGGCATATGGCACAAGCACCGAAGTGACTTAAATCCCATTCACTATTGCATTTTATCTATATCACGGGGATATCCTCCCTGTTGTACCATTCACTTCTTCCTCCAAGACTTTCTTTATAAGGCAATGGCCAAATTTTCTTGTTTTCAGTGTCTAACAGTTACACTAATTTGTTATTATTGTCTTGATAACAAACAGCCTACACTATGCTGCTTAGTATTAGGCTGTTCTCTTAAACATCCACTTCGCTATACATTCACACACACACACAATTTTATGGTGAGACCTTTACCAGCTAAAAAGCATTTCAGCCAGTGGCGATGAAGACATTTGGGCTAAAAGCCTGAAGATGTCAGCAAGATGGAAGGCATATGGTATAAAAATAATCTCTCAGCTATTCTAGGTACATAAAATTTTGTGAAGAACATCGGCAATTTGACCATCAGGCTCAAAATAATATAAAATCTTTAAAAAAATGGTTCAGGAAGCAGTAAGTAATACCTGTAAGACTGACGAGAGAGGAGTTGCATGACTTTTTGGGGTTTTTTTGGGGGGGGAAGGGGGAAGAGTAGGCAAAGAAGGGGAACAAGAGAATAATAGTGGAACATGCTTTCAAATTATTGCAGAAATTTAGTAAAAGGGATTTTTTTTTTGTTTTAATAGTTTGTTTTAATAGTTGTGTTATTTCTATATGGCTGCACTGCAAAACTGCATATAAGATTTTGCTAATCACATGTATTTTTGTGTTTATAAAAATGTTTAAGTTCTTAGGAAAATAATCACATAGAGAAACTGTTAGAGTAAAATCTCCACCTACATTGCTGACAAAACATCCCAAAATAAGCTGTACAGTTTGACAGGTAAAAGAAATATTTTACAAGGCAATCAAAGAACTTAAGGCTGGGCACAGGAGAGGAACCTGTTTCCCATAAAAGAAAACATGGCTGTTGAAATTGTTGCTGGCAACAGAACAAATCCGCTAACAAAAACATTTTAAATATGTAAATGGGGAGAGAAGACTTCTCCTGTTTCCATAGCTGCATTATTGCATTTAAGTTAGCAAACTTATTACTAGTCTCTGGCTTCAGCCATGTGCCAATGATGCGGAAGATCTGCCCTCACTCAGAAGTTCTGCTTTCCCCCTTTGGCTTGCCAACAGAGCTGTCACTTCCAAGAAGGGCTGCCTGCTCTCAGATCTGCGGGCAGCACCTCATTACCGCTCCGTGCTGGGTCACCGAAGGCTTCTCTGGCCAGCATAGGATGACACAATGCTGCTGTTGTCTATTAAAACAATTGAGGAAGATGTTAACAGAGCAAAGTGCTTAAAATATTCATTAGTTTTTAGAAGCACGTATATCTTCTTAATTAGCTTTGTCACTGGATCAAATTAACGAGGTTTTAATGACAGTTAGTAAGTGATACATTAATTAATTTAGGAAATGATTCATTTTCTCTGACTTTTTGAATTCCCTTCTAATAAAATAAATTCTGACATGAGGTTTTCAATTAGGCATGATGTCCTTGTCTCACATGGTGCAATACTGTAGCTTGAACACCAGGATAGGATGAGTACATTTGAGCAAAAAATTAGTGTGATTAATTCCAAATAATTGTGTGACTTCTGAAGTCAAGCATTTCTTTTCCCAAATTTTGCATTTGTTTGGTTTTGGGTAAAGGTTTGTTAGCAACTTTAGCATACTTACAATTCTTCCATACCAACCTAAAATATGCTTAAGAACTGCTTAATTAATATTATTTCTTAGACATTTTCATTATCTGGCCATATACACAACATCAGCACTATCTGAATACAGAAAAAAACCCCAAATAAATAGCAATCATCATAATAAAGAGCCATTATTTCAGCAATAACTGACTGGACCAGCTTCCTGTCCAAATCAATCAAATCACGCACATTAGTACCAGGCTAGAGCTTAGTAAAACATATTTATCATAATTATGCATTCTATCAGTATTTATGCAGCAACCTGCAAGACGGTCAAGCTAGCACTTCACTAGTAATTAAAAAAACACACAACTTTCTGATTTGTGTTTGAGTCTCCAGTCTCAAAAATTGCATGAGACCGTCTGCTCTGTGAGGGGAAGGAATTCACCTGACAACTGCAGGTGTCTATACAGTTTTGCTTTAAGAAATATAGTTTTCTTTTTCCAACAAATTAAATGAAGAAGAAAATAAAGGTACAGTATTAGTTACAGTATTAGCATGCAAATACCAGCAATAAATTCTGAGGCTGCTCTGATTACCCAGAACAATTATGTTTGTAGAAGATGGTCTTCCTTTCACATTCTCTGGGGTCTTTAATCAGTCTTTAATCAAAATATGAAATCTTAGCCATAGGTCTTGGCTCTAGAAATCTACAGTTCTTCCCGGATGGCTCTTGAGGTAACATCAATCATCTTTCTTTCCATCCTTGAAAGACTCTTCATAGTTAACAAACCTCTGATGATTGATTACTGAGATGTTCAATGTACTTCCAGTTTTCAGTGAGTGCTTCAAGTCTGAGTAGCAAGATGTAGCCATGTGCTGACACTTCTGAGTATCTGTGGTTTTGCTTTTGGACAGATGAGCAAAACCCTGCAACCTGGCTACACAAAGCTGTGCAGGGGCCGCTTTATATGAAAGCCCTAACTTGGAGATGGGGGAGATCCGTTCAGCCTGAGAAACTTTAAAACTCGTATCTCCTAGTCTAGGAGAGCATCCAAACCACACTTCCCAGGGTAGTCTGCGTTACGTGACCCTGGAGGGCTCACCTAGGTTTTGCTTCCCCGCAATAACAACGCAACAGTTACTTGTGCAGGGGGGAAGGGGGATAGCTGACCACCGTGCATCATGCACCATGGGCCATAAATATTCCTCATACCTGCAGAAGCTTTAGGTCTATTGCAGAATGAAAGCCACAACTTAAGAAGCCCACCCAGGAACAGAACAGGTGAGTGAAGGCTTTGCTGAGTCTGTGGTGCCTTAAAATAGTGGGTAATTCATTATCAGGCCTGACAGGTGAGTAGCAAACTCGCCACACTCCTCCTCTAAGCCTACTGTGCTCAGAGCCTGAACTCCAGAACAAGAACACAGCATTTTATGACCACTTTCCCAGCAGAGGCAAAGCTCTTCAACAAGGACTGCGGTCTCCCTTGAAATACGCAACTATTCTGCTGCTTGCTGCGTTCACATACTATCTGCTTTGGTTTCATGGCTGTCAGACTTTTCAGTAGCATCCTCACAGCAACTCTCAGTGCCATGCCTTGTGACAGCTTAAATGTACCTCCTGGAAAGCAAGTATCTTTAACACACTTACTGATATTACAGTGAATATTTGATCTTTCTGGGATAATTCTTGTTCCTGTCCTAAAGAAAGCAGAAAAAGCACAAAGTCTTGGATGCAAAGCAATCTCCAAAATTTCTTAGGATAATTTCATGCCATAGAAGTGGAAGAAATTTGTTCTTTGCCAACTGCAAAAAGCTTACCTGAAAACGTTTTTTGTAATATATTTTTCCATTTGTGGAGAAATTTGAAGCCTCGTGAGTAGAAACATACCATTGCTCACTCATGTAGCAGTGTTAGAAGCCATGTGGTACATGTTTAGTTACAGGTGGTTTTTAAGAGCCTGTTCTCCAGCCGCTCTGAGCAATGTAAATCAGGAGCAGCTTCACTGCACTTGAAAAGCTGGAACCTGCAGTACAAAGCCAGGAAACTACTAGCAATATAATGGTGGAATATCAAGCAGATAAATACAGTAATAATGCTACAAAGCAAAGATTTTATGAGCTATTAGAGCTGGCTACATTTGCACCTAGTGATTAACAAATTCTCCTGTTTTAAGAAAAAGTTTTCTTTTTTAATATTTGCTTATGTTACATTTTGCTAGCAAGTGTCTAATATCTTCACAGGGAGCAGTGAACAAGATAGCCTCTTCTTTTCTGAAAAGGGCACTGCAAATCTCCTACTGAAAAATGAAACAGGGTTTTATGCTTGTTAATAAACCTACTCTGCTCCAAAGCATTCGGATGAAATTACATTTTTACTGAAATAGAAGTGAATTACTCTTTTTAATTGGGATTTTCAGGTCTTTCTGTAAATACATAAAACAAGTTAACTATGAAAGCTGAGCTTGAAATGCAGAGGCAATACTATGCCTCTTAGCACACCTTCAGTTAGCTTTTGCTCAGAGGTGTGAGAGGCATTTGCACAGTCCTCCAGACCCCCGGCTTTCTCCAGACTCATCTCAGCTCACCTGGGGCTCTGTTTTAACTTGTGTCAGCTGTAGCTGCAATTATCTAATGACCAGGTAACTATAACCTACTTCTTTTTAGCTTTTGCTTAGCTTTGTATGAGAGAGTGGTGCAACATGCACGTATTTCTGTAACTAACAGATAGTGACAACAAGAGGTTATTCTGTGCAGAGTGAACTGTCTGTGACTGTAGGATAAAAATGCAGCCTGGAGGAGTGCAGGTATGGGACACCAAGCATCCAACTTGTAAAACACACCATACACAGCTCGTTCAGATGCTGATTAGCCTTGTGAACTGATGAAGAAAGTGACGTGTACAGCACATACAGAAATGATGCCAAGCAGATCCTAAAGTGAGAAGGAAGAAATCAGCACTGACGTGCTCCTCTCTTGCGCAGGACTCGGGGTGCTGACGGCTGCCTGCTACTGAAACCAGCCACATCGGGACAAAGGGGAGCAGTGGGAAGGTGAGGCAGGGCAAGCGCGAGATGACAGCAGAAAGTTTGTGTGCGTAACATACACATTCCACTGCCTGCATTTGCTAAGCCTATCCATTTTAATGTAATTAGAGTTTTACAATGGTGTCACAATAAAATTCTGTATGTTAATAATTACATCGGTTTTCCATGTGATCCACTTTTTTCCAACCAAGCAGCAGTATCTGGAAATTATACTGTCATATGGCAAAGGAGATCTGCAGAGGAAGGACCAATGTACTTACAAGGTGCCTGACTGAACTTTTTTTCATATCCAGAAGCCCTAAAAAATTAAATTTTTTAGGGCTTCTGTCCTGCAAAATCCAGACTATTTTTGTTCTAAATTAAATTGGACCCAGGGAAAGGAAGGAAATCTCCCTGTAAAGATTAGACAAATATGGAGTAACATTAGAAATGACCTGCTAAACGCTTTATGAAGTCTAATTTCATGATACATCTGCTGCAAGTAAACAAAACTGAATTACACTGCAAAGCGATGACAACTCAATCTGGTAATTTTCCTGGTGTCATTCCTCAAAAATTACTTTATCCTGGTGGCAGTATGTGAGGGCCTTTAAAACAAAAGGAAATCAGCAAAGGCTGACGCCATGGCAGTCCCTCCCCCATATATATATATATATATATATGTATATATGGTAAAAAGGGAGACTCTGGGGGGAACAGTGACACTGGAGGGAGCAAGGAGGGAGCCTGTGACTTTTTTGAAGGTGTCACCATCAGAAGCTCAGAAATGCTGGGTGAGAAAAACTCTCATCCCTTCCAGTCAACCGGTTTTCTCTCAAAAGTGAGATAAAATCCAGGGGAGAGTGAGAAAGAACAACAGGGAAGGTTCTTGCTTTGGCATGAAGAACAGAGAAGATTTTCAAACAGCATGGGGAGGGAGGGTGCTCTGAGGTGCTGTTCGCAGGCCGTGGAAAAGGGATGCAGAGCCAGCCCTGGAGGAGGCCATTATGTCTGCAAGACTTCTGAAGTAATTTCTTGTTTTGACTTTCATGGCCAGTTTGGTAGTAAGTGGACCAGGCGAATGTGAAGCACCTGCTGTGAAAGAATAGCTCAAGGCATACCTTTGCCACAAGATTCATTTTCTTTCTTACAACACCCCCATGGTTTCTCCTGTAATACAGAAATGAAATAACACCTGTTCAATTCAATTAGGTGCGTAATTGCATCTGTCTGGAGGTTTGCACATCCTTGATAAGCCACTGTGAGTTTATCCTGAAGGAGCTTCCTAACTGCCAGCAAGACAACAGCATGCTCAAGGCTGTGTTTGATCATGCAGCAGGGACTCTGTGATATGCACTGGTGCCACAAAAATACCAAGGCTTTCTTCTCACTTTATTTGAACCCATTGACTTTGGCTAAGTCACAGGAACAAGTTCTGTAGGACAAAAGATAGGGGATGTTTCCCATGGTCGAGATCAGGAAGCAATACCATATAATTCCAATCATCAGCTCAACAAGTTTCATATGAACCAAAGTGGTGTGTTTGGGGAGGCTCGGCCATACCTGCTGCTGCTGGGAGGCTGTTCTGGTGCCTCCCTTCTCAGTGCCACAGGCTGCGTCTATCCAGATGGATGCAACCGTGTGTTTGCTCTGCCCACGCTCCGAGCCAGCTGCGTGCAAACCGCAGTCCAGAAGGCACATAACTGCGTTAGCACTTGCTGTGCCTGCAAGGGACATACGCTCTGAAGGCCAGGGCTGTGCTATCGCCGACAGCTGCCATCCTTCAGAAGAACATGTTAGAGCAACGTGGAGGGTGTGTTGGTTTGAAAGTACAAGTTCCTGCGCTGGTTCCTCTAGACAGGGTCATTATTCACTAAGGCTAAATCTGCCACAAGTCATAATTTTTTTCATAAAAATGTGATTATCATTTTGCTCCACAAAATGCTCCAAACTCCATTCAAGTGTTGAGGTTCTTTCCAAATAAAACCTATTTGGTGGCTGCATATTTGCCAGGGAATGATGTTTGGTCTTGGTCAGTTTTAATGCATAGGTAGATTTCTGCCTAAGCATTGTCAAGGATTTTAAGTGTTTCTATACCTAAAGTTATTCTATCTTTTTAAATGCTAAATCAGCTTGTCTACATTGCTAAAAATGAATCGACATGACAGAATAGAACAATCTTATGAGGTATTGGTTTCTTAGTGAAATATTTATTAAAGTTGTTAAATATGCTATTACATGAAGCCTTACACTTTAATTTATATAAATAATGCAGTGGAATGAATATAGAAACCTTAGCATAAACACAGTAGAATAAATTTAATTATAAACAGATATCTTGTTGAGAATCTAACTGTCTACATTTTTGTACTCATTGGTTATATCTAGTAAAACAATAAACATACTAATTTTTTGAAAGCAAAGCCTTTTTCATTTGGAAATGCATTACAGAGCAAGTATTTAAAATTTTCAAATAATTACTTGAAGCACTTTTATTGTTTTTCAAAATGAACAAAAGCTGCAATAGAAAAACACCTGCACCAAGAACCAGGAGTAATTAATTCCTCCCTCAATTAACACTTATCTTTAAAAAGAAAAAAAATATCTGTCTCTGTTACAAGTATTTCCACTGACAAAGAAGTGAGCTTGAAGAGGTAGTTTCAATGGTTAATAGTACTTATCTTTTAGGAACACATCTTATTTTTATTTGAACCTGTCCAGTTTCAGTTTCTGGTCACGGGAACGTTTCACGCGGGCCGGTCCCACCTGCCTGTCACCGGTTTGCCCGGGTGCAGATTAGCTGGGACGTGGATGCTGAGGGACCAAACCTGGCTCTGCAGGAAGCCAGCCGGAGCTGCTCAGACCGCTGCTTCAGGGGCTCACCTCATTCCTCCACATCTCTGGGGAACCCTGCTCACCTGCTATTTCAGACAACAGCAGGCAGACTAGGTTTTCCTATTCTTTAACCGTTCCTTCAGCTCTTCTCCCAGTCTTCCCAAATTTTCGTATTTTTTAATTCAGGTCTTACTTGATATTCCTCTTTTTGATACATTTGCAGATTAACATTAGCTCTTGTGGGTACTTGCCTGGTAGGTTGCAGTGGGATTTCTGCATGGTCAGTTGGCTTTCCATCATAAAGCTGCAGCACTTCCAGGTTTCCTGTTTCCTGGGATGCTAGGCAATGACCTGTAAAAATGCCCCACCTGCTCTCCATGTCTGTTTGTGTAACTGTAACAAAAATACAAAAAATTGTATCCAAATCACCAAACAATTCAGTTACTCTTTGCTTTTTTCCAACATTTTTAGACTTGGTTGGAATCCTAACATTTGCTCAGTCAACACTAGTTGTACAAAGACCTCTAAAGTGAGGATACAAGACCATATTCTTATCGAAATTCCTCCTAATCACTCCAAGAATGAAAAATATTCCTGCATCATCACAGCGAATATGATCTCCATTTCACTGAACTCCTCTTGAAAGAAGAGAAATATGCAATGAGCAATTCTGTCATTTCCAGATTAAAATCAAGTATTCAACTAATTGCACCTAAAGTGGTCCAGTACCATTGTCAGACAATTCAGATAACTAGATTTCCTTCTGGTCTTTCCAGTTTGGTTCCCTTGGCCTTTTGCCTTCCCAAAAATGTTCTCTAATTTTTCTCATTGTTTCTTAATTCTTACTTTATGATCTTCCACAATATTTCCAGAGAAGCCCCCCTTTTTTTTTTATCACCGGATTGTGGGCTTGGCATCTTGTAAAATGCACCTGAATGGCTCCTAGTTGTTATTTTCATTGTTCTGTTCCAATCCTTTCTCCACCTGAATTCACTTACATTTGGTTTTGGAGCTTTTGGAAACTGTTCTTTGTAAACCACCAAGTACAACTGTCCTTTGGTACGTTCATTGCACAGTTCATATGAATATAATACACATATATAGTAGACACCAGCTAACTACGCATGTTGAATTTTCTTTAAAACTTTGGTCTAAGAGTGTTCAGGATCAGAAAAGCAGACTGAAGCCTTAGAGTCCAGCAGTGAATCATTTCCTTGCTGGGGCTGAAGTTAAACAGCAACATTTTTTAGCTAGGAAATACTCTATAAACATAGTGAAAGCAATGCTGATGCCTAGTGGTAAAGAATGAAATAGTCGCAGGATGATGAGGAAGCCAAAAGTGCATTGTAAATAAGAAAGTGGAGGGAATGTAAGAGCACTAAAAGCAGAAAGGTATAACAAAGAGTGTGAATAACTGTTTCTGTGGTGACTGGCCCAGTAGCACAACATCTCAGAGAAACAAAATTGAACTAAGCTGAATCCTTGATTTCAACTTCTTTAAAGCCAACAGATTTACTTCAAAAATAAATTCAGTTTTGTGAGATTTCTTCCTTAATTCCTTATTTTACAATATTTGAAAAATTAACAACCTCACAAAATTTCCTATTTGGGTTGGAGAAAGGACAGATACAGTGATATGTCTTGGGATATATACGAAACAAATCCTTAATTTATGACAGTCTTTTCTCACATGTATTATGAAGTGAAGATCAAGTTTTGGACAAGAGAAAATTAAGCCTTGGGAGGCAGCAGCACTCAAATATAGATATACTATACGAAGGATAAACTTTGTAGCCCTTTTGTTTGGTAGGGTAGGAAGGAGGTAACTGGTGAATTAATCAGGACAAAGGCTCTTACTTTCAAAATCTTTCCTTTTTGTGTGTGTGTTGATAAAAGCGGAAGATCTCAATTGGCAGAAAAATGTTGGTGAAAGTAGGCAAGGATACAAAGAACGTCTGACTGTGTAGCCATGGGATTTGAGAAAAGGCCAAAGAGTGCCATCATGAAATGAAAATCTCTGTCCTCACAAGAAAAACTAGTGACAAGCAGATGACTTGAAAAATCGTTGACAAAATGACATGCAGATATATGTATGACTTTCAGAAAGAGAAACTATTTGGGAATCCAAAGAACTGAAGGAATTAATCATGGAATGGTGAATTTATATTGGAAAAAGGAAAAAATTTTGCAAAATTGATTTTTAAATGTTTCAGTTTAACTTAAGCTGAGAAGGTTACTCCCAACTTCTCTAGAACAACAACAAAAAAGGATCCATGAGCCCACAGATTTCTAGTCTTGTTGCTGTCAAGAGATTACAAAACATTCAAGGTATTAGTATTCCTTCATGAGACCTTTACATACAGGGAAAAATTCAACAACCTGGCTTTTAGTGGGATTTATAAGGCTACTTAAGCCTGGCTTCTCAAATTGAAGCTTTGTGAAATCCTTACATCACTGCCTGTTTGAAGTCCCGGAGCATGGATAAGCGTGCGTGGAAATCTGAAAGGGACGAATGTATAGAAAATCCCCTCAGACAACTAACTTCTCGCTTCCTTCAGGAAGAATGACTGTATTTCTAACCAGAGCCTGCCCGAGGTTCATTATAAGACATTAAACGAGGTTGCCCAGAGACAGCTCACCCTGGGGAGGGGCTTGCTGCCCCTCCAGCATTGCCGCAGGTGAAGCCTGGGTGGCAGCTGCCCTGGGAAGGGTGCCCACCTCTTGGGCAGGTGACATGGCACCGGATGAATCAGAAGAGGTCTGAGCCTCACACAGGTCAGTGAGAGTGTCTCGGCTAAAGTCCTTCAAAATCCATAACAACATGTGTCCAACATCAGGAAGCTTGGTGGGCTAGGAAGTCCAAGCAGAAGATGAGACTGGACATGTGTCTTAATGGGTGTTTGAGTTCACCCCCCCTTCACACTCTGGAGGCAGGCTGTCTTTGCAGCTGCTGAGTTACCGCTGAATGGTCCCAGTAACAGTCTGGGCAGCATCCTTTCATTTTCATCAAGCTATGAAGCCACAAGCCTTTCTTTTGTTGATTCCTGTCCTTGTAAGCTTATTGTAGCACGTGCCACATGAGTCAGCATCATTCATCTGTCAAGAGCCAAGCCAGGTACAAAATGCAACATTAAAAGGCTCATGCCAAGATCATATATTACACCAGATTTCTTTCAGCAACAACAGTGGTTTCTGCTGTTGACATAAACATCTGTATTTAAATACAAAGTCATTAGGATTTAACAAGTCCAAATTATCATACTGAAATGGCTAATGGCTAAATCATGTGAGAAATTTATACAAACATGTACAAGCCAATTTTTTTTTGAAAGACACTGTCTCCTACTGAAGTATGAGTACGTAACTACAGTTATTAGATGTGAGATGTAATCGTGAATATAGATTTTTATGTGCTTGTATAATATGTAAATATCTTTAAAATATATTATTCACTAGAGTTCCCATTTTTGTTTACATCTACTTTCAGCAGACTTGTGACAATGGAGAAAAAACACAGAAGACTGAATTATTTGCTTATAAAATGCCATACCAATTTTAAGAAAAAAGTTGTCATTTCGGTTCCTGCTCCAATTACACGATAATTTCCTTATCAGTAATCCTTTTCAGAGGATGCCACAGGGTGGTTCCCTTTCCTCCCCCTGCCTGGGGCTGGGTCCATTCGCTATCGTGCAGCACCATCTGGTGGACATCTTTCCCTCCCTGTAACACCGCATTGCCTTTTTGTTTTTTTCTGAAATAATTTAACCACCAGCTGAAGGCAGAGCAGAATTTGCTGTGGTCTGTGTGAGATCGAGGGTTCTCCTGAGCTCTAATCTGGGTCGATACTAGTTCCCTTGGACTAGCGTCTCTCGGGCAGTTACTTAAACTCTTTGCCTCAATTTACGTGTTTAAAATTCATTAAGTGAAAGATAAATTTTGTTCGGTTTCACAGCATTATTTCAAAATAATTACATTGACTTAAAATAATAGGCTTTTCCCTGCTTTCTACAGAGAGGTACAAGCATGCAGGGCGGTGTTTGGCTGTTCATTTCGATTACAGAGGGGGGAAATGGAGTGGTTCCTTTTACAGTTCACAGGACATTGCATCTCAAAAGTTAGCCGTGTGTACGAGGTAAGAAATGAGCAGAGAAGCTTCCAGCAGGGCATGGATCTGTTCTGTAACATGTAAACATAATCCCAGACTTCTTCCACCATCTACTCACCATGAAACAGAGACCAGCTTCCATGTGCCGCGGGAAAGCCTTTCTGTGATCGCGGCACCAGATGTCACTGACTGCCTAATCAAACACTGCAACGCTGTGGAAAGAAACTGCTCAGCTGTTGGGGACTCCACACATGTTTAGGGATAGTAAAGAGCCCAAACTAAATATTGTTTTGCTGCTCTCAAGGGAATATATTCAGTGTGCACCAAATCCCTTTACTACCACTTTAGTCTTTCAACAGTATTAAGGAGAATAAACCTAACATAGTCTAGAAGGGAATGGGACGGGAGAGTTGGCAACGTGTTGAAAAAGCGGTTAGAAATAGTAAACCATCAACAGATGTGATCTATTTGCATTAATGAGAAGGAACTAAAAGTGTGAGGATTCTTCTGTTTGGGGTACTATGCAAATCGACGAGGAAGATTCTGTCCCCAAACCCACATTTCCAGGGGCTTGATTGCTCTCCAGTGCTTTAGTTTAAGATCCAGCAAGCCAGAAGTTATTTCACCTCCCTCTGACACTGCTCATTCCTGCATCTACATCAACCTCTCCTTCTGCTGGCAAAAGCAATGATGATGCCAGACTGGTCTGGGGGGGTTACTGCTTCCTGCTGCTGTTGGATCGCTTTCAACTTGGATTAAGTCCCCAGCTTAGCTTCCCGCACAGCCAACGCAAACCCTGCTGGCACAGAGGAGATTGCACAGACAGGATAAGCAGTACCCCGCACATGGATAATACACTGGTAACACTCAAGTGGACATAAGAAATTTGGACAGGATGACATGGATCAGTAATGGTAGCAACAGAGCATCTGAGCATCTCTCTTTCTGGTCTCTCCTCGTCTCTTTCATCACACACCAAAAAATCCCAAACCTATTCCAAGAATGGAAGTTTAAAGCTTCTACTTCAGAATTTTACTTCTAATACCACATGTGCATTTTTATTATATTATATGCATGAAACAAAAATATTATTTGATTATATCTGTTGCTTTTAAAACAAATTACATAAACAAGTTCAGTCAGAAGTTGCTGCCAAAAATGCCTGACATATTCCAATCTTCTTAAGAAAAAGAGAAATATTTTAGAAAAAAAAAGGTTAAAAAAGAAAAATTCTAAAGATAGGTTTCAACACATCACATTTCTAAAAATAATATGGGAACAAATCCTTTTCCCTCAGCCAAGGTTGCTGAGTTGCTGTAAAAGTGAGGCCATATCACATTGGGGCTCTAACTACAAGCATACATCAATTATGTGCTTAAATCTAAAAGCAAAACTAAACAGCAAATGTGGTAATGGAACATTAAGCATTATGGATGGACATGATTTATGCTCCTCAGCAGCCATGTTTCTACTTGAGGTTGCCAAAAGAAGCCCCATAACATATTTTGGACTTCAAGAAGGCTGAAAGAAGGTCAGCCATACACAAAAGAGAAGGCAGATTCAGGAAAAGGAAAATCGTCAGAAATTAGTTCTTGAGCAATGTTCTGAATGGTCTTACACCTTCAGAGATTACGCAACTCTTTTTGATTTATAATATATGCTATAGGATATAAAAGCATCCTAGAAACTTGCTGGTGCAGTTCCCTAGGTGAAGGGAGGTGCTTGGGGACCGAACAGGAGCAGCAGCCACCTGTGAGAGCTGAAGGCTGGAGCAAGAAGTTGGGCCATAGAAGTTGTTCAGAAAATATCACCTCCTCAGTTTCATTAATTTGGTACCTTGTTGCTGATCTGGCTTTAGAGACCTCGCCATTAGACTCACAGTCCAAGGCCCTCACAACAGGGAAACCTGGTCTGGCACCAGAGCCGTAGCCACCTGTGGCAGCTGCTAGGCAAACCAGAGAAGTACATGGGGACATAGAACAAAAAAATTGAAAGATGAAAAAAAAATTTAAAAACATAGAATGAAATTATTCAGCAGATAAAGAATAATTATTAACCCCAGGGTAGCCACATACTTTTTTGAGATGCACTGCTTTTTCCGTACAGGTTTGGAGTCCATGTATTTCTTGTAGTTTAAAACCTATGCTCCTTAGCACCAAATTTTTGTGGGCATCTCTGGCTAATGGCACCATCCTTTGCGATGCAGCCCAGGACATGAAGAATGGGAGGTCTTAAGTACTGCTCCACTTAAGAAGTTTTGATGTGGTTGAGATGTTATGGTAAAAAAGACCACACAGACCTAGTTAGCAGAACCGGAGGCATGTGGTGAACTTTATCCAGATAACAGGAAAAACATATTTTTTCCATACAATTATTATAAAAATAAGATGTGCTGTTACTAATTGACAGTCCCTCACACAATCAGCAAAAGAAAGCAGTGACTTCAGTGATGGCAGAGGTTAGAAATCAGGGACTGACAGGCTTAATATTAATACAGACAGTTCTGAAGACTTCTGAAAGTAGATCAGTGCAGAACAGACTGCTTTCTTACATACACTTTGAGCTCTAAGGAAAAGTAAAATTGGGATTTTCGTCTGATAAAAAATATGAAAAGTGTTGTCTTGCCAACTGCCCTGTTTCAGCTGGGATCGAATTAATTTTCTTCTTAGTAGCTGATTCAGTGCTGTGTTTTGGATTTAGTATGAGAATAATATTGATAACACACTAATGTTTTAGTTGTTGCTAAGTAGGGCTTGCTCTAAATGAAGGACTTTTCAAGTTTCCCATGCTCTGCCGGTGAGGAGGTGCACAAGAAGCTGGGAGGGAGCAGAGCCAGGACAGCTGACCCAACCTAGCCAAAGGGATATTCCATACCATAGAATGTCATGCTTGGTATATAAACTGGGGGGAGTTGGCTGGGGGCTGCTGATTGCTGCTGAGGGACTGGCTGGGCATCAGTCAGTGGGTGGTGAGCGCATCACTTGGTTTTTTTCCCTTGGGTTTTATTCCTCTCTCCCCCTCTACTCTTCATTAAAGTTATTACTATTATTATTATTACTACTACTATTGTTTATTTTTGGTTTTGTTTTTATTATCATTATTAAACTTTTCTTATGTCAGCCCCCGAGCTTTATCTTTTCCTGGTTCTCCTCACCACCCCTTTGGGCCGTAGGGAAGTTGAGTGAGCAGCTGTGTGGTGTTTAGTTGCAGGCTGAGGTTAAACCACAACAACCACCTTCATTCAGTTTAAAATTGGCTTCTCTTCTTTTGGTAACTTCAGAGGCATAAGCACACTTTAAAAACAACAAAAATTTCTCTTCCAATAGTTTGTATCAGTTTAATCGAAGTCCAATTAAACCAAATTTTAACTCTGTTCAATGGGACTTTTTACAAGGGCATGTAGCGATAGGACAAGAGGTAATGGCTTTAAACTGGAAAAGGGTAAATTTAGATTAGATATTAGGAAGAAATTATTTACTATGAGGGTGGTAAGATACTGGAACCAGTTGCCCAGAGAAGCTGTGGATGCCCCATCCCTGGAAGTGTTCAAGGACAGGCTGGATGGGGCTTTGAGCAACCTGCTCTAGTGGAAGGTGTCCCTGCCCATGGCAGGGGGGCTGGAACTAGATGATATTTCATCCCTTCCAACCCAAACCATTCTATGATTCTGTGATTTATTTGCAGTCAGCCAGCACGACAGTTTAAATTACTAATGAACATGCCCCTGGGTGTCATGCATTAAGCCTCACATCATGGCTATTGAGTGCTTTCATTTATAGCTGAAAGGCAACTACCATGATATTGACACAAAGAAATTTAAAAAAACTGCTTGATACAAGAAACAGGTAAAATAGCCAAGCATAACATAAAATTACAATACTTTTCAAAAATCTCTGTTGTTTTCCCTGTTACACTTTTCTTTCATGTTTCTATTATTATATTTACCATTTAATTGACGCACATTTCACTAACTTGCCTTTTATCTCCATTTTCCAATCAAAACACGTGACTCAGACTGAACCTTGCTGGTGGAAGCTTGCCTGTGATCATTTACTCTCAGATCCAAAGAGGACCTATTCCAGACAGGAAGGTGTATCCATCCAGACCAGGAGACCACTCCACGTCAAGGAATTAGCGCTCCACATGACAGTTAACCTGAGTAATCAGTTCATGGACTGTATGTCCCATGTGGCCTTCAGGCTGGGCTGTGCCGACCCATGTCCCTTGGCCACAGGACAACCTCAGCCACCTTATTGCAACACTGGAGCCTGTGGGCAGCTCCCACTCGGTTCTGGCAGTTACCCCATCTGCACAGCCTTGCCCTTACCTGAAAGTATAGCAAGAAGTTCCCACGAGAATATCCTTTATGAATAGAGTTGTTTTCTTGTAAGTATATAATAGCTCGAATGTCTAGAAAGAAGGAACCACGCTCCATGGAGGGCATCTGCATAGCACGCCATGGGAAAATCCATGTGGGGTCTGCCTGTTGCTGCATGAATGTGGGGTGCCCAGCATCTGAAGGGGGTTTACTCCCTATCTATATTCCTTTTTTTATTGTGCTTTTTTTAAAGAGCTATTTTATTAAGTCATTTGTTGTCAGGTATTTCTTACTGAGATCCAGAAAGCATGCTGCACCGTCTTTCTCACCTCTCCATCTCTGCTGCTGGTGAAGAACAGAGGATTTACAGATGAGTTTGCACTGACTTCAGAAAAATTCTAAATTAAGATATAACTTTGGTTTCACCTTGTGCCAGGAATTCTTTAACTCAAAATTTAACTCTAAATCTGATATCCAAGTCATTGCACTTTTCTCTGTCCACTTTTTTCCTCTAATGAAAGGAACAACCAGCTACCTGCCTAAAAAGGTACTGTTTAAAAGAATGCCAAAACATATACTGAAGATGCGAGGTACTATGAAGCACAAAACATTGTCATTGAAAATTCTTGGGGCGCATATATCAGCCTGGAAACTGCTGCTCAATAATCTCATGAAACCACAAACAGAGCATCATACTGCCTTCTGAAGCAACTTCACAGGTTTTGAAAGAGCCCTTAGGTCCTTCACACTTGGTTTGCTTCTCCAGTTATGAACTTCTTCAAAGACAAGCCAGCCTAGAGGTGAAAGCGCTGCACCAAGTAATTAAAGAACAAAACCTGAGAAACAAAGCCTTAATTTAAAGAGCAAGTGGAAGCTCCGCATTCACCTCTGCCGGGGACAGCCAGTGTGCCCGGCAGCAGGGCATGCCTTTAGTAAGGCAGAACCTTTACTTTAAAAATGTGCCATCAGGTCTATTAGGGAAAGCATCAATAATTAAAGTTAATGCCTGGAAACTGGCATCAGCTACGGGCATGATGACTCAACCTCTTGGAGATCCATTCATTACATTCAACTACAAAAGCTAGAAGTTATGAAAAATGCATGAATAAATTCTTTAAGTATTAACACGCTACTTCTTTAAATGTTTGTTCTGACCCAGGTGGCGCTGCTCTGACTTTCTCTGCAGCTTCTTTTCACTTAAATGACCTTAGATTATTGTAGCTGTCTCTCAGGATTAAACAAATTACTCTCTTAAAAATGTATTATTGAAGGTTCCTACTTTGTAAGAGAGAAAATGCTCTCTGGCATCCTCTCTTCAAACTTATTACAGAATGTTAGATTTCACAGCAAAGTTTATACTCTTAAATTTAAGTATTTTGAGCTAGATATGCCGTTGGTTAAATTAATTTCTGGGCTGGGCAAAACTAAGTAAAAGCAGCCCAAGAACTACAGAAGACATCCCTATTTTGTGTCTCCAAACTCACCAAGGTAAAGCAGGTGGACACAGTTTCACAGCATATCTTTTGGTCAGAGCTGGTAGCACTCAAGTATCTTCCACATTAAATCAAAAGCAGTAACAAATAAAAACAACTTTATGGAGATTGGGGCATTTCTCACGTGGTAGAGTGAAAACTATTTTTCTGTGATTTGGGGGTTTAAGTTTCTAAATTGCATTCATTTCCTATTTTGCTTGAGTTTGTCTTTAGGGTGATGTATGTCAAGATTCATCGTTGATGGATTATTTTGGGGGTTTTTTTCCCTCCCCAGCAGTGTTTGGCTGGAGTTTATAAATTCACAGATTCACAGATTATCCAATTCCTTCTGCACTTGAACTTTCCTTTCCAGAGCAAGAGTCGTCAGTAGCATTTTGCAGATAAAAGAAAAGCTAGATGTTTAAAGAAAGAGTGCTTGAACCTTGCTGTTTCTGGCTCTGCAGCCAAATATGCAGAAATTGCAAGCTACCTGTCATTCTTTCTCAAAATGGTAATTTTAAAAAAACAACAGATGACTTAGCATCTGAGTAAAAAGTAACTGAAGCAGTTACAGCTGTATTATATTACTTGATCCAAGCTAGAAAGAGAAATCTCGACATTACAGGAAACACATGTCTTGACTTAGAAGGCATAGAGTGAAAATTTCACTTTTGAAAAAAATCACCATGTTCAAATACTGATCCAGTATTTTAAGATCCAGTTCTTCAGCTCACATACTGGTGCTGTTGTCCTAGGTTTTATGGATGACCCATATCTTACACGTCTCAAGTGCAGACTTGACCATTATTGGCTCTTGGCTATTATCTAACCAGCTAAATGCTATAGCATCTTTTTGTTATCCCTTAATCACTGCTGGTATACTGCAGTAAATACATATTTTTTCCAATTATGCATACAGTGGGTTGGATTTTTAAATCCTGCTTGCATCCTTCTCTGCAAAAGTATGAGGTTGAATCCTGCGATGGTTTGAGAAAAGCTTGCCAGCTCTGTAAAGCGTTGAACTCTCAGTTCCCACTGAAATTAGTAATGGTTGAAAAATACTGCGCACATCCCTCCCTCGCAGAGTCAGGCCCGGAAAGCAGCGCAGGAGGAATTCCTTCTCCATAAAACAGGCACCTGAGAACATAACCAAAAGACTTCCTATAATGACTTAACATTTCACTTGCTAACAGCAGCAAGAACCTCACATCAGAGTTAATTTTGATGAAGGCAAATGTAGTAATGCGCAGTCTAACTCAAAGCCCCTTGATGAAAGCACATTACCGCAGCACTTCCAGCAAGTGGGGAACTGTGTAAAGTGTGGTTATGGCCAGAAAAGTGGCCATGTAGGAATAACACCCTCATATCACACAATACTGATCTTATGTACTGGTGTAAGCTGCTACATCACATTTGCTTATCTTATCAGTAAAAATGCAAAGGCACTATGTTTTGACTACTTTTAGCACCACGGAATGAATCCAGTTACAGAAGGATATAAAAGATTATTTTTTGAGTCAACCTGTTTATATTTTAAAATAAATTCCAAACATGTTTTTTACCATAAGATGTGTATGCCTGTAAGATACGTAGCTAGATATTCATCATAATTATAACTGACATAACTTAATTTGGAACAGTTATAGCAACGAAAAAAGGTAATTTTGTATATATAAACTTTAACTTTCAAGACTGACAGTAAAAAATAACACATTTTCATTCAGAAACTAAGCTGAGTGCTGATGCTTCTGATTAACACCAAAACTGAACAGCTAGAATTGCTTATGCAGGCTGTTATCTAGTTACTAACCTAGTCAATAGGTAAGTAACACTCACTATATGTTACTGGTGACCGTGTGGCCCAGGAATGGCTTTACAACTGAGATTAAAAACACAAGTTACAAATTCCATGTTTGTAATATGCCTTTAAAATGCAACTATATTTTAATTCAGCACAATAATTTTATTTTAATGAATCTCGTAAGACATCGATGAATTTTTTTCATTGAATTCCTGAAGAATTCACATCAGCAATCTACACAGCTGATTAATAAACTGCCACAATATTTACTGCAGTAACTAACTGTTAATTCAATCCAATTATACTGTATACCTTACTACATTTAAAAGCAGTAAGGATGATTAGTAGATCAGAGCTAAAGAAGATTGGCATTTAGCGTTAGAGACAGACACTGTCTGACCTTCATGTGACTGACTGTAGGAGAATCCAGAGCCCAAGCTAGGCATGTAATTTCTTTAAAGAACATTTGGAGTCAAAATAGGATTAAGAAATATCCTATTTGGACCGCAAAGGGATTTCATATACGGTTTGAAATCCCTTTAGAGGGCTCTCCTACACCCTGGGTGACTGCTTTGGCCAGGAGTAAAAGGGCTGCCTTGGGGGGTAGTGGGTCTGAAGGGGTTTAGGGATCAATCAGTACTTTGGTACTTAGAGTCATGAAAGATGACTTGACTTAGTATTGGTCCAGAGGGTAGAAAATTAATACAGAATCACGATGTGGTCAGTACCACAACTCCGACACCAAATTAGTTGCCCATCCTGACAGATTTGTCTTATCCCTTAGGAAAAAATATCCAGTGAAAGTGGTTCTAAAATCCTTCCTAGGATCAAGTTCTTGTGCTTTGCTATCTTTATAATGAGTTTTTGAGATCTAATGAAAATCTTCTTGCTGCACATTTTGTTTTGTCAATTGTAGGTATGACATGAAGAAAAATTTAATCATCCTCCTCTTCACAGAAAGCTTCTGTACACTGAAAGTTTTATATAGCTATGGAGGAAAATCAATGAGAGGGTGAAGCAAATTTTCTCCTCCACAATCTGATTTTCTAAATCTCTGATGATAGTTTTGTGGGCCCTCGGGATCCCTCCTTCCTATTAGTCCAATGTGGATCCCAAACTAGATGGTGTGCTCCAAGCACGTGTAATCTCCAGGAATGCCTTCAGGATATGTGCACCACAGTTGAGGAAAGGATGTTCTTGCAGTGCTTAAGGCTGAGCATGAGCCAGCAATGTGCCCTTGCCGCAAAGAAGGCAAATGGTGTCCTGGACTGTGTTAGAAAAAGTATTGCCAGCAGGTCAAGGGAGGTGATCTGCCCCTCTGCTCAGTATGGGTGAGGCCACACCTGGAACCCTGTGACCAGTTCTGGTATCTTTAGTGCCAACAAGATGTGGACGTACCGGAGAAAGTCCAATGAAAGGCCATGAAGATGACTAAAAGACTGAAGCATCTCTTCTATGAGGAAAGGCCGAGAGAGCTGGGACTGTTTAGCCTCAAGAAGAGAAGGCTCAGGGGCATCTTATCAATGTGTACAAATACCTGAGGGGAGGGTGCAAAGACTGATCCAGGCTCTTTTCAGTTGTACCCAGTGACAGGACCAGAGGCAGTGGGCATAAACTGAAACGCAGAGGTTCCCTCTGAACATCAGGAAACACTTTATCACCGTGAGGGTGACTGAGCACTGGCACAAGTTGCCCGCAGGGTTGTGGAGTCTCCATCCTTGGAGATAACCAAAAGCTCTCTGGACACGGCCCTGGGCAACCGGCTATCAGTGGCCCTGCTTGAACAGGGGGGCTGGACAAGGTGACCTCCAGGGGTGCCTTTCAACCTCAACTGCTCTGTGATTCTGTGATAACCATCTATATAAATTGTTTCACAGAGACTTAGTGTAAAAGCAACCAAATTTGATCTTTGCCTGAATATTACAGAATCTTCATTGCAATTGGTATGAGCTGTTACTGGACAGTACTGACCGTTATGTAGCAAAATATCTCAAAAGGGGGAATTCACAGCAAATGCCACTACTTCGAGATCTCTACAATATATCTGTTGACTGTAATTGCTATTGCTAAAATACTGAAGTTTGCCCGTGCTTTTTATTTCTGCGCCACTGTTTACGCATGCAAGAGGTGAAAAAAGAAAACATTTACAAGAGCTAGCCCATACTGGACCTCCAAACCCCACGAGCTGACAAGGCTTTTAATCCTTTTTTCTGTATTCCATTACCTAGTTCACCTTAAGTAGATGAATTCTTACAGAGTTTAAACTTCAATCTCTTTATAAAACAATGAACCTCAAGCCCTGCTGACTCTATGATATTAATAATGCATAAAAATGTACCTGGATATCTACCACGTGAGTGGGAGCTATTCTCTGTTTTGGAGGGCATTTCCACCATCAAAATATGTATAGTGAAATACATCAGGAGCAAAGAAAAGCAGAAGAAACATACCTTTAAAATTGACTAGACTACTGCTGTCTGACTATGGACATGCTTAACAGCTGCAAATGTAACAAAAGAGTTATTGTAAAAAGTTATGTTTTTCTCAAGGCCGGTTAAAATGTATCTGTCATAATGGGAGTTGCAAAGAAGACAGAGGGCTTAGCAGTTCTGGAAGATGGTCACTGTCCCCAAGTGGACCACTCAAAGCACAGATGCCTTTTAGACCCAGACATGAAATAACTGGGTGGGTAGTAGCGGTGGAGATGTTGAGGAGATGGCTTTCCTCCTGGATATATTTAGTGCAAAACAGAGATCGGCATACGTAAAATCAAACCTTCCAAATATACAGACCTGGTTTGTCCATTGTGGAAAGTGATTTATGGTTCTATGTGGACCAATAGCTGACTTTTGAGCTATTAGGTGGCTCTCAAACTAACCAAGGCAGCTTCATTCTGGGAGCTACAGCATTACAAGACAGGTGAAAGATTGTGTTGGCCTGAAGGAGAAGATGAGCCACTAGGCATTTTCAGTGTGGTACACTACTAGAGACTAGATGTTTATCCACCCTTTTCATCTGTAAAGGAAAGCTGTACAAGTACTGTTGTCTTCTGGATTAGCTTCTCCTTTACCATCCAGTTTTCCAAGGTATATGAGATGTTTATTTACATGGCTGATGACACAAAGATTTTGGCATTCTGGTTGTACAATCAGAAACGTTATCCACTTTTGAAACAGCTAATACTAAGGGATTGAATTAATAAAAATATGATCCTTTGTCTCAGGACACAGGGTGCTCTCCCATGCTCATTCCTATCACATGGTGAAATGGGACAATTCTTATCCTCCGCTCCTTTGTGCACCTCTGTCTCAGACAGCCCTTTCAAATCAGAAATTAATCCAAAAACTTTGAATCTTAGAGCAAAAAACTGACAATTTTCTTCTGGTTTAATAAGTACGATATTCTCCAAAATGCAAATGTACTTTTTAAAAAAAAAAAAAAAAAAAAGAGGGAAGGGAAAACATAGTTTGCTTGATTTGTGCCTCAAGGTCTTAAAAAAATTTCCATTATCTCTTTTTGTTTTTCCTTAAGCTCTTCCACTCCCTGGCGGCAGCTTACTTTTCTGTTTCTGCATCTACTTGTTTCTTTCCTTCCCATACATACTCACACCAACATGCAAACTAACAGCATTGAAAAATGTGAATTCTACTGCTAAGATGAAGAATGAAAACAGAAAAAACACTGATACATTGAGAGGCTATATGAACATTTACTTACTAGAAATACTATAGTCTCCCAATGTTAAAAGAATTAATTCTTTATACAGGATACTAACTGTTTGTGCCTATAAATGTCCATTCAAACAAACAAAAAAAAAAAAGTGAAAATCTCTTGATAAGGCCAAGTAATAACACTCTGGAAAATCACACACAGAGTCCACATCAGCACCACTTCATTCATTGTTTCCATAGTAGTTGATTATTCTTCTTAGGGAAAAAAGTCCGTGGGTTAATTGTGTTCCCTCTCTCCATTCCCCTCTACGATATTTACATATGGAACAGCACTTTACATGCATAATTTCTTTGATGGATGTTCTCCAGCACAGGAGATTACTGTATCACATTTACTACCTTCACAGTTTTTGGAAGAACAAGAAACTACATTTCAGTGTTTTGGCTAAATTATTGTTTTTAAAAAATCCACAGAACCATGACCATCACAAACCAATACACTTTGCTAAAACATACCGAATGTTTCCTTTGACATTTTCAAAATGAGTTGCATTATTGTAGCGTAGCTTGGCCATAATTCAGAGCTTGATTTATCTCTATGAATATTAAATATTGAGTTTTGTTTTCTTAGTAGTGACAGAAGAGTCTGATTAAAAATACTTAACCTTTTATACCCATCTAGAACCATTATTTGATTCCATTAAATAATTCTGTGAAGTCTCTCCTTGCTTTCCTGTGTATGTCATTAAACACACCAATAACCAAAAGCACTTCTGGGCTATCACTGAAGACCACAAAGTATCCTACAAACACACTGCAATGCTCTAACAGGGTCGGTAAGTTCCCCCATTCCTGCATTCTCAACAGGGATGCATCAAGTTTATTACTTCAAAGTTCCCTACCGAGAACATAATCAATTAACTCCAGTACCTGGCACATCATGATATAAAAACTACTGCTTTGATTAGAACAGGAATACACTGGGTAAATAGCATTAGAAAACTACTTAGAGAGACTTCTAGCCTCAGGGACTTATCATTTGAATGAAGACTAGGTCATTTCAAAATGCTTTCAGTAAACAGTTTAGTAATATAAAGAGAACCCTAGAATGGGCAATAAAATTTTTTCCTTATTCATAATCTTAAAAAAATAATATAAATCTTCAGCTTTATCTCTAAAAAGACTCCTATGTCAAACTGTAATGCATTTGGCATACAGATTAGATCTTGTCTGCTATAACGTCAGTTATTTATATACTATATATACTCATCCTGTCATGGAAAAAACTCAAAACTTTTTCTCCAGGTATAAAGTCTGCCCCAGCTTGCCATTTCTTCCTGTATAGGCATTCTTTCTGCAGGTCTAGAATAAATGTTGCTGTCCCAGGGGCAGTAATGTCATCTCCATGAGTTTTCCCATTTATCAAAATTATATAAGCTATGCACACCAAAATCATCAGACACCACTCATCAGCATTCATCATCAATATACACTAATGGGTACAAAAGTGTAGATTTCATTATTTTGACACTGTATTATTCACATCTTAATAAAAAGGATAGCAAAAAAATGTCAAAGCACTGACCCTTCTTTGACTTTGAAAATATAACTTTAAATATTTTAAGGGCTTTTTAGTTGTTTCTTTTTTTTAAAAAAATTGAATGTACACACCTGGAGCTATGAAGTCTCCTTCTTCAGCTTCACATAATATTTCAGTGGCAAAAGTATGAGCTTTGAAATTTTTACTGTCTCTGAATTTTCTGAACAGTATTAAGTAGCATTCACCTGGTGCATGTCCTTGCCTTGTAATAATGGTTCCAACTTCACACCGAAAAGACACATGTATAAAAGCAAAAAATAAACATGATGCAATGTCATCAGTAAATAATTATAAAATTTTGGCAGCAAAATGTAGACATCAGAACACTCCTTATAAAATCAAGCATAAGATTCCCTCATCGGTACTTTATGAAGTGTTGTATGTCTATCAAGACTATTTTTATGTCATACTAGTGTCAGAACAACCCACAAAGTCACTGGCATATACACCCTTCCTGTAAAATTACTACCAAATCAATACCAAAAAACCTGATTAGTAACTTGCATGCATGCTTACTTCAGCAGTTCTCCAACACATCAGTCATGCTTATTACATTAGACACATAAATACCATTTTTCGCGCAAGACCTTTGCACGCAGCATTCTAAAAGTCTGATTATTTTTTTTTGTACTAAGGTGTAGATCTGCAAGGTCTTTCAAAGACCTTAAAAAGGAAATAGCAAAGTAATTGCAAAATTCACCTATGCTGTCTTGAGACGTTGCACATGCAGGCCATCCTTTCAGAAATGTTTACAAAGGAGCAAATTTTCCAGTGTAGCAGGTCCCCAAAACCATGCAGGCACTGCACTTTTCCAAAGGAGTTGAGCACCTCAGTTCCCTTTGACCTCATCAGTAGACAGGCACACACGCACCCTTTAAAAATGTATATCAATATCTTTATTTTCATAATAAATCCTGGAATGGTAGATATAGGCTGATTCATTAACATTAATTATGTGATTAAATGTGCTTATGATACAGGAAATACTAACAACAGCCATTTGTTAATAGTTGGTGGAGTGGGGGTTGCTCAGTGATGCAGCTGGGATCCATCTGTCTGCAGAACAGAGTGGAAATACGAAGTGACTTGTCTGCAGCAAGAGCAGGTGTGTGCTCCCCACCTCCTTCCCTACAATGCCTTGGATCATGAATACTATTCAAAATGTCAAATGTTAAATAACTTACTAGGTCTGAAGGTAGGATGAGTCTAACAGTCTCATACTGCTAGCTCGGTTTGATACAGCTTCCATCTATCCTCACCATGACTTAGGCATAAATGTATTATATTATCCCACCACGCAAGAGAAAGGAGCACAGAAGAGATCTGAAGACTTATTAGCATGTTCCCAGTGCTTATCAACACACCAGTTTTGCACTGCGAGACCGGCTTTTGCCCCATATTCATGGGCTTTCGTCCACATCATAAGCCTTGAACAAGGCAACCCCCTGGAAGTTAGAGAAAGCTTTGGAGGGAAGTGGGAGACAGTAGGATAACCTGCTTGAGGCTGGGAAATGTCTTAAAAAGTTTGAAGGACTTAAAAATTAAATAATAATCTTTAACATTTTAAAGAGTATCCTATATAGCTGATATTGCTATGTTGAGTGACATTGGTTTCGCTACAGTGGACACTCACTTCTTAACTACATTGGACACAGTCTGATGGGACTGTGGCTTAAATAGCAAAATATCAGGAAGATACTTGTCAACGTTTTATTTTGCAAGGTCAAGAGTCTGAGATATGATTAACATTTTCCAACGAGACTTTGGTTTTGGTTTTATTTGAAAATACTGCTTGTTCGAAGAATGATACAACGTTCTTTCCTCTAACTTTTGATACACTACAGCTTGGCAAAGTTGAAGGTGTGACTTACTAGATAAATACTGAAATGTTCTGTTCTTCTTCAGAATAATTTTTGTCTTTAAAAAAAGAACGCCCCAAATTTTTGTTAATAAATGGCTTGTGAAAGCTGACAGAACACACAAGAGCCACCTGAAGGTGCATTGTGGTGAAGGTGAAGTTGAACCCTGCCAGAAATTAATCACTGGCAAAAAGTTTGCAAACGCTTTTGTTGGTTCAGTCACAGCAGTACTTGACTTCCATTGCAAAGTTAGTGCTAATTTGGTTTGTCTAGTTCTGTCATTCCATATCTTTTTCTTTTTTCTCATTAGGTCAACCGCTACATAAAAATAATAAACCATTCTCCTTACTTGAAAGTCTCTTTTGCTGCATATTCCTTCACCTTCCTTGAACAGCATGCATACTACCCCCTTATATGTCACATTTGTCTAGTTCTCCCAGTGAAATTATTCACTTTTGACCATCCTCAATTCAGGGTCCCATGGGTGGGCTTCTCTCACATCTGAAGGGAAAGGGGACAGGGGAACCAGTTGCACCAGCTGTTGCCATGTCCACTTCATTGCCACCTGGCCTACCATTTGCTGTTCCCCAACAAGGTGTATGCAGGACTATCTCATCTCACCACCTTCTGATACAAAAAGAAGGGAGAGGGTTGCACCTTCGTGTTAGCTAAGCAGAGGAACAAGAAGCGAAGCCAGCCGTGTCTGCCTGTTGGAAGAAGAAAGTGGAGTAAGGCTCAGCCTTTCCAAGGTCTGAGGAAGAAACTGGTAGGAGTGCTACTATGGGAATGAAGGCATTTTGCAGTACAGATTACTGGTGACGGACACTGATGGTAAAGAAGTCAGAAGGGTGGTTGTGGGTCCAAAAGCCTAAATAGTCCTTAAAGCAACCTACCACTAACACTCCAAGAGCTGAACTGGAAATTACCTCATCAGTGTGAGTCATGAGACTTCGACTCATTAACACATTTGCCAAATTAGGAAATGTTTAGTAGAATAGAACACTGATTATACTGTTAATTACATGAAGTGACAAAAAAACGGCTTGCAAAAATTTTAACTGGAAGCATTACAGAAATTATATCTAGTTTGTCAGTCACCTTCCTGATGAATGAGACAGCTGCAGTCTCTTAGAGGCAGTATTTGTCAATATTTGCCAAATGCTATAGACCAAGCCTTGTGCTTACAGAAAAGGTTTATCCTATTAGTGCAACTAAACAAAAACCTATTAACTCTCAAAAGTCTGTTTATTTTGTATCCACTAAATAAATGGAATCTAAATTTCTTTTCTCATTATTGTGTATAAGAGGATTACTTTATTTACGTAAGGATATGAAAACTTACAGTGCAGAACAACATCTTGTCCCTCTATGTCCTTCTTGTCATGCTTAATTGTGAGAAAAAACTCAATAACCCTATAGAGATAGTCTTTGAACTAGTTTGAAAGTCTAAAAAAAAACCCTCATGTATTCAGAAATATATCTTCCATCTTGGATATTCATTGCCCTGGTATCAAAGAACTGTTTTCATGCATCCTTAATTACCTCATTTCACCCTTGTTCTTTCTCTCTCCCCTCTGCAGAATATTTTCCCTGGTAAAATGACAGCAAAGTCTCAACCCAAATTGCTACTTCAGTATGAGAAATAGTCACAGTTCTCTCAATGTCCCAGCATATTTAGTGCTCTAGTATTTATGTCTAATAATACATACTGAAGGGCCAAGTTTCCCCACAGTATACACATTGCCAGTGTTCAATACTGTCATCTGCTCTTCTTTCATACCACAGCTAAGACTGCCAAGTGCAGGTCCCTCAGGACTGGGAAACAGATATCAGCTAGATTAGCACTCCTATACTCAAGGCAGCAATGACAGCTTTAAGTGAAATACTCTAAAATGTCAGAACCATCAATAATGTTGCACACTCCAAGCAAATGCTCTTTCTCCTTCTAAATGATATTTGCATAAATGCAATGGCTATGTATATGGAGCACCAGTATTACTGGATTAATTATTTATCAGCAGAAATCTATTTTACTTACCTGTCTGCAGTGTTGCTGGCTTTTTTGTTCGGAGCAACTGTTCAGTAAATACTCCAGCTTTTCAAAATCTTTGTTCTGAAACAAGGGGAATATGAAAATATTGGTCTCTGCAGCTATGTGGATTGTATCCCACTTTTCCCCACGGACACAAGGGGAAATATCTGAGATATGAATTTATTTTTCATCAGAAAAAGTACTGAAGTACATCTTCATCTATACAATCAATTATTCATAAAATACAATAATGTACAGGTTGTGAACTACTTAACAGAAAATAGTTTTATTTGAATGCTTTCTACTGCAGAAATAAAACCTCAGCCAACAGCTACAACCTTCTATTTTGAGTTTCAGCTTTGCACAATAGCTAATTTGCCCCCTGCTTAGTCCACTTACAGAGTTCAGGTCTGAAGGGTGTTGGGCTTGCTGGGCTGTTTTATTTTCTTACTGCTGCTTCAAGAATATAGGAAAAAGTAGAAAGAATGTTTGTGATCTGTCCAAGCAGATCATTACATCTGGTTAAATCTCTTGTAAGTGAAGAAGGCTGTACCTGTACACAGGGTCGACACACACAGGCAGGCTACAGCAAAGCTGAGGACTGAATGGGTAAAATGAAGAATAAGTCTCCTCAAGTAGACAACATCCTGACAACATTATGTGCCTGACATTGCATACCACAAAAGTTGGTAGGAATTGTAATAATTAACGGGATAAAAAGTAACACAGGTGAAACAAACTGTTAGGGAAGAAACTATATGCTTTGCAGAGGTAAGTTGTGGTTGTACATATATTAAACTGTCCCAAAGAGCTGACAATCATACTGACACATTGTCCAGCTGGTGGAGTATGCTTAGATTTCCAAGAGATTTTTACAAGTTCTCATGAAAGTCTCTGGAGGGAACAAGAAATAAAGAGACTGACATAGCTAAGGCTGACATGGGGTGAAAAGGAAATTCCTCTCACCAACCGGTGAGCATGGAAAAGAGAGGGGATAAAAGGCAGAAGCAAATGGTTCATTTTCACTATGAAAAAAGTTACTTCAGGTCCTTCAGGGATCTGCATTGGGACCTAAACTGTCCAATATACAGACAAGTAAACAAGGAAAAAAGGGAGTAAGTCATGAGGTAACAAAATTTACTGAGAATATAAAATCTTTCAGGTTGGTCAAATCTAGAGCTGACAGTGAGTGACAAATAGGTGGCATTTTGATGGGCTGCTACACTTTGCTGAGAGATCCTCTCCAAAACTAGAACAAGAAAAACCTTGAGGCAAAGGTAGCAAGATTTATCAGACATACAAGGAGAGTATAACCAAGTTAGGGTCTTTCAATTTACAAATTAAATGATTAAGGGGGAGGGTACAATAAAAACCTATAAAATCATAAATAGTTTGGAAATAGAAAATAACCATTTACTGTTTCTTACAACACAAGTACTAGGAGATGTCCAAAGATGTCATCAGACAGCAGGCTTAAAATGAACAAAAGGGAATACTTTTTTATCCAACATATTAACTGAATTATGGAACTCACTGCCACAGGATGTAAGAAGGACAAAAGTATAAATAATTTAAAAATTAAATCAGATAATGTCATAGAAGATAGGTCTACTCATGGGTACTGAACATAATGGACTGAACCCAACCTCAGGCTTAGGAAGTTCTTAAGACACTGGTTGCCAGGAACCGACTGATTTTGGGAAAGACCACACTGCACGGGCCAAACTTGGATTCTTTCCATACCAATACTCCCTGTCAGAGTCAAGGCAGGATGCTGAGAAGCAGTGGAAATCTCCCCTTTGGCCTAATATGGCTGTTTTACCTTCCTGGTATCAGAGCTACTTTTCCTGTGTACTCTTTCTATGGAGAATACAGAGACATTAAAAATATCAACCAAGTTACCTGTAAAACAATCACTGGTTCTGAATAACCCAACTCTTCCAACACGAGACAGCCTAAGCCGAACGTGCCCACTGCAGTGCGGGACTCCTGCCAATGTATCCAGGAAAAAAAACAGTGTACAAAAAGTTATTACTTGAAGGAAAGAAAAACACTTCAAAGCGGCTGAAATGTTTGTGTGTGTGCTTTGTTTTAAATGTGAACAGTTAATTCAATGAGATTATTCATTTGCTTCAAGGGTAAGCAGCTGGAGAAGAGCAAAGCAAAGCAATGAAAAGATAATATACACCAAGGAAACGGTGACACACATGTCACTACGTGTACCTTTTTTAAAATGTACATTTATAATTTAAACCATCATATTCATCTGCAATATCCTAGCCTAGAAAACGTGGCATCGGCAACTGTACAAAACGCACGTGTGCAAGTGCATGCAATCACTATTGCCACTTACCCAATTTTTCCATCTCTTGGTTAATGTTATTGATAAACATTTGAACACCTACACAAGAGGGAGCACACCCAGACCAGTAAGTGCTTCAGTGGGATTCCACGCTCTGTCAGAGCACCCACTCCAGAAGAAACTGAAACTGAGGTGATGTGGATCCTCTGGTGTCCAATAAGACATCAATTGCAATCAAAACTTTTCTTGTAGTCAGGACATTCACAGCAGCTTTCACCAGCTTGGGCTGATGTCTAAGCAAGGAATAGCTCCCACACAGCCGTAGTGCAACTCTGCTACAAAATCAACCAGCCACCAGGTTGAAAATGGTTGGAAACCAAGTTTAATTACTTTCAGAATAAATTAATTATCTAATTATTTCAGCATAAGGGCTTGATTCTGAAATGTTTTTATATTTGGCAGACACAATGAAACCACTATCCTGTTGCAATATGCTTAAATTTTCGTGTGTGCGTGTGTGCGTTTGTGGAGAATGCATTTGTTACTTTTATTCAGTATCACTTCCAGGCTCTTAGCAACATTTACCAAAAAATGAAAAAAAAAAAAAGACAGTCTTTAGCTTAGATTGACTAAACAGTGGAATTGAATGAACCTTCCGATCAAAATGACAAATTTGTATGTATTTTATACTTTACGACAAATTTAAGTGGTGTCTTTACTCATGAAGACTGGACTGCAAAAACCATAAAGTACTGTGCTGGAATGAAAGACCCTATTTGCTCTTTTAATTCAGTTATCCTTTGGTGAAAACATTTGTAAAGGTGACAAATTTGAACAGTTTTGAGTCCCAAGCGGCAAAGTAGCAGAAAAAATGTATTTATATGCTTAACTCATTGTGGATATAAGTTTTGCCAGATTTCTGTATCAGTCACTCACATGGTCACAGTGTGTAGACTTCACACTATTGACTCATGACTCAGTCATGGCTTTTTATACAATAAATACATTAGCCGTTTATTTACAATTTTCAAATAACATTTTGCTGTATCACTTTGCACAGCATATTTTCAACTTCAAAGAATCATAGTCATTTTGTCTAAAATTTCATTTAGATAACAACTAATTCAAAAAATGTAAACCAGTGTTCAGTAAAGACTTTTGCGTAAATCCACCTACTTGACTTTCAGCATATACTGCTCATGATAGAAGTAGAGGTGTGTCCTGGTTTTGGCTGGGACAGAGTTAATTTTCTTCTTAGTAGCTGGTGCGGTGCTGTGTTTTGGATTTGGTGTGAGAACAATGTTGATAGCACACTGATGGTTTAGTTGTTAAACAGTGTTTATACTAAGTCAAGGAATTTTCGGCTTCTTATGCCCTGCCAGCAAGAAGGCAGGAGGGGCACAAGAGGTTGGGAGGGGACCCAGCCAGGACAGCTGACCCCAACTGGCCAAAGGGATATTCCATACCATACAGTGTCATGCTCAGTATATAAATTTGGGGCAGTTAGCTGAGGGGCAGGGCAAGATCTCCACTGGGGGACTGGCTGAGCATCGCTCAGCAGGTGGTGAGCAGTTGTATTTTGTGCATCACTTGGTTTGGGTTTTTTTCCCCGCTTGAGTTTTATTTCTCTTTTGCTTTTTGTTATCTCCCTTTCCATTACAATTATTATCATTACTAATAGTATTAGCATTATATTTTATTTTATTTCAATTATTAAACAGTTCTTATCTCAACCCATGGGTTTTACCTTTTTTCCCCCAATTCTCTTCCCCATACTACCAGGGAAAGGGGGGAGTGAGTGAGTGGCTGCACGGTACTTAGTTGCTGGCTGGGGTTAAACCACAGCAAGGTGTCACTGCCCCATAGCAGCATAGCGCCTGAACGTCCCGCTGCCACTGTAATGAAAATAAGCCCATGCTTATTCCAGGATTTAGTGTATAAGTGAGTGTGTGGAAAAGCACAGAACCTTTTCAAGCTTTCATTCTCCAGTAGCTGAACAGGGAGCACTTCAGTTCACCAAACATGGACAGCCTGCAACACAAGAAGGATTTTGCTGGTGTTATTCTGCATGCCTGGCTTTAGGCAACAAATGATGGGACATTAGGAACAATATTAAGGATCTGAATTTGAGTAAGTTAACATACAGCATCAAATGAGACTTGCACACACTAGAGGAAAAAGCTGGAAAACTTGGCCCAGTTGTTCAAATTAGTAAGGCCAACAAGTCTGCATCCATCTATAATAACTTGAGTATACTTGAAATAAAGACTATAGAACTGAGCTAATTACTTAATGATCAAATTGGAATTTCAAGCTTCTCACAGAAAAGAAGGCCTTGTCTGAGAGTATTTTCGAATTTTAATTAACATAGAGGTACTTGTTTCAATGAAAGAAAAATAATTACAGCATAACAAACAACTTCCATGTAGATGAAACTAGTTGGTTGAGCTTTTTTTAAGACATCTTTTAACAAGGAAAAAAAAAAAAAAAAAGGATTCAAAGGCCTTTGTCAAAGAATTCAGAGCTGTAGCTGTAGCTCTTTGGTGTGGTTCCTGAAGAGCAGATCTCTTTGAAGCTCTGTATCCCATTGATTGCAGCAGCTTTTCTGAAAGAAGTATGTTTGGAGAAAAGAATTTCCTCTTTAATAATGACTTCACAGATATATCTACTTCACACAGCGAATGCTGCAGGTGGAACAGACCTTCCTGTGGACAGGACTCATCATTTTCCGATTACGCAGTCCCAGGCCATCAGTGCAGTGTCGACTGGTTTGGTTCAGCGCCATCAGCAGTGTCCCCTCACGGGTACAGATCAGCCATGCCAAACCAGGTGCAGGGTCCTGGTTCTGCACTCCCACGGGATAAGGATCTTTCTTTGTCTTCACCCAGTTCTTTACCAAGATGCTAACAGGGAAGAAAACAATTGATGTATTATGTGTCTGTCTACAGAAGACGAGAAAGGGAGACTATGAGATGTAACTATAGGAAAATACCAGCCATACATGTAGGCAGCATTAGCTGGCTGAACAGCATTGCTCAGACAGTCAGGGCCTTTCGCTACCATGAGAAGGCAACAGTGAACAGATGATGCAAGTGTAATCCAGGTTATGAGCTGAGGCCTGGCAGAGACAAAAAGAGGTTGACCCACACTTTTCCCATCTTTGTGCAATATTCTCTAGTTCTAATTCATAATTCAGACAAGAAAAAAGATGAAGCACCCTGTAGTTTTATTTTCTTGAACTTACACTAACATGTAATTATTTATTTATTTATTTTAAGTTATGGGGTAAAATGTAAGAATTGAATAAAGACCAAGAAAAAAACATACTGAATCCAAGTTTCATCACCAAACATTAAGGAAGTCCCAAGTCAAAAAAACCCCAGAAGTTTGCCCTGGACACCTACTCTTTTTTTCAAATGCCCTGCATCAAATCATGCTCACTTTATGCACCCAGAGAGCCCAAGGATGTCAGGTGGGGAAGGCAAACGGGGGATCAGAGTTCTTTAAGTGCTGCAGTTTAGTATGCAAGATTTAAGGCTTTATGACCACTGTAGAAGTTATGGCTCTGATTAGGAGCAGACCAGACAAATGAGCTAGATTGGGCTGATCCTGCCTTGAGCAAGGCAAACAGCCTACCAGTCTTGTGAGTAGTTTCAACTTCAAGTAGTTTCTTCCACGTCCAGGACTCCAACTAAACCGGACAAGGCAGAATGGCCACTTGTCTCCACTGTAACAAACCCTTCTGGCTCCGCGAAGAGGAAGCTAGAAACTAGTTTAAGATCAGATCACATAATCTGCAAATGCTGGGTTGTAACATTTCAGTTAATTATCCTTATACAAAACCCTGTACTTCATAATGGACTCAAGTTTCTCTTCGAAATGCTAGCCACCTTTGAAAGCATTTGGAGACACATCCACCGTTCCCTTACTAATTTTTTCCCCTGATGAATTAAATTTACTCTCAACATTTTTATATTTTATTTTTATTCCTTCTCTGAATGTATTTGATGTTAACCTTTTTGAGTAACGGACAGAATAAGAACTTATAAAGATCTATACAGAATAAAATGTATTTTAATTCACGCAACTGTCAGCTATGTGCTCAGCCCCTAAATACAATATCCATACAAGTTATGCAGTTGTATAGATTCCTGACTCTTTATGAATATTTAAAAAACGGATTAGATATCCAGCAGAAGTTTATAGCGTTTTAAGAGTGCTTTGCATCACGTTGGTGGATTGATTTTAAATATAAATCCACATTAATATGAAGTAATTGACTATCTACATTAATAATAATGTTCAATTTTCATGAGGGAAGAGAATGGTTCTTGTGCCAAGACAAATGAAATTTAGCACTAGAGACTACAGAGGCAGAGATGAAAATCATTATTAAAAAGTATGAAGAGGCTTTTGACAAAATATCTGTTAAAGTTGCTCTGGGTAACTCTTGAAGAAAAACTGGGTTTATTAAAAAAATTGAGAAGCAAATGAGAACATAAAAGGGCAGTTTGGTTGGCATCACTACCTAATTTACTACAAATGTAATTATGAAGATATTTCTTGAACTTGGTCAACATAACTCTCTGCTCGGCTTTCTCCCCTGTGTTTTTATAGAACATGCCACCAAGACTTACTGTTTTAAACCCAGCTGTCAAAATCCTGAGCTAAGCTTTCAAAAGCTTCCAGCTGTCAGAAGATTAACAGTCATTTGTAAGCCTAGAAACTCACAGGATTATATTTTTTTTACTTTTTTTTATTACTTTTTTTAACTTTACTACTTTCATTAGGGTTTTACCTCCACAAAGAAAACTGTATGACACTGAATTGGTTCTATTTGAATGACAAAGTGCTGAATCCATCATGCCAGCATTTTATGCTGTTAATTAAATGTGGCTCCAATTCATCAATGTGTTATTATGTACTTTGCTGA
Source organism: Ibycter americanus (assembly GCA_035590275.1). Taxonomy (NCBI): domain Eukaryota; kingdom Metazoa; phylum Chordata; class Aves; order Falconiformes; family Falconidae; genus Ibycter; species Ibycter americanus. The sequence continues at coordinate 59,531,804 of JAVJGI010000001.1, forward strand.
ACAGAAGCCTAAACTCTTAAGACATAAGTTAACTTACTTAAGGCCCTAATTTTTAGCTCATACATGTGTAAAATTCAACATGTGTAAATTCTTCATAGAAGAATTGGATCCTTCCTACTTATGTTTCAAAATACGCTTTGAAATTTCATCCATAAAACAGCATCTGGTTACTATTCTATGAAGAACGAGTATGTATTTTCTGTTGACAGGAAAGCTTTGGACAGGATGTTGGTATGGTGTGGCATCATTTATCCCAGTGACAGTCATGATTACAATCTGATGATGATAAACCAGTACAAATTCAATATAAACTTGACAAATCTGAACTTCAGTTAAATAAAATCTCAAAAAAACTCTCTTATCTCCTTTCTTCCAAGAAAAGAGAACATTACTACTTTTTAAAACTGAGTAATTACATCATACCGTTAGAGAAACCAATCATTTGGGTTTTAGTATTCTTTACCAGAACTGATGCAATCTTGAGTCATCCTCTGAGCACCCATATATCTTGAGGTTAGTAAAAAACTCTTTTAATGGGATCCCAAAAGGAATTGAGGAGGAAAATAGTTCTACAAAAACATTTTAACCAACTGATGTCTTCTCCAGCATGTATTTCTATGCTTCTATTTTAAAACTGACTCAAGCCATACAAGCCATACCTCACTGAACAACACCTCTGCATGAAACGTTTGTCTCTGCTGCTTCAGACAGTTGTCAGTAGGACTTAACCAGGTTTATGCTTCCACTGCACAGGGATCTAATTTTATTGGCATAGCTATGAAAACATGTGGATAACTAGCCGTAAGTAGGAGCCAGATCATCTATAAATGTCAGTGGGGAAAAGAGACCTCAGAAAAGTAAATCATTACTAACAAGAGGGGAAAAAACCCCATGATCATCATTCACAATTAGTTTTCTGAAGTCAGCTTTGGAAGCCTCTCGATACAGCCAACTGACTGTGGAATGTCTGTCATGATTTCTAACTTATACTCTAAAATCACATCTATGGTGTTAAAAAAGTGGTCTGGAGCCTTAAAGCTGTGAAGAATACTTACAGACAATAAACTAAGTGTTAACAGAGAAAACCATGTCTGGCTGAAACCTCAAACAGAAACAATAGCTATAGGAAAGTAAAGCCTAATAATTTAAATAAAATGATGAATTGTTTCTCAGCCTACAGGAATCCTTTGCAGCTCTGAGAGATCATTCTGAATGTTGCATTTCCCGTCCTTTTAATTCATAACATTGTCAAGCAAGGAGCAATGGGAAAGACGCTTCCAGCGAAGACTGCTTTGTAAGGGTGTGCTTCTTGCCAGGAATTTGAGAGAGAGAGATCAAATGTACATCTTCTGGAGGGTTTCAACGTGCAGAACACGGTGAAGTCCCACCTAAACATGGTGACTGTTCTACTGTGCCAGTAATGACTACTCTGAAGCCCACCAAAGTCAAAGGAAATTTTGTAACTGACTTAATGGGTTTTGGATCAAGCCCCAGGTAATCAGTTACATGTATATTCTAATGCACATTAGTATTTCCGAAGGAGTTTAAGGACCCACCACAAATATTCTTTCTAAAGCTGGTGAACAGAACAGTGTGACTGAGAAACAACATAGATTAGAGACATTTATCCCTTTAGGACCTGCTACTACATCTATTAAAGTTAATGTCCTGGGTACAGTAAGGAAAACTGAGTATGGACATGGGAAAAGTTTGCAGGAAAAAGACAAGGCACAAAAAAAAATGAACAGAAGTAATTAAAATTTAGCAGAAAGGCCTAAGACTCCCCTGGTGACTACTTCAGGTTGCAGACCTCTGTGACCCTGGGTTAGGGGTTGTGCAGCTTTCACAATCATCTGTAATTCATCTGTCTGGACAGTTACAGGTAAATCCCGGTTAAATTTGGATTTAAATTTGGTTGTGGCCCTGGTAACAAGGAGTTTAGTTCATTCGGGTTTATATCTATACAACCCACATTCATGGGCAGGATTAGGTGAGGTAGAGACAGCTGGCTGGGGTGTTGGATGCCAGAATGGGAAGTTGATCCCGGTCCATGGTTAGTGTGTCCTTGCTGGCTGGGTAAGTTACTGCCCAACTGTCGGCTTTCAATTATGAACTGTTAGGATCTGGGGTCACAGTGTTGCAGCTAAGGTGGATCTGGATTCCCATCACTCAAAACATGCACTCAGCTTCTAGGAAACTGTTTCTTTTTTCATTCAGCACTAATAATACCAGCAAGAAGAATTATAGAATCGTTTAGGTTGGAAAAGACCATTACGATCATCGAGTCCAATCATTAACCTAGCACTGCCAAGTTCACCACTAAACCATGTCCCTAAGCGCCACATCTACACAGCTTTTAAACACCTCCAGGGATGGTGGCTCAGCCACTTCCCTGGGCAGCCTGTCCCAGTGCTTGACAACCCTTTTGGTGAAGAAATTTTTCCTCAAATCCAGTCTAAACCTCCCCTGGTACAACTTGAGGCCATTTCCTCTTGTCCTATTGCTTGTTACCCGGGAGAAGAGACCAACACCCACCCTGGTACAACCCCCTTTCAGGGAGCTGTGGAGAGTGATGAGGTCTGCCCTCAGCCTCCTCTTCTCCAGGCTAAACACCCCAGTTCCCTCAGCTGTTCCTCATAGGACTTGTGCTCCAGACCCTTCACCAGCTTCGTTGCCCTTCTCTGGACACACTCCAGCACCTTAGTGTCTGTCTTATAGAGAGGGGCCCAACACCGAACAGAGTATTCCAGGTGCAGCCTCATGAAATATTAAAGGAGAAGCTCATAATGGCAGGTTTTGAGTGGGATGAAATTAGAGTGACCTGGAGAGCTTCAAATTGCAAACCACCAGGACTTCCCATCATAGTCTTCAATTGCGTACAGTTCTTTTCCAGTGAAAGTATGCTTACACTTGTGCCTACACGGTGCTTTACCTGCTCTCAGTTAAACTAGCTTTCTACATGAAATCTGTGTTATTTTTTGCATGAGTCATCTAAAAAGAGCCTCTAAGTCCCTAAGAGGGACTCCCTAAGACTTATGTTGCAGAAGATGAAAGAAAAAAAGAAAGAGGAGGTAGAATATCAGTAGAAAAGCAACAGGAAGAACAGAAACAGAGCAAGGAAAGAGACAACAGCGGAAGGTGTAAGTAGGCGAGAAGCTCTGGGCAGACACTGCAGATGCTCTTTAGCTACTGTAAGATTCACCCTTCAAAATTTTTTATTTACTGACAACCAAGCAGAGACATAAAAATTAGCTTTATGCATGCTGCACTGGAAGGAGATTCTAAAGCCTGCCAAGCCCTATTTCTGGTCCACCCAAGTAAGCAAAGTAGTAGTGAAATAGAGAGGAAGAAAATTATTTTGTGAGTAACCTCCAAAATGGAATAGCCATTTCTCCCCACTGTAATCTAAGTAAGGGAGAAAAGACTATGAAGAATAGAGTAGATATGGAAAAAAAAAAAAACCCAAAAGGTTTATGGGCATTATTGCAAATGTTACAGGTAGTCCTGATACCAGCTGCACCAGAACTGTCCTGCTACATTCTAACAGAGGATGGGTGAATAAAGAATCAAAAAAATCAAGAGCAATAGTAAATTATGAATTTTTCTGTTTCTTATTAAAACATTCAACATCAAAATCACCATTGTACCTTTCTACATATATACTCAGTAGTTGTTTAATGTAGCATTTGAGAATGCATTAAAGGATATTGCAGAAGTAATTTAATTTATCTCTATAAATTTAATCTCTATAATACTTTTTAAAATATAATTTGATTTAAAAGGAGATGTGAAGAAAATAGCTACACCACAAGACAGGATCTTCTGAGCACTGTCTGCATATGCAAGAGCTCAGAAATAAATCCAGAGGAATCTTTTACCAAAGTCACAGTTTTCTTTCTTTTTTTTTTTTTTTTTTTTTTTTTTTGACTGCTGCATCTGACAGGTAAAAATGGTTAGATTATTATATTAGTTACCAAAAACTTTTCCTCCTTTTCCATAAGATTTCTAAATATGAAAACTGTAATTTACCTGTGTCTGTGCTTTAAGAGTACATTGTTTGGGACATAATACGCAGATATTTATGAATGTGTTTGCCATGAGCCTCACATTTACCCAGCATGTACCACAGATGGTCAAGTCAGCATGGAGGCAATGCTCTTTCCGTACAGTGAAATCTAGGTAGGCATGGACAGAAGAAGGTAGGAGGTAGAGGAGCAGCTGAACATTCATGAGTACTGCTCAGATAGCAGCTACACAGCCCTAAAGCACCACCTAAAGCCCAATCATGGCTTTCAGTGTAAGGCTTTGCTATGCACACTAGCCACATACGACTGACCAGAGTAGCACAATATTAATATGCAAGAATATCTGAAAAGATAAAGTTTAAGAGTGTTAATAGATCAAACCTCAAAGCACCCTTGTGAACACAGAGGCAGAATGACTTACAGTTTGATCAAACTGCGGAAAATAAAAGTCTAACTCCAGAACGGAGCTACACACCACTCCTGTCTCAGCTCCACCACCTCCAAGATGCCAGTGATGCTTCACATCAGCAAGGCACCATGTAGACCTATGGCACTAAACTATTCTAATGATATTATATATAAAAAAAAAAGTTTTTAAATCCTCAGATCTTTTACCTCACCTTCTAAATCTTCCCTTTAGCACTCAGTTTTACGGCAAGGTTAGATGCCTTTCAAAGCTGCATTGAGACTTCAAGAACAAAAACCCCAGTGAGGTCTTTAGGCACCGTAAGCTCGAGCATAAGAATTAGAACATCCAACTTCTGTAAGCAGCCAGAAACGAGTCCAAAGGGAAAACCCTAACACCGGCTACTGCAGGGACTGAAACCAGAAGAGTACTGGCCCCAGGAACCTCACCCACACACCCGCAGATTGGCAGGAACAGCCAAAGCTCCCGCCGAGGCGCTGCC
>JAVJGI010000001.1:59536836-59557548 GCA_035590275.1 Ibycter americanus
GGTTCCTGGCTTCTCCTCCAGCCAGCCTCTCCTCATCCGGGCCCCCTTCTTCTCTCAGCTTCTCCCAGGGCCTCTCCTCATCTCTCCTGCATCCCTGGGCTCCTCTTCATCTGCTGCCTCGCTTCACCCACTGCTCCTCTTCCACCAGTGCTATTTCTCTTCTAGGCTCCTCAGTGCTATTTAGCTACTTAGCCCGAACAAGCCACAGCTGTAAATTACCCCCATCAGCCAACCCACCACCCCTGAAGCAAGCCCACAACTGTATATAATCAATGTTAATTAACCCTCTACAGTCCTGTTCCCCATCCTGTCTGAAGACAGGAGGTGGTGAAATCACTGGTTCCCCACTTCTTGTCCCAGTCCCCTCTCCCAGGCAGGAGATCTCTTGTGCCTGGGCTGATGAGGACCTGCAGTGGACCTCCCCGAGGGTTCGATGGATTAATGGGGAGAGTTGTCCTAGTGTGACCACTCTCCAACCTACACCCACCCGAGTCCTCCACAATGAATGGAAGGTTGGGAGCGTACCTTAAGCAGCAGAGCCTTTCTCCAGCTTACCTTGCTCTCCAGCTCTGCCCACCTTCTCTATCTGTTTCGGAACTGCAATTTCCAAACCTACCCTCTTCTTTATCGTGTTTTTTTACTCAGTCCCACGAGCAGCCCTACCTGCTGCTGGTAGTGGTGCTCTCTTGCAGCGTGTGCCTAGCCACTCTGCCTCTGCCAGGCATCAGGAGTTGCCCATAGCGAGTGAACACGTGGTGGGACTGGCCAGTTGAACACTGGGCTTCTCCCACCAGGGCAAGGGGATGCGTCCAGTGAGGACTGCTGGTGGCTGAGCTGTGGCACTGTCCTAGTTTCAGCTGGGACAGAGTTAATTTTCTTCTCAGTAGCTGGTGCAGTGCTGTGTTTTGGTTGTGGTGTGAGAGCAGCATTGATAGCATGCTGGTGGTTTTCGTTGTTGCTGGGTAATGTTTATACTAAGTCAAGGACTTCTCAGGTTCCTGGGCCCTGCCATCGAGAGGGCTGGGGAGGCACGGGAAATTGGGAGGGGGCATGGCTGCGACAGCTGGCCCGAACTGGCCCAAGGGCCATTCCATACCATATGACGTCGTGCTAAGTATATAAGCTGGGGGAAGAAGAAGGAAGGGAGGGACATTCAGCGTTACGGCATTTGTCTTCCCAAGTCCGCATTATGCGTGATGGAGCCCTGCTGTCCTGGCGATGGCTGAACACCTGCCGATGGAAAGTGGTGAATGAAGCCCTTGTTTTGCTTTACCCGCGTGCGCGGCTTTTGCTTTACCTGTTAAACTGGCTTTATTTCAACCCATGAGTTTTCTTACTTTTGCTCTTCCGATTCTCTTCCCCATCCAACTGTAGGGAGAAGGAGTGTGGTGCTTGGTTGCCAATGACATGTACCTAGAGGAGCAGGTGACATGTACCTAGACAGGTACCTAGAGGAGCAGGATCCTGGTGGCATGGGCATCCTTAAGCCATGACAGGTACCTAGAGGAGCAGGATCCTGGTGGCATGGGCATCCTTAAGCCTGGCAGCAAGCCTTGTTAGCTCATACAGGAACTTTATGCAGTGGGATTGGCAGGTTGTTCTTGTCAGAAGGTCCCAGCTGAAAATGACTGGTCTTTTTAGCATGGTGGGCACCTATTGAAGGACATGTGCACACCTTTTGTCAAATGGAGATGGCATTCATGCATGACGGGACATGCCTTTTCACATCCCCTCTTCATGCATCGTGTCCCAACATCACCAGTCAGATGAACAACGTACATGATGTTTGTGACTAAATCATAGGTGTGTATCAGGAGAAGCTCAGGGCTATAGGGATTGGGGAAGGCCAGGATTGATCCACCGCTCCCAGCCCACGGAGCAGGCAGGTCTGAGTCTTGGAAGAGGCATTTATTGCTTTCCTCAGGGGTTGTTTTGACCCAGCATGGACATGGCTTAATACAGGCTCGGGGCTGCTACACCAGGAACTTCATTCAAAAGAAGGGAATGGCTGTAGTGATCCTCCTGGTTACTGTCTCCCTCTGTTGTGCAGAGGAGCATGTGCCCTAGGCCTGCCCAGGCCCCTTTTGCCTGGATTCCTGCTGCTGATTTGGGTGAAAAAATGCTTGATTGTGGCTTCTCTCCCACCTTGCCTTCAGTTGCTCTCTTGCACAATGTGGCATGTCCCTCCTCTGTCTTGGTGTGGAGCTTGCTCAGTCCAGTCAGTAGGCACGGGCACGTACTGGACTCCTTGGCCTTGGGGTAAGCGTCACCACCCGGCTTCACAGTGAATGGTGACCTTCTCTCCGAAGAGTCCAGGCTCTCAGCCAGGTGTGATGTCCTGTCCTTGTTCATGGGAAAGTCTGTAAGTGGGATATTTTTTTTCCACCCCCCTCCCCAATCTCTTGATAGGTCTTGAGTGACTCAACTGCTCCAGGCCAACCTGAGGTCCTCCAAGATGCCGTCCTACAGGTCTCAGATGGGTCCTACTACATCCGTGTGGTTATTACATCCAAAGCTCTGCAGGCAGACGAAAAGTGGGTTGCACCGTGACTCAGCTGTGTCTGGGACAGCAGTTCTCCACAGCTGCTAGTGGGGCTTCTGCCTGGTCTTGTTTCAGGTTGTGTTAAGCTAAAGCAATCACAGGGTGGGAAGTTTGTGTGAAAGAGCTGCTGAGAGAAGAAAGATGGAACACTGGTGTTCCAGTTTCAGCTGGCTAGGATGGGCAGGGGTCGATGGCAGAAGCTGTGATGCCATCTAGACATGATTAGAAAGGACTAAAGAGCCCGTGGGTTTTGTGAAAGGAGCCAGAGCATTAACCATGGTAACCTGGGCTGTTCCTTCAGTGCTTTCCTCAGTTTCCCCATTTGGACACCCCTAGACTGGCGGGGTGCTGGTAGCAGAGCCAAGGGATAAGCAGCAGGAATAAGTTGCAGGAACCAGGAACCCTCGGTCCCTGATGCTCATGCTGAGACGTGTTCCAGCATGCCCCAGTGTGGTTGGTGTAGCTGTTGTGGGGAGCCCCGCTATGTGTCTGGGTGGTCCAGCTCCGTTCTTCATCTCTCCAAGATGTTCCTGCTCTGCTCTTTTTCTAGCACCCAAATGCATGTCAGGCTTTCCAGCCTTATTTGCAGAATTATCGTCTTACAGAAGTACACGGTGTGTTTCCGAGAGGAGGCCAGACTGGTAAGTGCTCTGATGAGTGGAAGCAACTTGTTCCTTGATCTTGCTGTGCTTCCTGCATGCTTACCTGCTTTGAGCTGCTCCCAGGAGCTGGAGGCAGGTGATGGATGGCTTTTCTTCTGTCTTCTCCATCTGCAGCTTCTGGGATGGTCTGTGGCAGGTGGCCTGGGGGCTGGGGCAGGGCACAGCATGAGTCCTCCCTAGGGATATGGGGCATCTCCCCCAGGGCCACATGGCTGTTACCTTCTGCTGTTGTGCAGTGGCAGAAGACCTGTATGGACCACTGGTCTGCTGTCCCCTTGCAGGGGTTCAGGAGTGTCCCCATGGCCTCAGGCTGGCCCAGTCTGGCGCGTGGCTCTTGAAGAGCCATCGGCTGACATAGATGGGTACAAAACCCCAGTTGAAGGGGGTTGTCTTTTGTGATGAGGTCCTCAATTTGGTTGGAGGGTTGGTGGCAGAGCTCAGATGGATGTATGGGTGCTCGCTGGCCCTGGAGGAGGTGGGGGCAGAGGTGGGACTGCAGAGGTGCCTTATGGCTTCATTTTCCCCACAGGAGGACTGTGAGTTTTACCTCACAGCCCAGCAGTTCATCGTGCTGCCCATGGAGAGGCAAAGGATGGAGGCATCTAACGGGTACGGCCCGCGGCTTGGGTGGGTGGCTCTGCTCTTAGGGGTGCTCCCTCATCTTCCTGGAACAGTGCTGACCCTGGGATTCCTGGTGTGACTTGGTTGTGGTGGGGACTGTTTGGTCTTTGAAAGAGGAACTGTCTCCATTGCAAGCTGTGAAGGAAGATGGGGATTCAGAGGCAATCGGTAACCGGCTTCCCTTTTGCTGCAGGAACCAGGAACCTTCTGTGCTGCAGAAGATAAAGGAGCTCTGGATGTAAGTACGGGGCTGGCTGTTGTTGGGGAACGTTTCCAGACACCATGACGAGAGCGTACAAGCTGCTTCTCCCAAGCCAGGGTGCGCAATCTGCAGCCAAGAGCTGCAAAGGGCTGCTGGCCTGCATGTGCCCCAGCCCTAACCTGGCTTTGTCGTCTTGGTCATTGCAGGAGGAGTCTCGCTCTGAAGAACGCTCCGAGCTCAGGTAAAGGGTTATGGGGGGCATGTCGTGCTCTGGCTGCCTGCTGGGGCTCCTGGCTCTCCTCACCTTGGTCCATGTTAGGCAGAGGTAGCACAGACCTGACCAGGTCTCACAAGGCAACGTTGCTAAGCCCAAAGCAGGATGAGGTGGTGCTGACAGCTAAAGCAGCGTGGGCCATCGCACACCTGTGCTCATGCTGCTGCTCCAGGACCTGTGTGGAGAAAGGAAAAATAGTTCCTAGAAGGAAAGGAAATGCAGAATTTTGTGTGTTTCCACAGGTTTCAGTGTTCAGTGCACAGCACAGTCAGGCATCAGAGTAAAAGCATTTACAAGTGAGGCTTGCCTGAATTGAAGTGTCTTCTCCACTGATATTCATGTGTTCTTGCTCCAGAGGCATCCATCTCTCAGCTGATTGATGCCATAGGACAGAACCAGCTGGAAGTTTTGAAGGAAAATGCTGAGGAATGCTTGGATTTGTGGATACCCAATGAGCCGCCAGCAGTGGTGAGGGATGAGGTTTCCACCACGGAGTGGGAGGCACAGCGCAAGAAAAAGGTCAGTCTGCCATGTGAGACAGGGCTGTGACGACTCATGGTGCTCTGGAGGAGTGGGAGGAGGAAGGGGAAGGGTGATGGGCAGAGCTGGGCGTTCACTGTGGAGAGAGGTGGTGTTCAGCTACCAGTTACAGGTGGGCTCTTGTATCTGGAGTGAGACTGCCCAGCGAAAACCACGCAACATGTCTCATTTCAGTGGGGTGAGGATGTCTTCATAGTCCCGGCCAACACCCTGTTGATCGCTTCTGAGGAGGATGTAGTTGCTTGTGATGCTTCCAAGGCAGGTCAGTGCGGTGGCTTCATCTGCAGGGTAGACTCTAGGTGGGCAGATCAGTGCCCAAGCATGTGAAGTAAGGGGTCCCCTGGGGTGGGAAGAAGAATTCCTTTGCTGCAGCTATGCAGCATGCTGGGATGCAACCAGCAGTGCCCCTTTCATTGCAGACACAATCAAAGCAACTCCTGGGAAGAGTGGTGACAGCAAGACGGTGCCAAGTGATGCGAGTGTCATATCCCAAGCCAGCTGTGAGTAGTGGGACCTCCAGATTCCATCCAGCCTCTTAGTAGTTTCCTCTGCAGTTAGTGCAGCACATCTCCTCCACTCAATCCAAGGAGAAGGTGCCAGCTTGGCTGAGGTCTTTAGGAGACCAGAACTCCCAGCCGTGCCTTGAACAGGCAGGGAATAGTCCTGCAGCCTCCTGAAGCTGAGCAGCTTTGGTTCATTGTGCTGGGAGCACAGCAAGTCATTTTGTCCCTTTGATGCCATCACGGAGCCCGAGTCTCCTGCCTGAGTGCAGGCTCTTGTTTGGCTGTGGTTCAGCACAGGCTTGTGTCACCAAGCTTTGCTGCAGAAGCACTTACTAGAGCTCTGTGTAGAGAGGAAGCCGAAGGGAGCTGCCGTCCTAGACAATGCAGGGTGTAGGAGAAGGTCTTCCTCCCACCTTCCTGCTCTCTGGGCAGCGTCTGCCTTTCCACTGCCTGCTATAGGGGCTGGCTGAGGTCTTGGCAGGAGTCTGGCTGGGGTACACCCTAGATTTGGCTGGAAAGGGCTCTCAGAACTCCCCTCGAGTGCTGTCTCTGTCTGAGACCTCGTGCACAGCTCCTTGTAGCTACTGCAGGCTTGGGAGTGGGCAGCCACTTTCTTCACAAAAATCACCCCCCACGACTTCATCGTTGCAGCCACCGAGTCAACAGCTTTGTCGGAGAGCTCGGAGGTATCCCTGGACAACCCCTGGAACAGACTCGCCCCAATATCTTTGATCCTGAACTCTTCAGATGGTGAGTCCCCATGCCCCAGAGCATCCAGCCTGCCTTCCTGGCAGGAGACAACCCCTTTCCTCTCACTGGGTGACCACATAGCTCATCCTGGATGCTGGCTTGCTTTCCCCTGGCCAAAGCGTAGTGCTGTGGTGTTCCCCTTGCCCTGTGCCTGCATCGTTCCAGCTCTGACACTCCTGCCCAACCTGACATGCTGGGACAGGTCCCACCGCCAGCCGCCTGCCCAAGCTGACCATGTATTTTCTCTTACCAGAGACCTTTCAACACGACCTTTCACCGAAGACCCAGCAAGATGTGACTGTTAGCAGCAACACCCCCGACTTGCTGGAACCATGTAGCGAGGACTCTGGCAAGGGCTTGCTGCAGGGACAGCTGGTGGAGACCTCTTCTCCCTCCCTGCTCCACTCCTACAGCAATACCAGTCTGGTGGAGACCAGCACCACCCGGACCGTGTCAGCTGCAGAGGCAGCCTGTGATACCCCCTGCGCTGCTGGAGGCCCACAGGTATCGGGGGGCTCTCAGGCCACCCTGCCATCTCTTTCTCCAGCTTTTCCTGTCTTGCCCAGCAGCCACTTGCAGTCCTTGCCCGAAGAGATGCCTCACAGGGAGCACACAGACTCCAGTGGCACAGCTTTCCCTCCAGATACATCGAAATGTGGTCCAGCTCATGCCAGGACCCTGGGAGGAGGTGCTGCAGGTGCCAAGAGGAAGCTGCTGGTGGGAGATGACCTCGGTGGGCAGAAGCATCCCCAAGATGCCCCATGGGACAGGGGGAGAGACGCAGACAGGCAGCTGGAGCTTCAGAGCACACAGGGTGCAAAGAAGAGAAGAGAGGAGACTGGGCTGCTGCATGGAAAGGAGCCATCTGAGGATGATGAGGAGGAGGAAGAGCAAGCATGCTCAGTGAGCGGCCCCAGGTCCAAGCCAGAGCAGCGCAGAGCTCTGCAGCCGGTAAAGATGAAGCAGCTGGTGGGGTCCCCTGGGGGGTGGGCCCCTGGGGAGGTTCTCTGTGTCCCCCCACCGCTGGTGTCCATCCCCAGAGTCTTTCCTCGCCTGACTGGTGGGGATGGGGAGTTGAAAGCAGGTGTCAACATAGATGGTGGCCCTAGCCCTCCCAAAGGTGGATCTGGGGCACAGGGTGAAGGTGTACTTGAGCCTGAGCTGGGTGAGAAGCGACGCTTGCTGGAGCATCTTCCAGCTCTCTGGATAAAATAAGATTGGAAGAGCAGGAAACGATTGAGGGACTCCAGAGTTTTCCTAGGTGTATCAGGGTCTTGGGCTGGCGTGATGGGGCTGTGCTCTGGGTTTTGTGACTGGGGCAGACCAGCCTCACCCTCCCCTTTGCTTCTGCAGTACGTGAATGAGAAGCCAGTCCAGTACAAATACAACACACCAAGCCCCGAGCTCTGCAAGCGGATAAGATCTGTCAGGTCAGTGCAGTGACGGCCTTGTATAGCAGTCCCTTGTTTCCCCCCATGGCTGGCCCTGTGGGATGTGGGTGATGCTGCTTGCACCCCTGCAGCAAGTCCCCAGACTCTGCCTTACCCGTCATCCCTGGGCTGCCCTGGTGCGCGGCAGTGTGTCCCCAGCCGGGTCCCTTCTCACCCTGGCTCCCCTGGTTTGGTTTCGCAGGATCTCAAAGGCGATGCTGAAGTGGGCATGCTGGATACTCACGGACGGGGAGGTGGACTCCTGAGCCTGGCCCGTCCTTCATTTCTTCACTGGTTCAGCCAAAACAATTTAGGGCTGCCTGGGAAGAGCAGCTGGGGGAGGGATAGGGGGAAAACCAGGACCCCTGTCCCCAGGGGGACCACTGAGTGTGCTGGCCTGGCTGCAGAGACCCTGTTCTGGGGATGCTGGGGACATGATCTGTTGAAGGCCAGTACCCCCGGTGCTGAGAGGGAAGAAAAGCATTAATTCAGGGATGCCTGTGCGTGAGCCAGCAGCATCTCTCTCCCACCTCTCCCTCTCCATTCTTTACACCTGCCCGGGCCCAGCAAGTGGGGACAAGAGGTGCCACCATAGCAGGGGTGGCAGAGGCCTCACAGCCTGATCCCTGCTCCAAAGGCAGTGCAGGAGTTTGGACATTTTATTGATTGGTTTAGGTAGGGTCCTGCACTGTTCATTACAAAAAATATTCCACAGGGTTATGCTGTAGAAATTAAAAATAAAAATTGTATATTTTTTAAATACATAGCTCTTGTATTAAAAAAAAAAAAAAGAAAAAAAAAAGAAAAAATAAGCATCTTGCTGCTTTGTCGTAAACATCCATGTAAGGAACGCATTTGGTCCAGAGCGGAGGTCAACACAGGAGAAAGCCGCTTGGGTCTTGGGGTAACGCTGGTGCTGTCGGGAGAGCTGCGGGGATGGCGAGGCAGGCGTGGCTGGAGCTCGGCTGCAGAGCTGCATGCTGAAATGCCATGGGTCGTGGTCCCGCTGATGGAAAGTTGCAATTTGGAGGGGAGGCTGGAGAGAGCGGTACCCGGCGGGGTGAGGAGCTGGAGTGGTGAATGGGCCCTGGTAACACTTGCTAGAAATGGCTGGCTGGCTGCCAGCACCGCCGCTGCCTGCCCAGCTGCTGCCTAAAATCACCAGCTCCCCGCTCTGCAGTGGCAGACGCCATCCAGGAAAGGCAATGCCACCTGGCACATCCCGAGGGCTCTGGCATGGTCCCTGGGTATCCCTGCCCTCCTGGGTGATGCTGGTGGCCTGGCTGTAAGGTAGGTGATGCCGTCATTAGCCGGCCCTGCGGCCACATCCATGCCAGCCCGGTACAGAGCAGTCCTGTGCCCCGTCTCTGCTCTCCGCACCCCAGCTGCCAATCACCCCGGCACCGTGCACTTGCTTGCAGGGATTTATTGGGAACAGTGCAGCAGCATGCAGGGGCGTCACTGTCCCAGGGCTGGCTCCCCCCAGCCCGGCACCGGGCGTCTTTGGTCTACGGCTGCTGAGTCTTGTGCATTCGCAACAGTTTGTGCCAGGGCTTGCGGCCGCTCGCCTTCGGTCTCTGCTCCAGCCTCCGGGTCCTCCAGCCCGGCACGGGGCCAGTCCTGCGGTGTCGCACCTGGAGAGGTCACAGGTGCTGGCGTGAGCGCGGGGGGTCACCCTCCATGCCCCAACCCCCCCTCCATGCCCCAACCCCTTTAGCGTGGAGGGGAGCATCGCGTCTCACCTGCGGCTTCGGCGGACAGTCCGGGCTCACCCTCTGGCTCCGGGAGGGAGTTGTGCTTGGTCCTCCGCCTGAGCACAGGCGACCGCCGCAGGCGCAGGGGGATGGTGCCCACTGGGGGGAACACAGCCCAGCCCCACGTTACGGTGGGGCGCAGCCATCTGGCTCCTGTCTCCCTTTCTGCCTGCCAAGCCCGGCTGCTGCCGGAGCCGATCCCGATGCCAAGTCCCCCCTGAGATCTTCCCAGCGTGGCAATGCCATCATCTATCACCCCAGCACTGTGCGCGGCTGCCCGCCAGCTGAGACAAGCAGCACCACCAGGCATGCGGGATCGCACTGTGCCACCACCTGCCTCCTCCGCTGTGGGGTGCGGGGTCCCACCCCAGCCCCCACTTACTTCCCAGCTCCGCCGGGCACTCGGGCTCCCTGAGCTGCTCCTCGTGGACGGACACAGCTCGGCGGCTGGTCCCCCGTGGTGCCACCAGCCGTGGCATCAGCCGGTTGTCTGGAAAAGCAGCGGGGGGGGTTGTGCCGTCGGGGTGGGGGGCCTGCAGCACCCCGGCCCCCTGGCAGCCCCCACCAGCACTCAGCGCTGGGTGCTTGGGTCCCCTCTGCCCTCCCTTCCCAGGGGGCTCCAGGAGTGGGCCAGCAGTGGGATGGGGAATCCCATCGGCAGCTCGCGCATCCCTACCTTCAGTATCGGGCGGAGTGGGCAGGGGGCTGCCGGCACCCACCTCCCCACCATGGCTGACCCTCCGCGGCAGCGCTGCCGGTGCCCGCCCCGCTTTTACAACAGCAGCACCTTGCTGTAGCTCTAATCAGGTTTTCCATAAGAAAGCATAAAAGTACATTAACACTGCGGGAAACATCTAATTTCTAGAGCTTTTGCACTCTCCCTTGTCTTGGTCTAATATCCAGTTACTTTGGGAACAATAAACTAGACTTGGTGGTTTAAATAAATGCGTATTTAAGTTACCAATTTGCACAAACCATGGGTAAAACAAGATTGCTGTAAGTGATAAACTTAATTATGTGGCTGCTTACTAAATTGGATTTCAAGTTTCACAATGTTTTTAGAACAAGGTTGCAGAAAAGCTTGGGTTTTTTTTTTAAATTTTAGCTCCCAACAGTGAAAGAGAAAAAAATGCTGTCCTCTGTAAGTACTTCGGTTGAAGTGAATGCTTCTTCCAGTCTGTTTCCTCTCCAGGTTCAAAATCCATGTAACAGGTAGAAATAATCTATATACTTGAGACGTGTGGGATTAATATCCAGTATGGGATGATGTCAACCATATTCTGTGATCATTATCTTTCTAATCATCGGAAGTCTGCAGGACAATTCAGTTGCTTTACAGATTACTGGAAAGACTAAGCAAGCTGTGTTCTCTGCATGCATGTGATTTTAGTAGAACAGGCTTTGTATTTTAGAGCTGTGAAAATAGTTTTAAGAAATGGATTCCTGAAAGTCATAAAGCTTCTAAATGTACCAACCAAAATACCAACCTGATTCACAGTTCATAAAACTATCTGGTAGAAGTATGTTTAGTTGCATGTGGTAGATCTAAACAGTTCACTGTTACGAAATATCCGAACAGGAGAAATAATATCATGCACCTTTAAAATCTTTACTAAAAATTTCTTTTCAAGGTAGAGGAGAACAAGCCATTAGAGAAAGCCTCTAATCAGATTAACTGATTGGAAGTCTCTGAAGACATAAAAGAAAATTTATGTGGAGTATTAAGACTGGGATCTCTCCAGTATCCAATATTAAACTCCCTTAATATATTCAGGCATAGTCAAGTAAGTGGTGAGTAGAGTGGAAATCTGATTCTGAAAGATGGGTTGCCTCTGGCTGCCAGCAGCTACTGTAATCTGCTGTGATTCTGTGGGAGCAAAACACATTATCTAAAATCTTATCGCTGCAATGCAACCTCAGTATATTCCTGTTGATTTCAAATTACCATAAGAAAAAAAATAAATCAGACTATAGGTAGAACTTCAGAAGTCTATGCCTTTTGAATTCTATATGACAACAAAATCTTGATGTGGATAACTGAACAATCTTATTTTTGTGCCATGTGCACAAAATTATTTTCCTTCCTCTTCACGACAGCGACTCTCAGTTTGTGTGTGAAGGCAATAGTATGCTTTCACTAAGTGCTTTATAAACCCTGGAAGAACGTAAAGCTGAAATGCAACCGCATTTAGGGATTTTCACAACCCAGCATTGGTATGCCTGACAATAATGGTAGGGCTAACATCGTATTATCCAACAGAGACTCTGAAAAATGTGTTCAGTCCATGAAAGACCTTAAGGAACAGTTTGTGCTCTATGAAGGCACTGCTATAGCTGTGCCCTCCCCAAGAAAAGCTTTTAGAGTTTAATAGAATTACATGGTAGATCTGAGCGCATGTTCTATATAAAAAATTAAATTTCATTTAAATCTGTTAACTGAGTGCAAGAACAAGCAACATGTAAAATGCAGGAAAAGTAAAGAAAAAATGATTTATTTTTTTTTCATTTGAAAATAGTCCACCCAAGTTTCACCACTAGGCAGGAAGGACATGCTTCTGGTTTTGTTATTCCTAACACATCCATGCTCTGTCCTTATGTCATACAATTTCTGCTCCTGCATGAGGGGTAGAGAAATGGCAGTGTGCGGGACCTGGGGGCCAGTAGGATATCCCCTTGTATTTCTAACAGGACTGGGGGCTTTTGGGCTTGAGCTTGTTTCCTTTTAATTCTGAGGGAGACAACATACTCCCTCACAAGCAAGCAAGCAAACAAACAAAATGGGAGAAGCTGAAAGTATGAAGAGAACTTTCTAAGATTAGCCTAGCAGATCTGCTTGCAAATGAAAAACCTTTGTAACTTCTCCATAGAAAAAATACAGTGGTGGTCCTTTGGTTAAAAATCATTGAGCAACTATGACTGACAGGACCAGAAAAAAAATCAACGGTGATTTGTAATTCCCAGGTAGGGAAGCTATAGGCTGAGAGAAATTATAATACATTTATATATTCCCACTGTTTTTATTTGCAATGAAAAGCAGGCATATCTCCGACATACATCCTTTGTCTTTATTTAACAACCATTTTCTTATAAACAGGTGAGAAGTAAGAGGTGTTTTAACAGGAATAAGATAAAATTAGTCAAGTTTCAGAATGGGTTTTCAAAAACTCAGGTAGGCAGTATTTGGAAATAAAAGAATTTTGCTCCTGCATCTGTTGCCTTGTGCTATGACATCGAAATGCTCATGACAGAAGCAGGTGACATCTTGCCCTTACCTTAGACTACCGGATGGCTTGGGGAGGTGGCCTGCCCTGCATGTGTCATGCTGGATGTGCAGGAGCTTGTTCAGGCTCCAGTGCTTTTCACACGGGTTGTTGTGCGTTAAAGAAATCCAGTCTCCTACGCAGCACTCAATGTAATCAATTAATAATGGCAGTTATTGCAAAGAGTGTCTTCATGCTCTTTTTTCCTCTGGTTTCCTGCCTAAGTCAGAAAATAGTCATTTCTACAGAGACAGCACTGCCAACTTGAAGCTTTGAGAAATACGTTATTTTTGTTAAGTGGCCTACTTACATATTTAATAGGGAAATGAGAGTTTTGCTTCAAAAAAGCAATGGTTTCATAAGAGAACTTCGTCCACGGAATGGAAGGTATACCACAAGTCACATAAATACAGAGCCTTAGTAGTGGTTTTGCAATTTTCCGACTCCAGCACCCCAGAAGATTCCCTCTCAAAAGTAAGTAGGGTAAGTGGATTATCCATACAGATCCTGTGCTAGAATTAGGCTTTCATTGCACTGCTAGTGAATTCAGAAGAAAGGCTTTTGCACAGACAAGATTCTCTTTTCACAAGATGGCTAAGGTAAATCCTAAATCTACTAAAAGCTGTCGGTTCCATAGACTGAGAACATGGTGCTATTCATACTGCCTGGGCAAAATAAAACTATTAAGTCCAGTATAGCCCTATACAGCCCTGCCCATCATCATTTAAGTTATTGTCTAAAATGTAGTTTGATTAAGTCTTTTATTATTGGAACTTTTGGAAAGTACTTGCTTGCGTATCTAAACTATTTTTTTCTTGCAGTGACTAAAAGTGAAGAAGTAGAAATATGTATGGTTAAACACTTGCGGGTGGATCGAGAGGAGAAATATGAAATAGTTGAGAAGTGGTTTTTGAGAGATCTAGAGATGATTGATGGAAAAGAAGCAGATACTGTAAGTCTTATGTATTAAATATATATATATGTTGGAGTATACTTATGTTGCAGTTTGGGATACAAGTATTAAACTGCAATTAAAATGCATTATCTGAAACAGAAAGTTATGTAAAAACCAAATCAAACCTCCAAGGAATTTTGGTTTTATTGCATGTGAGAGGCTCCACATTGCATTTGCACTGTTGGCGGGGGAGGAGGAAGGAGAGATTTTCTTGTTTCTTGTAATCATCTTCTTCCCTCTAGTTGAGATCTGAGGGAGAAGCTGGATGTTTCCTAATTTGTTTACCTTAAATGGGGAAAAAGTTCTCCACTTACAGCTTCCAGTGTAAACTGGAGTTAATCCTGAAGATTTTAATGTGTATTTGAAACCAAAATTTCATTAAATATTTTTATGGAGACTGTGACCCTGTCATTTGTATGTATGAACCCATTCTCTGTGTGACAAAGTCAATGTGTAAAATATGCAAGTGCATTGTTTGGTGTACCATCTCAGGAAATTGTGACTCTTCCACATAGCTTAATCTCACATTACTTGGATCAATTAAATATTGGTGTATTTGTGTGTGTAAATATGAAGCAGCTTTGGCTAGATGTGGCTGACCTTATGTTGTGGTTTAACCCCAGCCAGCAACCCCGCGCAGCTGCTCACTCACTCCCCTCCACCTGCAACCCCAGTGGGATGGGGAGGAGAATCAGAAAAAGGTAGAACCTGTGGGCTGAGATAAGAACAGTTTAATAATGGAAATAAATAATAATTGAAAATAATAATAATAATAACAAAAAACCCAACAATTGTAGTGAAGAGCAGTGCGAGAGAGAGGAATAAAACCCAAGGGGAAAAAAAAAAGATGATGCACAATACAGTTGCTCACCACCCACTGATCAATGCCCAGCCAGTCCCCCAGCAGCGATCAGTGGGCCCTGGCCAACTCCTTCCAGTTTATATACAGAGCATGATGTTCTATGATATGGAATTATCCCTTTGGGTAGTTTGGGTCAGCTCCTTCCTAGCTCCTTGTGCACCTCCTCACTGGCAGAGCATAAGGAAACTTGAAAAGTCCTTCATTTAGAGTAAGCCCTACTTAGCAACAACTAAAACATCAGTGTGTTATCAATATTATTCTCATACTAAATCCAAAACACAGCATACTAAATCCAAAATACATTACTGCTAAAAAAGTCCTAATCTCTCAGATACAACTTCAGAAGGGTAAAATGAGTCTGCAGTAGTACAATACAGAACAACACCAAAAGTAGAATTAAATTCTGTTTTACAAAAACTAGAAGAATATGCTGAGGTGAATATCTTACTGCATGTATGAGAAGACTTTTGAACAGTTGTCCTTGCATAATAAATGTAGTCCAGGAAAAAATGACTTTTTTTCCCCTTTGAAAGTGCTTTCAAGTGAACATAAAATAGAATTCAGATTACATTATCCTAGTAAAAGAGAAATCAACTCACAAGAAGGGTTTCAGAGCCTTATTCCCAGGAAAATGACAAACTGTGGTTGTCCTCATTCTGTCCTATGCACACAGCTCTCGAGTCTAAAACTAGGAACCTGGGAAACAGAGGAAGCTCAGTTTCAGAGCATCCCTGCACCCTGCAAGCTCTGCAGTTTAGGCCAGAGACGGAAAAAAGTAAAAACTGATGATCCTTTACATCCCCTCTCCAAGTTATCTTGCTTCTGGAGATGTTCCTGTCCCTTCCCCAGCCAAGGCAGCCAGAGGATTTCCTTATCACTTGCCTGCATGAATTTACTTTAGCTTTTTTTCTGAAGTGGTGTGCTCAAATATCTTCAGAGATGATTCAGCCTTCCACAACTGGAATGATCAAAATCTGTTTCATTTTTGGTTAAAGAAAAGCCTAAATGAACCTCAAACTCATAATTATAGGGTGATTAACACTGCTATAAATATTCATAATAGTTATTCATATCCACAGAATTTAACATCTATTTAACATCCTAGCTGCTGCTAGGATTAATTGTGCCAAAAAGCCAGAAAGCACAGATAATTACAATTTAGGCAGGAAGGGCAATCAATATTCTTCTTCTGACAGGCATATATAGTTATAGTCCAAGGCAAGTGCTTTTCATATAGTGTTTTAGGCAACATGACAAATCGGTTCATTTCAAAACAAGATTGTATAATCCCTATAAAGTGCAGCGTATTGCTTGGCCAAAGTCTGAAAGTTTTACTCAGGCAAAACTCCTAATGGCAAAGAATTGCAGCTAATTATAAACTGCTACTTTGTAAAGACTTTAAAGACCTTTTAGCATGAATAGCAAAAATATGCAAAGTCCTTTAGAGACCATCAAACTGAGAAAAAGCCCTGAAGGTACCTGGGCAGAGAACAACAGATTGCCGTTCTAACATCTGTGATGCATGTAATAATTTGATTCTTTCTCCATTTTTTTAGGATAATCCATATTTTGATATGCACTTCCACAAAGTCTACAATCTGGAAGCATATAGTTGTGCGTCTAAATATACATTTGCTCGAACGCTAAACAAACTGAATGAAATGTACCTTAAGAAGGACTTGAAGATTGTGAACTTTGATGACACTTACCTAAATGATGATTCAATCTGGTCATCCAACAACAGGGATTGCTTAGTACTTATGAGGATATGCTTCTATGCTTCCAACCTTTTATGTCTCTCCCTCTGTCCTTTGTCCTAAAGATGCGTTTTCTAACATTAAGGTGACTGGTTGACTTTCACTGACCAGCATTTCATAAATCATCTGATCAAAAAAACAGTGATACGCAGTATCTGCTTTTTAATTTTACATATCAGTAAAAAACGGAACACACTTTTTACATAAACGATTGACCATTCATTTATATATATTAGGAGGGCCTCACTCTAGCAAATACTCACAAATATATGAGACTTTCAACATAGGACCAATAAATCTCATGGTCAGTGGTGATTGCTTATGTAAGTAGAGTTCAGCGTTTGCTCATATGGTCACGCAGATATGAATTACCTTTCATTAATAGCTGGAAATATTTTTAAAGCATTAAATGCATTAACAGTTAATTTATATCCTGGAAGTAGGAAAAAAAGCGACCAAATGAGTTCTGTATGAGAATGACGCACATTTCCATTTTCAAATGTGTTGAAATATAGAACTCCATTAAAGAATCATACCTACATCAATACGAGTATCAAACTCTGATTCTGACAGTTTGAAGTTCTGCATTCAGGTACCACGGGACCAAGTTTTCACCTATGCAGTTACAATATTTTTCCCTCAGAAGATTTAGCGCTCCCTTTGGCCTTCCCATTGTTTGTTGTACTGTCTTCAAAACCGAAAATGAATGTCCTTAAGCAGAATTGCTTTATTTGTCAGAACTTTCAGAAGGTCCTTTTGTCTTTTGTATTGTTAACATCTTCTTTCTTGTGCTTTATTGCTTATGTATATGATCAGGGCTAGTTAGGGAACAGAAATTGTTTGTTTATCTCTTCTCCAGCTCTGGACCAAGAGTTAACACAATACTATGGAAACCGCAGTTGTTGGCTACTACAGTTACCTTGTAGGCAAGTGATAGATTTTTTAAAAAGTCATAGAATTACGAGACTAATTTTCACCAGTTTCTAGCTTTGTGTTAGCATAATCGGTGCACTACTTAAATGCATATTAGTACTTAGAGTAACATTTAACACGGGGTGGAGTCTACTGAGTGGTTTGGAATACCTCACCCATAACAAAAAATAATGGCTGGACTGGTGACAGTGTTGTATTACAGTAGAAACAGGGGGTGAATTAAAGCTGTATTGAGCAAGAGCTGAAGAGGAACAATGTCGACCATAAGAAGCACAGTGATATTACCCCGTGTCAGTCAGCTGAGTTAGTTGGCTGCTCTTCCCATAGTCGATAAAGAAATGTCAACCCAAAAGGTCATTCAGAAAAGCTTCTGGTCAGAACATCCTGCAGGAGAAAATTTGCTTTCTCTTTTGGCAGCCAAGAGAGTACAGGGAGACTAGCTGTGGACTAAACCAGCTATGTACCTAAAGCTGACTGATGTAAATAGCTCCTAGGAAATCACGAGCTGGTTAATGTCCCCTCTCAGTATGTGCCATCTGTAAAATGGGACAGTCATGCAAGGGCATGTGACTTGTACTTCACTGTTGCCTTTCACGTGAACTCCCACCTTTAAAAACGTTCATGTAAATGTACTTGAGATTCAAAATTGAAGTAATATCAAATAAGTGAGAACGTATTTGAAAAACTGTATAAAAACATACAGCTTTTTATTTTACTTTTTAAATGGTATCCTGTTGCTTGTATATAGGAAAGTCTATACCTTTGATTAGCTAATCTTCTGAAGCTATATATTTATTCTAGGCATACGTTGTAAATTACATTCATTCTAACCCAAATCTTAGTAATTATGTGTCTCTTGACAGTTGTGAAGGCAGTTTATGTGGGTAACACAAATCTTCTGGAATTTATAAGGACTTCAGTCTTAGATTTGTCACCTAAATGTCATTAGAGAGAATTCTTTGCTTAATGGCACAAGGAAATATTTTCTGGGTGGAAGAGCTCCCATCATTCATCTTGTAATTGTAATCAAAATATAGAACCTCTAATAATAAGCACTTCAGAGCATTGTTTTGAAATAAAGTACAGGTGCAGTGAATTCCTGACCAATGATTGTCTGTATCACATTAGAAACGGGTAAGCTAAAAATGACTATAATGTTCCACCATATTTAATAGACTTGCATCAGTAGTTTAGATCTTTCTATTCTTGTATAAACGTTAAACTGACTATATTAGAAGAAAAAATAAGCCTGCATTTTATGTGGAATAATATGCAATTAAAATCTGTTTGGCATTTCTTCTGATAACATAGTATTTCAGACATCTTCACCGAGCGATCAGGCTAAACAAAAGGGAAGGAGAAAAAGGGACATTGTCCATGTAAATTATTTCAGTTATTATCAAAAGGAAAAATAATTTAAAAGATCTTTTCTGACCTAATCTAGTGACTTCTTACATTTAGACAGTTCTTTATAAGGTGTGAAATACCACACACTGTGTAACTGCTAGATGGGCCTGGTCGCACTATGGATGGTCTTTGTCCTGAGGTGTGGGAGACTGTCACTTTGCAGTTAGTAAAGCACAGCTGTGCCACAGAAGATAACAGAATATGCTAAATTATAAATGGATAAGACCTGACACGCTGAATAGCCTATCTTTCAATTAATGCAGAGTTTTTTCTTAAATCACATTTCCTGACCTTGGATGTACAGAATGTAGTTAGAAATACAGTATCTGGGGATTCATCTGCTTCTGCTGGAAGACTTCTCCAAAATTTAATAGGAAGAAACTTGAAGGAGTAAAGAATTATCACAAATGCTTTTGTAGCATTCTTATAAAAGGTTTCAACCAAATGATGGAGTGAATTAGTACTTGATATTGTGGATATAATGTGGTTTTTCTTCAGAAAACAGGAATTGTTACCAGCCGTATCTGTTCCAGAGAAGAGAAAAAATATGGCAGCCTGAAAATGAAGCAGCGTGATAATGAGCAAACAGAACTTCATGCTCACTTGTTGTAAGCGTCAGAAAGAGAATAGAGGCTGTCATAAAAGACAGATGATGTTTTTTCCTAAGTGTATTTTTTTAAAACTTTTAAACCAACATCAGAATTAAGAATATGGGCACACCTATGACAAAAGAATTTGAGAATATTTTGTCTGTAGTATTTGTCAATACCATATTTGTCTTATTCTATACTTAAAAAAAATACATCAGTTTCCTGCAGCACCATGTGATAAAAAGCATTTATCATCGTTCAGATAAGATAGTTCCATATCAACAAAAAATACACGGGTGAAGTTCTTGAACTGGAGTTCATAGATTTAAGATAATTTTCACCATCTAAGACCCATGACCTTATATTTAAAGCAGAAGGACTTTCCCTGTGTGTTTTTATCTTTCATTGATAACGAATCTTTTCCTGCATCTTAAATTAAGCAACTACAGATCAATGCAGAATTTTAAAAATCATTTTGGAAGCGAAACAGAGTAAGGAGCTTGTTCCAGACTGTGCCTTCTGGGTTTTTTCTCATTCTTCTCCTCCTTTGTGTTTTGGAGTCATACACAGAGTAACCTACCTCTTCCCAATGAAAGCCTATACTGCCTTTCCTGTCATCTACCTACCTATTCCCCAGTACTTTCAGCATATAAATCTATCTTCTTCCAGTAAAGCAGGGGATTGTATTACATAATTTGTAATATGTAATTGAAGAATATTTTGTCATGAGTTAATGTCAGTGTTGGAAGATCAAAGGCCCTTTCTGAAGAGCATCTGTGGGAAGCTGAGACAGGAGGGGAGAGGATGGCACTGTGCATCCTGGAAGATGATCTCATGTCAGTTTTAACATGTGTAACCACATTTGAGCATTAACAAACCCATGTTTTGGAGTGGGGTTTTTTTCCCTTTAGCAGAATGAACAGCTAAAGACAGGAAACTAGGAGGGTTTTGACTAATAACAACAACAGCTTTATGAAACCTTGTCCAATCTTTTGTGGCTGCCTTGTCCAGTCTTTATAGATCTAGGCAGACACATTTTGTGGCTGAATTGAGAAATTACAACACTCTTTATCTTCTAACCCTGGCCCTCATGAATGATACATTATAGAAGTGCACAGCATGTTGTTTCGCAAGTCAGAAAATAGAAGTACATTCGAAAAGACTCTATTGGACCATCACGTTTAATGCTTTCGGTCGAGTGGGAAAGTGATACAGGAATGATGAAATCCCAGTTTTACATGTTAAAAGCCTACATTTCGGCAATTTATAACAATCACTTGGAAAAGATGTTTGTTGTTGTAATAAATAAATAACCCACGTTATTTCTCTCATGGCATTTTGCGATTCTGTTACAAACCCACGGCAAGACACCTCACCTCACACCGGCCCAGAGAACACCTCTCGCAGGTCATAATACAGAAAGATCGTGTTTGCATTGTTTTTCTTGCTGTTTTATGCCTTGTAATTACACGGCGGAGTTTTACCAAGTTCACAGCTACTGGAGGGAGCTTCTTCCCCCCCAGCTCTTTGGAGCCCGGGGCGGTTTTCCAGGCCCTTTTTTCCTGTGTTTTTCCCCTGCCTGAAGCAACCCAGCGCCGCCCCCGGCAGGAGCCGCCTCAGGGGGGCGCACGCACAGGGGAGAGAAGCGGGAGCGCCTCCCCGCGGCGGGG
>JAVJGI010000001.1:59558374-59592192 GCA_035590275.1 Ibycter americanus
GGGGCGTTACGGTTGGGGTACACTCTCGCATTTCTGTTTTAACCCGATAGGATGCAGGGATAGCGTGTTTTCCCGTTTACACGCTGAGGGAGACCAAGTGCTCGCTAAGTAGCCTTAGCAAATCGCTCTGTTGAGTCTTCCCGTGTATTTCCTGGGCAGGCTGTATCCGTGATGGAATGTTTGTCGTGGATTTCCTGTGGCCGAGGCTTTGTCTGTGTCATTACTGGGGAAAAAATGCAGTGTCTAAAGGGATTTGTTAGAGACTGGTGTGGTCTCAGCTGTCTTGAAGCATTTTTCTGAGGAAGCAGCTTTGTCTCCAGCTCCTTGAGTTTAATTCTGTGTTCCTTTGGGATGGCAGGATTCATGTGTGAAGAACTTAATGATGTGCTTGGTCCTGGCACATTGTGAAGGGTTTGGTGGCTGTGACTGAGGGGGCTGAGTGTGTCACAGAAGTTGGACTATGTGTCAGAGCGAGTCTTTGATCCCGGGTTTAACATGTTCTGTTTTATGGGAAAGGTGTATTCTGCACAACCTGGACAACTTGTGTTAGCACTGAAATGGGAGAGTTGGCAAATTGCAGCAGTCTGAATGTGACTTAGAGCAGAAAGTAAAATCCTAAATTGGGAGGGAAAGGGGATGTTTCTGAAGTGCAGCAGGTTGTCAGTATTTTGTGTGTTCATCTTACGTACCTGTTGGAGAGTAACAGAAATGACAACCTGATGCAATTTGGGAAACAAAAGGTGTGCCAAGCATTTGATGAAACGGGAGGAAGATCGTTAGCTATGGAGTGTTACATTGCCATAGAGGTGTCATATAAACAGCATTTCTTTGGATGCCCCAAGCTCTGTACACTTGACAATACTGATTCCAGCTTGGTATGTTGGCCCTTGTTTTCCCAAAGCCCTTGGGTTACTAATCTTTAAAACTACCACATTGCCTAAGATGAGAGATGTGGTGGCCAACTGAGCTGAGGCATAGTGGGACATAAAAGCCTAAAGCAAGTTGGTGCCTTTTCTGTTTCAAGTGCCAAAGGAACCTTTTTGTCTTTGCTGTGTGTTTGTCAGAGAAAGCAACCCAGGCATCTCCAAGAAAAAAATTCAACCAAAAATCTAACTCCACATGTCATCTCAGCTTCAGGCAGTGTAGCATGTAATAGATATTAATCATGTTTTCAATGCACTGTAGAATTTTACGACACAAGTTCAGAGTAATATTGGAGCTTCTGTATTTAAATAAATACACTAAAATGTGATGTCTAAGTGTTGCTCTTTTTAGTCTGCCTAGAATCTCTGTAGTGTGAGGAACTGTTCTGAATCAGGTGAATATTGACAATTCCTTAATTTTCTGGAGCTTGGTAGGGTTTTTGTTGTGTGTTGCTTGTGGGTTTTGGTTGGGTTGTGGTTGGTTGTTTTTTTTTTACACAATTGATCTCTGCAAGCTTGAGTATTAGGTGATGTCCCATACCCCCCTGCCCTGGATTTCTAGAATCTGGTGGCTGATAGACCATGCTTTGCTAGGGAACCAGGTGATGATACTGAAATCTGTCTCGGAAGTCTCTTTCAGAGTTTTGTGACTTCCTTGGGATTTTACTCTTTTTCTGGTATATGGTTAATTTAACATTGGTCTTTTACCTCTGCAAATTCTTCATCATAAATGAACATGCTAGAAGTACAAATGCTTTCCTCTGGGCGCATTGCATACTTATTTGGAGGCATTGCCAAAGAAAATCAGAACTCTGAGGGAATGTTTTTAAACAAACCAGTTGTTAATACCTCCCACAAATCTGAACAGCTTTCTTTTCTTAACAGCCCCTTTGTCTCACCCTTTACTTTCTCCCACTGCTGGCTGCTGTTACTACAGAGGTGAATCACTTGAAGGGGAAATCCTGTGAACAGATCCAACACCCCCCTCCCCTTGCCCCCTCCAATCTCTCTACCTTCTTTTCTGCCCCTGTGTCTCCTGCAAAGCACCTGGAAACTCTATTCTGATCTGGTATAGACCAGGCATAGACCAAACTCTGTCTGATTTGGTATGCGACTACATCAGCGACATGAAGCTGTATCAGCCAGGGTACCAGAAGGTGTCAAGGACAGTCCTTGATGGCCTTGTACAATCTCCTGTGTTTGCTGTTACAGGCTGTGAGAGTGAGTGAGTAATGTCTGTTTACTCTCTTTCAGCAGAAGTCTGTCTTAGCATTTGGTTAGAGTACAGGGTTCAAGATCAGCACTTGATTCCAGGAAGAAATCTCTGGATTTATTGCTAAGTGTATGTGCTTGCTTACTTTCTCTTTTTTAAACACCCTGTTACTCCCTTGCTAGATAAGAAACTCCATAATTAAAAAACTGTTCCATTTCTGAGCTCCAGTCCATGCATCCAAGAAAAGGCAACAAACTAGTCAGACCTAATGGACTTACCTTTGCAAAATTGTGTTGTGGCCTTTTCATATCTAGATGGCTTTGAAGTCGAACTTTTACCAGCTACAAAGGTGCACTTCTTTATTCTGCATTACTATAACAATTGCCAGACCTTGCATTTGAGGATAGAAAAGAAGAACAACAGTCTGTTGTTTTATTTTTAATAGTACGTGGTCGCTGGCAAAGAGCAGGGAAATGGGTCTTTGCAAAATACTAAAACACAAAAAGAAACCCAGTGTTGTATTTCTAGAGGCTCAGAGATTTGTTGCCTTAGGTGTTTATCTGTCTCCACAGTGTGTGTCTTCCAGGAGCTGTCCTGTTATAACAAAGCTTTTATGAAAGAGACTTCAATATCAGTTAAATCTGACTTAAGAAGAACTTATTAAATTATATTACATGGGCCCTCTGCAGTGTCTTATGTTAATTAAAAAAAAGTAATGCTTGCTTGCTGGGTAAAGTTAAGTTATAAACATGGTGCCACTCATATGTTAATAAGAACTCTCCAGGAACTCTTCTAGTAACTCTTCAGGAATTGGCAGTGATGAATTTGACAACAGGTAACCACCATGAATGTTATTTACAGAGGTATCAAACCTGGGAAAACTCTAGTACACTGGATATTTTTTTTTTGGTTGGTTGGTTTGGAGTGCTTTTTTGCCACCAAGTAGAATGCGATGTACTTATTCTGCTTTAAGAAAGCTGTTTGAGCAGGCTACTTGAGAATGCTCTCATAACATGGAATCAAGTACTAAGTTAGAATTTCTCTTATGGTACCAAGGGAGGCAGGAATGAGTAAGCATGCAGAGACACTGATCCTGAATCAGAATGATTTTTCCTTCTACCAGAAGAGAATTAGGATGTGTATGTGGTACACCAAAACTCAATAGTAATGTTAGATTTGAAATTGCGGCATCTAAATGGTGGATTGAATGACTACTAAGACATACTGTATCCAGAATATATTTCAAAAATCATCCCCAGCAGGGAGCCAGAGACACTTTTACTCCCTCTCAATGGAACGTTATTTTCGGTTTGGTCTGCCCAATGTATAACCTTGATTTAGTGGAAAAAGTCCTGAAAATGTAATTGAAGGGTTTAGGTATATTTCAAGGATTCTAGGCTTTTAGGTTTCATTTAAGGTCATCACTGCAGTGAGTTTAGTTTCACGTTCTCCATCCTGTCAAATTTTGTGGGGTATTTTTGTTCACCTGTCTTCATACAGATTTTTACTGGATCCGTGGCATTCATACCCATTCTAAAATTCCACTACTTGGTGCGAGAGTCTTTTTTTTGGTTTTGTTTTGTTTTCTTTCTTGATTCCCATTTCAACTTCTTTTGTTAATGCTGCACATTCCCCTTTACTACTAAAAAGCTTTTTTTCTCCATTAAATTAAGCAGAAGGATCATTCTAATGTTCATAAATTACAATTGTGTAACTGAGATAAGATAATAGGCTTTATCTTGGACTTTTCCTAAAGTGGGCTAGTTTTCTACCTAAGTTGTGCTTGTCTACATGATTTATTCAGTTACATGTAAAATTTAATTTCAAAAAACTGTGGTTGCTGTAAGTAAATGACTTTTGGGTTTTTTTGTGTGTGTGTTAAATGTGTGTGAATGTATTATGACTTCTTAAAATCTTTCAGGTGAGAGAAAATGACTGCAATCAAGCATGCTTTACAGAGGGATATTTTCACTCCCAATGATGAACGCTTGTTGAGCATTGTGAATGTGTGCAAAGCAGGCAAAAAGAAGAGAAACTGCTTTTTGTGTGCCACGGGTACGTAGTAATGCCATCATATTTCTTGTCTTTGCCTTTGATTTTTATTCAGTTGCATTTGTCTTAGCTTTATTTACAGTATTTATTCTTACCCCATATAAAACAGGTGCTTTCCATTTGTAAGGGAGAAAATCAGTTGTAGCTTATACTTCCATTATTGCTTCTACTAAAAAAGAAACAAAACCCAGTACTTTTGTTCCCAGATCTCATTGTGATTTGAAATGAAAGAATCAAAATTATTTGTGTGGAACTGGTGGGCTTTTGAAGCAGGCTTTATATAGTGCTTAAAAGGGGATTTAGTAGGCATCTAGGCTGATCAGCCTAAATAAAATGCAATAAAGAGTATTGGTTAGAGTCCAAGGCAGAGGGCTCTGGAAAGACACAGTAACTGAACTGAGTTCTAACATTCCTTTGTGTGTGTATTATATTACATCTCTTCAAAAAATCAGGTGCTTTGGGTTGATCTGTCAATAAATTAGCTTGATAGAATATTTTTTTGACTGACAAATCTCAGAAAATGTTTTTATTCTGACTGTAATCTCCAGTTACCTCTGTGCTTTGTCAGTTTGGTGTCCATGGTCTGAGGTCTGCTGTGTCAAAGAAATATCTGTAAATTGGGTTCATTACTTCACAAGCTGTGTGGAGGTACATATCTGGTTGATTGAGACTTAAACTAAGCTGTAGGTATTGCGAATGAAAATGTTTTGAAGGGTCTCTTTTCATCAAATAAATGTTATGAAATCTCCCCCACAGAGAATTAATTTCAGAAGCTGAAGCACAGCAGAAACATGTTAGAAGTAATTTTTGCGTCTTGAAATTACCCTTTTACTTCATTTAACAGTGACAACGGAACGACCAGTGCAAGTAAATGTGGTAAAAGTGAAAAAATCTGACAAGGGAGATTTCTACAAAAGGCAGACTGCATGGGCACTTCGAGATCTGGCTGTTGTTGATGCCAAAGATGCTGTTAAAGTATGTGTAACTTTTTTTCGGTTTACTGCTTTGCTCAGAACATCATTTTGGTTCCAAGTTAGAGTTAACTTCCTGGATACTGACTGCTTTAAAGCTTAGAATGAGAACACATTTAATTAGGATGATACGTTCCTGTGCTGCTTATGCCTGCATTTTGTTTAAGCCTTTCCAAGAATATAACCCTGGTAAACTGAGTAAAAGTAGTCTAGATATTCAAAATATTGCTATACAAGCATATCTGCCCTGTTTATTGTAGTAATTTCTCAGTGACTGTAGAGTGCTTGTGCTAAGGACCAGTACTTGTTTGTTTCAGGTCTTACACAAATTTTTACTCCAAGCTTAGTCTCCCCTTAAAAAAATTTATGACCATCTTACTGATGATATTCAGCTACATGTAATGTTTTTTACTAGGACACTTGAAACATTCTTAATGAGTGGTATATAAGCTTGAAGGTGAGCTGCTATAATCTGTTCTCTAAATCATGACATTGGCCATTTGTTGGACAGTGTACAGTCCTGAGGTGGTGGTGTTTTCCGTAGAACAACAAGAGCAACCTATTTTTGGCCATTTAAATTCATCTGCTGTCATAAACGCAGATGTACAAACAGACAGAGGTGAAAAATCTTCTTCCTGTGGTGTCCGGTTTTATGTTCTGTTATCTGGTGGTTTGGAAGAACAGTGCAGAAAACTGAAGCTGAAAATTCTTCAATTTCCCCGTCCCCAAGTGTAGGTTAAATACGTTATTTCAATTATCCACATAGTTGTTGGCTAGGTTTTAGATTTTCCTTGCTGTTCCTAAATGCCATGTTGGAGAATTGCTTCTTTTAGTTTAAGGTTCCACTTAAAATTATACCATCTTTCAGGGCTTTTTCTTGCAAAACAGAATTCAGTAACTAGTTTCAGAAATATGCTGTAATGTATATACCACTCTAATGAGTGATTTTGAATTTTTCTTTCAAAAAACAAATGTTGAATGCCAAACTATCTCATATTAAAAAAAAGAATTAAAGTTGATAGGTGCATCATATTTTGGTTTCCAAACGTGATCCTGTGCAACTCTCTTGACACAAGCCTTTCCTGCACTAGTTTCGAGAACTCAAATTTTATGTAATAATACTGTTTGTTTAGAAATGTATGGTAATTATATTTATCAATATAAGCTACAGCAAAAAACAGAACTGCTTTTTTTGCACTGTACAGGAAATACCGTTTCCTATCATGTGTGGTTTCATGGGTGGCCTGCTTCTACAGATAGCAGTGAAAATATAAGTAATAAGTAACAGCAATAGTAGTTTTTACAAACTAAGCTAGAATTTAATATGTATCTGATGCAAAAACATTTTTCATCAGATGGAGGCTGGACCTTGTAAAATACTTGTAATGTGATCTTTAAAACAGACTATTACCAGTTACAGTTCATATTGAGTTTGTAAGTGGCTGTAGAAAGGAAAGTATTTGTTACCAAAGTAATATTCTCATCAGGCAGTAGATCTAGTTGAAAATACTTCTGTAGTAGTTTTTTACCGTTAAAATTCCAAGTCTTTGCTATTCTGTTCAGTGCTGTCAAATACTATCATATCTATAAAATATATAAAGTGCTTATAATTTTTTCCCTTGTCTATTATACTAAGTCTCCTTGAATTGTATTGTATGTGTTGTCAGTAATTCAGCTACTGTTTTTAGTTTCAGAAGGCTCACACAAGGTATTAGTCATTCTGAAGACAGTGTTTCAGGGCAGACAGCACTGTAAATGTTTGTTGAAGCTCCTACAGTTCTCTGTATTATGTGTTATTGTTTCCTTATCTGGCTTGACAAAATACTATCTTCATAGTGTGGAGTTTTTTCACTTTCAGTGTTTTAGCGCATTCAGTAATGTGCAGCAGGGCACCAGAGCTGGTGTGTCAGCGTAAGGTTGGCATGTGTGTAATTTCATTTTTATCCTGTCATCTCAACAATTAAATGTGTAAACAATCTCTGCTGCTCAGAGAATCATTTGATTGTTGAGTCCGTAACATATCTCATCTTTTGCAGGAGAATCCTGAATTTGACTTGCATTTTGACAAAGTGTACAAATGGGTTGCAAGCAGCACAGTGGAAAAGAACACCTTCATTTCATGTATCTGGAAACTCAATCAGAGATATCTTAGAAAGAAAATTGACTTTATTAATGTTAGTTCACAGCTCTTGGAAGGTAAACTTCTAGAACTGTATGTTAAGTATAAAGTTTGATAATTACTGATGTAAAACATACTAAAAAAATAATCCCAATACTGATGTTTTTTCCTATTCACTTATTTCATATTTTCTATGTCTTCAGATAAACAAGGTGACTAGATAACATATTTTCTGCTAGAAAACATCATTAATGAAGTTCTAAATACTGATAAGCTTATTGTATTTCTAAGACATTCTGTTTCTTGAACAAAAATCTACTTGCAAGATCTGGTACATCTAAATATGTAACAAATCTGCTTTTGTTCCTGTTTTCATTTCTCCTGAATTAGAAAAATGCTTTAAAAAGAGATGCTTCAATCGCATGCTAAAGGTTATATGAGGTTTTATATGAGATTTCTAGTTTACGAACTATGAAGCATGTGTTAAATTCTGCTGGACCCTATTACAGTTCATGTGACTTTGCTGGAAAGCTTTGTATCTTGTTCACTCATGCCATATCATCAAAATATTTTTACAGTCACGTCATCTTTTAATAGTTGAAATTTTTTAGTAAAGCCTAGTGAGTAAGCATACCTCGTGTTGAGTCTGTCAGAACTGGTTGAACTGTTGATATTAAATACTAGACTGGCTTGTGCAGAAGAACTTGAATTAGAAATGTGAAATAGGGAGGATAGCACATCTATATTTTGGTGTTGACTGAAATTTGGTTTCAACCAACGTCATAACTTTTCAGGTTTGTGCAATATTAAAACATTCAAACTTACTGCCACTTAAAATATACACACTGTTAATGCTTTGTCTAGCTAACATTCTCTGCTTCCTTTCCTCTGCTTTTCCATACCTTTTAATTCTTCAGAACTGCCTAAAGTTGCAGAAGGTGCGTAACACCTTTTTCCTTTATTTCGCTTTGTAAGCAATTTTTCTTAAATTATATGTTTGGGTTTTTTGTTTTTTTTTTAATAGTGCTTTGGATAGCTTATCAAGTTGCTAGAGATAAGACAGATGTTTCTAAACACTTTCTGGCTGGACTGCGTTAATGTTCTGTTTGTCAGCCTTTGAATGGCTTGTTGAATTAAGGAAGCACAGCTGTGAGAAATCATAGTTCATGAAAACATTATTATATAATTTTCACTTACATCAGTACTGATTTTTCTGCTGTGAAACTGATCTTGAGCATCAAGATAATTCTTATTTATTCATTGATATATTTCTTAATCAACTTTAGTATGTTTCCCTTATGCTCTGTCTACCAAAAAAGAGAATCCAACTGCTTCTGATCTTCTGCTAACAGGTCTAGCTTAATACTGTAATATATTCTGATGTTGATTACCAGTTGAGAGTTGAATAAACTGAGATGGTATGTCCCTTTGTACGTGCAATAAAGTAAGGTGGCTATTTGCATTTTGCTTGTGTTGCATAATTTGGAAAAGATCACTTTTTGGGAACAGTTCTGGAAATTGTAATGAAGCCCGTGGAAGACTGAGACCTGAAAAAAGTGTACGTACGTAGCAGGTGCTTGTTAGAAAATTTGTTTAATGGATTCATTTACTTGAAGATAGTGAAACATACTTAAGTACTCTTAAAATGCTTGTGAGTTTCTGTACTTGATAATGGGTTTTATTTCCATTCTCTATCTAAGAATCTGTTCCAAGTGGAGAGAATCAAAGTGTAGCAGGAGGTGATGAAGAAGCTGTGGATGAATACCAGGAGTTAAATGCAAGAGAGGAACAAGATATTGAAATAATGATGGAAGGATGTGAATATGCTATTTCTAATGCTGAAGCTTTTGCAGAGAAGTTGTCGAGAGAGCTACAAGTGCTAGATGGGGTAAATATTTCTTCTAATGTACAGCGTGTTAGCATGTTGAACTGTTTTCATTGATACTGACTATGTAGTGCTCTTTGAAAAGGTAGCTAACATGTTCTGCCACGTATTTAAATGTAAATGTGTATCTGTTCCTAGGCAGAGCTACATCCTGCCTATTATCAGATTTTAAAGATCTTCAGCTTTGCTCTTTACCTTCCAGACTTTTCTGGGGTGAGTCACAGGCTTTCAAATCAGGAGTTGAGAAGAAAAAAGGGAGGCATTCTGCATATACCTTTCTTGAAAGCAGGGGTGCATGGAGAGAGAGAACAGACGTTCATGTCTGTGGATGTCATCTCTTATACCTAAAATACTATTCAGTTCAATTAGGAAACTGGTTTAGTCTAATAACATTGCAGTATTTGGCTGCATGTAACAGTTCCATATTGTTTGCTATTTTGCTTTTTAAACAATCCAACATTCTACATGTCACTTAAAAAACTTACGGAGATGCAGGGAATACAGTCTTGAGGGAACAGTCAACAGCCTCCTCAGACTGTAAAGCTGAATGTTTCTCTTATATTTTGAAAATGGCTGTTATCATAGAAATAACTTATCGTGCAACAGAAATGTGACCTTATCACCTAAACTGTTTTTCTGGAACTAAAAATGTTGCAGTATAGTAGCGTTTATTGTTTGGGTTTTATTTTTGTGCTGATCAATATCTAATTCTAAGAACTCAAGCAGAGTTTTTGGTTTTATGGCTTTTCTTTATGAAATAAAGAAGAGCCATAGACTGAGGAACTGCTGTGTTCAGTAACTCTTTAAATAAGTACTACAAGCTTATACTGTTTTGTCGGTTTCATCAAGAGTATTAGAAAGTGTTTGACAGTAATAGAGACAGAAGGAGATACTGAAATGCTTTTGAGATAGAAAAACATCTCTTAAAATGTTGTGGCTTAACTTTCTGTACAGGCAAATATCCAGTCCATTATGGCCTCAGAGAAACAGGTGAATATCTTGATGAAGTTGCTGGATGAAGCTCTAAAGGAAGTTGACCAAATTGAGCTAAAGCTGAGCAGTTATGAAGAAATGCTTCAGAGTGTAAAAGAGCAAATGGATCAAATTTCAGAAAGCAACCACCTAATCCATCTCAGCAACACAAATAATGTGAAACTACTGTCAGAGATAGAGTTCTTAGTGGTAAGTGTTTTTATTGTGTTTACTATGGTTGTTCACATCAGGTGTAAAAACTCAGAGAGTTGCGCCTCTCTTTAGTAACCATGTATGAGGCTCATTTAAAATAATGAGTTTATTTTTCTGTTTTATTAAGTTTTTTAATGATGGAATTGTATTTATCATTCTTGGTTCAGGAGCATAGGCAACTTGCCTGTTTCTGGCTTATGGA
Organism: Ibycter americanus; assembly: GCA_035590275.1. Lineage (NCBI taxonomy): Eukaryota > Metazoa > Chordata > Aves > Falconiformes > Falconidae > Ibycter > Ibycter americanus. Next base: position 59,568,925 of record JAVJGI010000001.1, read on the forward strand.
CAGTACTATCCATTGTTTTGTAGAATCACATGGATTTGGCTAAAGGGCATATAAAGGCCCTTCAGGAGGGAGATCTGACATCTTCTCGAGGCATTGAGGCTTGCACTAACGCGGCAGATGCTCTTCTGCAGTGTATGAATGTAGCTCTTCGTCCAGGTAATGTTTCTGTTAGACTACAGTCTGACATACAGAATTTATTATGGTAGTGCCTTTACTGTATGTGCCTTTCCAACTAGTCTCAGATTTTGTTTCTGTAGATTGAGGGAATTGTGACCTCTGGTCCTCTTGGTTCCCATATACAACATATTACTATATATTTTCTACTCTGTGAAGTTCTTTTTGCTTTTAGGACATGATATGCTTCATGCAGTGAAACAGCAACAGCAGCGGTTTAGTGACTTGCGTGAGCAATTTGCACGGAGACTTGCCAGTCATTTGAACAGCGTATTTGTTCAGCAGGTATTATTTCTTACTATTTAATATGAAATTTTCAGTCACAAACTTCTCCTAAAAAGAAAAACAATCCACCTAGAAGTGGACATGTTCTGTCATGTAATCAGAAAATGAATGGACTGCTGGAGGCGCTTCAAGCACAGATATTACTAAGTATACCAAACTATAGTTGCCTACAAAAGTCTCTTACATGTAAACAAACCCCACCTCTCTTTAGTGTGCGTGCTGTTTAACTTAAACACATAGTGGAATATATAAGGATTTATTTTAATTGTAAAGCTTGATTAATTGAGGAGAAAAAGCATTGACTTTTTTAAAGGGTGTCAGAGGCTAAGAACATTGGAGTTCTTGCTGTCCGAACTTCAAGGGCCATAAAAAACCCAAACATACAAAGTAAAATATCTAAACCTTGATTTTTGAGCCTTAACTTGAAATATTCAGAAATCACTGTCCTGAGACTTGTTTCCTAAAGGCTGGATGTCTTTTTTTAGCATCAGTTATTTAATTTCTGTATTTTTTTATCTCCAATTAGTTTACTCAGACTCTCCTTCGGCTCTATAACAGGTCCCACTCTTTTTCAGTTCCAGTGAGTACATCGGGTTTGATACAAGCTTTTCTAACTAATTTTTTTGAGCTTGACTTATCTAACTAGCAGCTAGCTGCATCTTTGGCTTTACAAAAAGAAATTTGTCCCTACCCGTTGCAGAGCATCGGACTTATGCCCCTTCTCACTTCCATTATTTTTATGAGCTCTTAAGCTTTGTTTGTCTGTTTGAGCTAACATGCTTCTGATCTGATCTCCAGAATTTGCTAAGTGACAGATTGAGATCTATGGAGGAAAAATATTTTCAGGAAATTGTAATGTGTACAACTGTACAGATACTGCAATTGTGTAAAATTGTAATATTTGTAAATAATAAATAATTAGGGCAATTAAAGTTTTAGAAGTTTTAGTTGTGTATTAGACTGTGTGCAGAAAATGGGATAGAGTTATGGTGGATAATTGTGTAGAAAGTTGCATTTGAGAGTACAAGCCTGGCTTTTTATGGCAAAGATAAGTGCTTCCTACATTTTCTTCACTTTGCAGAAGAATTCCAGTTCTACAGCATGTTAAATTTTTTTGCTTTTAGCTTCTGTTCTTAAGAAGGTATGTTTCTCCTGTAACTTTTCATGTTTTGAAAAACTGGGCACAGACTGTGTCCTGGCCTCTAAATGAGGAAGTAGAAGCTGTGTTGTGTAAGTCCTGTGTAAATGCATTCACAAAGTTTGAATGTTGGACTTGCGTATGAAAGTGGCTGTTTACAGAATGCCTTTTCTGATGTTCTGTTCTGAGGATTTGATTTTAAACAATGCTAAAATATTATTATTACTATGTAATACCATGTTTATTAGATGAAATACTCTAAAGAGACTTTTCAGTGCTATTGAGAATGCTATTAGCAATTTTAAATTTTTTTTTATGTTTTTAAAATTCTGGTACTAATAGTGGCCTCACATTTTCTTTCATCCGAACTCACCCTCTGAATTTTGGCCTGCTGTTAGCGGTGACTTATATTAATCAGCAGATAAAAAATATGACCTCGCTGTAAGGTTAAGCAGAAAGAGTTCATTAACTGGAAGAGATGAGCTTCTGCAAAGCCTTTTTGCTTGTTGTAAAATAAAAAAAGCTTGCATACTTCGTTTAGAGGTGTGGATGCAAGTGTTAGAGGTGTAATGGATTTTTGTGTTATCTCACTAAAATGGCCTTGTTTTTTTAGTCTGATGAACAGGATGTATCAATTTCTTAGTCCCATGTTTCTGAAAATTCTAACTGGAATACTTTGTTACCTTTAGCACCTGAAGACTTGCATTATTTGTTTAGAATGTTTCTGTAGAAAAAATAAAGCACTCCAGAAAAAACTAAGGCAGATAAAGATTTCTCAATTAAAATGGCAAATGAAAACACAAAAACACGATAATGTCCAGGCAGCTGTTAATACAAGCAAGGCAGTGTGATTGCGAACTTGTTAGATGGAATACCAAAGCTGCATTGACATTTTGGCCTAAATATATTATCTTGGAAGTATGAAATTGTTGGTTTTTTTTTTTAAAAGCTAACAAACCCAATGCTGTGATTCAAACTGCTGTTGTAAGATACTAAGGTGCTTCATCTCCTTTACATAAAAATGAGAACATTTGTTTCATATAATATTTGCTATGAGAATATAATGAATTTTAAAAGTTTTAAACAGAAATGCAACTTTGGATTGCCATTCACTGCAGTGTTTAAAAACTGTTTGCAGTAACTGTTACTAACAGTAAATGTTGTCTTTATTGTGTTCTAATAATATTTGATTAACCTTACTGTGTGTCTGTAACATCAAAGATTTTTTTTTTAACAACCAGGTTCAGCATTCAATTAAAAGGCAGCTCTGGGCCTTCTGCCTTTGAAATATGAAATAGCTTGAAGCTTTGAAACCATGAAATAGTGGAATAACAAACCTGTAGTATCATTTGGTAACAGTTGGTATAAATATATGTGTAGTGAGAGGAAGCCTGTTAATTAGATGGAGAAGGTACACCTATAAACTCTGTAATGTTTTGCAGCAGAATTGAACAGGGCATAATTTAGGACAACCAGAATGATTAGTATTGTGGAAAAGTTGGCTTAGAGAGAAATTTATCTTGGGGAGGGAGGGTTTGTCATCTAGCTTTATGAAGAATGTAGCTACTAAGCAAAAATAAAAAGTTGTCTGTAACAAAGGGACAAGACATGAATAAAAGTGTTAGATGAAGCAATAAAAATTTGGATTACTGAGTATTTCCTAGCAGTAATACGAACTAGGCTTTGGGCTGACTTCCGTTGAAGAAAGCTGTGAAAGCCACCAGGTAAATTATCTTGAACTATAATGAACTGGAATGTTAAAATGCATGCTGTAGGGATGGTTGCACACCAGGGGGTAGGAGAGAGAAACATAAATGGTTTTCTGTATCTACTTTTTAAAAAAGCATATCAAAGATCTGTTGAAAACATTTACTATGTGCAGCCCAGAAGTACACACAGCATGGAGTATCACCTCAGTAGTTGTGTGACTAATGCTGGCTGGATTCCAATTCCGAACTATATGTTGCAATAATTATACTTCATAAAGTTAGCTTTTTGTTGGAGTCAGACTACAAGATTGTTTTTAGAAGGGAGATTTAGATTGTGAGGATAAATGAAGTTGTTTAGGACTGGTTTCTTTGAGCCCACTTGTGTCTCGGTTTATGTAGTTAAGAGAACAGGACTCAGAGTAAGTGCATATTCATGCTGGATACAAAAAAGTTCTGGAACAGGTTGCCTGGAGAAGTTGTGGATGCCCCATCTCTGGAAGTGTCAAAGGCCAGGTTGGATGGGGCTTTGAGCAGCCTGGTCTAGTGGCAGGTGTCCCTGCCCATGGCAAGGGGGTTGGAACTAGGTAATGTTTAAGGTGTCTTTCAACCTAAACCATTTTATGAAGTACTTCAGCTTTATTCAGAAGCTGGCATGTTCACATTGTGTTGCTTAGTAAAGGTTAGTCTTTTACAAATAATATCAAGACTTATATCTTCTGTGAACGTATTGTGGAAGCTTTTAGGGCTTTTTAAACCAAAGACTTGAACTGATAAGTACCCATTACAATAGAGAAGGGTGAGGCAAAGTTCCTTTAGTTTTGACTCTGATCTGAACTGGCTTCTGTTCCAACTTAAGACATGCAAAGGCATTTTTTAAACTAGATAATTTATAGTCTGCCAACTTGTCGTATCCAAGATGGAACTGTCCAGGAATGCTTCCTCTGTCAGGGACTGACATTGACTTATGTGCATAAACCACCCGCATGTTGTGCTACAGGAATTGGAGACCAATTAGGACAATCTTTTTGTGCTGCCATGGCACAAACTATACTTAAGATCAAGTTCTATTGCTGTATTTATTGCAAGCCTGGTAAAAAAGACTTTACAGAAAATATTAAAGCCATTTCAAAATTAAGTCCCATCCTCCCCTCTGTTAACCCAGGGCTAATGATTGTGTATTCTGCTACGTGGCTGAACTGTGGTGTTACCTTGCTTGCTTCCTGAATTGCCCAGGAAGCTTGTGGTTTCAAGCAAATAAAAACTCTGAAAGCTAAATCATATGTTGTTCAAGCAATATGATATGATGTTCACTTAAAAGGATAGTGTGTTTTTTCAGGAGATAAGCCAGAGAAAAGGAGGAGCGTGAAATTAGTATCTTGCTGTTAAATGGATTGGTTTATGCTGCATGTTGTAAACTGTTTAACTCTCGTAAATGTTTACTGAAAGTGTGTGTCTACATTTGTGTGGAGGGAGAGAGAATGTGTGTGAACTGATGTTTTTAAGACAACCAAGGCTTGGCCAAAGTGGACTGAAGTAGGCTGAATTAGAACAGGCTTTGAGGCATAGCATGAAGTTCATCGTTAACACCCAGGCCACCCATTGACTGGGGACTTGAAATGTCTTAAGGTACATGGGAACAACATCTTTAAAAAGAAGCAACTACGGATTTTTTTTGTTTTGTATAGAGGAATAGTGGAATAATATCTTAGAATTTTTCAGAAACAATTGAACACATCATTAAATCTTCACTCAGGTGTACCTTACATTCTTGTGCAAAAAAAAAATGCCAAATTGACACACTGTAAAGGCAGAGTGGTAGACAACAAGAGCCTTACAGTGAACAAGCTTACTAAGATGCATTACCTGCCACAACTGTAATATCTCAGTGTCCCTATTATGTTAGGTGTCTTTTCAGTCTGTGTCTCTAGACGTTTCTATGCAAGGTATTTCAATGCTTTTCTATTTGTCTGAATGGGATGCTGTCTTGATTTTAAATTTTTCAGGAAACTGCTAGTACATCTGTATAGTGCTTTCAGATTTACTTTAATACTTTCTCTTATCAAGGGTCATGATCAGAGTTCTACTCTTGCCCAGCACTCTGTTGAACTGACATTACCCAATCACCATCCATTTCACAGAGATCTACTTCGATATGCTAAGTTGATGGAATGGCTCAAGAACACAGATTATGGAAAATATGAAGGGCTAACAAAGGTATGTGAAGTGCTCAAATGATGATAGAGAATGTACATAATATACTGGTTTGAGAGTCAAAATAATGACCTGTGTGTATGTGCATGTCCTTTTAATATTCCTTTATATTAAATTTAATTCACTGCTCCTCTTTTCTTGTTCTTCTTTGGAATAGAAAACTTCATTTTTTTTGGTATTTGTTGTATCCTGGGGTTTTTTTTTTTTCCCTCCCTAGATTCTATGTCTATGTTCTGAAATGTCATAGGATGTTAATGTTAATGTTTATGTTAAACAAGTTTGCTATTTAACAGTCTAGTAAAAAAAATAAGTTATTTTTCATGTTGATGTGCTTATTGTCTGTGTGACACTCTTATTTCAACAGACCTTCATTTCACTTGGGAATATCAAAAAAACTTCAGATGTCTTTTGTAAAGTAGATTAAATAGAAACATTTTGGCTTTGTATATATGTAACTTAATTACCTTGTTTAGAACTGACATGGAGTGAAAAAAAATTACTACAGAAGTATAGAAAATGTTTAGGTAGAAGTCAAGGGAAAGTTAGTCCTTACAGAACAAGTCTTTCTTTAATAAAGTACTGTCATTTTTAAAAACTCAGACATGGAAGATTTAAATTAGACTCTTAAAATGGCTCAGAAATAGTTGTTCTTTGGCCATCAGTGTAAGGCAAATAGTCAATGAATGGTTGACATCTTTGTGATCCTCTAATAAATCAAGACACTTACACATTTATATATTATGCGTGCTAAGTAACAAAATCCAGAAGAACATAGGAAAGTTCTTGCTGATCTTTGTCAACAAATATTATTATAACCTTTGTACTAAAAATCTAAAGAAACCAGATAATCTTCAAACTTATTTCAGCTGTTGTGCCTCTTTTTAAAATTTGAGCTTATTTTTGGCAGTGTTACAAACACATTATTTTGGGATTGATTGAATCTTACAGTAAAAGTAGGCATACAGAGTCTGTGCCTCCCAAAGTTTTCTGGTATTTTGTTTTCTTTCTAAGAACGGTAATAAAGGAGGTCACGTGCTCAGGAAGATGCTTAGGAATGGCATCCTATTTGCTTTTTTTTGGCCATAGTAAGAGACTGGTAAAAGAGACTACAGAGAATGGTGCTGAATTCTCTCCATTCTACTCTTGAATTGAAATTCTATGATGGTTTACCACTAGTAATCATATTTGTATGTACCATATTTCATTTCTGTCCTTACAGAGAGAGAAGTAGCAGTTTCTGACTGGTGCTCAATGAACTCACTAGGAAAATGAATATAAACTTCTTAAATATCATTAATATATTTATAGTCCAAAACAGTTTGTTATTTAGTAGAACTTACATACTTGCTGGTTTTTAGAGAACTATTTACCTGTAATAGAACAAAGTTAATATGTATGCCTGTTTACTAACTTTACATTTTTCTTTTAAGAATTATATGGATTATTTATCACGACTATATGAAAGGGAAATAAAAGATTTCTTTGAAGTTGCCAAGATCAAGATGACAGGCACAACCAGAGAAGGAAAAAAGTTTGGTAAGCTTCCAGGAGGCGCATATGTTGCTTTGAATCTTATTATTTGCTTATAGAATACTCATTACAACACATAAGGCAAATTTTATAATGGTGTAGAATTGTTTACTTCTGGCAAGGTAGAAGTTGGATGAAAAATACGATTGGTAAAACTTCTGATTTCCACAAGGCCGAAGTAGCACAACTGAAATCTTGTGAAATTGGTCAAGATAGAAGGATAAAATACAGTATTTCCAAGATTTCTCAGATTTTCACTTCTTAACAAACTACCAACCATATTTTATTACTTAACTATCCCACTTCTATTACTGGAACAGATTTGAAAAATCAACTCTTATAATTAAAGAAAGCTTGGGCAGCGTGTGTGTGTTCCTTCTGCTATTATTTCTGGGTTGATAAGTTTTGGGTGGATTTTGAAGAAGCTAGTTTTGATGCTAATTCTGCCTAAAGAAATGTGTATTTCATTGGGTTTTCAGTGGGATTTACCTATGTAGTCTGAGACTAGAAATCGTACTTTGTTAACTTGTAGGTCTTTCTGTTTAAGGGAGTATGTATTCCTGCTAGGATTAAATACTCTTGTGTGAGTATGGAAGTGCAGCTTTTAAAAAAATAACCTGAATAATTGGAAAGCAACAGTGATACAGGTGTATTTACATGTTGGCTATTCTACATTTTAAAGTGCACTGTTTCAGAACTTGTTTAAAATATTTGTATTTGCCACAGTTCACCAGTTTCCAAATTCTAAATTCAGAAATTATGTGCAGCTTTAACTAGTAAGTTCTGTCAAGCTTATTTTGGGTCCTGGACTTATGCTTTGAAGGTTGATGGTAGAGAACAGAAAAAAGTAATGAAAGGAAGAAAGCAGGAGAGTGGTGAGGCTTGGTTGAAGGAGGGGGAAACTGGAAAGATAAGTCTTGGCAAGTTGTTGGACATGGAGAACAAGTGGTGTCATAATGTGGTGTCAGAACAGTAAAATTCGTAAATCCTGAAAAGCTATCTCATTGCAAGAAAAAAACCCACTTTATCCTAATAGAAATTGATTTCTAAAACATTCTAAACACTTTATCTTGACACTTCTTTTGTGATTTGCATTTGTGAGGAGACAGTTTTTGTAGCAATTTCCTGTCTTCTGTAAAAGTTACGGAGTGATCAAGCACTTTGGAGAAAGAAGTCCTTCAATTCACCAGCATTAAGAGCTGCACCTTGAGAAGGCTTCTGTGGTGTATTTGTACAAATGTATTTATTTTGTAAGGGCTTATAATAGTGTGTAATTTCAAAGGCTTCTGTGTTGGAGGTAGTGGTTGTACTATTACTAGTTGCATGTTAATTCAAAATACATTGGTTCCTAACAGTAAACTTATTTAAGGAATAGTGTAGGTGCATAATGCTGCAGTTGTACTCGGACACTAAAGATGACCTGTTTCCAAGCTGTGTTGGTGTGTGTCCTTGCCTTTTTTTTGTGCTTTGGGAATAGCACTGCTATTTGAATGCCTCAAACGCAGGGGGGATGCTGGGAGAATTCTGGCATTCTGTGCTAGTGCAAGGTTCTTTGTCTGCATTTTTATGGCAAAAAAAAAATCTGGGTCGTGAGCATTCACACTTGTCTTAAGTAGTCTTTCCCCCCCCCCCCCCTCCTTCTTTTCTGATGAAGCCAAGACTTTGATACTTAAATACCATAAAATCAATGTGGGAAAGAGGGCTACTGCTGTCGTATATTTCTATGATGGGGCTTCTCAAAAGCCACTTTGGCTCCCCTGATTGTCCAGGGCCTGGTCTTTGCCTGTAGTTCTTCACATTCTGCAATACAGTCCTGTGCATTTGTAAATTGAGGACAATGAAGAAGTGGGACCAATGCATGGCAGATGCATATGCTGAATATATCAGGCCTAAACATTTTATTCAAAAACTGCCAAAACCCCCAAGGTCTAAAAACTAGGCTGGAATTAAAAATTTGCATTTGACATTATAATTGTCAGTAGTGTTGCCTACTTGAGAACATCTGGTATTTAAGACATGTTTGTGGCATTTAAAAGTATTTACTCATTTTCTATTACAATAGGTTCTGCTTGCCTGCTCCATTTTGAGGGGCTTGTAGCATCCATCCTCATCAAGATCTTTTTAATACCACATACTGCTTTTAGTGTATGTATGCAAATGCCTTTTACTGGTTAGGGATTCTCTGTTTACTACAAATGCCCATTTACTCTAAATTGCATATTGAAGTCCACTTGAGGAAACTGTTTTATTCTGCAAAAAACAGGAAAAATGAAAAAACATCTTGTAAATTTTTTACCGTATGTTGTTGTTTTCATCCTCTCCAAATTTGCAGTCATCAATTTTTGGTGCAACATGAATACAAAAGATGTATTCTCTATGTAAACATCCTGATTTGCAAACAACAGAAAGGTTAGCCAGTCTTACTGTTGATATGAATGGTTTTGCAGTATTGGCGTGTGTTTTTTAAATTGAAAAGGTGGACAATATCTCTGACTCAGTACAAAATTACATAAGTACATTTTAATTTCTTCATGTCTATTATTATGATGATTGATCATGGAAACTGAGTCTTTTGCAATATCAACTCTGACAAATAAAACCGTAATTTAACAGACTCCTCAGTTTGGGAGAATGTAAATACATGTTACCAAAAGTGTTTTTTGAACACACTATATAAGAAAAAATAAAGTTTAATACCTAGAAACTTACTCTGTTTTCCATGTAGCTTAGACACTGAATTTCTAGAATAGTACCTCTCCAACTAAATGTGTTTGCAATGTAGTTACTTGCTGCTTATAGTTCTCCGCATGTTTCTTTCCAGTTAGAGCTTAACTTGCATCTTGTGCATGGTTTGTGCAAACTGCATTTTAACTTGTCTTTGTCTTTGATGCTTGCAACCTAATCCATCCCAGCTACACTGCCTCGAAAAGAAAGTGCTGTCAAACAGGAAACTGAGAGTGAGTATAACGAGTTGCATTAGTTGGTATTGTCAATGCATGTGTGTCAATGTAAAGATGTAGTGCTGCATCATGGAAAAATGTACCTAACACCGAAGTACAGAACTCCATTCAGAATGAAATAAGCATTAGTATTGTTTTTGCAAAGCAAAAATGAAGCACATCTAAAATGGGCCAACATAGAAGTTGAGAAGTTTTGCAGGTAAAGGCAACATCTTTTGGTTTTTCCCATGCTACTAGTTGATATTAAAAATACGTTTGTGTCTGAGAGCTTGTAGTTTTCTGACTCTTCTAGTAGGTTGAGGTGACAACTTTCATTAGATCCGTAGACTTTGTCTTGTGTCCCTAGACTAGATACCGACATACCAGTTAAAAGCAGTCCTGCAAATTTCATTTAAATTTCTTTGTGGTTGAGATCTGAGAAGTTTATGTGGGGGATCAAATACTGATGATTTCTTGGTCTTTTTTGTTACTAGCTTTCTCCATACTGTTCTAATGCTTCTGAAAATTTGGGAAAAAATAAAAAGATATGCTCCTCACCTAGGAGAAGGCCCCACAATATCAGGAAGAAATGTCTGAATGTGAATTGTGATCAAAATGAGGGGAAGTATTAGTAGTAGAGTCACTATGGGATTGTAGATCCAGCAAAATAGCTGGAGCAAACTATGTAGACAAAAGGATGTTAACAGCAGAAGGATCAAGTTCAAGATGAAAAAGTGCCTCTGTGTATATAAAGCTTTTTAATTTTTGCCCTTTTGTGGGTTAAGTTTTCTGCTTGTGGCAGCCTTTGCCCAAAGTACATTCACAAAGATCATAACTGGTCTTTGCTTCCAAGTATTTAAGGAGAGTATCTATCACAGCGTTCCTGTATTTCACGGTTTTGTTCCTTCTATACCTTTTTCTCTACTTTAGAGGGCTTATATAGCTACATTGTACTTGGAACTTGCTGGAGTATGTCAGTTACCTTGTAATGAGAAAAGAATGCGTTTATAGCAAAAGCATTTGCAGCTTAGACAAAAATTGAGTTGTTTGATCTCAGTATAGGACTACTAGCAACTCTTGATCTCATACATTCTGTAAGGAACCTGTTCTTGAGTATTTTATTCTGCCTTTGCTTCCCTCCTTCATAGTGTCTTTTATTTCACAGGTCTTCATGGAAGTTCTGGAAAATTGACTGGGTCTACTTCTAGCCTAAATAAACTCTCTGTTCAGAGTTCAGGAAACCGTAGGTCTCAGTCATCCTCGCTGCTGGATATGGGAAACATGTCTGCCTCTGACCTTGATGTAGCTGATAGAACAAAATTTGATAAGGTAAAGCCAAAATGTTGCATAGGATTCTTGCTTAGTTTTGTATCAGAAGCGTCTTACATGTCCTTCTTGTATAGTTTAAAAATCTATACTGTTTAAATCTTAATACATGCCAATTTCAAATTCTGTATGCACCTAATAAAGACAGTTTCAAAGAAACACATAGATCAGAGTATTATTCTCTGATTATAAGATTCCATTTAGTTCCTTTATGTTGAGTGTGATCTTTAAAGAACATCAATCAAAAAATTATCTATTAAGTTTAAGCCCAGTATGCCTTTTTAAGCAAATAGGAATTGAATACATAGATTCTTCAACTGTTTTTATTTTTCTCAGTACAAATGTTCATGTGTTGTGTTGCATTTTGCCAGTATGTAAGCAAAATGAAAGATAAGAAAGCATAATCTTCTCTTAGCCAGGACATGAGCGTGACCCTAAAATTTATTTATACTGATTTCACATCAAGGTTACCATCAGTTTTCAGCTTTAACCAATGGCACTAAAGTTATTGGAATGTCCTCAACATCTGTTTAAAAACCTGCTGTCCTCAGCATCTGGTGGCTTGGGTTTTTTTCGTGAACCTTTAGAAGTGACAATACTGTTCACTTCTTGTGGAATTAACTCCTCAGTACTGTGGAGGGAAAAGGTGCTGTTACCAGAGTGAGTGATAAAAGTAATTTTCCTGTTCTCTATTGAATTATTTGATGAAGACGAGTGTTTTTCTGACATCTTCAAATCCTTGCTCAGTCTTTTTCTGGGAGGAAATATTGTGTGCCTGGAACCATATGAAGTTATTACACACCTGTAGCAGCAACTTGTCTAGAATTAAAGTGATAGCTTTTAAAAACAGTTTTATATAAGTATTGTGCTAAATTTTTCAATTTATTCTTTTATCTCACACCCACTGGGGACATGTGAGTGTAACTAATATATACAGAGTTGAAAGCTATTGAGCTGCCTTAGTAGTTTTTTTTCAATTTTGTTTTCCCATGGGAATTTTCCATAGCGTGGATTTACTGTATGGCTTGATTGGTTTCATTTATGTATATTATTGCGTGTCTTAATCCTTAAATACTTGTGCAGAAAATTGTGTTGTGTGAAAATGACAAATTAGAAGTATGTCTAACACCTGACTTACAATTTCAGTAGTTTTTATTAATAAAATTAAATTATTTTAATGAATTATTGTGAAAACAGTGTTTCATTTTAGATTAAACCTAAAAATCATGATGAATACTTCTATTTCAGTACAAAACCTGCTCCCGGTTTCTGTAGCAGCTATGTAGAAACTTTTTCTGCAGAGCAGGTAAACCGTGTATGTAGAGGATAACAGTTTTTCTTCCCTGAGGTGCTTAATTTTGTCTCCTTCCTCTCAGCAGCCCAGGCAGAAAAGAGGGTGGCAGAACCCATGACTTCCTGTCGCAATGCAAATGTTTTCACTATAGCACTGCAGTCCTTCCTCAGGCTGTGACTAGAAACCTAGTTGTGGAAAAAGACAGATTTTTCTTTTTGTCCCCCAATGTTACATGGATGAGTAAGGACCATGTTGAAGATGCAGCTGTCACTTTTAAAGATACAAGTACAAGCTGTTTCCATTTCTCTTAAGTAGAAATAAGCCTTCTAAAGCTTATTGAAGATAGAAAATATACCATCCTATGCAACAAACTACTAAAATTAGTATTACAAACTGCTCATAGTACTTAGTGTGTTGATAAAATATTTGGCTTTCTTTAGATTTTCGAGCAAGTATTAAGTGAACTAGAGCCTCTGTGTCTGGCAGAACAGGACTTCATTAGTAAATTTTTCAAACTACAGCAACATCAGAGCATCTCGGGAACAACGGTATGACTTTATTCTCTCACTCAAGTAAAAAGTACTGAATAGGGCCTCATAAGAGACATAAAAGACAACTTCTGAATTTATCTGGCAGTTATGTGATCCAGGTGATGAATTTGTTTTTCTCCATTAGCTGGCAGAATCTTTATTTTTGGTTGACCAATACAAAATCTATTAAATAAGAACTGACATGCTTCTTCTGCCATGGCTTTGTTTCCACATGAGTTCTTCATCATGCTACGTAGGAAGGCAATGGGGGCTAACTGTGGATAGCATTGTATTTGGTGGAACATGACCAGAAAACTACTAGAACCTTGCAAACCACTGTATTTGCTACTTTGGGGAGCGGGTGAAGCTGATAGTTACGTTGGTTTTGTCAAATATACCTATCACTTAAATATAGAATTGGAGACAAGCTTTCAGCTTCCTTTATATACATTTGTTGTTCTTACAGAATGAAGCGGAGGAAATGGATGGAGGGGCTTTAGTTCGTTCATACACTTCCGGTGTTGCACAAACAATATCATCTGAGTATGTGCTGCTGTTGTTTATAACTGATTCTTAAGCCTACATGTGAATTTATTTGGCGTATAAAACTATTTTCTCTATAATCAGAAATTGTTCCCTTTTAGTGAAAGTGAATAGTGAACTCTTAATTTGTACCTAAACACTGAATGTATTAGTAAATATAAAAACTTCTGTATATAGGATGGATGTTTCTGTCTGTAGTAGTATAAAAAAAGATGCTTAATTCTCTAATAGTTGTCAAAGTGAAACTAGCCACCGTAGTATGTAAAATATGCGTTGGAAAATGTGTTTAGCGAAGTTCTGAATTTCACTGGGTGGCAGCCTCCATGCAGGAAATGCTTTTTGGAATAGTTTATACCTGTGACTATTGATATTTTTTTTTTCTTTTTTACTGTGTGGCACTGGCATTTCTTCCCTTAGTAGGAGTCTGAAAAACACGGGACTTGTTGAATGCAAATGAGACTACTATAGCAAATAAATGTATCCTAAAAATGTTATCAAAGAGCGTGTAAAATAGCCTAGTAAACTGTCAGAGTAATATTTTTATCTTGTGCGTTTTCAATAGGAAGGACATGATCCGACAAATGATGACAAAAATATTTCGTTGTATTGAACCTGAGCTGAATAATCTTATAGCGCTGGGGGACAAGATTGATAGCTTTAATTCCCTTTATATGTTAGTTAAGATGAGTCATCATGTATGGACAGCACAAAATGTGGACCCAGCTTCCTTTCTCAGCACAACGCTTGGAAATGTTTTGGTGACTGTCAAAAGGAACTTTGATAAATGCATTGTAAGTTCTTCAGTTATTCTGATTAAGCTAACTATAATATTATAGGAAGCCCACTCCTGCCAAGTTTGATTTTGCATTTCTTTATAGTTAATTTTGTTGCTTTTAATTGGAAGTGAAAATGAGTAACTGTATTGTTCCCAAAGGCCAAACCTTCAAAAAAGATAAACAATTCGGTGGTTGTCTCTCCATTCCAGTTTTCTTCAATAATTAGCTATTTGTAACAAATATGGCCACTCATTCACTGCTATAAGCTAGCTGACATTTTTAGTTGTTTGTTTAAACTTGTACTCTTACTGAGATTACTGAAGTTAGTCAAGTAAACTATAGCTCTCTGCCTTTTTTACTTAACAAAAGAAAACCTCATGGACTTATGAGGTTTTGCTTTTCTCCTTTGAGCATAATGTGCCAAATAGACATCTCTTCCATGTATTCAGTTATTTCTATCTTACCTCTAACAAAAACTTGGTTTAGCTAAAATGGCAAATCTTTTGGCAGCAGCAGAGGCAGCTTCTACTGCCAGAAACTTCCTTTTGCTAATACAGTATGACCATTATATGCAATATGGCAAGTTCAGTGAAAACATAGTTGCTGGTATAACTTTTTTGTTATTGTCTGAAATCTAATTTGACTCTAGGCCAACATAAGAAGACTGACCATTCTTGATCAGTTTAATGCTTAAAATATTTTGAAACTTTTTTTTTTCAATTATACTCAGAAATAAAATGTCAGTAGAAGATTAAAGAAACTTCCTTTAGCAAAAGGAATTGCTAGCTTGACTGAATCAGAAAAGTGAAGTCCCTTGTTAGATTATACAATTAAAATTGTTAATTGCCTCTGGTGGATAAGTTTGGGATCTTTTTCTTGGTGGTTTTTTTTTCTTAATACTAAGTAAGTAAACAAAGGAGAATAAAAGCTGGAAGCTTTTACTTGCCCATCTTCATTTTTTTCTTTCCAATTATTTTATTTCTTAAGTTATTGAGGGCAAAAAGGGAGGCATACTAATGGAAAGGTAAAATTACTTCCATGCTTGAATAAATGTCAATTTTTCAGTATGTTTGAGTTTTTCTTTTCTTTTACTAGTTGTTACATGGTCTGGAGTCATATATTAGAGGCTAACAGCTGTTCTTGTTTCAAATTTAAGAGTAATCAAATGAAGCAGATGGATGAAGTCAAAATCTCCAAGAAGAGTAAAGTTGGGATCCTTCCGTTTGTTGCTGAATTTGAAGAGTTTGCAGCCCTTGCTGAATCGATTTTCAAAAATGCAGAACGACGAGGAGATCTTGATAAAGCCTACATAAAACTTATTAGAGCTGTTTTTGTCAGTGGTGGGTCTTCTGAGTTTGTCATAGTTACTAAAATGATTGTTTCCTCCTATTTATACATAATTTTGCTCCAAGCAACAGATTTTTCTATTTTTTTAAGACTCTCTATTGCAAGCCCTGTGACCAATATTGTGCTGAAATTTTGGTTATCTCTGTTACCAGTAGGAGAGCAAGTATAGACCTTTTGATTGTATTACACTTTTTAAGAGCAAACGGTAGGTATTTCCCTTTGTACATACCTGTAAAGTAACCTTCCGTTACGACCAAGGGAAGTAGTTAAGACTCTAGAGGGAGGGAGGAGATGGCAGCAACACAACATGCTCAGTCTGAAGTGGTTTCCTGTCTGTTCTCCCCCAGTGTGTCTTAAATGAGGAGATGAATCGGTATGAGGATCCCTGGCATTTGGCTCTAATACTGTTCATCCTCAGAGCCTCGTCTGAAATAAATCACTTGAGTTCTGGTTATGAATTTGAACCTTTTTTGGCAGATCAGGTCCTTTGTGTCCTAGCCTGACACAGCAGAACGTTTCTCCAGTCCTCCCTATTTTCCCAGCTATGGTCTGGAAAAACAGCAGCAACACCCTTGTTCTACTGGTTTTATTTAACATTTAACAAAAAAGGTGGGAGGAAGATATGCAAGCCAATGAACTCTGGAAAAATTGTCCTTCCCTTTTAAAATGGAGAGGACACAGATGGATGACCTCTCCATGCTGATTTACCTGCAGACTTTCAAACAACTCCACCTATAGTAGTTCCCGACCACTGAGACTTACCTCTTCTTTAGGGGAAGGTTGGACAAGAGGAGACAGTAGAAGCAATAAAGTTAGTTTGAGGAAATTGCAACATAGTAGTCCTGAACATATTATGAAATTGTGAAGAGACGTTACTTCATAGTACAGTGGACTAGAGTCCATATGTAGTCAGCAGGAGCATCCCAGCTGGTAGGACAGTAAATTTGAGAAAGTTTGATTGCACCAACTTTTCTGACCTTAAGAATTTACTTAAGTGCTAAAACTAAGCAAACACCAGTAGACAGGCAAAACTATGCAATAACTAGAGTAGGAAGAATTTAGAAAAGCGTGTTTTAAAAGGGTTTCACAATGATGCCAGTCAAACACTGAAGAAGAAACAAAATCTGTTTCAGACCAGTACAGAGCAAACTTAAAGAACAAAGATTTATGATGGGGGAGGATAAGGGATAGAAGTAAAGAATGAAGATGAAACAGTTAAAATTATGTACAAAATCCATGCAAGCAGTATGTTTAATGCAGTAGGATATTAAAATCACAAGTGATGTTTGAAATGGGTCAGAAAGATGTAGTACTTCAGGCAGAATTGGGGGGTAGGGGTGTAGAAAATTATACGGGAAGCACCTAATTGGCAGTAGCAGACTTTTCCTACTTGGCAGTTCAGTGTTCTGACCGTAATGATTTTGCGATCTTTATTGATATTCTGGTGCCCATGGTCACTTTCATGGTGGGCATCCTGGTAGTCTTGGCAAAATGATTAATGGGTAAAGATGCATAAACACTTAATTGCACTTTTGGTTGAAGCCATCTTCTTCCAGCCTGCTTTTAGGTGCAATAAGAGAGTGATAGGTAGACTGTCTTTGCCTGCCCTACTTTTTTTTTTGAGGAGGATGAAAGTAAGAGACCTATGTGCAGGATTATCCGGTTTTATTATTAAATTTGGGGATCAACACTAACTTTGACTGTAAAACTAATAAGCAAAAATTGAGAGACTGAGAAGTATATTTTTTTAAAAAAACACCACCTTATTGAGGATTTTTGTTCTAGCAAAGAGGGGAATCAATTTTCTTTGATTTTTCTTAAATTGTTTAAGAAATAGATTTTTCTTAAATAGTTCTATCGTGAAATTTATTAGGGGTAATGAAAGCATGCTTGTAAGGCTCCACAGAATGTGGGTTGTTTCTCATGTAGGTAAATGGTACCATATGTAGTCACTATTTTATATCTTTTTATAAGTGACTTTTAATAGGCATACAAATTTTCATGGTCTTAGGGCCTGTACATATCTGTTACTACTTTTGAAGGCTCTCAGATACTGATTTATTTAGTGGCAATTATGACAATCACTCACACAAATGGCTATTGACGTAAAATCCCGAATTCCTTTTCTGACAGTATTATGGTTGTTGGTTATGTTTTTCTGAATTTGTTTGTCTGTTGGTATTTTAAGTATTTTGCTTGCTTTTTGTTTCAGTTGAGAAAGTAGCTAATGAAAGCCAGAAAACACCCAGAGATGTGGTCATGATGGAGAACTTCCATCATATTTTTGCAACACTTTCTCGCTTGAAAATTTCTTGTCTAGAGGCTGAGAAAAAAGAAGCCAAACAGAAATACACTGATCATCTTCAGTCTTATGTAATCTACTCACTTGGACAGCCTCTTGAGAAATTAAATGTAAGTGTATTTGAGTTTATATATGTTTAAATGGTACAGAGTAGTCTTTCTCAAGTGTTTAGTCAGTACTATCAGATCTCTTTTACACTGCACCTATCCTAATATCTGTTTTATTATTTTAGACTTGAGCATGCCTGGCAAGAGTACTCTACTCATGAGGGTAACAGTCTTGGATGAAAACAACAAAATTTTTGATGGCAGTTGACACTACTGACTAAACATCAGTTGTGTCTTAAGCAAATGGTTCTGAGGAAGGAAAAAGCAAGGGGAAAATAATCAGGAGCTTTGAGACAATTTTCCCCACCTCAACTGCGGAGAAAATTACTGTAGTTTCTGAACTGTTCAACAGTAAAAGTTTTAGGGAAGTTCCATATGTCTGAAGTTGAACTAAGCATTAAACTGCTGACAGGTTCACGCTTAGTTCTGCCCACTGAATGTTTCTGTTCATTGCTTTTTCTATAAGCAGGATTTCAGCCACTCACTCTCTGAAAAGTCTAAGATGTATTCTCTTCTTGAAAATTAAAATGCTTCGTTGCTGCTTCCTGCTTGTTGTGGGTTGATGCTGACCAGCACTTAAGCTGTCACGTAATTAACTGCTTGCTCACTCCCCACTCTGCAGGCAGGATGGGAGGAGAATAGGAAGAGCAAAAGTGAGAAAACATGGGGGTGGGAGGTAAGGACAGTTTCATCAGTGAAGGGGAGAGAGAGAGGAAGAAAAATAAAGTGATGCAAAGGCAGGCAGGCACTACCTCCCACAAGCAGGCTGATGCCTAGCCAGTTCAGAGCAACATCGAATTTGAAGACAAACAACGCCCCTGCCCATTCCTTTAACCCTAATGTTTATAGCTGAACATGATGTTACATGCTGTGGAATACCCTTTGGCCAAGTTTGGGGGAATAATCATTCGTGTGCATACTCAGGTACTGCCAAGTCCTTCCCAGTTCTCAAAAACTTCAAAGAGTAGAAGCTGTCACAAGTAAGATTTAAGAGTTCAGTATGCCAACTTTACCTGCTGTGGAGCCCTCAGTATAGAAGCACTTCACCAGAAGAGACAAAAAGAGTCTCCATAAAAACAGGAGGAGGAGAAAACTGAACAGATAAAAGAATTTATCTTTTATATTCAGAATATTATGGTTACGGTTGGTTATGGTTATTCAGAATATTATGGTTAGGGAGCGCTGTATTGTTGGGCTGTGCTTTAATGTTTAAGGCTGAGCGCTACTTCATGCTCAATTAAAAAAAATGGGGGGGAGCACACAACAGTTGTCAAGTAGAACCAAGACTTAATTTGACAAGCATATGTATAGTTAATCAGTTTAGATTTCTGATAATCATTAATGCTGTTATTGTGCGTTAGCATTATTGTGCGTTCAGCAATAACCAAAACTTTTGTGTGTTATCAGCCCTGTTTTCACCACAAATCTAAAACACCGCTCCATATGGGCTGCTGTGAAGAAAATTAACTCCATCTTGGCCAGACCCAGTGCACTGTTTCAAATGATGTTGTGGCTTTACATGCATGTTCATAGGTGTACTATCCATTTTTATTACGTTGAGCCAGCTGGTGTGGGGCAGTGAGAAGAGAGGGCAATTATGAACAAATATAGCTGTAATTATGGTTTAAGTAGAGAAATTCCTATTCAGGTGCTTACACAGTTTATCTGAAAGATCCCGTATTTTCCCAGGTTATTGGCCTCATTAATTGAGGATTTTGAGGCTGATTCAGTATTAGCTATAAGGTTGCAAAAAATAGCTTGATTGCTTCTGGAAATGATTCAGTCTTATGCTAGTACTTACGGAGCACTGTATTGTTGGGCTGTGCTTTAATGTTTAAGGCTGAGCGCTACTTCATGCTCAATTAAAAAAAATGGGGGGAACACACAACAGTTGTCAGGTAGAACCAAGACTTAATTTGACAAGCATACGTATAGTTAATCAGTTTAGATTTCTGATAATCATTAATGCTGTTACTGTGCGTTAGCATTTTTTTGAAGGTGTTGAAGCTCGTGTGGCACAAGGTATACGAGAAGAAGAAGTAAGCTATCAACTGGCTTTTAATAAACAAGAGCTTCGTAAAGTTATAAAGGAATATCCCGGTAAGGAAGTGAAGAAGGGATTGGATAATCTCTACAAGAAGGTAGATAAGCATCTCTGTGAAGAAGAAAACTTACTTCAGGTAAACTAAATCATGGCTTAAAAACCTTGTAATGTTTACAGAAAGGCTTTTTATTATTGCTTTTTTATATGTATCCTGTGAGAAGTGCCTAGCTTCAGCGTAACTGTGAAAACCCATGAATTATAAAAAATTCCACTCTGATTCTATTTGTCGTAACGTTGATTTGAATTGTGGTAGTAGAGGTAAGAGTTCAGAAAGAAACTCTCTTTATGATTTCCTAGCTGACCATTAATGGGTGATCTCTGTTCTGCAAAATATACTGGAAGTAGAGAACTAGATTTAAATGAACCGTTAACCTGATAGGAAATTTAGCTGGTACACTATGCCAGAATATACTTTCAATTACACCTGTTCTGATAGTTTTATTATCTAAGTTTTTTCTTATATGCTGTAAACTTTCTCACTGGAGTAAATTATAAGTAGATTTAAGAGTTAAGTATGTATTAACAGCTTTTTAAAGTCTGAAATGGCAATTAGTAGCACTGTTCTGGTTCGGACTGTTTTTTTTTAATTTTTTTAAGACAAAAGCAATACCTTTTTTAGGGCAACTTCCTCATCATCTTTACTATGTTCTGCTTTGCAGATTTGGTAGGAGTCACATAAACATTAAAGATCTTAAACTTAATGGGTAAAAAACTTCAATCATGTTTTTTTAATGCAGCAACTCAATGTACTGAACTTTGTTGTTAGCAAGCTGTAGTTCTAAGATGACATCTGAACTGAGAATCAACTAATAAGCCAATGTTTTGTAGTTCATGTATAGTGTACTGTGCCAGTTCACATTTCCTAAAGTTTACTTTCTTTGGCAGGTTGTGTGGCATTCCATGCAAGATGAGTTTATACGACAATACAAGCACTTTGAAGGGCTGATAGCTCGCTGCTATCCTGGATCAGGAATTACTATGGAATTCACTATACAGGATATTTTAGACTACTGCTCCAGTATTGCACAGTCTCATTAAGTTCTTGAAAGGGAAAGAGAAGCTAGAAAAGTTTGTGCCTGCGTATAAGGGAATCAAACACTATAAATGCTATTTGTTTTTACAATGTGGATTTCTATGTGCATGTGTAGTTAACTGCCATATATGTCAAGTTACACTCCTGCTTCAAATATCTTTCAGAGCAAAATGAAACCTTAGGGGATTTGTTGCTCTTCTGCTGGGTTGAAGTACTGTTTGAAAGCATTAATTCTGTGAAACACTTTGGATATAGTTTTCCCTTTCCCTAATATTCTTACACTTTTATTTATAATCCCTTCTCTAGCTAAAAGCAGTAAGCACTACCTTCATAGTATGTAAAAAGGATACTACTGTTTTCACTAGTATTGTGCATCTTGGAAATTATATAAGCATTAAAGACTATCAAATCGTTCCATAGCTTCTTGAACGAGAAAGGCGATGTGGAACATAATGCAGTGGGAATACTGAATTTGTCTTCTGAGATGTAATGTGATTATGGCTATAATTCTTAATAAAACTGTGTTCATCATATTCTTTATTTCTATGGAATGTTGTTTCAAAAAGGTGAAAATGCAGAGTTATTTCCATTGTTTTGTCTCTGGACATTGAAGTAGAATTGCCCTATTTCTCAACAATATTTCTCTCCCCCTCCTTTTAGTAAGTATGATGTAGCATCAGTATACTCCCACATCATGTAACCCGTTCGTTCTCCTGGAGCTTCAGCTGCCTGTGATTCAGGACCTAGCTTTTCTGTACAGCTTGAGGAAATTCCCAAGTTGTTGGATAGAGCTGAGGTGTATATAGAATAGAAACAGGTACAATAAAGATAAACATGTAGACAGAGGTAAGATTTTGTTTTTGGAGATGCAGATGCAAGAATAAAAACCAACAGTATTACGAAGGTGAATGTTACAAAACTCAGAAGGAAATCTAACCTGCTAGATGCCAGCTTGGCAATGCTGAGAGACACTTGGATTTAGGTGAGCATAGTAACATGTATTATAGATCACTAAATCCTACTTGTCTTTTGTTTACTACCAAAATACTTGATCCAATTGTATATGACCTGCTTACGGTCTTTGCATGTGACAACAGGTAGCCAAACTAACACCAAGGGGTGGTGTAAAGGTTACACTTGTCCCTGGGGATCCATTACTCAATGCGCAGCGCCAACTCACACAGAATCGAGGTGTTTCTCTCTTTTTATTCTAGTTTGCACAAAGTAGGGAGCTAGGTGGTAATGCACAAAAACTAGCTCACCTCTTAACACATAGTTAAACCTTTTATACGCTTTGAGCCGTTGTTTACAATTGGGTTTAGTCACACATAGTTCTCATGGGTTCTTACATGCCTTGTCTCCATCAAAAGGCACAGCATTTCCGTTTTCCCACCTGGCATGTTCTGTGGTAGGGGGCTTTGTTAGTAGGGGGCTTTCTTTGCTCAAGGTGGATCTTTTTAGCGTGCTGATTAGGATGGCTCACATGTAGTTCAAGTAATTTTCTGTTTAGTCTCATTAATCATTTGGTTTTCTTGAGCTTTTCTTGTTATTTCTTAGATTGACATTTTACGGTGTCTGTTCCTTCCCCCAAGGCCATGCTCCACCGTTTCTAAGGATTAACTTTTTCAAATTTTGTTTTTCATTACAGATATTTACATATATATTGTGTAAATTTCAAGTTAGGTGACAGAAACTTCCTGGCTTTCTATTAATCGTGCATCTGCGAGCCGGTCGACTGCACACGAAGTGTAATTCCCTTCGGTATATACAGACAGCTTACAGAAGAGGACTGCCGCTCACTGTGGCGTCAGACGCTGCAATCCCTGAAGTCTGGCCATAGCGACTACGCGGCAGGGCGCGACACTACAGGCAGTAAGCGCAAGTCAGGCCCTCTGGGCAAGGGCCGCCAGCGGCGGTAAC
>JAVJGI010000001.1:59592715-59635794 GCA_035590275.1 Ibycter americanus
GGGCGGGCGGCGGCGGCGCTCAGCGGCTGGCTTAGGCTCCCGCCGTCCCGGCAGCGGCCGCTGTGGCAGCCCGGAGGACGGCGGGGCTCTGGGCTGCGTCCGCCCGTTGTGCTCCTGGGTAGCGCAGGGTGGCCCGGGCAGCCTCCGCCAGCGTCTGGCCTACGCGCCCGCCTCCGTTCCCTCGGCGCTCTGCAGCCCCCCTCCCCCGCCGGAGCGGCACCTCACTGAAACGTCTTGGCTCCCCCTCAGTGGCTCGCCCGGCAAGAATTTGCTTTTGACGGTATGTCTGGTAAGACCGACTCGGCGGGAGGGTGGAAAAGTAAAAATAAACCTGTTTAACAAGGGACTGATTGGCTCTCTGTAGGTATAGACTGGGGTTGCTGAAAGGTCTGTCAAGCTTCCAGTTCAGGGGGAGAGGTGACGAGCAGGCTCATAGTCGGTAGGGGTTTCTTGTACTGCGGTGTAAACTTAGAGGTTTTGGTGACTCTGTAAAGAAGAAATCTGTTTTTTTAGAGCGTGTGTTGTCTTTCTATTGGCAAAGTGGCAACGCTTCATAGCAAACGTGGTGTGCGAATATCTAGTCAGAAGTGAACTTCCAGCAAATCATCTTGGAAACGGACTGTGCCAAAACAAGTGCAGGCTCATTCAGTGCATCTTGAAAATGATGTTGCAGGAACAGCATTCCGCAAATGGCCTTCAGTGTCCATGGACTGTATAGAGGTGTGTTTTAGCATTACTGTAGTCAAATGGTTGGTCCACTGTGTGCCTTTTTTACCTGCATAAAAACAAAACCAGCTTTTTATAGCAGAATGAGGTACGTAACCAGTAATTACGTGACAGGAACAGATGTTTTGTAAACATTTCACACACACAGCCCCCAGAAATAACAGCCTTTGTCATGTCTGTTCTGATGAATGAAAACCACATTTTGGAATTTCCCAGAACTGCGACTGGAAACTCCAGTTCGTAATTGTCTTTAGTGTTATTGTTATAGACTCAATAAAAAAAAGTGATTTCATAGCATATAAATTTGTGCTAATTTCTTTGTGTTCTGTTGTCAGCTGTGTGGTTTTATCTTTCTGCCACAGGCTCAGTGACCGTATTATGTTTTCCATGGCCAAGATAAAAAAGCAGACAAAGATGTATTATTAAACTTTCTTATTGATAATACATGTATTGCATCTGGAAGAGTTTTTAACCTATATTCACCATGAATTTTGCTGCATTGTTTTCAGACTTTCGAAAGAAGGGCTTCAATGTGCTAAAGCTTTTCTGTTCCATATTCCACCTGTAATGGTTAGTTTAATACCTGTTAACCTTGCTGCTTTCATACAATTTTATGCAAAATGATTCTGTACTTACAGCCTGAAGGAACTGGATTTGAAGTTCCATTACTGCCTATCTTTCATGTCAGTGTTCAATTTTGGTTGTTGGTGACTTAGAACAATAGGGAACAGTTCAGAGCTGCTATATATGTCTATTTCATAAACACGTAGGCCTTCAAAAGAGGGCTCACAACCATCTAGGCACGTCACAAAATGAAGCACTTGAAAGTTGTCATCTCTAGCAGTCTTCATGAACAAAGGAGGAACAAAAATATGAGGCTGTTAGCTCTGAATATCTCTTCTGTGAATAACTGAAAGATGCAGTCATTTAGACATCTTGATAAATCCTTCTCTGGAAATGCCTGATTTAAAGTACTATTTAATTTTCCCTTTTTGTTTGTTTATCTGATTTTCTGTTTTTCATCTAAAATGAAAATTATATTTTCTTCCTAGCAGCACTAAATCACATTAAATAATTAGATAATTAATGATGTGAACTATTTATGCGGCTAATGTAGCCTATCTCATGGGAAATACCGAAGTTGTTAAGAGTGCTTTCCAGTACTCTTCAAATTTACAGACAAATCTAGTTAAGTTCAGCATACCTTTCAGCATAACTCAGTCATGGCTCACAAGGCTATTAAGTTTCTTTAGAGAAAAGGATATTCTGGATTGAGTTGACTGGGTGAGAATGATGTAGAACACTTGGATTTCCAAAAAGCTTTTGAGAAGGTTCCTTACCAAAGGCTTTTAAGAAAGCAGGTCTGTCAGAAACTGAGAAAAGGTCATTTAATAGCTCACTACCCTCTTAAAGGGTAGAATGGTACTACCTTACAGTGGATGTGCAGAATATTTTCTGCTGTTTAACTCTGATCGGTGATCTGAAAGAATGGGTTAAACTATGACAGACAGAATTTACTCATTATATGGATATGTTAAGAGCAGTCCCAAGGGTTGCAGAAGAGTATTACTGGACTGAGTAATAAAGTGGAAGTTAAGGAACAGTGTTAATAAAGGTAAAGTAATACACGTCATGGGCTCTGAAGTGGCAGTTATTGCTCAGAAAAAGAGATGTTAGTGTCGCTGTGAATGCATCTAATTGATGCTTTAGAGCAATCAGAAAGGCAAATGTTAAGTTAGGAATTGTGAATACTGAAGACTACAACAAAGAATCTATGGCTGCTTGGAGCAATCTCAGTCTCAGGAAAAAGCATGGAAAAGGGACACGTTGTACAAGTTACTAGAAAATTTTGTAAAACAGATTTGCTAGAGATGCCATCATGACTAAATGAAAGCATGAATAAGGAATGATTATTTAGTATGTCTTACAGTAAAAAGAAAAAAAGGGAGTAGGGGGGACACCCATGAATTTCTGATATGCTTTTCCAGACATACAGTTAAAACCAGGAATTCATTGCCACAGGCTCCTTTGATGTAAAAGTGCAAAAGACTGAAGAAAACAATTAAACATGTGAAAGAAAGGTCTATCAGGTACTATTATAATGATTGAAGTTCAACATTAGGCCCATCGAGTCCCTGCACTATAGGCTTATAGAAAGAGAAGGTACGTAGGAGTAAGATTTGGCTCGTGGGTTTTGTTTTTACACTCTTGTTGTGGCAACTGTCAGAGACATGGGGTATGGGGTCAGGCTGATTTTGGATTCAACTGAATCAATACAGCAGTTCGTATATTCATTTTTTCTTTATGGAGCCCCAAGTTTTCCTGATGGAGAAGATACTAGATACTAGTTGTCATTATTAGATGACTACTAATAATTAGATGACTAATAATGACTAGATGTCATTATTAGACTACTGATAGACTTTAAGATTAGGATATCAGATTTATGCTATGGTTGTCTGTAATGACAGAGGTCTGGAATTACTGACACACAATTTCTTTCCAACAACGAGTGTACAAGGATTATTGTCTTTGAAGACTTTAATATTTGGGTTAAGCTGTCTGAAATAATGCCCCCAATTATTATTCTTACTTTCATTTCTGGATATTATGTATACCTATACTCTCACTACTCATTTCCTGGGCTAATTCTGGCTCAGATGTGGCTCTAGGGAATGTAAGATACTAGCTTTTCTTGTTTGGTTCTGGTGGCAATAATGTCTTGAATTAAAAATTCCCAGTCTTTAGGAAGGAGAGTGATTCTACCAGAAAGCTGTTGATACCTCTCAATATTGGAGTAAGTTTTGGTAACTACACCTCATTTAAACATCCATTGCAATGATTTAGCAAGATCCTGTATACGTCCTGGCCACAGTTGCTGGAGTGCTAACATCTGTCCATTTATTTTCTCCACAGTTACTGTAGGAAAACTTATTCCTTAATGAGCTGTGATACAGTTTTGTTCTTGATGTTTCTTCTGTTAAATTTTCTCAATGTGATTAGCGGAAAAATCCTTTCTCTTTCCAAAACACAAGCCTGATGAATGATTTAAAATGAATTTAATCTTTTTAACTGATACAGTTGTTCTTAAGGAGAAGATGAGCTCAAGAGTTATCGGCTTACTTCTGTGACAATATAAGATGTATTCCTGAGACTAAATTTAAACATAGTAACACAATCATGGTTTTCCTGAATTCAACACAAAATCCTCAACATTAATGCAGAAATACCAAGGTCTCATCACTTCTAGCTTTAATCTTTGGCTGCCAAGAGAGAATGAAGAGCATTTAGTACACATTGGTACGTTGACAGTTAGCATTCAGTGGAAGGAAGCGCACCTCCTCCGCCGTCAACATCCCAGTACAATATGTAAAGGATTGTTCTCCATGCCGTTGCTTATTTAATACTGCAATATCCTGAACCTCTCCAAACAAATATTTTGGCAGTACTTGGAACAGATGCTGTGCTCAGAAGATTGGTGATTTTCTCTCATCTGTGGAGCAGTACCTGGCAACCACAGTCCCATTGCTAGACTTATTTGTAGTGTTTTGGTACAATGAGATTAAATCTTACTTTCCAGCTTCAGACATGAGAGAAACTTGCATTTATTATTAATAAATAATTTTACTTTCAAATACCTGCATGTGTTTGTTTAATATCTTTTTAAGATTGGGGGGTTTGTGAAACAGCACGGTTTAAATAACATCTATATTCTATCCCCTTTATATGAGATGCAAACAATGCTTCTTCAGATAGGTAGTTTGACTGCTGAGGTGTTTGCAGCCAGTAGGTTAATACTGAAACTTCTGAAGAAATGTGAGGGAAAATGTTTTACAGAAATAACTATTTTTCAAAAATATTTCTAACTATTGAAGAGATGTTTTCACATATTGAGGAGCATCAACTTTAGCATTCCATTTCTTTTCTCGTTCTATTCCTAAACCCAGAAGGACATAACAACATAAAAATTCTACCTCCCTCAAAGGTACATGGCAAAACCAAAATTCTCATCTGATTTCAGATACAGTAGTGTTGATCCAGCCCCTTTTAGATCAGGTTAGTAATAAAAAGATAAGAAATCGGTCAAAAGAAGAAAAAAAAACCCAAAATTCTGATCCTTGAACTGTGTTTTCCGGAAAACGATGCAGGTAGAACTATAGTACACTGATGGTTTTTTTTCTCTTTCCTGTTTTCACTCATAGAAAAAAGATGTTCAAAGTTAATCTGTCTTTAAAATTTTACACATTTTATGCAATTTTACAAATGGTTGGTGTAAGTTATGTTAAGTACTGCCTTGTGAATTTTGAAAGTAAGATTTATGTATGAAAGAAAAAAGTATATGGAGTTTTTGAGAATAATCTGTCAGTTTGCATTGTGGAAGATAACCATGATGACCAGGATTCAAAAAAATCATACTCTACTTAGCCTTCCCACAGAAAGATCTTTTTAGAGTTCACTTCTTACGTACTGGGAAGAAAAATTTATGTTTGTGTTCTAAGATGTTAGGAAAGAGAAAACTAATTGTCAAAGCAAATACTTCTTTTTAAAGAAATATGTAAATAAGTTTAAAACTTTTTAGTTGCTCTATGATTTTCTTTTGGTTTACTTAAATTTTAAGGACATGTTTATGCACTGTATTTTCTACACAAAAAAAAAGATCTTCCATTACTTTTTTTCTGTATTATTCCTTCTTTCAAGGACAAACACTGTAACAGACAATCCTTTGCAGGTGTCCTGTTTTCCTTGACTGTGACAAAAGCCACTTTGAAGGCGTGTTTACAATGACTACAACTGCAGAGCGAAGGTTCATTAATCTCAGGAAACGTCTAGATCAACTGGGCTATCGGCAACCGTTGGGAGTGGAGAGTTTACCTTTGGTGGAAAAGCTTTTTAGGTATTCAAAAGGAGATTCATTAAAAAAACGTAGTAATCATGTAGTAGGTATTTGATTTTTGGCATATAAGTGAGAATGCTTAGTCTGAAGATTTATTTTCAAGCATTGTTATTTCAGAACTAACATTCGGTTCCTGTGTATGATGAAGTCAAATGGGTTTGCTTAAGTGATGAAAACATCTTAAGATTTAATTTAATTCAGTAGAATTGCTTCTAAAGATCTATGGTCTAGGAGAATTCAACTTTTCTAACTTCAGAAGAGAGCCAAGAATAGTTGGTATTGATATGTGCTTAAAGAACGCACTCTTATAACTGGTTGTATAAAAAATAATCCCTATTGTCTGTGCTGTGACTTAAAATAAAACATTCACAGTTCTGTTTTTTTATAATCTCATTTGCAGAGGTTTACGTTTGCTGTCTCTGCAGTTTTTACAGGACATATGATAGAAGAAAAACAGATTTTCTGGTGACTTTTTTAAGATATCTGCCATTTCATGGCTTTGATGTGGTTACAAACATAGTCGTTTCCATAGTATTCCAATTATATTTGGCTAAATATCTAAATGTAGGTATTTTGGTTCTGTTGCTCTCTAGCATCTAATACAGATGGAAGAATGACAGGTAGGCAGATGTGGAGTAATCTGCCCTCAACATTAAGTCTCATTTCGGTACCTAACAGATAGGCTTAATCTCGCAATCACTGGCTTTGATATTATTTTCACAAAAATGTTTATAGCTACTTACCACTAGTCTCTCTTATGGAGCTTCTGATCTCCAGATAAATACTAGCAACCTCTGGGCTTTTAAAATCTTTATTTCAAGTTTCTTCTGTGGCAAGTAGTGCTACAACTTATGTAGTGCTCGGAGGAAAAAATCATTTTGCCAATTTTGAATATCTCACTTTATGTAGAAAAGAGAGTTTATTGAATTATCAGGTGTAAACTCCTGATATGCTTTCTAAATACCTTTAGTTTTTATGTTTGTCCTGTCCTTTCCTATTTACTTTTTTCTAAGTGAATGACTCCTGTCTTTCAGGTTTTTTTATGTGAATGTTCTCTTTGCCTCTCTGAACCCATTTGTTCTACAGTTAACGTAGTCTCAGGGAAGGGGATTTGTTTCTCAGGTCATAATAAATATTTGCATCTGCAGTGTAAAGGCTGAAAACATTTCTAACATGTCTGATGCTCCTTTTTTCTAGTGACCTAGTTCATACAACTGAGAGCTTGCGCAGTGCAAAGCTGTCTGCTGGAAAAAATGAAAAAGAATGCAGCAATTATGATGCCATTTTGGAACCTTATAAAACAGAGAATGCTAAACTTACCAGGGAAAATAACGAACTACATTTAGAATTATTAAAACTGAAAGAGCAATCTGATCATCATGTTAAAGGTAATATAAAAATTATGATACTTTTTAAAAATATTTCTGTGCCAAAATAAAATTGTGGCCAAATCCTTGATCTGCAGATTCATTTATGTTTACTTACTAAGTGGATGTGAGTGGTCATTGACTTTGGTGCCTTTAATATATTAAGTCATGCACAGGTGGTTCTTTTGTAGTTGAAAAGCTTCTGAGGTCCTGCAAATAATTGTTTTAATCAAACATGAAAATGGTAGAACTTTTTAACATATACTTTCATACCTTGAAATATTACTTTTAAATTTAAATACCGCTGTTAAATGTGCCTTTATTCTGCAAAGGGGTTTTATTTGTATAACTTATATAAATATGTATTTTTCTGTGGGTTTGTATATATACACACATATATGTGTATTTGAAAATTTCATGTTCTGGAAAAAGAATGTAGGATTCTTTTATTTTGGTGCTACTAGGAAAAATAATAATGAGTAAGAAAGATAATATTGCTTTTCTCTCCCTTGAAGATTTGAAAGCCTCCTTAAGGAGGGTTGAACATGAAACTGCTGACTTGAAATTTCTGAATAACCAATATGTACATAAAATTAAAATGCTGGAAAAAGAGAACAAAGCCAAGACAGAAAAAATTCAGCAGCTTCAGGAGAAGAATCTGCAAGCAGTGGTGCAAACACCTGGTGAGTGTAAATAATCACAGGTATTTTAACTTTTCTGTGGGGGTTTTTGGCTCTTCAGAACATAATCTTTTTTCTTTTTTTTCCTCTAGGAAGAGAAGTTACTACAGTAAAATAACTATACAGTAGAATAACATTACCTTTTGAAAGTTTTGGCTCTAAATTCAGTCTTTTTCTCTGTATGGAAGAAAGTTTCATTAAGCCCATCGCTTGTGTTAGGGACAAATTTGAATACAAACGTAGATTCCATAGAAGACTATTAAGTTAAAATGTGACTGGAAAGCACTGTTAATCAACAGGTATTTTTTTTAATGCTGCACCTAATTTAGTCAGTCAGGTGTTGACAGTTGAATCTTTGACAGCTAATTGATGTTGTGTAAGTGACTAATTCAGACTTTTGTAACCAAGATCTAAAAGTAGCAAGATGTAAAATATGTCTACAAATATTCCAACCCTCTGAAGCTTACAGTATTTAAAGGGTCTTTTGGTAACTTAAAATGTTCTGGATGTTACTTTCAGGTTAATTTCTTTTTACAGGTTTTTTTCTTTTTCTTATTTTTTTTTTTTTTTTTTTTTTTCAAGCTAAGGGAGATAGTGACAAATATTTTGTGGAATTTTGAAATTGTCTTTTCTTTCCAAGTCACTGAATTACTTATGTATATTTGGCATCTGAGGGAAATTAATAGATAGTTAGGTGAACTTAAAATTCCTCTGTATTTTGCCACACCTTTCTGCATTTCGTGTCCGTTGCTTCAAAGATGCAATGTTAGATTTTTGTCTGTCTTTTTGCATACTTACCCCATGGTCACCAGACTTTGGGGATTTTTCTGTACTATGTCATCAAATGTTGTATGTTCTTATTTAATCGTGTGATGAAGAGTAATTGTTCTATCTGGAAATAATACTGTGTTTTGCTTTGTTTTTAATATAATGTTACCATGCAATCAAATAATCTATTCTGCTTGATATACTTACGATATTCATTCACTGAAATGACAATAGGATAGAAGGAAAAAAAACATTACTAAACAATGCAGAGGTTAGTTCAGTCAAAAATAGTTCTTAAATGTGAAAACAAAATGCCTCTTGTGATGTTTTAATTTAGCTTTTTTAATAAGTTAAATCGCTGACAGATTCAACAAGTTTGAACTGTAGAATGATTAGAGTCTTAAACAGTGGGGAAAATTACTTATACTGAACTTTGCATGTTTTGTTATTGTAAAACTGAACTTTGACAAAGCTGATACTAACCTGCAAGAGTGGTGTTGTCTAGAATGTACTAATTTTATCAACTTATTACAGTAAGATTAAAATGGTAAATGTAGCAGTTCAGAAGCAGTGGAATAAATGGGAAATTTAATTTTGTATTAAAGTAGAAGACTCCCTTGCTTTAACTTGAAGTAATAGGTGTTTGGGTTTGGGCTTTTAGGTGGCAGAAAAAGAAGCATTCCCTTCAGGCGTCAGCGCATGCAGATAGACCAGCCTGTCCCCCCATCAGGTGTTAGTGCCTATCCAGTTCCTCAGCCAGAGGACCCTTACATCGCAGACCTTCTTCAGGTGGCTGATAATCGGTAATCTAAAGAACTTTTAAATTTCGAAGTATAGGTTTTAAATATCTGCATTGATTTTTCCAGATCTCACCCTCCTTCTGCCTTTTGGTTTTGCCTCAAACAAAATGGTATTTCATGATGTTTTAGTAGCACCGTAGTTCTTAAAATGCATTTTTGTTTAGTGATTGACAGGGCTGCCTGTGACAAAGTTGCAATGGATATTTAATAAGCTGCCTAGTTCCTTAAAGGATTTCTCTTAAGATTTCTATACTAGTTTTACTGTTATACCTAATTTTAGATTGGGTATTCTGGAAAAAAGCTAGGTGTAATTGCATAGGAGTAAAATGATTTTTCCTATTTATTTTGCAAGATTAAAATATTCTTAATTTTTGTAACGTTATTTTTGGCTTGGGAGCCTGTATTCGAAAGGTTCAAGTCAATTCTTTTTTCTTACTTAGAATATATAGAGAATTTACATGGCAAGGTGTTGGCAGCAGGGGGACTGCAAGGGTGGCCTCTCTGAGAAGAGACCAGTGGCTGCTCTGTGCTGGACGCAGCCAGTTCCACCTGGCTTCAGAACCGACCCAGCATGGGTCACAGCTGAGCCCATCAGCCAAGCTGGTGGCTCCCCTTGGAAAATTTGTTTCAGAAAGTGTAAAACACAATACTGCACAGCAGCAGTGAGAGGGAGGAGTAAGAAAAATACGAGAGAAACAACCCTGCAGACACCAAGGTCAGTGAAGGAGGGGGAAGAGGAGGTGTCTCAGGCACTGAAGCAGAAATTTCCCTGAAGCCTGTGGAGAAGATCGTGGTGATGCAGGTTGTGCGTGCAGCCTGTGGAGAGCACCACATCAGAGCGGGTATTCACGCTGCAGCCCATGGAGGACCCCATGCTGGAGCAAGTGGATATGCCCTGAAGGAAGCTGCAGCACATGGAGCAGGCTCCTGGTAGGAACTGCAGCTCGTGGATAGAAGCCCATAGGAGCAGGTTTTCTGGCAGGAGCTGTGGCCCTTGAGGGACCCATGCTGGAGCAGTCTGCTCCTGAAGGACTGTACCGCGTGGAGATGACCCATGCTGGAGCAGTTCATGAAGGACTGCATCCCGAGGGAGGGACCCCATGCTGGAACAGGGGGACAGTGTGAGGGGGAAGGAGTAGCAAAGCCAAAGTTTTACAAAGTGTTATGAACTGACTGCATCTCCCATTCCCCATCCCTGCTGCACTGCTTGGGGTAGAGGTGGGAGGTATAAGAGTCAGAAGTGAAGCAGTGAAGTTGAACTTGGAAAAAAGTGGAGGGTGGAAGGAAAATGTTTTTAGTTTGTCTTTGCTTCTCATCATCCTACTCTTTTTCATTGACAATAAATTAAATTAATCTTCCCCAAGTTGAGTCTGTGTTGCTTGTGACAGTAATTGGTAAATGATCTTCGTCTCTCTATCTTGACCCATGAACTTGTTCATCTTATTTTCTCCCGCATCCTGTTGAAGAGGGGAAGTGAGAGAGCAGCTGAGTGGGGGTCTGGCAGCCAGCCAAGGTCAACCCACTACAATAGCTTAAACAGCTTGGTTTCTGCATTAATATTTTGTATGAACAAAACTTTTCTTGTGAAATATTTATGTTAGGAGCAAAGAGAAAATACTAATATTGAATTGTGTACATATGGTTCCCCCATGAATCCACATAAAGAGTATATTGCTATATTTCAGAATTCATGAACTTCAGTCAGAAGTAACAGAGCTACAGGAAAAACTGGAGATATCTGAACGTGGAATGAAAAATTATAGCAAACAGGTATGTTTACAGGTTATTGTTTTTATTATTATTTGGCTGTAGTAGCCATTGCAATGGCCTTGATTATGATTTGTGTTTTAACGTCATTGGGAAAGCATTGTGGGGCTTCTGAAGTACAATATTCAAACTTGTCTACGTTGAGCTATTCCTCTCCTCGGCTTTTGGAGACAGCAGCAATGATAAAATACTTGCCCACTGCTTTTGCTGATATCTTTTGTGTATTAAAATGACTTTAAATAAGCTAAACTTTATGATCATAAGTCGAATTTTTGTATGCCTAGAGTTTTTTTAGTGCAGAAGGATTAACTAGTCCAAAATACTAATTTGATCTACAGATATATTAAGATAATTTTTTTCACTGTTTGGGCTGGTTATATTTTTTTAAATTTTTAATTTTTGAAAATTAATTTATGAACAACAGGTTTTACAGTAGAGTGGATTGAGAAGATATATATATAATCTTTAAGTGAGGGAATTGCATCAATTGTTGATATGTGGTTATATGTTTCAGTGTCTGGGGATTAGTGGACACCATCCTCTTTTTTTCCTCTTCACATCTTGGTTTCCCTCTTCTAGTATTCCCTCTTTTTTGGTGACTGAAATAGTAATTCAATTAGCTGATTTCAAAAAATTTTCCCTAAGTTTAAATGCTAGTCTAAAGACAGTTAATTTG
Organism: Ibycter americanus; assembly: GCA_035590275.1. Taxonomy (NCBI): domain Eukaryota; kingdom Metazoa; phylum Chordata; class Aves; order Falconiformes; family Falconidae; genus Ibycter; species Ibycter americanus. The sequence continues at coordinate 59,604,394 of JAVJGI010000001.1, forward strand.
CAACATTCAGTAAATTAACTTTAAATGGAAATTGTTGGTTTCTCTTCAAGAAAATAATCTAGAAGGAATTGTTTCAGGTTTTTTCCCCACAAATTGTATTTGATTAACTTATCTTTCTTTCAAAGAAATCACTTTTTTCAGAAAAATCCTGAATTAAAAAAAAATACATATTAAGGATAAAAATTGCATTATTAGGTGCGTATCTTTTTACTGAATGTTATGTAGGTGTTTATTTGAACAAAAGTTCTATTAAGTGGTGTAGAAGATGCCAAAGAACTTTTTTTTTTTTTTTCCCCTCAAAGGTTGAGCTAAGAGACAAAGAAATAGAGCGCCTAGTGCTAGCATTGGATGGTGGGCGTTCTCATGAGGCTCTCTCCCTGGAATCGAGAACTAAAAGTAATGAGAAGCTTATTGCCCATTTGAATTTGCAGGTAATGGATTGTATTACTGTTGTTTAATCAAAACTAAAAATACTAGCAATCTAAAAAAAAAACTTCTAGGTCTTTAAAAAAGTCCCTATTAGGTATAAAATCAATCAGTTTAACTTGCTTTGCTTTTTAGGTGGCAGTGTTTCTTGTGTAAGGAAATTTAATTTCTTGTTTTAAGACTATTAAAATGGTTTTGGTAAAGAATTCTATGAATTCACATCTGTACACAGTAATGTTAGTCTGAGAGTATTCAGAAAATTTCTGTATGTTACACTGTATTCACCAAGTTTGAATACTTTCTTTTTTTTTTTGTTGTACATACCATTTCTATTTTAGGAACTAACAATGATGTATGTACTTATGATAAGGAGTAGTCCTGCAGGTAATCTCATCAGATAGTGGGGAATCTTCCTCATTGAATTCAAAAGGTTCCCACATTTACTCCTGCACAGACTTGCAAGAAAAGGATAAGCTTAGGGTAAAGATGTTTGTGCTTACTGTGCATAATAGCATGCATTCAGTATTGGTCTCAGAATGAGGATTTTAAAAAAAATGATACAAGATAGGCTTGGGTACAGATTAAGCAAAAAAAATTTATCAAGATGGATAAATCAATCTCTGGATTTATACCATCAATTCTCTGTTTTTCCAAGTGAGTTAGATATTTTTGTGTAATGATTGTGCATGAGGTACAGTGGCATGAGAGCCGTGTTGCAGAACTTACTAGGTTAGGTTCAGTGCTGCAAAAATACAGAATGAGCAATGACTTGGAAGCAGTACAGCTGCGTTCAGTGATCCTGAATTAGGAATTCATGCTGAACACAAATTGATTGTACACAGAGTGAGCCCAGAGCTGCATAAAGCTGGGTTTGGGCCATCAAGACTATTTGCTTAGGCTCAGTACCAGTTTACCACTTTTATTCTCGAACAATAAATGGATGAATATCTCTATCTTCATGACTGAGAGGGCTCTACAGTAATATTTCTTTCTGGAGTTTTGAGGAAGGTTGTGTGGAGATGGAAGTGGAACACCTCTGTTAACTTGATTATTTCAAGATACTCCAGGCTCCCTGTCTCTCTTTACTTTGAGGGAAAGGTATACTGGGGAAAAACAATGTAGAGCAGGATTTCTGAGGATGTGTTTAAGGTGCTGAGATATGTTGGGGGCAAGATAGGTTTTGGAAATCTGACTTGTAAAGCTTCACTTCCATGAGGGAGTAACAGTGAGACTAAGCCTAGCAAACATACTACAAAGGTGGAGAGAAGAATGTGTCCTCATATCTTGTGAAATTTAGGGATACTCTTGAGTACACTGGGTCTACCGTACTGATGCCCAAGAAAGGTTTCTATACAGATCTCTGCTTTTCAGTACTTAGTTTTTAGAATATACCTCAGGTTTTGGAGACTAGATAATGAACAGTGTAGTAATGAATTCCTTCACCTTGCATCTTTATAAAATCGTATTTTTTCATGTTGATAAGCATTAAGTTCTAAAACCAGAAAATCTTTCCATTTTTAACAGGCTGTCCCTTTTTTACCACGGATATAAAGATACTGTATTTCAGAAGATTGAGAGGAACTTTTGCTACATAGTTTATCAATACATATTAATGTTTTAATGAAAACTATCTTTCAGGTTGAATATCTTCAGCAAACAAACAAAGAACTTGAAAATCGCATTCAAGACCTCTTGGACACTAAACAAAATGTGACTAGTGAGGTAGTGCATTTAAGCAATAAAAATGAAGAACTGTGTCAAGAACTGAATGAGATAGACCACTTGGCACAGCAGTTGGAAAGACACAAGGAAATTGTGCTCAAGACTGCAGATAAGGAAATAGGAGAAGCAAAGGTAATTGCTAAGTGTGAAGGATCACACTAAAAGCTCAGCTTTTAGGTGGCTTTATATGCTTTAATTCTAACAAATGACCTGTTGGCTTGTAAAGGAAGATTAAAAAGATATTTTTCCCAGTGTACTTAATATAATACAGAATATCTCACTTAAAAAGTATTAATCACAGCAGTTTTTTCTCTTTACTGTATTAGGTGAGATGAGTTTAGTCAAAAGGCAATCTGTCTTCCTTGTGTTAGCTTACTATGAAATAAAATTCTGAGATACTTATAACTGTTGATAAGAAATGGATATTTGCAACAGTGATGCCTGTTTGGAGGGTGGTTTTTTTTTCTGTGAGGAGTCATGCAATGATTTATGTAATTATTGTGCTCCAAAGAGCATGGGTGTGTATACCACAACACTTTTGTGCTTTCAGTTCATAGGAGCTTTACTACTTAAAATTTGGCAGATTACAAGAAACTAATTAGACTTTATTTCTTACAAAGATGATGTTACCTTAATTTTTTTGTAACAAAGGAATTGTTATTTTGAATACGTAACTTTTAACATACGGGTTAATTTTGGTTCATAGAAAGAAATTGAAAGAAAACACGGTGAAATACAGGATCTTGAAGAAACAGTAACAAGGCTTAAATCAGTAAGTAAAAATACTTTCAGTTCTTGTTTGTAGCATTTTTACTATACTGTCATCCACATGATTAATTTATTATAAAAATTAACAATTTAACAATAGAACTTTTATAGTATCCCAAAACTCTGCTAATAAATTACCAATTAATAAATGAAGTAGGTAGAGAAGCTACATTATGTTGTTGCAAAAATAAACTGAAAGAAACCTCGGTAGACAGTGTGGTTGACTACATCCTTATTGTGCACTTCCTTATTTCTGCTGTCTGAAGTTGTAATTTCCATGACATAAGCTTTTTTGCCACAAATGAGTTATGACATCCTAGAGGATTTTCTTGATTTAAAAACTGCTTTGTCTCTTAATCAGCATGTGAATAATTATGCAATACTTGGCTCACTCAGAAACAAAGCATAGTAGCCTAGATGAAGAACATCGGGATTATCAATTCCTTGAAAACCAATACTCTTTCCAGCATATAGCAAGTTGTGTATTAGTTGAGTGCAGTGTTTTGTTTTAGTATTTCTAGTGAACTTGAAAATACAAAAATATTTCATTTTCAGCACACCTGATTATAGGAAAGACATGCCAAATAGCATTTGATTAGCTGCAGCGCTGGGTTGACTGAGATGCTGTATTGTGATGTACTTCCACACCAACAGTGTAACTAAATGCCATTAAAAATTATTTCTTGCTTTAGTTATTACTTTTTTCCAGGTTTGTATCCCACTATCCTTCTGGTGGTTGTTTTCATTTAAACAAGGGTTGGTCTTGTTTTGTTACTGATTGCAAACTATGTTTAAAGTAATGGTTACTTTGGTGTAATAAAAAGTAATATAAAAATGATGGCCTTTAACAAATGTTCAAGCATAAAATGTCCAGATTAAACAGAAGTAAACAGTGTTAAATATTAAAAGTTTTAACAAAATGTTAAATATTTTTTTTCCAAATGTCTCTATTGGCACTTCTAATTTTTGTAATAATACTTGTTACTTCAGGAGTTGTGCTCGTGTCGTAGGGAGAATGAGAGACTGAGTGAGGAGCTCTTTGGAAAAGCAGATGATAAAGAGAATCTTGAACTGTTGTTAAACCAGCTTGAGCAAGAGAAACAAAGGCTGACAGAAAAAACAGAGAACTTAGAAATAAAAGGTAAATCATCAAATGTAGGTTCCTGTAAATTATCTTCCTATAATTTTTGAAATAGAAAACCTTACCTAGTTAAGATACAGTTAATAATACTAAAAGACTTGATCTATGTAAATTAAAAGGAGACTGTAGGTCTTCAGTCAGAAGTGAAGTGAAAACTTGTCACGGCAATGTTTTCATTCTGTATGTGAGAACTGAAAGTTGACTTTTTACTGTGATCCCATAGGACATCCTAATACTAATGCTGTGGCGGTTTCATACAAAATAATTTATTTTGTCCAAAATTGTTTATAATCTCTGTCTTTCTGAGTGAATTCAGACTGTGTTTCTTAAAAGCTTTATACAGTTGGATCTTGAAAACCTCTAGGGATGGAGATTCCATAACATCTCTTAAGCAACCCATTCCAGTGTTTGTTTATTCTCAGAGTAAAAATTTTTTCCCCTGTATTGCTTGTCATTGCCTGTAGCAGTTAATTATTATTGTTCCTTGTTGACCTACTGTGCATCTCTGTGAAGAAATCAGCTCCGTGTTATCTAACCCCTTCTTGGTATTGTCAGTCTGCTCTTGGGTCCCCAGCTCTTCTCCAGGCTGAACAAGCCCAGTTCCCTCAGCCATTTCCCCACAGGGCAAGTATTCTTCTCCCTGACCAGCTTGGAGGACCTCCCCTGGACTCACTCAAGTTTATAAACATCTTTCTTGTGCTGGGGAGAGTGGGGGGAGGGGGGAGGGAGGGAACTGAACACAGTATTGTAAATGTGGCCTAGTAAGTGCTAAGAAAAGGGGAATAATTGCATCCCTTGCTCTGTGTTTCCATTGATGTAGCCCAATATGCTGTTAGTCCTCTATTGGTTCCAAAGCATGCTACTCACTCATCTTGCCCACTGTCATCCAGGACTCCTACATCCTTTTCAGCAGATTGGCTGCCCAGGTGGTTGCTGGGAGTCAGTCCATCCCAAATGCAAATGTCTTTGTGGAAATTCATGCGGTTCCTATACAGTTTTTTTTTTTTTTTTTTTTTTTCTGCAGAAGGAGAACTTGTCCTAGAAATAGAAAGAATGAGATTAGAATATGGTATAGCCCTAGGAGACAAATCTCCATCTCGTCTAGATGCATTTGTAAAGACTTTAGAAGACGACAGAGATTATTATAAGCGAGAATTAGAATATCTTCAGAAAATGATAAAACGAAGGCCTAGCCCAAGCCGTAGGATTCCAGAGAAGGTAAAGTTCCTGATGTCAAGACAAGCTGAAAAAATAATGGAAATACTGTAGCACCATTTAAGGAGCTATCAAATGTATTTTCAAATTCAGAAGCAGTAAATGACTGTACTAGTGTTTTAAGTGTTTTAAGTTACACTTTTAAGAAAAAAAAAATTAACTGAAACTCCAGTGAACTTGTGTTTTATTTTCCTATTCGCATTTTACAGTAACATATTGATTAATTCTAGATCAGTTTGTTTGAAATAAATAGAACTAGATGATAAACAGAAAAAAGTTGAAAACTTACTGTTGACTGTTTTGCTTTTTCTCCTTAACGGTTAGTTCCTATAGTTTAAATTATACCACCAATGTCAGGCTTTTTCTTGCAATTAAAGTTTATTATGTATGTATTTTTCATGCATTACTGATAGTGTTTGTTCTTTTTTTGGTATTAATTATCCAAATATTTTAATTAGCATATTTTAATGTAAATTTTATTGATCACTTAGCAGAGTGAAGATCTTAGATTGATCATCAGAGAAAGAGATGAGCTACGTTCCATGTTAGACAGATTTGAAAAACACATGATAGAAATTCAATCCAACGTTAAATTATTGACTGCAGAAAGAGATAGGTTAAAAGTTCTTTATGAGCAGGTAAGAAGAGATTGTTTATAATTGGCATTGAAACAGCCAATTAACACTTGTTATACTGTTGCTTATTTACAGTGTAAAAACTTCTCTCTCTAATAGAACTTAAGGAGCATAGACCTACTAGAATACAACCAAGAATAATAAAATATATAATTTTTTTATTACTTGTTAATAAAATTATGTAGTATAAAGCTAGTGTATTAACTTCAAAGCCATTATAACTTACTGTACTGGCATTTGGAAATGAGAAGGATTGGGGAAATAATCAATAGAATGAATGAGAAAGTTGGGTAAGGATACAGGCTATACTTGGAACAGTAAAAGGATGATGAGTGTGTTGGCAGCATAAGTTGTCATGCCACTGCATGATTTAGGGAATATATTTTAGTTATCTAGGGAAAAATAAGGCTATAATAGCACTTCAGTTGTAATAACAGCATTGAAATGTGGTTTTTTGTTCGTGTGTACACTATATTAATTGCAATCCATGTATGCTGACAAATAATCTTTTAAAGTCTCAGGATGAATTGAACAGGATGAGAAAAGAAGCAAAACATAGTTTAGTTTCTCAAAGTCACGTGGAAGAAGAAAGAGACATTGCACTGACTGACTTTAGAAGACTAATGGCAGAAAAAGAAAGCCTCAAAGAAAAATTAAAGGTGAGCTTTTGTAGCTTCATTGCTTACAGTGAGGTGGCATATATGGAAAGCTTACACAATAATGCCATGTTTGTGTCTAGCTGCCTGTCAGTTCTCCTTTTCAGTAACTTGAGCTTAACCAGTTTCAAACTCACTTGAAAGAGCTTGATGAATTGTCTGAATTATCCTTGTAAACTGAGTTCCTAGGTGGGGATGGCGGGGGAGGAACACGCTTCAAGTGTCTGAGGGCAACCACGGCATCATCTTGTGTTAAGAACCTAAATATGAAACCCCTTAGCTATAGCCCTCAGCTATTGTGTTATCTGTCTCCCCAGAGTTCAGCTTAAGCTGGATGCAGCCATTGTGACTGCCACCAGTGGCTATCACTTAAACAAAAAAAAAAAATATGGGGGGAGCACAGAGTCACAATTACATATGGTTCTCATCCCACAAACTGGGGACTTTATGGACTTTTTCATATTCACTAATCTTTAGTTATTGTTGCATTTTGTAGCAGAGTGTATTTTAAATGTCCTATAACTGAACCATCAAACATAAATTCATAGCAATCCAAGTTTCATTATTTTTACCCTTTAAAACAGTATTTGTTAATGCAATAATTTTCCTGTTACTCTACATTTTGACATCTGGTATTAATGTGCATTAACGTCTTATTTGGTGTAGTCAAGAGCATGTGATTTCAGGGGGGTTTCCTTGACTTCTTTATTGGCTCATTAATATAATCTATACAGATTTTTAAAACGTCTTGAAAATTCAGAAATTTAAAATCTTATTAATGGACTGATCCAAAGACAACATATGTCAAGACAGATTGTATGATAAATGTTTCTATAGTTTGATTTACTGCCACAATAACGGAGAACTGTAGTGTATCTGAATGCAGTGGCAGTAACTCTGACCTCTTGCTTAAAGCATGTGCGTGCAGTGAAAGAAATGTTTCCAGCTCCATCCTTTCTTCTCATAGGTGACTACCAACATTTTGTGTATGTGCCACTTCGAAATACCTGCACAAAAACACTTACCTCAGGCATTTATTTCTAGGAAGTTTTGAGAGTCGGTTTAATAATTTCACTGCACTTATGCACAGAAGTCAAGAGAAGAAATCATTTAACAAAAGTTTCTTCACAGACTTGGGGAAAGACCAGTTAGCTTTGTAGTCTGTTTTATATTTCATATTAATGATAATTTCATGAATTATTTTCAAACGGTTTAGGATGCTAAGCTATATATGCTTGCAAGCTTTCATACTGCCCTGTAGCTCAGTAGTTTTTCTACAGCAACACACAAATATCAATTTGGTTAGAACCAGATATAAATATGCTTTTTCTTTAAAAACAAACAAACAACAAAAAACCCCAAACAACCAAAGCCAAACTCAGTGGTTTATTTTCAGCTAATGCTCTGTAGTTTTATGGAAAGAACTTTGTACTTGGTCATCCAACTAAGAATGTAGAGCAATGTTTTCTTAAATATTAAGCTTAAATTTCTGTGGATAAATCTAAAAATATTTGTCAAACGTGTATCTTATCACATGTAATTCTATATTTCTATCTCAGATTCAGCAAGAAGCAGCTAACCTTGAAAAATCAAAGATGCAGCATGATATTTTAGAACTGGAGAATAATATTCAAGGAGTAAGTGCATTTTTAGGAAGTAAGCTTTTACTACTTCTAAAATAGGATAGAATTTCTAAGCAATTAATTTTGTTAGCTGTTTTCAGCTTAAATTTGTCAAAGTTGTGATAGCTTTCTACAACAATAACGTGCTTGGTTATTTTTTTTTAATTGCAGTTTGAGATGGAAAGGTGTGAACTAAAGACTACAGTTTCTATCCTGAAAGAAAGAATAAACTCTTTGGAAAATGAATTAAAATTGAAGTCCAGTAAACTTGCCCAGACATCTGATGATTCTTCTCAATTTAAGGCTGAGATTTGCTCACTTCAGTAAGTCTAATACAAAATGTGGTGGTCTTTCACAGATGCTAACATAATTTTGTTTGTTCAGTAACTGTATAACAGAGTTGAGTTCCTGGGAAAGACCATAAAGTATTTTAAAAACCATTTGATACTGTTTTTGTATTATGGAAAAGTAAATATGAGTAAGGAAAGTGCTGTGGTTGGCTTTTCAGAGCAAGCTCCTCCTGGACTTATTTGATGACCACATATACTGGTAATTTTTACGGCTAATTGTGAATGAGAATTTTCTCCTTGTTCTAGAATTGTTTCCTCTAACAAACATGTTCTCTGCTCATGAATGTAACAGAACAGAAAATTTCTAAAAGGATTTCCAAATGCTTTGTTAAAAGGAAGACAGATGCCTTTGCAAACTGCAGCAGTAGGACGAAACTGTGCCAGTTTTACAGAGTTGTCAGTAATACTGAAAATTTTATGCCAAGCATTAGGCATTGATATTTCACAGCTGAGTGGTTCGTGGAGTCATTCTGTAATGGCATTTTACTTGAGCTGGTTTTCTTGTGTCACTTTCTTTCATATGCTAATACTATTACACACATACTACAGTTTTGAGAGTTGACATCTTATGATCCACAGACACAGTCTGCAGGAATTTGACCAACTTGCTTAGAACTGGAGGATTAAATATACCCATGTATTTTTAAGGCCTATTTAGACTTGCAGGATCATTGCTGCACTCTTAAAGTTGTTCTAAATGTGATTGAACAAGAAGGCTTAGAGAAAGTGGAAATAAAGTATTGAATAAATCTGGGCAGAAATTTGGAAATCTGGTATTTGGTTTAGGTGGGAATGAGTGCCTTTGATGTAAGAGAGCACTACAGGATAGGTAATGCAGTAGATGAGATCTTTTGGATGTTATACAAGGGAAACCAGGGTCTGTGGCTCCCTGCCCACCCCCACCCCCCGAAACAGTACTGTACTGCACTGTATAACAGGACAATAGCAGGGTGGATAACTATGAAGAACCAAAGCTGAGAAGCAGGCCTTGGAGTTCATCTAATGCTCCCAATTGCATGGAGAAGGAGGTTAATAAATCAGTTAGCGTATTTGTTGATAAAATTGTGACAACATTCGTAAAAGTGAAATATTTTATTAGGTTCCTTATAATTTTAGAAAGCATTGATATTATAAAAATGAGGAGAGAACGAGTAGGGCTACAGTCATTTCAGCATTTGGTTCTTCTTTCTGCATGGTGGCAATTTGTTATAGTTGTGTTTTCCCCCTCCTCTAAATTTTTACTCTAAAATGAGTGACAGCAATCTTTATCTGCAGATATGCTGTATTCCAAATTGGTGGGGGTTTGTAAAATGAAAAGCTTTTCTAGGTTTTGTGGGATCCCGCTTCAGAGGGATTTTTATTTTCTGACCTGTTTTGTAACTAATCTATTCAATTATTTAGGAGTTCTGTTTTACATTTTTTTCCCCTAGGTCAGTGATATTTCTTGCTAAGCAAAACAACTATGTAGGTAGATGGTTTCATATATCTTTCGGGCTCTGTATTTCTTAAAAGAAGGATCAGAACTGTAGTTGTCAGTTTGGTTACTTAAAATGTGGTGTGGCTGATACTGCTATGAGCTACATATCAAAATACTTATAACACAGAGTCAAAAGACATAAGTAGCAGCAGCTACATGATGAAGAATAACCAAAATAAGAGGAAGTGAATGTTTCAGATTATCACAGTGGTTCCACTGAGGTTCAGTTGCTCCACTTTGGAATGGTGTTGAGGTGGGCTTGCAGCAGGGGTCCAGAGCAACCAAGTGGTGTTGGCCTTAGCGATCCTTAATAGTCCTCTCTCTCCCAGAGAGGGAGGGAGAGGACTGGTTAGTATGACACAACCCCATGCTGCTGGTTGGTATGACACAACCCTATCGTGAGGTTACGCTGGAACTGTTCCAGCACTTCAAGCAGCTTAAGAGCCATAAGTTGATGACCCTGAGTAGGTCCCAAACTTCTTTCAACTGTATACTGATTTTCCAGACTCTTAAACGACCAACTCCAGAGGTCTGTTGAAGATTTACAGCATCGATTGTCCCTGAAAAAGGAAGAACTGCAGTCAGCTCAAGAAGAAATTGTAAAGCTAGAGGAGAAAATAGGTAATCACTAGTGATTTTTATGCTTATTTCCTGTTTATAAGTAGAAAGTACTTATTCTTTTATTTGTAGATAGGTTAAACCAGAGGAGCACTTCCCAGGATGAAGCAGTCAATGTGCTTAGAAGTACTATTACTGTTTTGGACAAAGAAAAGGACAGTCTTCAAGAAACTGTAGATGAGAAAACAGAAAGAATTGCATGCTTAGATGACAACTTAGCTAACAAGGTATGTGCAGTAAAAGTACTGCTTTATAGTCCATCTGGGGATTTTTAAAGCAGTTACGTTTTAGGAAGACATTTTGCCTTGATGACAAAGCCTGTGCAGAGCTCTAGGCATCATATGAACATTATGTTTGGACATAGGCAATATAAAGGCTTATTTGCCAGCTCAATAGCATTTAATTATGATTGTTAGTGGATTCCCTAAACACTTCCAAGAAAATAAAGAAGTATTTTTTGCATTTGCACTTGGAGGTATTTATTGAGATATAAGGTTCTAGACTGAGGTGACAGAATCTATAGCTGACTTCCAGCTTTTTTGATGACAAGACAATCCTTTCTCAGAAAAGAAAAGACGCTTGGAAATTTGAATGTGTAAAAGATGCAATTACTTATGAATTAAGGCAAGGGTTAAATTAAAGATTTAAATGTAAAGTTCTTTAACTTGAAGTATCCTGTTATGCAGCAATATAATAATACGTAATACAACCTTCTTCTTTTCTTTTTTTTTTTTTTCTTTTAGGAAAAAACAATTACTCATTTACGTTTAACTCTCTCTGAGCTGGAGTCTTCAACAGAGTAAGTAAATACTAGGATGTCTTCTTCAGTGGTTTTATTTTATATAGTGGTTTTAAAGTGAAAGTAGATGGCTATTTTAGTTATTTTGGTGAAATGAAGTTAATTCTGTTTAGGTAATGTACTGTGTTGAGAAAGATGTACACGCCTTTTGAAGAGACTTCCCCTGCAATTATATTGCAGGCTGCTAAGATACTGTTAAGACAGCTATTAACAATTGTTTGGCAATATTTATTTTCCTAAATTGGTAATGTTTCTTAGTTCTCAGTTAAGAAGTAGTGTTTTGGTATTCTAAGTACTCCACTAGATATTATTAGACTGACTCAGGTAAAACCTAGAGCTGAACTCTTATTAATTATTGACAAGCTAATTCTTCCAGCTTTAACCTACCAACAGTCTTAATTAAAATATATTTATGTAGGTTTTAGCTGGCCTTCTGATTTTTCCTTTTTGCCTCTTTTTAAGCGGGCCTTTTAAAACTACAGCTCTTTAAAAGAAAATATTTAAACATCAATATTTAAACATCTGAAGACCAGTGTAACTGAATATTTGGTACATTGATACATGAATTATCTGTAGCAAAAAACTAACACAAAAGTTTACTTAAATTCACACATATTTCTACTTTTTTGTTAATCTCTTCGTTACTCTTTTGATTTCTGTCTTTCAAGAGTAAGCTGTCATCTTTTATAGTTTATGAAATATACAATGGCTAACATACTGTAACCACTACCAAACACAGATGAATGTAAGTATCTGTAACTGCTGTTTGCAAAATAAGATACATCTTATTAGATACATCTTCAAAGTTGAAGATATATTCCACTTCATTTGTGCATATTGTCATTTTATATCTTTAGATTATTTAGTCAGTTTGTCAGCCTTCAGAGAGTGTGAATTACCCTTTTTTAAAAAAAAAAAAAGCAAAGCTTTTGCATATCCAGAATCCATGTCTGATCATTTTCAGCAGTATGTGGTATCGTATAAGAAGCAGCAACTTAAATAAGATTTTCTTTTAATAGCCAGATGAAGGACATGCTGAGCAACAGAGACCGTGAGATATCTAGCTTACATCGCCAGCTTGATACGTTCCATGTAGAGCTTGCAGAAACAGGAAGAGTAAAGGAAATAGCTCTGAAAGAAAACAGACGATTGCAAGATGACCTAGCTACAATGGCCAGAGAAAACCAGGTATGAAGGCAGTACATAACACTGAAGTATTAAACTATTTATTGCTTGTTTACATATAGTGGTACATCAAAACTACTATATCCTTAATTTTCATTCAGTATGTTTAATTATTGGTATTTCTTGAACACTGGGATATTAAAAATGACTGGGCAGAAATTGTAAAAGTAATTATTTAAGCATAATCAATACAGCAGGGGAGAAATAGACAAGCTTTCAGTTTAGTCACCCTTCCCCAGATTAAAAAAGAAATCTAAATAAGATAAATCTAGGATATAATTGTTTATACTATAATGAAACTATGTTAATTGGTTATATCACTTGGTAGTTGGTATGTAATTGGTAAAAATTGGGTTTTAGTATCTGTGGATCAGGTATTATTGAGAGAGAGCAAGAAACCAAAAAAGCGGAAACCAGGTTATTAGGTGAAAGGGAGAGGGCGAGGGCGGAGATTACTAGCACATCTGAAGTTGTTCTGTTGCATAGTGATTCGTTAGTTTCATCCATCTAGTTTCCATGAAGCATTGGATGTATTGAGCGAGGTACACCATGTTTTGAGATTAGAATGTTTTGGAATGTAGATTTTAATGTTTGTGTTCTGTGAGCCTTGGCAATGGTAGCTGTCAAGAGGTATTGGCAGGTTTTTAATTTCCAGTTCTGGCAAGGTCAGTTGCCATTCATGTGTGTTGCTCTGCAGGAACTTTGCTTTCACTGATGAATTTGGAAAGGTTAATGTTGGGTGAGAAAATATAAGAGGGCTTAACAACTACAAGACAGAGGGGTTGAAGAAAACTTATTTTTAAGGTATGGTAGTCCTGAATAGTCTGAATTTGTTTCCTGATTTCAGGAATGGATAAGGATGCACAGTCGATGGGAATAGGAGGGGTTCCCTTTCCATTGTGTCAAGGTTGTGTGGGGTTTTTAGATGGTGAATTCAAAGGTGCCTTCTATTTCCCTGGAGAAATGTTCTTATTGGATTGTCTTTGCATTGGTAAGGTAGGTGTCATGGTGAGGTGGTGTCTTAGAGTTCAGCTGTATATTGCAGCTTTTTTTGTGTGTGGGATTTTTGGTTGTGGGTTTTTGGTGGGTTTTTTTGAGATTCTGTTCAGGTGCTTGTAGAGTTTTATGTTATTTATTTCTATTTGTATTAGTTTTATATGATTTCATCTTTCCTTAGCTCTCTACTAGTTTAGAGTCATAATATACCTCCCTGCTAATAGCTAGCCAGTCAGTAGCTTTAGACCAAAAAGCAGGTGGGAAGTAGGTTGTGATTGCCCAGTGAACTCTGAGTTGGTTCATGTGTATTCATTCATAGTCAGCTTTCCAGTTTGGAGGTATACATTCCCTCTCAGCTGCTGATGGCTAAATATGTTCCCTTGTAAAGTGCATGCTATAAAGGCATGACTTAAACTTACATTACTTACGGAATCAAAGTTGAAATAAAATCTTAAATGCCTTGGGGAATTACCTATTTTCATAGGGTATCATTGAATATTTTTATGGAAAGATGAGCTATTCAAGTTGATGGTATAGGTTAAATAAAAATTTTGCAAGACAGAAATAGTTGAGGGATTCAGTGAATTAAACTATTTGAGTATCATTATTATTATTATTGTGATACCTTCATCTTGAGATGTTCTCCAGGGGTCCACAAGTTAAACCAACCACTGGTGTGTAAGGCTCATTCTTTCAACAGCATAAGGGGCTTATATAGTGTATGTCCGTTTGCCCTCTTCCCAATCATCATTGCTCCATCTCTTCTTCCTTGGAATTCTCTGGGTCTGGGATTCATGGCTTGGAGAGCCTGAAGTGCATTCAGTCTTGTTAATCCCTCATGTAGTTTGGGGAATAATGAGTTGGTTTTGTACACCAGCTGGTTGCTGCTCGTCAAAAGCCTCCCAGCTCCAAGTGCATGACATGGATGTCCCTGTACAATAGAATGTGTGTATGGACAATATATAACAAAAATATCCAGTGTTTTATAGGGTACATAACTTTTTTTTTTTACTGGGCTAAACATTAGAAAGACTATGTAGAGAATATGTGATTGTGATTTAAAGAGCTAGCCCAGAATTTTTTTGCAACTGATTACATTCAGTTTGTATAGCAAATACAACTATAGCAGCTCATCATGAGACTCAAATGCTTTGTAGTTTTGATGTTGAGATGCAATGCAAACACTAAAAATAATCAGGACCTTGTTAGTTAAACCATTTATTTAAATTCCCCTCAGTCAGCCTGGCTGAGTCTGAAGCTAGAAAGTACAATATAGCAAGATGTTGTAAGTAGGTGATGTAGTACCCTGAATAGTTCTTGCAAAACCTATGGCACAATACATAGATATATGGGTGTATTATTGAAACTAGACATGCTATTCACAGGTATCTAATAAGATTAAATATTAAATATTATGATAATGTGATGACTAAAGTTTTCCCAGTGTGCTTGGGAAGGCTACCACAAAGACAGACAGACTGATTTCAGCATATGCTAAATCAGGCACACAGTGAAAAGGCTGCCATTAATGAATATTAATATACCACAAAAAGAGGGGAAAGAAATGAGGCAATATCCTCTATTTCCCCCACATTTGATAGTGAAGATAGAAGGTGATACTTGCCTTTTTGGGTCTGTGGGCTAGAGGACTCAGAGAAAGATGAGAGCTGAACCTGAGAAGGCCAGAGTTAGCAGTTCCAACATTTGAAACAAATTCCATGGTACATTTTTGATGTCTAAATATGATCTTAATAATGTATTTAGGTATTTTATCTTGCAATTCTACTTTAAAATAAATGTTCTTTTGTTATAAAGTTGATTTTCTAGTGACACAAAACTTTCATTTGCTCAGGGATAGTGAATCTTAAGGCTAGAAAAATCCCAGCTCCCAAACATCTATATGTTGAATTTTCCAAAGATCAGTAGGGTGTGTCATCAGGGAAG
This sequence comes from Ibycter americanus, assembly GCA_035590275.1. Lineage (NCBI taxonomy): Eukaryota > Metazoa > Chordata > Aves > Falconiformes > Falconidae > Ibycter > Ibycter americanus. The sequence goes on from JAVJGI010000001.1 coordinate 59,619,948, forward strand.
CTACAGATTTTATGAAGTGGTATGATAATCATTGTTTTCTGTGATTATTCTTGCCTGGGAAGTTCTTTGGTGTATGTAAGGTAATACGGGATATTTTTGAACCCTACAAATCCCAAAGGGATTTGACTAAATTACTTAAAGTGTAGAAGAGAATAAAATCTAGAGCATATGCCATTACTTTGGTTTAGTCTGATACAGTAATATGTAGCGATGAATTTATTCCAATGCACTGTTTTGCCTTTATGTAATCTTTTTAGGCTATCAGTACTGAGCTTGAAGATGCGGTACGTGAAAAAGAAGAAATGAAAACCAGGGTTCATAATTATATAACTGAAGTTTCCAGATTTGAGACCTTGATGGCTTCGAAGGTAAAACTATAATCTGTAGGCAGTTATTACTGTTCTCAATAAATCCATTCATTTTAGAGTATAGCACATTATCATTAGGATACAATAGACAAAATAAGAGATGTATGGGTTGGGTCCTGTTCTACCTGCCTATCCCATTTCCTTCTTTTTTCGTTCTTTCCTCTGCAGTGTTTCAAGCTGCTAGTGGATTCATATAAGATCTTATTACATCTGAAGCACTAATAAATTCTGGCACATCACAATTTCATTGATTATGTTTGTTGGCCATAACACTGGAGAATGACAAACAAATCATGTCTGAATGTTGTTTTGCTTTGAGTTTCGACAAAGCAACTAGTAAAATACTGGGTATTCTTTCACAGTTGTAGGCAACAAGCAGCTTATATGATGGTTTTTAATATTTTGCACTTTTTAAAACCAGAAATTTTGTATGTAGTTCTGCAGGAAAGTGTAAAAATAGCACATGGGAATGTTTTCTCTATGAATGATAAGAGTTCAGATTTTTTGCTGTACTGACAAAACAGTGCTCCTGTTAAATGTATTTTGTCCTGATACTTGGATTCAGAAGTGTGGTGTGTGTGTGAATTAAAACTCATAATCATGTAAAACAAATAGATTTATGTCAAGACAACATGAACTGGCAAATTTATTATGTGACTTTGAATAGGAAAGAATGAGTTTTGATCTGACTTTGACTTGCAGGTCTAGATGAATGCATGTAAATTCAACTTTTTACAAGTAGAAGCTAAAGCATAGCAAAAAAATCAAGGTCAGTAGTATATTAGCTTAGAACTCTCAATTTAAGACACTTGAAGTTTAGTGTTTAAGAATTTCTTAACATATGTCCAAAGCACTTCAGCTACAGATGTGGCCTCATCTTTGGCAAATAAGATTTCAGTTATTCATATCAGGTACCAAGAAACTGTGGAATATACAGCCAGTGACCAACTAATTACAAAAGGTTGGTTTCAGGGATTTGTCTAGTTTTGCATCCAGATGTTGCCTATGGGAACAAGGATTTACTTTTCTGCACAGTGTTCACTTGCTTAATCATGAGTTTCTGCTTCTTAATGCCCTGCCTCATTCTGTCTGCACCTTCCAAGTTCTGCAGGAAACACAGAAGGAATTTCAAAAACAGTAGCCTTCCTCATTAAATAAATGGGATTCATACTAGCAACATGCTTATCCCGCTGTGCATTACATGAACAAGGGAAGAAGGGAATGAAGCTAAATAAAAAAAAAAAAATAAAATCACTGCCTTATAGTATGCACTTGCAGTTGGGCCAAATTAAAATTCACAGACAACATTTGTTCTGTGACTGCATAACTTGTAAGCATTAAAGCTTGCAGTTTTGTATTTTTATGATAGACTACTTAGGTATATATACCAAAATAGGTTGTCAGTCTTTCAGGCACTGCTTTAATGTAAATATTTGTAAGATAACAGTAAGTAAAAGAGCTGAAAATTGACTCCTGCTGGAATTTCTTGGAAAGAGCAGCACCAAGATCAGTACATCTCAGTAGTGTGACCCTTGACAATGCAGAGAGATCCAAAATAACCACTCTCCTGGGAGCTTTGAAACTCATTAACAACTGCTAAATGTAAATACTTCCACTTAATAAAACTGAATGCCATCACTATTTATTTACTATTTGGATTTACAGAAGTGATGATGCCGTTCAGGAATTGCCAGATAGTGGGATTAAGAAAATGGAGAAAGGTCTACTTTTCTGGGAGGGAAAAAAAAAAATAATTGTAGGGAGTAGGCATGAAATAAGATCAAGCAACTTAAAGGTAAGTTGATCATTGCAGAGTGATTTTCTGTTTCATTTAGGAAAAAGAAAACCAAGAATTGTTAGAGAAGTTCCGAATGCTCCATACACAAGCTGAAGACTGGGAAATGAAGGCTCATCAAGCTGAAGGAGAAAGCAGCTCAATACGACTTGAACTCCTTTCTGTAGATACAGATCGGAGACATCTTCAGGAGAGAGTAGAACTTCTGGAAAAAGAGATTCAAGGGGTAATAACTTGTGCAATGAAATTCTGTCAAGGAAAGTGGTGCTTTATTAAAGTCAACATACTATTTTTAATGCTTTAATGGGAAATTAATTCCTATATGTGAATGTTTCAAATGTGAACACTGATTTTTTTGAAACAGTAACTGATGTTAGACGTGCTTTCTTTCTCCCATCCCTGTTTTCCCAAAATTAGAATCACAGCATATATTTTAATACTCTTAGATCTCTTCTGTTGGGTGATAATTGCTGTTATGTTATTGTCTCTGTAAGAATCTTTAGTTTACTTGCTTCAAAATATTAGCATATAGCTTTATGAATATTTTGTCAGCTAGCTTTATGAGTATTTTGTAAGCTTAGTTCTTAACGCTTCTTTGAAGCTTTGAATGAAGTATTTGAAGCATTGGTGGCTGAAATAAATCTGGTAGAGTAGTCCAAATCCAGAATCAGGATTCCATAATACTGAAAACTCAACCAATAGCATAAAAAATACTGAGGTTTATATTTTAGAAGCAACAACTTAATGGAGATCAAGGAAGTTTTGGAGTATAATAGTTGTGGATTGACCATATATTGTCTCATGGTTGTAATTAGCCTAAAAAAAGTTAGTTTAATATTGTAAGCTGAGTAAAAAATAGATTGTATTTTGCGGGTTTTAAGCTTCTAATTCTCTTCTGAAGCTGGAATCCAGCCTCATTGCACTCTTACACAGTACTTGTATAATTCTTCAAGAAGATGGTGATTAAAAATTGCAGAAATGATTTATTAGTTGTTCTTAGCTTTGATTTAGGTAGAAAAGAGGAAAGGAATGTGATATAAAGGCAATTTAATAGGGAAAGTTAATTTTGAAGGGGAAAAAAGTATTTAAAAAAACCCCTGTTATTCAACAGAAGACTGTTAACTCAACATTTAACACTGAATGGGTATCCATATTTGTCTTTGTTTAGCATATCGTTGCACATCAAGCATATGAATCTCAGATCTCCTCCATTACAAAAAATATGTCCAAATTGGAAGAGGATATTAAACGTGAAAATCAGGACAAGTCTTCTGTGTTGGCGGACCTGGCTTCCGTGAGGGAACTCTGTGTGAAACTTGAGTCTAACAAAGAACTTTTATCTCGACAGCTGACATCCAAAAGCATGGATTATGAAAGGGTGAGCAGCAAAGGCAAATTCAATTTGCTATAATAAAATATCTTCCTTTGCTTTTAATGTTCTTTTCTCCAAACCCAAATTACTTCTGAGAGCAAGATAAGTTAATTTGCATCACTAGTATTGCATTTGTATATAAATTATAAATTTTGCAGTACACGGATCAATATTCATGGTTTTTTTACAAAACCAGGGAGTTTCTTTCATTCATTATCTCTATAAAATGTGGCAGCAGTATTTTCTGCTATACCGCAAAGACTAATTATATTTTTTTGGGGTTATGTACTGTTTTTTAATTTACTCAAATTTTCAACTTTCGTAACAAATAAATAGTGCCCTTCTTATTTAGATATTAAATACTTCTACCTAGTGGATTTTTTCAATTAAATTGAAATTTAGATTCAGCTGAAGTTCATTAAGCATTTTGAAATAGTTTAAACAGTTCTAAATACCCGTAATTTCTGAACTTTTTCCTTTACAGCTGATTGTTGTATCTTTACTTAGTAACTTGGTCAGGCTTTCTGTTACTGTAATATTAAAGACCTTGAGAACAGTAGTTCTCATCCCCACAACATCTGTTTATTTTCATAGAGCTGATGAGGAAAACAAGCATTGCTACATTTTCAGCAAAAGCCAAAAAGCTAATTGTGAGCTAACCTTGTCAAATAGAATGAAATACAGTAAATACTATTTTTGTACTTGTGCCAAAGCCTACTGCTTTTAAAAGCCAATTAGTGTTCTGGGTACTTACCTGAGCTTTTCCATCTCCCAGTAAAACATCTGACAGATGTACAGCTTGAATAGTTTTTAACTAAGTATAGTTTTAAATAATTGTAGGCTTTAATTTGTTGTGCGAACTCAGTTTCTTATTCATTTTTATGAAACTTCCAATCATTACAGTTTTGATAACAACTCTTCACAAAAGAGAACTGTGTGTTTGTAAACCGGTGCATTAATAATGTGTGCCCTAGGTTCTAGGTGAATTAGAAGATATAAAATCAGAAGCAGAATTGCTGAAAAAGCAGTTATCCAGTGAGAGACTTACAGTTCAGAACCTTGAAACGTTGCTGGCTACTAGTAGAGACAAAGAATTTCAGAACCATTTAACATCCCATGAGAAAGATTCCGAAATTCAGTTATTGAAAGACAAGCTAACACTGGCTGAGAGCAAACTGTAAGTTTTAACAAGTGTGTGTATGTATGTGTTACGTGGTTTACAAAGAAAATTTTTCTGTGCGACAACACTTACTCAGAAAGTCAAATTCTTGATGTTTAGTATGGCTGAGCAGAATTTTGCAGCAATGTTATTTGGCCTTTCATGGCGTTGTCTACTTGAAGTTTCTTTACAGATCTTTCGTATCACTTTCATTACTCAGCACTCTGGTGGACATCAGTTTAATACAATCAGTAAACTTAAACAGGAGTTCCAAAGGAAACCTACTCTAAAAGGAAGGAACCTTTGCTGAGTTTTCAAAGTCTTGAGAATAATCACTCATTTTCTGTGGATTTGTCCCCAGTCTGACTGCAGAAAAGTTGCTTCACTTTCTCTGCTGGTCATGACTTTCTCACATCAGTGAGGCACAGGAGGTGATACTTCTCCTGAAGTTCACTTGTCTGATACAACTCTGCCGTCTTTTCAGAGCAATCACTAAAATCCTTTCCTTCTGACCTCTTAATGGATGTAACTACCTAATGGTGAGGTAGCTGATCTGTTGCAGACAATATTTCCACTACAGAACCAGCCAACCCATGATAATTGTTGAGTATGTCTATAAATATATGTATGCATTACAGTATGATTTGGATATTTAACCTTTGCATCAGTTATCAATTGTCAAAATATATAACCACCTCTCTCACAGGTTCTGATTTTCTTCTTAGCTTCAGGAAGCAACCTAATTCAACTGCTTTTTAAGCAAGACGTCGTATTTCTATTTGGCTTTGAAGAATTTAATTATTAAGAGAACACAGATTTTCTTACTCTTGAATTATGTTTTATGTTCTTATATTGGAGAGTATTCTGACTATTAGGTTTCTGGTAGCTGCAGTGTAAAGAACAGGAACTTTAAATACAGCTGTGACTGAAATATGTGACAATCAAGTTTGTATCTTCTGAAATATAAAAAATCGTTTGACTTAGCAAAATTTCAGTTCTAACTGACTAAAATTGTGTGTCAATAGTTTTGAACGTTATTTACAGTTTTGGCCTTATTGTGCCTGTGCTTCCACTCTATTTATAAAATGGTACTGATACAACCTCTGACTTCAGAAGGATTCTCAAAATTAAGTTTAACTTGTGAAGTTCTCCAGTGTTGTAATTTTGAGCTCTGTGAAGAGTGAGTGGTTGTGTTACTGAGAGCGCTATTTGGGTGATAATACAGTAAATGAGAACTTCAGGCTTTACTGTGATTAAGTATTAAATAAACAGAGAATATTGAATAGCTAAACCACTTCTTGAGAGCTATCTGTGTCTGTCTGTGAAAGAGCCAGATGTCCTGTGAAAATATAGTGTATCATCATGTAATCTTATTATATGATGATTGCTGTGCATAGGGGTTCCAAATTAAAATATCTCTTATTTTTTGAGTCATCTACTTCATGATCATAATTTTGTTTAAATGTCATTGACATGGAATAACCTCAGAACTCACAAAATTGTTTGCTTTCTTTCTTTATTTTACAATAATTATATTGGGCCCTGAATTCTTACCTCCATCCTGAAAGCATATGCCTGTCTCTGAAGGACTTAGAATAAGATATCATCGAGACCACTTGTCTTCTGTGTCTGTTCTCAACATACTGGATCAAGATGCCATTCTAGGAATTTTACTGATGAATAGGGAACACAGCAAAAAACATTCTGCAGTTCTTTTTGGATCAAATCTCTTGAGTAGTTTGCATCTTCCCGGAGTCAGAGATCAGCGGGTACCAGACAAGGAAGTCTGTGACTGAGCTAGGAATGGAACTCATTTTTCAGAATTCAACTCCAGTGCTTTAGCCATAAACTAGTACATCTTTGCTTCTCCAGAGGTGACTTTGGAGCACTCCACCTCATACTGGCTTTGAAGAATCTATGGAATAACATAGCTGTCTAGATTCTGGTTTAGACAACTTATTTTACACTAATGACTTTTTTTTTTTGCTTGCTTTATAATGCAATTAATGGTGTTTTTCAAACAAACATTGAGTCATCCAAGCTGATGATTTTCTGAGAAGTATATTTAATTATGTCACTTAAGATTTTCAAGGCTGCTTTTTATTTTGATTCTTGCAGTTGAAACAGTTGGGCCGGAACACCAAGGGTGTAGTTGACAAGCTATCAAACTCTGGCTTTTGCTGGTCTGAGCTTGTGTTAGTATAGTTTTTACTTAGATTTGCTTCAGTTGTGTTCATTGCTACCCAGGTAGTTCCAGCCTACTTGATACAGCTTTTACTGAAGCCGTATCTGTTATGCTTGTATTTTTTGTGGATAATTACTGCTTGTTTCTTCTTTTTTTAAGCGTACACATAAAAGCTATCTCATATTGCAACAGAGGATAGTAAATCAATAAATTAATGATTTAATTGTTTTGTCTGTTTTTATAAAACATGTTTGTGTTTACCTTTCTGGAAAAGAACATGATATATTGTAGTAAGGATGTAGTGAGAGGCTCACCAGCTTCTCACTTCTTTCTCAGCTTAGGTTCTTCCAGAAACATTCTGTTGGGTTCACTTGGTCCTCACTCTAATTTGTCTTTGATTTGGTCTGTGTGAAGCAACATGTTCAGTATCTATTTTTGTTTTATCTTGCTCTAATTTGTCTATGCTCTTAGTTGACAGTGTTCAAAGGAAACTGTTGGTCTCGTGATTTTTTTTTTAGAAGCAGCTGTAATAGAGAGGTTCCCATACTTCGAAGTAAAGTTGCACAACTACAGACTGACTGTGATGTGTTAAAAAGGCAACTGACAACTGAACGATTTGAACGGTAAGATGCTGTTTTTTCAGTGAGGTGACTGCGCATTTCTTCTTTCTCACTTTTAAAACTGTGCTTTTTTCAATAGTGAATTTCGGTTCTGAATTCCCTCATAAATTTTGTGAGTTTACTATTGCATCTAAAAAAAAAATAATCCCGTCTCATGAAAGCAAGAAGTTGGGTGACATTAAGCGAAAACAAGGCTCTTTGCAAAGTATTGTGAAAATCGCCAAGTAAAAATATGGGGCAGAGGGGGAAAAGCTGTTTTCTTCCTTTAACATCCTGTAATACCAAAGTGTTATGTAACTGAAATTGCTGTCTGTTGGTAGAGAGCGTGCAATTCAGGAAATGCGTCGACATGGTCTCTCTACATCATCATTACGTGCTTCACCTCCTCTCAGTTCAACATTAAGGTCTCCCTCACATTCTCCAGAACGTACTGTTGTAAAGACAACTGATCAAGCAGCAGCTGAAAAGTAAGCGATTTGATTTTAGCAGATTGCTTCTGTTTAAGAGTTAAGTTTAAACTGCTTCTGAATAATGCTTTTTTAGTTATATGAAATTCTTACACGCTTTAGGTGGTTCTAAGTTCTTTTGTTGACTCTCCTACTATGAAATATTAATTGGAAACAATAGATGCAAAGTACTCTCCAAAGACTATATAATGTAATGGATTCCCATTCCTGTTTTTGTTAATGGTCTTGCACCAGCTGACAGCTTCCAAATATATATTGCTTGCTTATTATTACCATTAATTATATCCAAATATATATTGCCAATTTATTATTGTAAATAGTTAATCTCCAAACAGTGAATGGCTCATATTAAGAGAAATGCCATGAAATTCTCTCAAGTACAACAATGAAGGAAAGACACTCCATAGGAGAGTGTCTAACTAAAATGCATTTGAACCCTACATGTTAGATGAAAATGTCTCCAAAACAGTGAATAAAATAATTAATGCTTTTTTCATTGTTAGTGATTGAATGCTATGAATGTCTAAGATTGTGGTCGCTAGAGTCCGTATAAAAGAAATCAAAATCAACCTTTCACCTGTTCATTTTCACTGACATTTTCGTCCTTTTAGAGATCATTGTTGTTTTAGATGATGTCCGTTATGTTACAGGTCTGATTATTGACTTCATATCCTGTCTGTCCTATACTGCATAATAAATTGCAGTGAAGAGTGGAAGGACAGGGAATGATAAACAGTGATTTGTTCAGGAAATATGTATGCTATAACAGCTATATACTATACTATAAAAGCTCATTAATACAAACTATTAAACTCCAAGAAACAGAATTCCAAACTAATAAGATTTTAAACTTTATTTTTGTTGGTAAATACATATGGCTTGTTCTTAAGCTTACCTTTTTAACAAAACCACAGGTTTCCTGAGAACTGAGGTCAGCATGGCATGATCCACATTGTCAGCAATTTTTCTCTTCTTCTGCGAGTTTTTGGATAAAGGAAAAAAAGGAAACTGTAGCAAATGAGATCTTGATAGTGGGGATGAAACAGTCTTCAGTCTTCTTTGCTTTACATGAAGTCCCAAGAGCGATAAAAATAGTTCAGTTGCTGTACTTGAAGAATACCACGTAGTGAACTATTTTTATCCTCCTATTTGCATCCTTAGTTTTAACGATAGCTCTGTACCATATCTTATCAGAAAATAGCCCATTTTCATGAAGTATGTATTTTTAAAGAAAGCGGTTTTTAACAACTGAATTTGCGTACAGTTTAATTTTTCTTTACTATCTTGACTTTTAAACCTATCAGTGGATTATTACATTAGAATGATCTCAGTAGTACTATCACCATCTTCCACCCTACTGATTTATTGCTTCCTGGGAGCTTACCACAGTAAAGTGTGCTCTGTAATTACTATTTTGTCATGTTACAACTGTCTTTTTCTCTAATCTGATTAAATATGAAAAAATGTTCTCTTCCTCAGTGTCTCACATTTACTTTGTTAAGCATTTGTGCAATGTGTCAATAAGCTGAATGTAGAGTTTTAGATAACATGCTAATAGTTCATATACAGGAATAACAGAAGAGAATATGAGGAGGCTAAATCTAATTATTACTTTTTATCCTAGTATTTAGTAGTAAAATGTAATAGATAGCTTTATTCTGAAATCTTTTCTTTCTCTACTAGAAATGTGAGCTTCAAGGAATAACCAGTACGTGAGCAACCGAAGCGTTACCTTGTTACAAGAACTTTTTTTTTTTTTAATTATGAAGGCTGACTTGTATTCTACCTCTGTTTTCTTCAAATCGGTGATTGCCTTTGAAATTTCTGAGAATCGGTGAAGTAATCAACTTTGCAAAATTCTGCTTTCCCAACTGGCTGGGGTGACTGGTTTTTGCTGGCTAGTTGATGGGTTTTGTTTCAAGACTGGCTAAGTTTTGTTACTATTTTGCAAACATAATTATTATAGGAAGGAAATCAGTACTTGGTATGACAATCTCTTGTTTTCATTTTACTATTTTATTTCTGTTTGCTTATCTCATATGGTTACAGAAGTTTGTTCATCTTAGTGTGAACTAACATTGAATAACATATGTGATTGTCTCAAAAATGCTGAGCCAGTGTATGTTTTATACTTACGACGATTTCCTGTGCTTGGTCTTTTAACAAGTGTGTTTTGTTTACAGGACATTTTTCATGGTAGTTAAAAGTATTGATTATCTATTTTGTGAATGCATTTTGTTTACTGTACCTTTTCTTAATAAAAAAAATATATCAGTTATTCTGTATTAAATTGTTTGTCCTTTAATAACTACTCATCTCCTTTTGTTTAATCTTTGTGTGAAATTGCATTTCAAATATTATCCCAATATTAAATAAAAAGTGAAGAGAGAAATGATATTCTTAAAGGTGTATTGAAATCATTTAAATATTATAAAATCTAAAATATTTTATATTCAAATATTTGGATCATATCTGGAGTTATTTTTCAAATTTCGGTTTTTAAGAGATCAGAAAAAAACCTGGACTCCTTCACACAGTTCATCTCAAACTGTTGGAGTGACACCGACCTTTATGTTGTGACACTTATGAGGTAAGTGCACTGAGAACTAATCATTAAAATATCTGGTCTATTTAGCAGAGGGGCATTTCAAATTTGGGCTATGAAGTAAGATGCGATTAGCAATCACTATGTAATGATATGTTCTTAAAGTCCATCTGTGCAGATAATTGTGTATCAAATCATTCTTCTATTCAAGAACATATACAGTTTTATAATAATTGCATACCATTCAGGTTGACATGATGTGTATCCATAGGTATCATGCAGAGGACTAGAAGTGGGAGGAAGTATTGTTGTACATCCTTGCACTGGCCAACAGGTAGTGTTCTGCTTGCCTGACATTGAATAAAAACCCTGTGATCCCTAGCTAGCATTGCAAGCATCTCTAAGGTATAAACAACATCTTAAATGACATGGGGAAAAAAAAATTGTTTTGCTTTTAGATTTTGTCTATTTTGCACTGATTGTTACAGTTAGAAATGATAGACTATTGTGTTAACTGAAAATATTGTCTCATATATTCATAGATAAGTAATTACTGTTGCAAAGTATATAGATACATTTTATTTTTCATATATTGTGTTTTGTCAGTTTTGTTATTTCATATGTGTCTATGTGTATTAAATTTTACTAACTAAAAACAACTTGGAACCCTCATTCAGAAGTACCTGAAAATACTCGTAGCACATTAGGCTTCTGAGCCATTGGAAGAAATCGTTTTAAGTAAAAATGTTTTTTTTTATGGGTGCGTCCCATACTTTTTAGGTCTCTTATTTGCCAGTTAAAGGAACACGGAGACTGTAATTTCTAAATGTTAGTTATGTGTTAATACTGTTTGTAATTAAGTCAGTAGTTTCTACTGATGCTAATTGATGTTAACTATTTAGGATGAAGCAGTACAGTAAGAACAAGAAAAGAATTCATGTTCTGCTCTAGAAGCCACCGCTGAAGACCTCAAAATACCTCATTTTTTATATAAACCCTTTTAAGTTGGAATCTGAATTAAGAAAAAAAAAAAAAAGTGGAAGTGTTCTATTTAATTGAAAATACTGTATTTCATCTTACCAAAAATGTGTATTTTGACATTACAATTAAAACTGTAACACTGCAATTAATAGTAATTCTTACATGGATATTAATTAGGAAGAATTAGTGGATCATTGAGCACAGGTGGTAGTAAAACTGCTATCATTTTGGTGACCAAAGCCTGTGCAGCTTTCTAAAACTAAAACATTACCAATATTCAGACTACAGTAACGCTGTCATTTTACCTTCTCTTACTATTTTGTATACGTTTTTGTAAGCAAGTAGAATAAAAGTAGTAGTTACACCGCTTTGCTTTAAAATCAAATAATTCATTTCATGAAGTACAAAACAAGCACAAATTTGTGGAAGATTTACATCTGTGGACTGCCGTATATGTCATGTATGAAACAACCCTTATGTGAGTCAGGATATTAACATGACTCTCCTGGACTCAGCTCCAAGAAGCTTCTGTGCTGTCCTTGCCTTCTGGAAGATCAAAAGAATCCTGAAAGTCTCATGACCTGTTCAGTCCTTAGCTGCAGTGAGTTGAAAGCACAGTGGGACAGACATTAAATCATGGAAAAAGTCTTGGCTACTCAAGTTGCCTGTCTTGTGTTGGTATCTGCTGTTGGGGACGGGGGAAAAAGAACATTAGAAAAACAATAAAGGAAAAGCAATAGTCATTGGGGTTGTTTCTCTACAAAGCAAAGTGAGTGTATGGTCAGAAGCAGACAAACCTGGAGAGAACAGAAGAATGTTTTTTATATTAAAACGTAAATTGTTCAATTAAACTTATAATGTGTCTTTAAGAAATTCTTAGAATTGATTTTTTTTGTCTTGTAGTATGTCCCTAAAATTTAGATAATTAACCTAATAGTTAAATAAGCAATTCTAGGGTTCAGTTGGAAAACCCAGTTTTATCCTTTTTTGTGGCCCTAAATCTGGGAAACACTGAGATTCCTATGCGATGCTAGTTAAGAAACGTTAAGATTAGGGCTTCAATTTTTCAACTTAAAATATTTTATACAGAAAACGGTGCGTATGTGGCAAGCCTGACCTATTCAAACGCTATTATTCCTAAATGAAACCAGATGACCACAGACTTGTATTTTTTAAACCATTCTTTGGGACAGAATTTTAATACTTCCTCTTTTTTTGCTGTTAAGAGTATAAGAAACCGGTTGTGCAGAGGTTTGGTACCCTAGTCTTTTAGCTTTATGTATACAGACATTCCAGTTTCATTTCATTCTCTGAGCCTTCTTGGGCAGCACAAAGATAATAGCTGCAGCAGTATTGATGCCTGGACCTAAAGTCTTACCGTCCATCCTCCAGTATAAATGGGGGGAGAGAGAAAGCCTTGATGCTGTGCAAGCTCTGTTCAGCAACGGGTGAAACACTGGTGTGTTACTGGCACTGTTTTAGCAACAAAGGGGAAAAAAAACCCTTATATCTTCTGGCAGGCTGCAGTGTTCTCTGTGTCACAACATCCAGCAGCGTGTGGGGCACTCCAGCAGATTCCCTGCACAGTGGCAGCCCTCTGCTCATGTACGGGCTGCTCCTGCCCCGTAGGGCAGGCATGGCTCGCCCAAGAGCACAATGTCATCTGTAAGGCTCCCAGCACGACATGGGCGTTCTTGGTGAGTCCAGCAAAGGACCCTGGAGATGATTGAGGGATTGGAGCATCTCATACATAAAGAGAGGCTGAGCAAGCTGGGGGTGTTCAGCCTTGAGAAGAGAAGGCTTGGAGGGGAGCATCTCTGTATACATAAATACCTGATGGGTGGGAGTAAAAAGATTGAGACAGTCTCTTCTCTGTGGTATCCATGGGAGGTACAAAAGACAAATCGAAAATGCAAATTGAAATACAGGGATTTCCATTTAAACATAAGAAAAATGGGTGGAATGGGCTGCCCATTGTGGAGTCCCCGTCCATGGAGGTATTCAAAACCCAGTGGGGGACAGTCCTAGACGGCCTGCTGTAGGTGACCTTGCTTTGAGCAGGGGCTTGAACTAGATGGTCTCCAGAAGGGCACCAATTCTGTGACCAGGAAATTTTACCTAATCACGCCAACACTAGTGTGATTAGGTAAGTGCCTATCCAGCTGTAGTGAAATCATCCCTTATTATCTGTACTATGATCTCCGACTTTTTTAAAATTATGAGTGTAAAAAAATAGTTGTATTGCCATTGTTTTGCTCAATATTAGATGTGTCTATGTTAGAGCTCAGGTAGATGGTGAATTTTGGAATTTATCGCATGACAGTTGCCTGTTCCACCTGTGTGTGCTGCTAGCTCAACTTCATCCCTGCAGAGCTGCTCCACCAGATTTGTCAGTGGTGCGTCCTTTACGGTTTCAAGGTGATGGTGCAGGGATTAGACTGTTTGCTTAAACTAACTAGAATGGTATGGTGGCAAATAAAAGAAAGTGATAAAAATGAGAATGTCAGTGGCAGCTTCTCCTCGGTTTTAGTACTGCTGAGCAGGGACAGCCGTATTTCCTGAATGCAAACAAAGAAATGAGGTGCAGCACTGTTAGTCAACCATAAGTCAAGTTCTGCAGGAGCAGACACTGCTCTTTGGGGAGATTTTCATTGAGCCTCTAAGTCCAAAGGAGCACGTTGACATCTGAGCTTGGTTTTGTTTGAAAAGAGATGTGTGGGTTACTGGACTATAGCTGTGTGTGCTATCTTTATCTGTACCCATTTGCTTTGCATAAATGCGTAAGTAAAAATGTTGAATAGGCACCTCCCGGCCTGCTCCTTGCTTTTAAATGGTGTGTTTGTGCCACCTAGTGGACTCATGTTTTTTTCCAGCGACCATGGCACATACTTCACAGGTTCGGGTTTCTCCATAGAACTTCTAGATACATCTCATAAACTCAAAGTGAAAGAATTGCTAATAAGGCCACGTGTTCCTGAAGCCCATCCATCACTTTGCTACTGAGGTTTGTGACTGCATCACTTTCCAGAAATTGTCAGTTCTTAAGGGGGGGAGGGGGAAATATTCTCATTTTAGCTTATATTCTCCTCCAGGAAAATGAAAAGATCGACCTTTGTCGAGAAAGGTCTGATGTAACTGAGCATTTGACTGCTTTGAAGGAATTGGCAAAGGCTGGATTCAGCTCTTTTCTGGTGGCTACTTTTGGAGTTTTCCATCTGTACCACCCAATTCTACTGCCTGAAATGTGTAAGTGCTGCGACAGCAGCAAAGCAAAACACAGCAAACCCCCTGAATCTTTCAAAGGAGTGCTGCAAAATTCAGCTCTGGTAATTGAGGTGGTTTGTATCCATCTATTTTGGATATAAAAAACTATATATATCATTGCTAATGCAAAGATAGCCAACGTAGTTAACAGCCATCTAAATGCCAGATCTGATGCATAAGCTTCATTTCTGAGTTATCTGTGCCCTGTACATTATGGCTTTAGTTATGAAAGGACTGAAAAGGGAACGGACTGAACCTCTCACGACTGGTCATCTCTAGAATACTGCAGGTGAAAAAGTGATTTCTAGCAATATTCATTCCAGAGTCATTCCAGAGTCATATAGCTAGTTTTTTGCACAAATCATTTCTGACTCAGGAATTCACTGAGCCGCAAATCACTAAGGAGTGGGACAGTATCAATATATGCTTGCCTAAACTTACATTCTTCCTTTAAAATACCGACTATTGGGCTCAGCCAGAGACAAAAACACGTGTGAGATGCCTTTTAGGTCTGACCCAGCACGGCGTTCTTTTTCTGTAAGACCCAGTTCCTTTTGAGAATGCCAGGTGGCTCCTGACTGGGTCAAAAAGTTAAGGAGCGGGCAGGATCCAAAGCTGTACAGCCCTTTTGTCCAGGGAGCATCTGAACCTGGAGAACTGGCTGGCAAAACACAGCTTTCTCGGCAGTGGAAGATTCTGAATCACACGATCAATTTGGTTCAAAAAAGTGGCAGAGTCTGGACGGAACTAAGCGCAGCATCCGATTTTACCGCATTCTCCTTGGGAAACGGGAGACCGGAGTCCAGCACCGGTAACATCTTGGCGCAGACAGCTGAGCTGGGAGAGCGGGGACCCGGCGGAGCCGGTGCAGCTGCCGGATTGAGGGGTGTGGGGGAGAAGGGGGGCCGTCTGCGCTGCTGCCTTGGGCAACCGCTGATGTTCGTTTTGTCCCTTGTAGTTCCTCCCATTTTTTGGTAAGCGGGGGGGACAGACGCTTGGCCGGTTGCAGCACCCGCCAGGCGCCGCGCCCCGGCGCTGCTGGCGCTGGGAGCTGAGCCCGGCTGCGGCTCCGCAACGGGCGCGGCCGGAGC
>JAVJGI010000001.1:59636357-59652881 GCA_035590275.1 Ibycter americanus
CCGCAGCCCCCCACGTGAGCCGCCACCGGCGCGTGCCGCTGCCTTTGTTCCGCCGAAGGGGCGAGCGGGCGCGCGGGCGGCTTTCCGAGGGGCGGCTCGACCGCCGCCGGGGAATTCAGCGGCTGGACCCGGCGCTGTCAGATTCCTGCTGGTTCCCTTTGTTAGCGCCTGCCCGGGGAGCCCTGCACCGGGAGCCCTGCACCCTCCCGGCTCTGCTGAAGGGCGGCAGCTGTCAGAGCGATGACTTTGTTCCGCACGGCGCTTCCCCAGAGCGGCACCGCTTTGCTGGCGCTGCCGTGAGCCGTTTATCGCGCCGCCGCCAGCGCGGCTCGGCGGGCGATGGAATAAATCCGCCGCTTGGCACGGCGGAACGGCAGCGGCACCTCGCTGCGCTCCCTCCCCCTGCGCCGCCGGAGCCGGAGCAGGTAAGCCAGAGGCAGCAGCATTCTGCGTGGGAAATTGTCTTGCACAATCTCGTCCGTTAGAAAATGTCTCTTTTAGGGGTAGAAGTACGTGTAACGCAATTTTTTCCCTATGTCATTGAGAGATTTTTAATGAATGAAGGTTTTGTTTTGTTTTTTTGTTTTGGTTTTTTTTTTTTTTTTTAATTAAATTTGCTGGTATCGCCGTGAGTCAATTACAAATCTGCTTCGCTGTCGCTGTAGTCCAAGAAGCATCATTATGCCTCTGCTCTGTCGTTTTAAGTGTAAAAATGCCCAGTCAAAAACACAGTTCAAGGGATGAATAGAGACCTGGAAACCACAACTGTGCATCCTGAAAATTTAATATGCCTGATAATAATGGCAGTGAAAGTGATCTGCTGTGTTGGGGGGGTGGGGGTGGGGGATGGGGGCACGGAGAAAGGGAAGAGTAATTTGCAACCACAGGCCTAATAACTGATATTCTGTCAATAATAGATATATAGGTAATACAAGTTGTTATATCCCCAAACAGATTTTCTGTACGTACCTTGAATGGAGTATAGTGATTGTATGACAAGAGCTCTTTTCCTAGAATCTGAGCTGTTTAAGCTACCCAATAGCAGTAACATGTAGGAGATCCTGTATTTTAACAGATTAAAGACGATGAATTGGAATCAGAACTGACTTGTATTCAGTATTTAGTAATATATAGTAGAGAAATTCCCATCACCGAAATAATTCTAATTGCATCTTGCATAGGCAATGAAGTCTTTTATTTATATCAAAATACTAATCGGTGGGCGTAAGTGTTACTGTGAATTTCTTCAGCAAAGCCAACGATATATTTTAGTATAGGCAATAGTTAGCAGTTCTGCATATAACTTACTTTACGTGGTTTGGGTCCAGGTCAGGAATTCATCAAACTGACAAATCCAACTCTGCCTTGGCTGCGATCAATTTATCAGATTAGAGATCATGTTTGGTTTTGAATATTTCATTGCAACAATGAACTTGAATTTAACACTCTGAAGTGTATTGAAACTTTGTATGAAAGTGATTTGTATATTTATTTATGTCCAAGTTTGATGATAATTACAAGAATTGACTTGAAATCTTTATTATTTAATATGGCACATAGCAAGGAGATCGCTGCCGGTTGTTATTGGGTCATTTTTCTCCAATAGGAAAATGTATCTCGGAGCATCCTGTTCTAGAATTAAGGACCCTTTTCAAATATCCATTTGGGTAATCCTGTATTTTAGAGAGAATTGCTTCACACTTATGAGCAATGATTGGGTTTTTTTTTCTATATGCTGTATAATGGGATTTTTGAAAGTGCACTGGTAGCAAGCACAGTTGGTGTAAAGTATGAATGTCTTGCTGTGTTCTGTGCTAAGACATTGATGACCCCCACCCCCCATAAGTTTGTTCCTTATAGATCTTACTTTGGTCTGTTTTCTTGCGAGGATTATGCAGGTAGCAGCAGTGATGAATTGGTAATGCCTCAGGTAAAATCTTTTTTTTTTTTAACATCCAGTTCCTGAAAACTTAAACAATATTTATTCGCTTTTAAAAGGGACTGTTGCTTTGGTAATAATATCTCATTTTAGTTGCAGATACTAAAAAGCAGGCTTTTTAGTTTCACACTTCTGATTACAGCTGTAAGAATAACTTTCATGGTTTCTTCTGGTTTGTTTCTTAGTCACTCTGAATACTATTTTGCCAAGTACCTCAGTCACTGAAAATTGATATCTCTGTGTGAGTAATGTAGCTCAGGGTTGTTTCAATATATTCCTACGTTCCTACTGGAGATAGGTCAGGTAAGCTCTTTTTAAAAAAGGAGTACATGGCATAATCAGTGTTGGATGAGATGTCATTATGAGTTTATGAATATGAATATATTTGGTTGTTGTTTTACAATGAAGTCTAACAAACGGAATTTTTATTTACACAGCATAAGCTTAAATGACTGTGTTTTGGCTTTTTTTCCTCACCAGCCAAAAGAATAATTTTTTTCATTTTCTGAATTATTCATATTTGAAAATAGCTGACTCTGATTGTTAGGAAGGATTTTTTTCTTCCCTTGCACAAAATCAATGCACAACCTTTATTCCATAAAAGCCTAAATAAGAGCGTTATAGCAAATATGGATAAGCCTACCACTGGCATGTTAGAAAAGTACAGTTGATTTCTTTAGAGTCAACAGATTCAGGGCAGTGTAGTTGCATAACAGCTTCCATCAGCGTGATGTAAATGTTGAGATGCTCTAAACACCCATATATGGTCATTGATCCCATGTATTTGAGTAAGATTTAATAAAGTTGTATGAAATGCACATTATTTGAAACCAATTAATTCTATTCTGATGTGATAGAAGGCAACCTAAAATTACATTGTTAACTTTACATCAGTGCTTCCACTGGAGGGGCCAAATTCTACTCTTTTTTAATCTATTATTTAAATCAATTAGTGATGAATAACAAGTGTGTTTGTTTCAATGGAGACTCTGTGAGTTCTGTCTTTAGGAAACAATGAGATGTTGTGTAGATCTTATGCTTTTTGTTTCCCATTACTTCCTGAAGGGACTTTCACTCCTTTGATTCTCTGCATCGCATACCACACGATTTTCTTGTTTTAGGACTAAAATATATTTTGTCAGAAACATGCAGCATTTACACTTACTTTACATTCAGCATTTACACTTATATTGATGAAGTCTTACAAAGAAATAAAATTGACTTGTAACAAATAATTTTTAATTAATAATCTTCAAGAGCCAACGTGTCACATGGGCTGAATCACAGTGATTTGTTAATTAAGTTCAGTGGGAAGAAAAATGTAAAGATCTTGCTGCATATTATCCTGGGTAAGTGGCTTATGCTGCAGTTGCACTACACATGAAGTGATGATGATTCAGATGCTGCTATAAACGTATGAAGTATATAAATACATTTTTAAGCATAGTTCAGTTTCTCCTGTATATACGCATGCTGTATGCCAAATTACAGAAATACAAGTTTCAGGCCTCTAACAAGGCCATTTACGAAAATACTGTCATATTCAGCTGATTTTAGTTCATGGGACTGAGTGATGTATCTAAGTAAGAGTAGTTACAACTTTTCTGTTGACTACCTTCATTTGCAATAAACAAAATGTACAGTCAAACAGCTTAAGTCAAACACTTCATATCTCAACGATGCTTTGAAAGGGGTAAGCTTATAATTTTAATGCCAACACGTATGCAAGCTTTATTTTCTTCACATTTATTGCCATAAGAAAAACAATATGAAAATGGTCTGAATAAGTAAAAGCTTTCCTTGTGCTTTAGGGTCTGGGTCTGCAAAACGTTATGCGTGTTGCTGACCTGCTTGAACATCTTTTTCATTACTCTGTGTTTTGAAAGTCAGCAGTCAGACTTGGGCAGCTTCATAAAGCAGCTCAATCTAGTGATTTGTGGTGAGACTTGTGTAGGAGGATGCTGCATGCAAGAGATTACATTTATTGCTAAGTTGAAATGTGGAGGGAGTGTAATGAAAAGAATTAAAGTGAACTGAACCATACAAGATAGTGACTTTTATGTCACTCTTCAGAGAAAGTTGATTTTCTTCAAAGTAACATGCTATCTTTCTCTGTGGCCTTTAATAAAGACACATTTGAAACATTTTAGCTGGGGTTGGGGGGGAGATGGAAGGAAAAAAAAAAGAAAAAAGAGGTACAATTACAGTGATCTGGGGAGCAATTTGGCCCAGAAAAGAAAAATAGTGATAGAAAGCCCTGTGAATCCATAGTATCTGTGAGTATCTGTTGTTGCACACATGATATAGTTGGGTTGGGTGGCACCGTCTGCCAACAAAATTGAACTGTCTTCCCCATTGTAAAGGCTCTTTTCTGTTGCTTATAACTTTGCCAAGTTTTAAGCGTGTGGGCTGTAGTTCATCACACGTCCTTATGACTCAGGATAATTTTTGTTTTAATTCAGCCAAATGGTTAATTGAGAATTAGACTAATTGTTTTGCCTTGTTACAAAAAAAATTAATAAAAATCCTAAGACCTTTTGGAAACAGGGTATTGTCATTCTGGTTTGTATCTAGGCTCCAAGTCCTGCTAAGACAGTGTCCTGTTGTCAAAGATCTACATTTTTACTGTCTTCATAAAAACCTGCTCAAATTTTCTGTCTTACATCTTCAGACTATTGTAGTTTTTACATATTCACCTGTGAAAATTTTAGCAAACAGAATGAGAGATTACATGTTTATCCAATACTCAGTGCTACAGAGTATTTCAGACGGTGGTCTTGGTGGTGCTGGCTACATCTGCAGGTAACATCTGATCGGGGAGGAACTGTGAATATACTGGAGATGGAATTAAAATTAAGTTATTCAACAGGACAAAGATATTGTAGTTATCAACTGTATAAGGAAGGGATTGGGTGGTAATTCTTTAGAAGAGCTATAGTTTACAGTAGATTACTTGAAGAGTTGCCGCAATAAAGACAAGCACTGTATTGCGATATACAGATAGCACGCCAGCGTGGAAGACACGAGACGTGATACTTCCACTCCATGTAATAGTCCTCCTCAGCGGTAACACCATCCAGCTGGGGTGTACACTTCTGGAAAGATGTGGATGAATTGGAGAGAATCCAGAGGAGAGGAATGAAAATAATTAAAGCTTTAGGAAGATACGACCTATGAAGGAAGGTTGAAAAGCCTGGAGTTGTTTCAGCTCCAATGAAAGAAGAGTGGCAGGGTGACAAGATATGTTAACTTTGTAATGTCACAAAGCTGTTGTGAAGCGATGTTCATGCCTGTGCTCAACCAGATGATGCATAATGGGTTCAGCATTAATGAAACTGAAGAAATGAAATAGATCACTGAATTGGGATCCTCAGGATTTTGACATAATTATAGGTTGTTTGAATATTAGTCAGGAACAACATAAATATAGTTGAATTCTTTCTAGAGCAGTGTGATGAAACATCTTACTCTGGGGTCTCTTCTAGCCTTATGAATCCTCAACATCCATGCTTTCTGGTATTGACCAGATTGTACCTTGTCCCCTCACAAATGCCGTGGCTGGCAGGATTGCTTGTATGTGATGTCTCCACAGTGAGCAGGGGTGTGACCGGAGAGGTTCAGAATTTCCCCTGTAATCTCTTGCTTAGGGTCAAGTCTGATATCCACTCCTCTCTTCTGTCATGGTGGTTCCTCTGCTGGTCTTGGGCAGAAAGTGCGAGGGATCAAAGTGCTAGGTGGCTTTGGGAGGAACCTGAGATCCAAGTGACATAGGGAAGGGGACAAATGGAGGGCATGGGTACAGACTTCACAAGCAATTGGACTATGTGATGAGTAGGATAGTACATGAACACAGGACACGAAGAACATGAAGGGTGGCTAAGACTTAACGGCAGATGACTGGGACTTGGTAAAGAGCAGGATATAGAGTAAACTAGTAGTTGGAAAGTCTGGTTGCTGGCAGAGACTCTCAATATACCAGAAGCCTTGACAAGTGCAAACTGGGATTGTGAAAGTAAGAAGATGACAAAGAGCCAAGGGAAAGGAAATCACATGACTGGGAAGGTCATGTTGGAGACTATGGGACAGAAGTAATTAAAGGTTGGAAGAAAATGGCAAAGAGTCTTTCTTCTGAAGATTAAATGGTCTTCTAAACCTTAGCTGAGAACCCACAGTTGTGTCTGAGCATTTGTGCTTTGGGAGATCCATCATAAGTGATTTCTTGGTCTTTTCAAGTGGAGAATGACCACCTGTTACTGCACCAGCTGTTCTGTAATCTCAGATAACAGAGATCAGTGCCCGGGTTCTAAAGACCATACTGCACCTTGCTGCTCCTGGTAGGGCGTGCAAAATAAAAGACGCAAAGGAAGCATGTTTCAATATATCTCAATATATCTTTTTCTTTTTTTTTTTTTTTTTTTTTTTTGACAAAGGGGATTGCCAAGTTTGCAAGTGAAAGAAAGGGAGTGCCAGAACTGAAGTTTCCTTTAGCCTCTTTGTATGTATTTATTTTAACTCAATCTTTAATGTTATTACTGAAATTTTTTTTGCTCACATAACCCAAGCTTTACTGAGTGCACAGAGTGGGTCTGCCCTCAGTGTGAATCACAGCTGTGTACTGAAGGAAGCTGTGATCTCTGGCATCTGTGGCATTTTTTGCGGAAGCAGGATATCTGGAGAAATTGAAGCAGAAGATGGCTTAATTAAAACATTTTTCACGCACTCAAATGAAAAGCTTAGCTAAAGGCACCAAAAACTCATTAAGGCTTGCTATTGCTATTCTTACTTTTTTAAATGTTTGGGGTTTTGCTTCAGTGGATAATAGTGATCTACATAAAAGACCAGGTCCTAATTCCCACCTAGCCCAGTGTGAAGCATTAGGACCTCCCCAGCCCTTGCAAATGGCATGAAAAGGAGCTGCTGTTTGTGGCAAGAAGATCGAAATATAAGCTTTTGCTTCCCATACTGCTTCTAGTGGCGAATAAGGCACTTTTTCATACCTTTCTTGAGGAGAAATCTTGTACTTGGACTTCACAGAGCTATCAGAGTATGTAAATTGCTAAGAAAAAAAATGAGCCTGATTTTTCTTGTCCTTTCAGGATCCTGTTCCAAGCTTGGTAGATATTTTGCAGTAGCCTACGCTGGTCCATCTGGGGGCTATAATGATGAACGGTGCCATACTGCTCTCAGCCCAGAAGCTTTGGCAGTCATTGCTTCCTCCGGTGCTCGTGTTTGGAGGAAGGACAGGCACCCTCAGCTCGTACGTGTGGGTTTTGATGTTCTTTGCAACCACCCTGTTCCAACATCCCCTGTTGACAGTGCAAGGGTGGACTGTACTAAACAACCCTGCTGTGTTTTTTCTGGCAAGTAGATTAATCTTTCAACCACCCACACAGCCTGCTGAATACTGTCACAAGTTACTGGGGTCTGGTATCCTGAAACCAACACCTGATATCTGACAAACTGCATGCTTTGGGTGATTGTGTTTCCTCAGATAAGGTGAGGGGAAAAAACGTAGGTAAGCTTTGGAACACACAAACGTTTCTTCAGATGTGAAGCGAAGGTTCCGTTTGGCCTGGGATTACACCCCTTTGGACACCTGCCTGCTGGAATACCCTTTCCAGCAGTTAAAGGATGGATTCCCGCTCACCTTTCCTGGCACTCTTGTGGTGGGTTAACACCAGCCAGCAACTAAGCCCCACGCAGCCGCTCACTCACTCCCCCGCCTGATGGGATGGGGAGAGAATCAGAAGGGTAAAAGTGAGAAAACTTGTGGGCTGAGATAAAGACAGTTTAATAGGTAAAGCCAAAGCCATGCACACAAGCAAAGAAAAACAAGGAATCCATTCATCACCTCCCACCAGCCATCTCCAGGAAGGCAGGGCTCCATCACGTGTAATAGTTACCTGGAAAGACAAATGGCATCATTCCAAACATCTCCCCCTTCCTTCTTCTTCTCCCAGCTATGTATGTGGAGCATGACGCCATATGATGTGGAATGTCCCTTTGGTCAGCTGGGGTCAGCTGTCCCGGCTGTGCCCCCTCCCAACCCCTTGTGCCCCCCCAGCCCCTCGCTGCTGGGGTGGGGTGAGGGGCAGAAAGCCCTTGGCTCTGTGTCAGCACCGCTCAGCAATGACGAAAACATCCTTGTGTTATTGGCACTGTTTCCAGCACAAATCCAAAACACAGCCCCATACCAGCTACTGTGAGGAACATTATCTCTGTCCCAGCCAAAGCCAGCACACAGGTCAGGAGCCTTCCCAGTCGGAGGCGGTGTCAGTAAGAGGCGATGCGCTGTAAGCCAGAAGGGTCACTGAAGTAACTTTTTTCTCAGCCCAGGTGTTTTCATGGAACTATTTTACATTGTCAGAATGAAAGACAAGGTGAAGACCCGTTTGTGACTCTGACACAATGCCAAATGCTTTTGTTTGTCAAACAGAATGGTGGCAGTGGCATTCGCTGCTAGACCACATTTTGCATCATTTTGCCTGCAGCGTGCCTGTTTACAAATTGCAGCTTGACTGGTTTGAGAAACGACCTTCCATTTGCTGTAGTCTGGATCCAAAACCAGTACAGGGTAATGCCGTTTCAGCTCTAGGTGGCTCTCAGATTCTCTTTCAGGGTATTTGTGACGATGGCCGTCCATTTTCAGGCATGTGGGGTGGCTCTTCATCTTACAGCAGCGACTGATCAGTGACGAGCAGTTCTTCTGGGCTGGAACAGAGCTGCTGCAGCTCACTCTCTGTGGCTTTGGTTCTTTGATTCTTATGGTCACACTGAACACAAGGAACACCTCATCTAATGGTGCACTGCAAGCCAGGCTTTGCAAGTATTGTCCTAGGCCTGATGAGTGGCAGCTGGCCTGGAGATAGGTCCACTGAGGACCAGAGAACATACTCGGCTTACTTTACTTTGCTTACACTTGATGTTTTGTCAGCGCTGGACGAGACAGGAGTTTATACTTATGTGAACATGACTGCATACTTAGGTGAACCTTGCCATATAAACAGATTTGCCAGTGTTACATTTGGCTTTGTACTGTCATGGCTCAGAAAGTGTTGTGGTGGAAGGATGATCGCAATTTTGCGGTCAGATTTGAACTTTTGTTTTGATTACGGGAAGTCCTGTCCAATGTTGGTAGGAATGCCTCTTCATCCCTCACCCTCATCTCTTCTCTTGTCAGGAAATTATTGAGACTTGGTATCTGTTCATCGCACACCAGATCATCAAACAGCAATTTTTGTCTCACAGGCTGTGTGTGGTCCAGTAGACGATCTGAA
Organism: Ibycter americanus; assembly: GCA_035590275.1. Lineage (NCBI taxonomy): Eukaryota > Metazoa > Chordata > Aves > Falconiformes > Falconidae > Ibycter > Ibycter americanus. The sequence goes on from JAVJGI010000001.1 coordinate 59,645,574, forward strand.
TCACTTCAAGCCAATGGACCATGAGTAGGACAGCATTTTAAGAACTGATTTTTGGAACTGAAATTTTAAAGTCAGTCTTGTTTTCCATGGAGACATAGGGGGATAAGGAGTGTGCTGCCCACGAATAATATTGGAGTGAAAGGGGTTTTTTAACTAAAGAGTTTATTTACACAAGTACGCTGAGTATGTGAATGTGCATATAAGACTCTATACCTTGAAGAAACGCTACTTGTTGGTAAGTGACTTGCCTTTCCATCTCCATGGATTGTCTGTGTACCTCTACAACATTTAAACTAACCTGTTCACATGGGGTCCTAAATTCTGTGTTCTTCCGTTAGGAGTTTTAACTAATTTTAATTAAATCCAATTAATAGAATTGCTTAACATTACAACTGACTGGAGTCGACAGTTATGTTTTAAATATGTCAATATCCACATAGCGTTAAGTAGGCTCAAAAAAGCAAGCACAGATATTTTAAATTGCACACCCAAAATTAGTGGCTATGTTTTTGCCATAGTTTCACGTGTGGCTCTACTTCTGCCAAATAGGACAAGAACATCCCTCTTGCTTCCAGGGTGTTCTGCAGTGTTGACTCTTCACATCAAGATTCGTTTGTCCCAGGGATCGGTCTGTCTTCCTGGCTCCTTTTGATCTTTGGGAGCCTTCGGCTCTCTGAGATTTAGGCTATGTGGCAGTGCTGCTGGTGGCACAGGGCACAACTGACCGCGGGTGTCTGATCGCACTTCTCCTGGGGACCAGCCTCGCTCGGTTTTGCCCAGCCACATAACTGAGCTGCATATTGAATTTGTCATGCACATTCCTTTGTGCAGAACTTTATCGCATGTGGCAAGCGGATCCTATAATGGGCAATGGAGTCCAAGTGTCCAGCAATAAACCCACAAAAGCCCAAGCAATGTCTCTCCGTTACTTACAGGCAATCAGTTCTTTATAGGTTGTTTCATGGACTCTGCTGCTGGTTATGATCTTTTATTGTGTAGCTTTTACAAATTTCAGTTAATCACTTTTGCCATATGCAAACTACTGATGCAAGTTCCCTGCATGAGTAGCACCATTAAGTCTTTTCATGTTATGTAGCTGTCAGACGGTGTCACGCTTAAGCTTGGCCCTGCTTCAGTTGCACAGCTATAACAATTAACATAATTTTATGTATCTTCTGTATAGATAAAAATATGTGCTATAAATTATAAATATTTATGTACTCCAGACCTGCATCTAGATCTGCATCTAGAGCCTACCTGAAGCATACTGATGGTACACTACTGACTGCACTGGAAAGGTCTGTGAGGAACTGAATCACTTGGTCTTCAGAGCAGAGCACAACCACTGTGTGGCAAAACAAGCCTTCATTTCTAAACAAGAAGAAAAATGTTGCATTTTTCTGTTCTCTAACCTGTTAGTACTTACCTTATGAGCGATAATTATGATTTTAAGTAATGTTGTGGGTACAATATCATGTGTGCTCGGGTATCATTGGGCAAATTTGTGCAGTGTTATCCCTTTTTTGGTCAATCTGAGGCTGTCAGGTAGATGCCTCCTGTTCTGTATAGCTGCTGTCTGTAATTCACGTTATTCCTCCTCTTATGCATTTTCTTTACTTGGGCAGTGAAGGCCTCAAACCTCAGAATAAGTTAGCCAACATATGAACATTTTTATTTTTGAGAGACAGCTAATGTTCTAAATACCTAAACTGACACATTTAGGATTTTCAGAAAAACTTCATTTTAAAATAAAGTGGTTTTTTTAAAATTTAAGATAACCCTAACTGAATTTTAAGGAAAGTGTACTAGATTCCTAAAGAAAAAGGATTTCTTAAAACAAAATCCCAATCTTAACCTTCTTTGCCAGGAGGCAAAGAAAAAAATAATCCAAGAACGCTATTGACAAGGCCTTTTTTTAATACTCACTCCAGCATGGCAGCACTGTATGGTGTAGGATACAATACTGAGTTCATAATTTAAAGCTCTAGAACATTGTAAGTTCAGCACTTTCAGACTATGGAGTTGCTTTGCCCACAGTGAAGCAGAAGGAAGATGGGGATAATAGGGGAAACACCCCAGGAAACTCTTTGGTTTGGCTTTAACTCTTGTCATTTAGTAAATCAGTTTAATTGCCTTCTATCCTGTCTTCCAAACGAACAAACAACCCGCAGTTCCCAAAGTCCTGCCTTTTTCCTTTCTTTTTTTTTTTTTTTTTTTGTTCTTTTTAACTTCAAAGATACAAATACAGAAAGAATTCTAGCACTAATATATTTTTTTTCCAAATGTGGAGTCTACATCTGTGGTTCTAATTATTAGGACCTTTTAAATTATACAATAATGTATTATTAAAATATTATAACACAGTAAAGGGGTGTGTATATATAAATACACAAGAGTATGGTTAAATATAATTTAATAAATAATATAAATAACGATTATCCGGAATAACATGTTAGGGAAATCATTTCACAGGCTACCACTAGCCTGCCTAATCTTGGTTCTGCCGTCCCTGTGCAAATACCAGCCTTACAACACCTGCTCAAAAGCCACCGCGCTGCACTGCCATCCCAAACTGCTGGTGCCGGGAAAGGGGATTTTGGCAGGGAGCGAGATGCACCAGCCTGGGAGCAGAGGCAGCAGGAGCAAGGTTTCACTCCGTGGTCATCGGTGCCTGCAGGAGCTGTGCCAGATTTGCTTGAGGAAAGAGGCAAAAGGAGCGTGTATCTCTGTTACGTACCTCCGAAGTGAGGTCTGCAAAGAGGTGGTGGGGTCAGCTCGGCACCTGGGGATCCGAGTTACTCTTCTCTGTATGTTTCCATTGCTGTTTCTTGGAGATCCTCAGTGCTCTCACATCTGAGAGATGTGGTCCAGCAGGGAAAGCTGCTGGTGCCAGAATTTCAAGAAATAGGTAGCTGTACCATCACAGGTAGACCTGCAAACGGTGGCAAGGCAAGCGTGCTTCGGGACTGGTGCTGGGAAGGTCTCTAGCAGTGTTCAATCGTTCAAAGTGTTACCTGGTGACCTTCACGTGTGCCGTTTTGTATGTGTTTGCTTTTGGTCTCAGTGCTCCACGGATGGAGCTTGTGCTGAATTCTGCCTCTGCTCTTTGCGCCCTCGGGGGCCGCGGTGCCAGCTTTGCACTTCTCAGCAATTAATTGCAATTACCCATTGTTCTCTTATCACTTGAAATTTTCAACTCTTTCCTGTGATTTTAAGCCCAGAAGGTTTTGTTAACCTGTCAGCCTCCAAACAAAGAGGCCACCTGGATTTCTGCTTTATGCGCTTTCCTGACTGCGAGTGTGATTTTTTTAATTTTATTTTAGGTTTTTTTAAGCCCTGTTAATTACATTTGTAGGACCACGTATTATTGGTCTCAGCTAGCAGAAAAGAGGCAACTTGGGCTTTTTTTCCAAACTATCTTTTAAATTTGCAGAAAAAACTCCTTGGTATAAAGAGTTATAAATCTTCAATAATTAAACTATTAAATTTCAATAATTTATAATATTAATAATATAACAACATGTATTTAGTGGTGTGTGGCAAGTGATAAGCTGCATTGATTAGTATTGCATAGTGGTTAATGTAAGATGTGTGAGCAAATAACTGATGTCAGACTTTTCCTAGGGAGGTAAGAAGCTGAAGACATTAATTTCTTTGTGAAACTTACTTCGATATGTTTTATTTTTTAATCTTTCGCTATATGGGGATGGGAAGCTGTCTTCTGTTTCAATAAAAACATGAGGAACAAAAGCTCAATGACTGTTTTCAGGCTTCTCACTGAGTGAGGTAAATCGGCAAAGTACGGACTGATTACACTATGTGCTGACACCTTGTAATCTTCTGGAGTTGGTAACTGAAGAAAGTGAGCTCTTCTCTTCTTTTACTGTTCAAAGGTTGCCCTCCAAAAACATTCCAGTGATGTTTACCTTTGATAGTTCTGTTCAGCACTACCAGAGATCCCCCGCGAAGTGGGAAGCAGCTGCGGATGGCTGCAGGCAACGGCAGGTATCCAGTACTCGGCTCTCGACTCCTGATGGTTTTTAGAGCAGGGATGGAGTCGCACCAATACGTTGAAATAGCTGCATGAGTGGGTCTATAGGTTAAGTGGCTGCATTTTCTGGCTTTGTGAGGTTTTGGATTTTAGTAGAGGAATTAATGTCTTATGGCAGCTTTGAGCTTCAGGAAAGCAAAACGCTACTGTCATGCGCTGCCAGTGACATTGCCAGGAAGGATGTTTGAGTCATGTGAATTTTGCAGAATAGTGTTAAACTTAAGAATATAAGAAGACTCAGACTAGCCAGTTCCTTACTTATTTTAGCATCGCTTTCCAGCTTCCCTTTTGACCCCTTCATCCTTTTCCAAAGAAATCTGAATGTCTCATAAGCTGTGCAGTGACTTTTTTCCCCCTGTAATTACTTCTGCTAGTGTTTTTTTATTTCTTATTTTTGTATAAATCACCTGTCAGAGCTAATACTGGTGTCAAGTACGACAGCTTGCATGTACAGATCCTAGACATGGGTGACGGTGGCAGCAGTGGTGACCTTTAGTTGAATTCCTCATCAGGTGCTGCAGGAACCTGGTTAGAGGGGCATTTTGCACTTGCACGGAGGTCTGGCCCCTAGGTAATTTTTGCTGGACTTTTTTGTCCTTCACCAAGATCTCGAAGTCTGCTCGGTCAGTTTTGTTAAAGCAATGCCAAAAGTAAATAAATGAAATTGCAGCTGGCTAGTAGGTTTAAAAAATAGGGAGGACAACCTCAATGCGCAAGGTGATGCACAAGAAAGAGGCCGTCAATTTTGGGCGTTCTGCCGGCTCCTTCATCTTTCCCATGGAGAGAGAAGTACGTGGGCTCCTCGTGCAGTGGACAGCCGTGTGAATTTGGCGTATGTGGTCAGGCTGGGGAGTACAGCGTGCAGGCACAGCGGCTGGGCTTTTAAAATAGCAGTTTGCCACTTAGGTGATTCTCAAGGTAACCTCTGAGTCTGTGCTGCTGAGCCTGGATCCCCCTGATAAATCTATCTTTATTTTACACATGGGGAAAACGCATGCAGTTATCAGCAAATGACATGATAGCTTTCTCACTTAAAATGGCAAAAATTCTGATCTAAAGTATGGGATACGTTTCTGTCCCTGTGTGGATCCTGGCTCCTGGCACAGGCAGCTGCTGTCCCAGTTCCCTGATACGCTGTCTGATAAAAAGGCAGTAAAGCCCTGCCAAGCGCGAGGGAATGCCACTGCTGGGGTGGCTCCACCGGTCAGCAGGTTTTATCCTGCCTGTGAAATGCTCTGTTAAGTTTATAAAAGATTAAAAGGAGAAGCAGCACCGTGCTGCACATACATTTGCTTTCTTGTCAGCCACGTATGTTGTCTCCACCTGACTGACCATGGTACTTGGGTTCTTTCTCCGAGTTGCTGCTATTCTTGTAACTGACCATGGTACTTGGGTTCTTTCTCCGAGTTGCTGCTATTCTTGTAACTTGCGCCTAATTTCTATTTTTTCATTTTTCTGATGAGGGAATACCTAAGATTTTGCTAATGCGCAATACATACTGCCTCATTCTTTCAGTTTTCATACAATCTAGTCTTACTTGGCATGGAGTTTTCTCAAAAAATAACCGGTATTCAATGTTTATATCTTCTACAAGCTGCACTAATATTTTGCATCTTCCCTGGGATTCCAGTGTCATAGTGTTCAACATTATTAGTATTTTTTATTTAGCAACAAATAACAGTCCTTAATTTGCCTTGCAAAATATTCTTTATTTTCTAAATATTTAAAGAACATCATCAACAGTCATTAATTCTGCCATTCAAACTCATTCATTAGTATTTTGTATTGTTGATATGTACATCTGTTCTATGCGTAGGGAGATGGGTTGATTTTAAACCAAATCATTTTTCTAACGGAGGAAACTCTGGGCTGATGCTGTGAAACTCAGGTCCTTCCCAATGCTTTAGAGTGTAAATAAGTACTGCGCCTCACAGCAGACTTCACAGTAAGGATCATGGCCAATAAAAATACACATCTATTTACAAAGTGGATACTTTTTCTTTCTTTTTGCATAAAATGCATGTAAAGGGGGAATGCAAAACTGCTTCATGGTATGAAAGGAAATGTTTTTGCTATACAGGTTACTTGTTCTTTTATATAGGTTATTTGTTCTTTTTCTTCTCTTCATATGAAAACACTTTGGAAGATGGTGTAATAAAGTATATTTAGTGCCTGAGGCAAATCTCTCATTGATTATCTGTCTAGTGCCTGTAGTTATGCTCAACTATTTTTTAATGCATTAATACCATACTTAATACACTGGTAGTATGGCTTTTTAATATTATAACAAGAAATAATTTGTAGGTTAATACATGCTACGGTGATTTGATGTTTCTACCTCTAGTACATTGTATCAGGTAACAGTTTAGTAGAGAAGAATAGTTTGCTTCAGGAAGAGTATTTTTTCTCTATAAATTCTAATGTCTGCTACGGGGACATTACAATAGAGAGAATTATCTGTATGGAATATGCAGAAAATAATATAGAATGTAGAGAATAATGTTTTTTTCTCTATAAACTCTAATGCCTGTTAAAGAGATACTAAATTTACATTTTATTATTTCGCATACTGTGATATATCTTCCTATTCATAACACCATTTACAATGAGTCCTTGACACGCTGTTTTCATATCTGAAGGACATGAAGGGCATTCTCCCATCAGCATTAGGCTATTTAAGACACATGCCTGGCTTTAGCAGGCTCAGATAATTGTTAGGATAATGTCAGGATAACCAAAGGCACTAGTCAGCATTGCTTTCTGGGCATAGTTTCCTGATCACCTAAACTATTACTGTGTTTTGTAAAATAAATAAATATGTATTTTTTTCATCTGTTTAGGTACATCTGTTTCTCAAAGCTTTTTTCTTTTGCAATGTATGAAAACCTTTTCTGCCAAGGTTCATAAATTTAATTAGAAAATCAAGTAGACTGTACCTATCAGATTCTTCCCTCTTTTTCCCCAAAGTAACAGATGGGTTTTTGCTCTGTGCTTATTTGTCCTACATCTGTGCCTGTTTTTAGCTATGAACTGTTGAATATAGCATTAGTATCATACCAGTTATTGTCATCATGCAAGATGAGAAACAATATAGGAATATTTTCCCCAGCAATATAAACTATGTTTTCATTGCCAGTAAAGGGGAGATGATAATTAAACCTTTCAGATTATTTGCAGTTTTCTGTAGGTAAATGTAAACTCTAGCTGGTCTCCAAGTTGGCAGAACACCAAAAAAAAAAAAAAAAAAAAAAAAAGCT
>JAVJGI010000001.1:59652891-59673793 GCA_035590275.1 Ibycter americanus
ATTTATAATGCACATTCTTCGTCCTTTTTGTATTTTGTAGTGTGCAAACACACACAAAAAAAAAAAAAAAAAAAAAAGCTTCAGTCCAACAATTGCATGACTGCGTTGGAGCCTTCCTGAGGAGCTGGGCTCCCAGCTCCAGGCTGCGGGCGCTGCGCTGGGAGGAGCACGCTTCCCAGTTCACGGCTGGCTGGCCTTGTGCCGTCCCCCGGTATGGGTGACTGATCTTAAAGGCTATGTAGACATTTTTGGGGTAGCGCTCTTCTAATTGTCTGAAGTGTTGGATCTATTTAGAAACTGCATCAGGAGCTGGAGGAATTTGGACCCGTGTCGTTCACACTGCCTGATGGAAACAATTTTTGATCAAAGACCTCTGTTCTGCAGAACAAATACAGCAAACACAGTGGGTTTTCATGGTCTATCCGAAAAAGAGAACCTTTCTCTGTTTGTGTGACGGCTTGTCAGGCTGGCGGGTGCAGCGTGAGGGGTGCTGCGTGCCCCGCAGCCGGGCTCTCCAGCCTCTGACCACAACCTCGCCTTTGCACGTCCTCTCCGAGTCACCACGGGTGGCTTTGATGTTCGTGTGCAGGCTGATACTCATTGCAAAATGGCAGTCTGAGCTCTTGTGTGGCAAGTTCACCCCAGGAACAGCCATTTACTTTTATGGGCGTAAGCACGTATGTCCTTTTTGTAACTAATCTCCTCTGGAGTGAAAGTAATGGGCATTTCATTGCCATAGGGGATCTGGTCACACTGTGTGCCTGAAATACAGTGCACATCATTACTGAAAAGCATACACCGCTTCTTCTTCAGGTTGCACATTGGCCAGGTAGTGCTCTGCTCTCCCTGAACTGGCAGATCTCCCGCTGGCAAGAGCTGGTGATTCAGGTACTGGAATAAGGAAGAGTAATCATGGAGGTTGTTGACATCTGGAGTCAAGGAGAGAGTTTTCCGGTGCATTGGAAAGTACAAAATAGTATAGAATTCTATTATGTACTATTAACAGAAGAGCTGGAGTCCTCCTGTGCTTGTGTGTGTGCGCGCATAAAGAGCTGTTTTCTAAACATTGCCTGTTTTCTTTCTTATTATTAATGTAACTGGGAAGAATATTTAGTTTTTTAAAGGTGAGATGTAGATCTCCTGGTAGCTGTGGGCTTCTTGAAAAAGCCAAATTCTCGTTAAGAAAGGAAAAAGTGAAATGGTTATCACATGAAATAGGTCTGCTGTCTCAGGCAAGAGTTGTTCATTTTTACTGTAACTACTAATTGCTGAAGCACCCTGAAGAATAATGCTCACCCAGATCTGTCTTCTCCTGCTTTAGAATAAGCCTTTCAGAAAAGTCAGTGACAGTTTGATCGGAGAAGATACTTTAAAGCTGATTTAATTGAAAGGTATCATGAATATTTTTTATTTCTCTTTTAGCTCAACTTACTGAAGTTGTTTTATAACGGGTCTATGTTACACCAAAGGTCCATACACTGTTTGTTACATTTTTCCTTTTCATGAAGACAAAGCTTATCTATGTGTAGACTGAAGAAAAGCAATGCAAGAGACTTAAAGCCCAGTGGGGAATGGCAAATGACTCCGGGACATTAAGTTAACAGATGAGGAATACCAGGCTGGCCATGACCAAAGACTGACAAATGCAGAACTGTGGGTTAGACTCGAATGCTTTTTTTTGTAGTTCTGTAGTTTTTCACACTCGTAGAACTTAAGCAGTTAACCACTGTGTTCTTCGGCTTGATTATCTGTGAAAATATATGCAGCAGTATCTGTACTACTTCATCTGGTAACTCAACAGTTTGATTACATTGTTTAATGCCTTTGTGCTTCTAGACCAAACAAAACGATATGTTGGTGGTGTACAACTGGAGTCCCCAGAAATAAATTTCTCTTGAAGACCTATGTAGAAGCAGAGCAGATCCTGAAGATGTTCTTGTATCTTGGGTTATATGTTTGCATGTGTCTGTGCATGCACGCGTTTAATATGCAGGACAGATTTGTTCTGGTACTGTCCAAAGCCACCAGCATGGCCACTAATAGCCACGAGGCTGGAAATGCAGTGTGCTAGACCAGGAAAACACAGGTTTCTCTGGTCAGTATGAAAGATAAGGAAGCTTGACTCAGATAAGAATTCTGTGTTTGTAGATTAAAAGGGATCCGATCCTTCCTAGGACCTGCAAGAAGTGATGACTTAGTTATGACAGTCCAAAACTGAAGTTAAATTTACTGTCTAAAATAAACAAGAGGTCACAGCAATATGCCTGGGAGCAAGAAGTCAGTTCTAGTTATGCTGACCTCAGGCTGAACTTGTCTCTACAAAAAGGAAACAGAAGAGCCAACTGTGTAGAAACTATTCTCTAGCCCCGCTGAAGGATTCATGAGTTGAATAAACAAATCTAGATTAAGGCAGAAAACTTGGAGCACCAGCTGTGGGCCTTAGGCTGAGAAGAGCATCAGAATTTGTGGAAACTAATCCCTAGCTCACTTATAAATTAATTTCTGTATGGGAGCAGGCATCCCCTCTCTGTATCTCCATAACAAGCCTGATACATTTTCCCGCCTATACAATATTCTGTCATACTTTAAGGGTCAGTGAGTCTTTGCCTTCTATTCTTAACAGTAATAACAGTAATTTATTTATTTTTTGCTCAAGAATTTCCAGTCAATGGAAGGTTAATTCAAACATTGTTGCTTTAGCTTGATCTCCAAAGACCTCCTTGTGCTCTGAAATGGTTTGCAATGCTCCCCAGGACTTCAGTGGAGCCGTGCTGCTGTCTAGTATAAAGAGAATCTTCTCATAGTATGATGCATCTAGTGTTGCTGGACTAGTGAAACACTCTTTTTTTACTTTCTAATGCATGCCATCTAATGTATCTGATGCCTAAGACGAAAGTATGAAAAGAAAATGGTGCAAGACAACAAACAAGCAGAGTCACAGAAGCTCAGCTGCCCGTTGCAAATGCAGAGCTTTCAAAACGGTGGGGAGAATCAGCAGACTTTGTAACTTGCATCATAAGCTGTTACTGGGTTTATATGACAGTTTTTGTGCTGGAGTGATTTGCAGTGGACCTTACATATTGTATGTGGCAAACCCCCAAATCTGGCAGTGAACGTGTGACCTGGCTCTCAAAGGTAGGCTGGCTGTCGAGCGGCCCCAGTTTGCCCTGCGTGCTTTCCGTTTACAGCGATCGTTTCAAGTTGGCTGTTTGCAAATGGAGTTGAAAATATATAATGTCAGAAACCAGACTGGGTGTTGAAAGCGGCTATTGTTCTACACTAGACAACAGAGTAAGTCAAGTTACTCTGGGGCATGAGACTCTGCGCTGTATGACTGGCTGGAACCTAAATAAATGTATTCTGCCACCCCAAGGAAAAAGTCACTATGCCATTTATATGGACTGTGGACTTGACTGGGAAATCAGTACAGGCATCAAACATGTCTGATATAAAAATGAATGTTTTCCTCTTGGTGGTCAATTAGATTGTTCAAACCTTGTGTTTGTGTAAGATTTTTAAAAGGTGTTCGGTCTTACTCAACAATTTACCAATATTGTCAGTTTTCTATCCAGATAAATACAAGACAATTTTCATAAATTCTATTTAAAATGTTACATTTGGGTGCAGATTAATAGACTGAAATGGCTATTCTTCCACAAAAGAACTTTTTTAAAAGGAAGCATGCTGTCTGTGTTGCAGTGGATATGGTATCTCAGAGTTCAGTTGAAAATGCCTGCTTATGTGACAGAGAAAAGGGTATGTCCTCATGTTAGAGTTGATATTTGCATGGTTTTCACCATGTATGTAACTGAAGTCATTTATCATGAACCAGGTACTTCAAAGATAAATGTAACTGGGCTTTTTGCTGCCTTGATTGCAGTATGGTTAGTTTGAGTGCTGGTAGGCACGCTTATTTAAGAGTAGGATGAAAACAGGAGTGGGAAAAGACAATTGCTTTTCTGTCCTTGATTGCCAAGCTACCAACCTTTGGTAAGGACACAATAAGTCAATATCTATGTTGCAAATCAAATATCTGTCGAGTATTATTCCAGCAGTAACATCCTTCAGCAAATGTGGAAGTTCCTGGCTTTTAAAAAGTTGTTTAATAGAGCCACGTAGTGTTAATAGCAGTGTTTTAGAGCTGATATTGTAATCTGCCTCTTCATTCCTTCTTTCATCATACCTGCATCAAAACAGATTATTACACCTGTGGTGGAATGGATTAGATCCATGACATGTTGCTGGTAGTCAAATTTTAAGACCAAAATCTAATCTAACCTTCTTCAAACCAAAACATCAATGTTGTGCCTTTTACGTGCAGCGAAACAGACATCTTTTGATGCAAGAAAATAACAAATGTTTGTGAAAACAACTTTACTTTTCTTGGGGAAAATCCTTCTAATAAGTCTTCCTGTGTACTTTCGTCAGGAGTAGGATAGAAACCTTCAACAGGTGCAGAGAAACAAAGATTTAATTAGGTTATTCTGTGCATTTCAGATTTTGTAGCGATTCTTAAGCTCAGGAAGCAAAAGAACAGAATCCAGCCTGAGAATACAGTTTTGGTTAATTCAGGAACCTGTTAACCAACAGTTATTTAGAACGTAAGTTTTAAACTTTATTTTTAAAGATGAAGTTATTTTCTTTTCTGGATACTATGATATAAAATCTAATTCTATAATTCACATTATACATGTCAAAAGCTTTGTAGAAACTGCTAAGGGAGGTTGTGTGTGGAAGTAAAGAAGGGAATGAGTTCCTGTAGAAGATAAGAGAGGAAGACTTTGTGTGTGAATTTTTAATACTGTACACATTTCAGCTTGGTTCATGTAAGTGACTCTTTTTGAAAACGTTGCCTTAACATGACACTGCTTTCTTTTAAATATGCGTTTTAATGCTGTCTCAGCTGTCATTAGTCAGTCCTTATGAAGTTGTTAGTACTTTATACACAGGAGCCCTTTTTCAGCAATTATTTTAGCTGTGAGTCTTGTTCAGCACTCTTACTCATGGGTAGAAGCTTGCAGGTGCAGCTCCAGGGGCTGCACGGGGGAAAAAAGGGCCTTTTGCTCTGGTGTTTGACCCTGGGAAACAAGGGGGTTCATGCTGCTTTGGCTGGAGAAGGGATGCTGGAGCAGACAAGGCTTGGAGCTACCCTCCTAAATGGCCGAAACTTCTATAAACCAATGTGTGCATGGCAGCGATGACCAAGCACAGTTGGTTTGCTCCATGGTCACCGATGCAGATTTCCAGCTGATGGGAATATAGGGTTGCAGGACATTTTCACTGTTAGTGTAACAGGGATGTTCCCCCTTCCCTTCAGCGAGGAGGTGAACCTCCTGGTGCTGCTTGGGTGGGAAACTTGGCTGGACTGCTACCTGTGTGCTCTCTGCTCTGTACCAGCCTGTTGTCAGGGTCTGGATGGTGCCAGAAGTTTTGAATGGCTGCTTCTGCTGCCAGGAGCACGGGCATGGGCAGGAGGAATGCTTCCTGTGGCTGAGATGAAGCTGCCATAGCTCGATAACAGAGGAAGGTCCTACTTTGCACAGAGTGCAGGATACCCCGTCTAATGAGAAGATATTTGGAAATGTTTGTTTTCTTTGTAGATTGGGCAAATCTGGTATTTTTGTCATTGGTGCCTAGTCTAGCTGAACACCGTGACCGAGGACACTGTGTCAAGGCTCCAGCAGTCTGTCTACACTAGTGCTACACACCAGTGCTACCGTGCTCCTGTTGCTGGGCATGGTGGGGTCAGCAAATGTGGATGCTTTTAGGAAGAAAAGTAGATCATAAAATGACACACAGGTCAGATTTCACATTTTGTGGATTCTTATATCAGTCTGCTAATACATTTCCCCATTTATATTATGAATTGCTTAGCGTTTTGTTGTTTTAGGCAACATGTGTAAACAAGAAGCATTGAGAGCAGTGAAGCAGCTCATGTAACAAAAAGAGGTTGCAAAACAAGTAAAGCTGGATAAAGGGAAAAAAATCAATGGGGGTGTGTGTGGGGGTCCCTTTGGTGCAAATATATACTAGCTTGTATAATAGAATTCTCTTCAGATGAAGCACTATTCATGTCATGAATAGCCTTTTCAAGTAAATATGGCTCACTGGCATGAACGTTGAGAATTGCTATGGCTGTCAGCATCTGTTCTTTTATGCTCAGAACAATTTTTCCATCAAACATTAGAGGCCAAAAGGATTTTTAACTATGGTGTAGCACTACATTGTAATTTTCCTACTACAGCCAGTCTGGCAATGAAACTTTTTTGAATAAGAAAGTAAAGCAAGTAAGGTTGGGTGTATGAATCCAACATGACAAAGCTCTTCCTCCCCAACACTCTCAGCACAGAAAGCATTCATTTTGTAGAACGACACACAGATTTTATGTAAATAAGGGGCAGTTCCTTCAGAACAGATGTTTAGTACTTAATGAAACTACTTTAATTTATCACCCTGAAAAATGATATTTTATTCTAAATAATTGCCTTACTGTGATTGCCTTTGAAAATGCAGAAGTCTATCAGCAACATTTGCAAGAAAAAGCCCCCTTTGTATGTGCTTTTTAAACAAGTGCATACATCGTTTGTGCTTTGTTTCTAGCACAGTCTCTGCCAGCATCTGTGTGAGCTTCACCAAGGAAGCATCACTGTGGTGGTTGGAAGCCAATTCTGGCCACCTCTGCTCCTCTGTAAAGCCTTCGGGTGTTTCATTGCAAAAGCCCATGCAGGAGGCAGATTTTGCACTCGAAGCAAGCCCAGTCCTGAGCAGTAAAGGTGCAGGATCTGTTTTTACTTCTTTGTATGCTGAGCCCCAGTGAGGAGGGGAATTAACTACAGGGCAGATCCAGTGCTCCTCACACTTGGGTGGGGTGGGTACCTGAAAGACAGACACGCTTCTTCCCTCCCCAGTGGTGGGAGGCTGAGGTCTGTTCTTTGCATCCAGCTGGGGAGGCAGGTAAGATGCAAAGAGGCTGAGGTGGCAGCGAGCAGATTTGCTCTGTCCTGGGTCGCACTTGCGCCGCTGCAAGGGATCGCGCTGGTGCGGGGACTGGTGGCGTGACCTCCCGCCCGCCTCTGGGGCTGGTGTGGGTTACACCTGCCTCCAGCTTCGTCTCCAAATCATAGATATTTCTGGTGTCCGTTGCCAAGGCATCCTAGCAACTGCGACAAAAATAAAGGTGGGTGAGTGCAAAGCTTTTGCTAGAAAGTGGAAGAATTCAGCGAGGTTATAAAGCCCTGTTCACTGTAACACTCTCTGTCAGCTGAAATTCCTGAAGTTCCAGAGAGGCGCAGGCACAGAGCTGCCAGCTGCCCCGGCAGAGAGGAAGGATGTTGAAATAACCACACGCAATGTGAGGGGAGAAGTCAATTTCTAATGTTTGATTAACCAAACCCCTTTTCCACGGCAGAATATTTAGTGGCATCAGTGGCAGTGAAAAAAACAAAACACAACAGTTTAAATGTTTCATTGATTTATTATTATAGTTATTATTGTTATTATTTAAACATTTATTTTAGCAGAGTGAGTAGATTTTCAGCCTTTCATAGCAGCTGTCTCGTTGACTTTCCTTTAGTCTGTTTACTTGGTGTTGACTGTGTTAAAGTGATTTATAATGGCACTTTAGCCAGAAAAAGAAGCGTTTGATCAGTCCATCAGTCTGCCTCTAACTGCTGCTGTACTGCATCTACTTTCTGTTTTGAAGAATGTTAATCCTTTATATTACACAATCCTCTTAAAAAAGAAAAAAAATAATCCTGGTGTTATATAAGTGATAAGTAACATGCTCTTGGTATATTATCGTGGGTAGGAATATTTAATCACAAATATTTTTATCCACATAACTGTCAACAGTAAAAATGAGAGAGAATAACACAACAATAAGACTTGCCCCATGTCGTTAGGCAGTCAGTGGTACAATCAGGATGTGAGAGTCCTTTTCCAGGCCACAGACTTCATGTGCCTTGTGATCTACAACTCTACAGATCATCTTGTAGAATATTGCTGCATGCTGCTGTGCCTCCCTTTCCATAAGCAGTGAGTTGTTTTCATCAGAGTTCACGAGTCTGCTGTGGGAGATTTTTCCATACAGTGCTCAGTGAGTTTAATAATTAAAAGACAATGTCTGCACTTAGATTATGCCTAGTTCCAAAACTGGAACTGTTCTTGAAACAACTTCTTGCTTTTTCTTATGCTTGGGGGATGCTAGGATGTACTAACTCCAGGTAACACCATCAGTGCATATAGAAGTTTTTTTGAATGCATGATGAAACAACCACAACAAATCCTTAAAGGAGTATTTTGTTAATCAAAGCGTCAGAATGATGCCTTTCTAGCATAATAAATTTATGAAAGCTTTAAAACCTGCTTAAAACAAATATGCAGCAGAAGTATGCAGTTTGTGTATTGTTCTGTGCTGATCAATCTTCCTGCCTCTTCTTTGCCTTTGATTTTTGCACTACATCCTTGCACACACAAGGAGTCCCAAGTAGAGAATCCTTTATTTAAACGAGCGCCGTGTTGCATTTTTGTCTTTTGGATTAGAAAAAGCAGATTATCTTCTAATCATTAGGGAAGTTTGTCTTTGGAAGATTTATGAAGTCATTATGATCGTGTCCAAAGTCGTATCTGATTTTGTACCCAAAAGTGAAATGTATTTATTAGAGTGATGGGTTCTCACCAAGATAATAAATATATACAGGATATCATGCTACCTGGTGGTATCACACTGTTAGTTTTAATTACCTGCAACAGCAGTCATCATTTATGTCTACACTGTAGGATACAGAACAAACCTGGAATCTCACAGGTTAAGCAATTCAGAGGTGCGATTGGACTGAATACATGGGAATCTATCTGTTTGTACTTTGAAATGTTTTAGAATTGCAGTGTTGTTCCCTTTTCTGGAAACAGAAACTTACCACAGTAATGATTATAGGAAGATCAGTTAACTGCCCAGAAATCTATTCAGCTCAAAGAAACTATCCTTTATTTGTAGAAAATGCAGGATATAAACAAAACAATCTATTGGACCATATTCCAAAGGCCTGATTTGAAGTTTGTTTACATGATCATGAACAGTTAACATCACTTTTTCTTTGCCCAAAACGTCTGTCTTCAATTGAAGAATGATGACTCAAAAGAGAGATGCAGTTCGTGCAGCCAAGCAAGTTGTGCAGTTGGGCTATCTAAGTTAGCGTCTTTTATAATTATATAGTTACGATAAGTTTGTGCGAGACTAATGGGATGCCCTAGCAAAGCCCGTCTTTGGATCCTACTGGGTGACAGTCTTTGAATGGTCTTGTATTCCTGCTTGCAGGATTCAAGTTATAAACTTTTCTGGAAAGTCGTGCACAGGGTGCTGTTCTTCCCACATTCCTCTCTCTTACTTTCCCATCCCAGAGCAGTATCAAACCCCACCTGCCCCTGGCTCTCATCGCAGCTGGAGAGGGATAGGTCCAGCCCATACAGTCTCCCACTACTGGAAGACCTGGCTAGCATACCCGTTGTAACCCTCTAGGTCCTTCATGAGGCTGCAAACACAGCTCTGGGGGACTGAGCTCCTTATAGCCAGCCACTTGTCAGAGTGTGCTTTGGAGACTGGAGAGCTTGAGTGGATTTTATTTGGAGTTAGTTGTTCCAACACTTACTGACAGCCACATCCTGGAAAAGTCTGTGCTCTGGTGATGACAAATCTCACAGGTTTGAAGATTTTTGTACTACGTGGTCTCTCAGTCTCTTTGTAGGTAGAGTGAACGGGCTCTGGTTTCAGAACTTTGTCGGTTTGGGATGCTTTGTGAAAGGAAAAAGTCAGACTCAGTAACTTGAAAATGCAGAGGCAATATGCAATACTTGCCCTAGCGATTTCTCTGGCAAGTGAAGGGGAAATCCTTTGCTGGAGTCCTGCGGACCAGAATGAACTGGTGTGCTTGCATTTACTTGCAGTCTGTCTGGGGCCAGTAAACCCACTCTGGATTTTTCTTTAGATCTGACATTCTCTGTAGACCCTTCACTGAGTTTGGCTCTTGTTGAGTTCACTTTGGTCAAATCCCTATCTACTAGACTAGTATTTTTTTAATATATATATATAATACTTTATTCATTATAGCTTGAATAGCTGTCACTTCTGGAAAGCAGCTTCCTGTTGGAAGCAGAACAAAGTCTTTACATGCTCTCCATGGCAAAGTTGTCCCTGGTGGGGGGTTCTGTCACTGAGGGAGCTGACAATGTTCCACACCTTGGGATCATGTCAGGCTTAATGTGTCTTTTGCTCTTGGTTATCTTGTCATATTTAATATGTGAAGGCCTCCTTTTCCTGGCAGCCATTCGGCTTCTGGAATACGGGCCAAAGTGATGAATCCATTCTGCATTTACCCTTCTCTGGAGGAAGTGAGCTGTCAAATATAAGTCCTTCTTGATTTTGAATTGCAGCTGGGCATTGCTAGCAGTCAGCCTACAAAATATACCATTAATATCTGCAGGTCACCTTTCCAAATCCGTGTATTTCCAGGGCAGGCCACTCTATTCTGATTCATGGTTTCTCAGCTCGGTGCATTACCTTGGGTTCTGGGACACCATGTTGGGAACAGCACACTGAGAATTTAGCTCCTCATGAAAATCATGAGGCTTGGATCATCCAAGCTTCTCCTCTAAACTGAAGCAGATTTTCCAGCCAATAGTGTGAGTCTATTCTATGTCCAGGTGCCTTCTCAATCCTCCATGGCTCTTGCACAAAGCACGTATTACATTTGGAATACCAATCAAAACAGCAAGCCAAAAAGTGGGTTTTTCCCCACCAGACTTTTGTATGAAAAGCCATACTTCACCTTCGCCTTGCCACACAAACCTAACACATTCTACCCATCGCTTCTGTGAATCAGGTATTTAAGAATTATCATTAAAGCCCACATTCATCGCACAATCTTCACAAACTTCACTCACATCAACAAAAAAGAATTCCCCACACCAAAATCAAAATAACATCATAACAGCACCAAACACAAGTGGACAATTTACACACAGTCCACCTCTTTCCCCTTTACAATTACAACAAAAATTTCCACAATCATGCCACTTTTCACTCTCTGGTGGTGTTCAGTCCATGTTTTGCCTGTTACCTCTCCCAGTTATTACCCTTGTCTTGAATTCCTCACACCCCACATTGGGTGCCAAAAAAGGAAGCGGTGGGTTGACCTTGGCTGGATGCCAGGTGCCCACCAAGCCGCTCTATCACTCGCCTCCTCAGCACGACAGGGTGGGAAGAAAGTAAGATGAAAATAACTCGGTTTAATAAAGAAAAACCAAAGGTCATGCATGGAAGCAAAGGAAAACAGAAGATTTATTCTTTGCTTCTCATCAGCAGATGATGTCTGGCCACTTCCCAGGAAGTAGGGCTTCAGTACATGTAGTAGTTGTTATGGAAGACAAATGTCATAATAATGAATGCCCTCCTCCCTTCTCTTAGCTTTTATTGCTGAGCAGACATCATACAGTGTGGAATATCCCTTTGGTCAGTTTGGGTCAGCTGTCCTGGCTGTGCCCCCTCCCCAAGATCTTGCCCACCCTCAGCCCGCTGTTGAGGGGGGATGCTGGAGAGCCAGCCTGGATGCTGTGGAGCACGGCTCAGCAGCACCAAACCACTGGTGTGTTACCAGCACCTTTCTAGCTACTAATACAAAGCACAGCACTGAGAGGGCTGCTGCGGGAAAATTGACTCCATCTCACCCAGACCCAATACAAACGCTGAACATTGTTTTAGAGGAGTATGTGATAGCCAGGGTACAATACGGGTGCAGGTTTGTGGCACACAGACCCCAGGCTGCTTTGGAAATGGCTGTATTTCAGAAGGCAGCACAAAACTGTTGAAGTTCTATAGGTGGACTTGATTTTGGCATTAACAGGCTTTTAACCTTGTGCACTGCATTAAGTCTGAAATGCTATGTCTGGCTCCAATTGCAGTTTTGTTTTATGTACTCAGAATTACCAGAGAGGGTTTTGGATGGGGTGCTGGCTTGCGGAAGAAGTTGTATCAACTCCTGTAACCTACCTTGCTGTTAGTATGCCACTGAACCATTGCAATTGTGCCTGCTTCCTATGTGCTGGTTTGTTTACTACACAGAACATGAAAAAATGCTAAGATTTTATATAGGTTCACCCGCTAGTTAGACAAACTTGTGGAGGATAAATTTGTCACAAGCTCTTAAGTATGAAGATACTGTTTCTGGTTCAGTAAATCCTTGGTCATTAAAAGCTGGAAGACTATACCAGGAGGTGGTATATACCATGGGTGTCACCTCCTCTGGACTTCCCCAGCCATACACGTGTATCAGCATGGCTGGGGAAGTCCAGGGGAGATCACACCAATGGTGTATTTCCATATGCTGGGAAAGTTATTGCTGGGGCTAGATAGGTGTTGAGCTGACCAAGATACTGGGCAGAGATCAATCTTGTCTTAAGGAGAAGTACTTATTACTTTTGTTAGTTTAGGATAGTCAATGCTTGAACTTTCATAGCATCTTCTACTGAAAGTTGTTCTTCTTAATTAAATTGCTTTAGTTAAGCTGTCAGGCGACCCTGAGAGCTAAGTGATTGAATTGCATTTAACATTTTAGCTGTTCAGGTAAATTTAGGTAAGCTTAATAGTCCTTAATGTAGCTTTTTGATTGGGAGACTATTAGAACTGAAAGGCTGGATTCAAAAGGTGGGATTCTCGTGTTTTTTGGTTGTTGGTTTTGGGTTTTTTTTAAGATTTCTTATGTTGGAGGACTGCATCAGAGACCTGTCATACCCTTGAGTATCTGAGGGGAGAGTGTCCCTCTCTATAAGCTGTGTTGTCTTTCTGGGAGGGTAAGACAGACCGTTAAGGACTTGCTTTGCAAAACTCCGACATTTATCAGTTTTTAGGATGTGCCTAAGACTGACTCTTAAATAAAAGGTGTATAGGTTTTGAAGAATATGGCAGCTAAATTGAAAGTGTCCAAAAAGACCTGAACTGGACGTGGAACTAATTTCTGTTCAAGCTGTGCATGACAGATATTAGCAGTTGAAGTCAATGAGGTTCCAGGTCCACTGTGTGAGGTAGAATGGTTAGTGAGATTTTGACTTTAAAACAGCTATTAGTTTTGTCTTTCAGACATCAACCACTGTGGAGGTTTTGTGGGTTTTTTTTGAAAGAAAAAGTTGGAAGCAGATGAAATGTGGGGAAAAAATACCTAGTTCCCATTACCCTGAGAGTGCAGCCATGCAGGTAATAGGTTTGGCGTTGGATACAGCTGGGAGGTGACAATGAGAGGCTGGAGTCAGATACATTTTAATTTTACCTTTTTATTACTTGCACAGAACTGACAAACTTTTGGTCTTGGATTTTCAGCAGGACTGAAAAAATTTATAAAAGCTTGGAACAGGTAAAAGTTACCAACTCAAATAGCTAAATAAGATCTTTTTAACTGGAATTTGTGATAAACATGAGAATGCATCTGGTTTCTAGCCAATAAATGTGCAGGTCCCTCTCCAATTACATCTGCTTAACGTAATTTAATAAATAACAAGTTAATATTTGCACATAACAGTTAAGATGTAGGAAGCATTTATTTAATGTTTTTCCCCTCCAGTATAGGCTTTTCTAAGCTTTTAGGTTCTCAGTATGTTTTAATTTAAAGCACTTATGGAATCTTTCCCACATCTGTGTCTTGGCATATTTTTAAAACTTACAAACTCTGCTAGAAATACACGATGTGTCTTTATAGCAAGTTCTCCTGTTTTGCCTGGGAAGCAGAGGGGAGGACAGTGGTGCTCCCACTAGGTGGGACAGGATCCTGTAGGGTTTTTAAGAATTGGCACACTCATTTTTTCATGGGAGAAAAGGCAATTTTCCAAAAGCCCGTGGGGGAACCTGTTGAGAGCCAACCCGGCTGGAGCAGGCCAGCCCAGGAGCTGCTGCCTCTAATGGCTCCCCTTGAATTATGATCCCAGCAGGTGACACAAGAGCCTATTCTTGGGAAGTTTTGACTTCTGCCTTGCTGGGTGATGCTGGCAGCCGGTGGGAACGCCTGTGACACAGCCCGGCTGCCTGCTCGCACTCCGTCAGCAGTCCGACAGCGGGGCAGGTGGGAAAGGAGCTTGGAGATCAGCAGGGTGTGTAGAGCTGCCACTCAGGAACAAGACCTAAATGGTGTGGTAATCCAGGTTACATTTGCTTGGGAATATTTAATGCTGAAATGCTTAAAAATATTTAGCTTAAAAATAGT
The DNA here is from genome assembly GCA_035590275.1 of Ibycter americanus. NCBI lineage: Eukaryota > Metazoa > Chordata > Aves > Falconiformes > Falconidae > Ibycter > Ibycter americanus. The sequence continues at coordinate 59,667,135 of JAVJGI010000001.1, forward strand.
TACAGATAAATGACTTTTGCTTCTGCTTGTGCATAGGATTTTTCTTACAATTCTGGAAGCGCTGTTGGAACAGCAGCTCTGATTTTGGCCAGGTCCATTAGTGACCTGAACGGAAATGATGTGTGTGTCCCTTTACCACTGAAGTTACCATCATGTACAGACATTGTTGATGCTGGGTGCAGTTCTGATTTGCCTGGTACCAAACTCCCTCGTAGAGATTTATTGTAATGAAGTAGAAGCTTGGTTCTGGTTTTTGGGTACCCTCCAATCCTAAAAGCCACAATGTAATGGATGTGGACAGCCTACCAACACTAGAATGTGTTGCAGGAAGGTTCAGACCTACAGGTGGTGTGTGATTTTTTTCTTTCTGTGCATTTCTTCTCTTCTGTTTCCTTTTCCTTAAGAAGTCTCCATTGACTGTTGACAGATGTGTATGAAGAGTTTTGTTGCTTTTTTTTTCCCAAGAAACATTATGAATCAGTGATGTAAAGGCTTATGCAGATAATGCTGTAATTGGTTTTGAGGGTTGTCTGGATGCGCCTCGTCACCAAGCAATGCTCGCCCAGTTTCTCATCATCCTTAAACTGAACTTTAATGTTGCTTCAGTGTCAGATCCTGATTCTTCTAAGAGTTTCTGTTGCAAACCAAAACACCCATAAGTCACAGTACTTTGTCGGTACTTCTAAGAATAAATCTAGTACTTTTTTATTTTTTTTTTTCCCCCCAGTAACAATATTTTTGTCTTGCGCCTTTTTAAGCTGTGATTAAATGTTTAATTTAACAGACATATATTCACGCTTATTCTAGTTGATTATCTAATGTTCCTGAATGTTATATGGATGCTGCAGCTCTCTTTAGATTAGTGTATGAAGACCAAGAGACTGATATAAACACTGAATTATTAAAAACACTCTCCCAGTTAGAAAAGTGAATAATACAGATTCTGTTATGCTGGTGCCTCAAAACAATTGCTTTAGATGAGTACAAATTAATTGATATAGTTAACATAATGCATCAAACAGCCCACCATCTACATGAAAAAACCTCAAATGAAACAGTACGTGGCATCTCATGGCACAACAACGCTGGTCGCTTCCACTTCTGTTTCACGCTTGCAATGATTCTCCCTAAATCCCCTTTCCTTCATCTTGGTAAAGAACTAATTGAAACCAAATTGGCTTCAATCATGTTTTGCCATTTTGCAAATAAAACAGAGTAAGAGAGAAAAATGGGTTTGAAGGCAGCAGTACTTCAAAATTGCGTAAATCCCTTTGTTTAAATGGCTTTCATCTCTTTAGGGTCTGAAGTTTTCTGGGTGGGAGGATGATGGATTATTAACTGCCAATAAATCATAAATGATTTTGAAATTTATTCTTACAAGTGTAATAAACATATCCCAAATTATTAACTCCTTTAAAATACTAATGATCTTCACTCATGAAAAATTGTAGCAGTAGATTCAAGAAAACTTAGAAATTGAGATTTAAAAGAAAACCATGAAATGGATAGAACACTGTGCAACACTGTAAAAAGGAAAATATATACTTTTTTAAATCAAGCACTAACTTAAATACATCTTCATTTTCCTGGTACTGTGTAATTTCAGGGTAGAGTTATCTGTATCTTTGTCCTAGTGTGGCTGGACCATTACCAAAGGTCTCTGCTATTTCAGAATTCTAGGAGTGTAATGTTTGTTTTGGGACTAATCACAACATGCCTGAGCATCTCCCCTTTTCATCTCCCCCTCAAATTGCTTGTACGTGGTCTAAATAAAATCAAGATTCCACAGAAGATTTTATTATTTTTTTATTATTATTTCAAAGAGGGAAGGAAGTATTCTTTGTATTTTCCTCTGACGGGGAATATCTAGATATCAAAGAGAGCAGAGCATTTGAGCCTTTTTAAATTATTCAGGACTGTCATATATTTTACATGAGAAGATATTCTTGTGTATCTTGATTAAGGATAGGAAACTGGTCTAATATAGTATGCATTAATTTCTAGAACTTCAGATCCTAAAAAAGGAGTGTGGTATATATATGATTATATGTATAGACTTTTAAATATGTTATAAATAAATGTAAAGTTTATTTCTATGAAGGAATTATTGAGGGGGGGAAGACTGGAAACCCTTAGTTTCCATGATTACAGGCTGAATTTTCTAGTACCAGAAACATCACCTAAGCTATGTGAAGACTAACTGCAGAGAAATATGATGCCGCTAAAATGTAAAACTGGCAGGAAAAATAACTGTTGGCTATTTTAATTAAACAAGTTAATGGAAATATCTCTGTTTAACTTGGTTTCAACTTTTTTCCTCAAGCAAAACAGCTTGATCCAAGCTTTAGCTGGCTTGTTGAGGAAAAATCATTTGTTTTTAATCTTTAGCAGTGAAGTAAAAATTACAATAAAGTTTTAATGCTAGTGTATAAAAAGCCCTAAATAGAAATATTTAAAATGTGATAACAGAAAATTAAAATAATTAACAGCTTTATGTGTTTGTTGATGACATTACAGATGTTCCACATTTTTTATACTTGCTAGGCAACAGTAGGCATATTCGTTACAGGACACTCCACCAAAGCTTACAGACCCATAGCACCATGTTAAATGCATGCTTGGGATTTTTGACCTACAACAGGAACTAGAAATCTTTATTTGAAGAAAAAAATTACTGTAAGGAAAAGTCAGGTTACTCCTCAAAACTCAGCATTTTTTTTTCCTTGAGGGAAATTATTATTCAGTAGTTCTTTGATGCATAAGGACCTTATATTTATTTTTGTCTTCTCTGACAAATTCACTGATCTGTTCCTTTAGAAACTGGCAACGTCAAGAAGGTACGTGTGTTAAAATAAGCTTTTTCGTGTCGTACTTCTGCAATAGATGTGGAATCCTGTGGCCACAAGTTTTAGCCTTTCTACCTCCCCCAGAGCATAGCTGAGGTATCATTATCTGGTTGGCTTGCTAAAATCTGACTGTTATTACCACTTATCATGGGTACACCCTTACGTCTATCTTCAGAACAAACCAGAATAAAAATAGGTGGCATCCCACTGCTATGAAAAAGAAGGGTTTCGTTATTAATCATTCTCGAATCACCAAGTTAAACTTAGCATCTTTGGATTCCACCAATGTCAGAAATTTAATCCTAGCGGCAGAGTGGAAAACAGAATTGATTTGCATCTAAAAATATTCAGAGTTACCTTATTTACAAAGCAAGCACACTTGTGTAAGTATATTTTGAAGTGCTTCTGTGCATGCTTATATACATTGAAGCAGCTGCTACCTTATATCTAATACAAACAGTAAAATAAATAATTTTAAAATAGCCTATATATTCAGCCAATAAACCACAGCTGGCCGTGGAAAGCACAGGTTTCTCTTTTCTTCTGTTTATTGCCATACCACAAAAAGAATTCTGTGCCACGTTGGCTGCCTGACTTTGTCACCTCACTGTGAAGCACAGGGTAAAATCTCTGGAAATGGTGGCACTGCATGTGAAACCATTGCTCATGCAACCTCTTTGATATCCGAGTCAGAGAGTTTTCTCTGTAAATAAAGTAAAGCCAAATTAAATGACAGGAAACAACTGCAAGCATTACTTTTTAGCGAAGTGTTTCTTGTGAAAATGTCACTGTTCTACTCTAGAGTATAAAATTTGCTTTCATAGCCTGTGATTCTTTGGTGATGCGTGGGCGCCTGTGTATACCTTTTAAAATAAATATATTACCGGAAGGGTGGCATACTAGTTGTCCAGTTCAGGAACCATGAAGTTCGTGTATTGCTGGCAGTCAATGAGGTAATATGTTACACCAGGAAAAAATTTTTCTCCATGTTTTGTCAATACTTTGGACTTGGCAAAAATAAAAAAAAAGTGTGTATTCCTTTCACTGTACTTTCAGGGGAATAATTCTCCATCTCCTGCCGTGCAAACACCAGTAAGAAAATGTGATGCTTGCTAGTGTTTGTTTCTGTCCTCCTTGAATATTTGTTTCTTCACAAACTGTAATGCTGATTTTGTTGTTTCTGTGGAAAGAAAAAAGTCTCTCACCCCACCAACACAGTTATAGCCTGTACAAAATCTGTGCATAGTCCAGAAATGCAAAATGTTCTCACTAGGATATGCTGGATGAAATCCTGGCTTCATATAAATCAGTGGGAGTTGTGCCATTTACTTCAGTTGGACCAGGAATTTTCTCAGCATGTGCCATTTAAAGAATACTGAAAAATTCGGAGCAATTTTGGTGGACCAGATGGTTGTGTTTCAACCTCTGATGGTACAAAAGTAATTCATTTAACTTTTTGGCACAAGGCCTGCATCTTTTCAAACTGGGAAATAATGTTTGGAGTTAAAGCCTGAACTATTATAATAAAATGGGAAAAGTGGACTAATATAGCAACATCATGATGTTAAATTGGAAACTACTATCCCCTTCAGAAAACAACGAGAATTCACAGTGACAGGTTTTGTTCCCCAGCACCACGTTACTTGCAGTTGACGGAAAAATCAAGTCGGAAGATTGTTTTATGGGGTAACTGATTTAGCATTTCCAGTGTCTGGGTTTTTTTGAAAAAAGGAAAGCTGTGATTGTAAAATGATGCCAGTTGTTTGACTGCAGTGGATTTAGAAAGTAATGTTTGGTACTGAAACAGCAAGTGAGGGTTTAAGGTCAATATTGAGTCATGCTCAGCGCACACCTAAACACTCTTTAACGGATGTGACAGCATTTAATTAATTTATCTTTTCAGCATTTATGTTTATTACCTCAGATGAACTAGTACCTAATCTAATAAAATGCACAAGGGTTGTTGATTTTAAGTGTAATCATCTTGTAAAAATAAGACACATGTCCGATACTTGTTTCACATTCCTTGCCAAGCGCCAGAAATTTAACCTTAATAAATGACTGTGGGGCTGTCATTTAATCTCTTTTCCCCACAGGAAATAAATACATTAATTAATTTAGTTTAATTAAACTTAATTAAATACAATATTTAAAAATATTATGTAGTACTGGAGCACAGAGTTATGAAGTTGATTGCCAGACAGCAGGGAAAGCACAGCCCCTTCCCACATCTATAGAGATGCGCTACTCGGAGGGCTGGGATGCCAGAAGTCAGTTTCTCTTCAGAGACTTGCTTCAATAAAATGCTTAAAAGGAAGATTGGGTAGTTTCTTCCCAAAACTCCACAAGAACTACAATAGAAGTCATCTGATTTAGGTTAGATTTCATACTTTTGACATTGCTTTGTTTTAATTAATGGGAAAATGTACTTTCTTTACACAAGGACACACCAGCTTAAAACCAATGTGAAATGTTCGCTGTACTCTGCTCAGTGTGTAAAAGTCATATAGAAAGTGAGGCGATAGTGATGCACATCACTGAATTGGGGCATGCTTAATAAGAAAATCTGTTTAATTGGGATGTCTTCCAGAGAAACTGTTTAGGCTGAGACTGAATGGAAATGACTGCTGCTTAAATGGAACATTATGAACAACAACAAAAAAATAATCATCTAAATAGAGGTGCATTTTGCTAGGGACATTGTGTAGCAATAATTAGCTGTGTGTTTAAATAGATACGAAATGTAAGGCTCTTTTTCTTAAATACAGAAATAGACAAATAAAGATTATGCCTTCCTGTAGCTCTGTCCTTAAAATTCCTGGGCTTATGTAAAAGCCATCATAAACCAGTTGTGGCCAGCAACTAAATGAATCCTAAATATTCTCCATTTCCCCTCTGCTTTCCCGGCCAGTGTTCATTTGCTCACAAGGCTACACCCACAGATGGTTTTAGGCAAGCGACAATCATTGCATCTCTCTAAATGTGGTGCTTTGATCCTGGTTACTATGTCTTAAACGGCTTCAGAGCTTTCACCCAGTTCTGTTCTGGTGAAAGCTCTGCAATTCACTTCAGTAGCAACAAATATAAAATAATAAATAGGTGAGTGAACAAGTATCCCTTTAACTCTTGTGTTGGGCTTCTGTTCAGATCTGACAATTTTGAGTCAAATCTGACACTTTCAATCTACATAAATCTGTCTCCTGAGATGCATTTTATAAATGCATCTATCTTGGTGACAGATTCCTTTCCAGCTTCTCGAGGTCATTGTTCCGAACTATGCTGTATTCCCTGTGTTGAACACGGAGCCTTGTTAGTATATGATGATTTTCCCTAAAGCACTGATGTCTGAGCAGCAAAACAGATCTGTGTATCTCTTTCAAGATCGTAATTCTGTGGGCCTCATCTTCTTATTGGGACACAGGATTTTTCTGCCTTTCTTGTCCTTAACGTTCTACTTTATTCTCATCAAATGTGCTATGGACTTCCAGGAATTCGAGAAGGGGCTCTCTATATGTTAGCTGGCATGATGGGTTTCTTCAGGCAGGCAAACAAAGCATGATCTGTGCTGTAGCAGGCTGGGGAAATGCAGCACAGAGGTTCGGTGAAAGAGAAGCTGGGCAGCAAACAGTGATGTATGTGTTAGTATTGCCCAGAACATTGTCTGGCTCTGCCATGTTGAAGAATGCCGTCTGGATCTGATACCCTCTGAGGTCCGGCTGCAGTGGTGATGAGATTAAAGACCAGATGGCTTTCCTTGAAGGAAAGATTGATTTGTTGTATGAAATTTTAGCATGATTTTTGGCTTTAATATTT
>JAVJGI010000001.1:59673893-59773409 GCA_035590275.1 Ibycter americanus
AAGACCAGATGGCTTTCCTTGAAGGAAAGATTGATTTGTTGTATGAAATTTTAGCATGATTTTTGGCTTTAATATTTTCCTTCAATTAAAAACACAGACTTTCCTGATTTATAGAAAGAAAGAATTTTGAAGAAGTAGTGTTAGAAAGGTTTGGATGCTACTGCCCGTCCATGTAAATCTTACAGCATCTCTTGGGCGCCTACAACAGCGGCCAGGGAGAACCCGCAGCTGTTTGCTGCTGACCCTACAGAAAGAAAAGAACATATGCACTGGCTCTGTGCACAAAATGGAGAATTTAATGCCCTTTTGCTCTTCTGCTATTCAATGACCAGGTTGGTTTCTTCTTGCACTTCCAGGAACTTGAGGCTCTTGGAGGGAGTGGGAAGCAACCAGAAGGAAGATAAGGGCTGCCATGTGTGTCTACTTCCAGGGCTGTGGCCTTTCCAAGTCCTCCCGTTTGGAGCTGTCTCCACTGGATAGCAATGTGTGGTGAAGGCAGAACAGAAAAAGCTATTCAGGATCATGTATTTTCTTTGGGCTGCCTCGAGAACCAGATTTTTACTTATATTTCAATGTAATAAATTTACTGTCCCTTTAAATGTTGTTTTTTAGACAGTGTCTGTCTCGTGGTTCCAAAGGAAATAGTTGGACTTGCTAAATTAAGGGCCTGGGGAAAGGTGCTCTGGCTCTTCACCTAGAGAAAAGGAAAATGGTAACTTCTGCGTCAAGGCAGAGGCAAGGGGTGGCTTTTACGCACCAGTGTGTTTGCAAATAGTGGAGAACAGACCAAGGCTGAGAATTTTAAAAATAATCAGTTGTCTGTGTTCCTAAAAAGTGGAACTTGTTGTCATTGTGTTTTGCCTTATCTTTAATGATAAACTAATAGTAGTGAAATTGCTTGCCCCTTAGCAGGCAAGATGCTGTTCAGTGTTGGCTGTGCAAACACAGGTTTATTCCGTGCATGAAAGCCGGGTAGCCCAGCGTGCTGCGGGGGCTGCAGGACGTGGCGCTGAGTCTGGGGGGATGGCAGCTCGTGAGAGGAGCAGGCAGCGACTTTGCTCTTCGTTTGCAGCTGTAGTTAACTTACTGTTGTGGTAGCTGTTGAGGGGATGGGGGAGAAACATGGTTAACATTAGTGTTAATGAGAATGGAGGTTAATGCCAGGAGTCTCGGAGTCTCAGAGTCTAATACAATAATATAGAAAGTCTGGTAAGAAGTCTAAGCTGCAAGTGTAGCATCAATTCTACTCTCTTAAAATTTGCATAACAAACAAATTTTACCCCATGCAAAAAAATAAGAAAGATGAAGAGGACATGGCATGACAGTTTAGCTTTGTCACAACAGTTGACATTATTGTTTATTTGCTTATGTTTTAAGTAATATTTCTATTTCCAAGCCTTCTTTTCTAACCATAAGAAACATTAAGAGCTGCTTCCCTCTGGACGTGAAAAACTCCTAAGCGGTTCTTTCAAATGAACTGGAGACCACAATCCCCCAAAACAGAGAACAGGCCATATTCTTCCTGACTGAAGCGCAGGCACCTCAATGACATTGAAGGGCTGAGCTCTATGAAGTGAGGAAGCAAAAACTGGTTTGTGCTCATCAACAAATGTCTATAAAGAAAACTGTTAGTTAAAGGTTATTGCGTCCAGTACTAGTCAGTAACATGAAATTAGGATCTGGTTTCTTTAGGATCATCTGGAATCTCTCAATATATCTGTTGGGTTTTTATTTTTTAGGAGAGCATAGCTGTCAGAGAGTTGTATTTTCCTGCTCCAAACGAATGTGGGTGTATGTGAATATGTAATACAATTAATTACCCACAGTGGATGACATTTTCTTTTCTTTACAGTACTGAAATAGAAGTCAATTATCACTCTAAAATAGCTTGACTTTCTAGCCTTCAAACAAATAGAGAAGAATATAGAATTTGCGCATGATGACTACACTCTGGGAAATTCTTTCTCCTGCATGCGTTTGCTTTCTTTCATGTTATTATGGCAAACAACAGAATGTTATAGGGAATGATATACTGGCTTGGTGCAGAGCCCCAGGAGATGGCAAGAGTCTTCTTTTGCCTGAACAGGTTCTGCAGGACTAGCTAAGAATCCTGTTGCTTAGCCTAGCTGGCAACAGAACAGAAAAACTGTCTGGGTAAGTTACTTTGAGGCTCAAAATAAGCATCATAGCAAGATCAAGCCTTAAACATTCTACAGTGCAGTCAGTATGTGCAGGATATGAATTGTTTTAGTGTGAGGCAGTTACCAGTAAAAGTATAACGGCAGAGTGGTTGACTGCAGAAGGGTTTCTCTTGCTGCTGAGGAAGGCGTTTGGCTGCTGTGCACAGAGAAGCTTCAGCCTTTTGCCTTGCTATAGTGTTGGCATCATGAGCCACCACTTTGCTGTGCACAGAGTATTTGCCAAGAAAATGGCATGTGTTTATTCAGAATAGTTGGGATTACTGGTGGTTCCTTTAGGACACTGCTGAAATTCCAGCTTTTTCTAAAGAATGTCTGTACTCCTATTTTCTGGTTGATTTGTTGAGGTTTTTTGTGGTTTTTTTTTTTTCAGTTTTCAGATGTTTTCAATACACAACTTGGATGGTACTATGTAGGAATAATTTGGGTTTCAGTGTATGTGGCATTTTGCCTGCCTTAGCCTTTGCGTTGTCGTCCGCTCCCATCATGGGCAATTATGCCATGCATTGCTTTCATGAACTTATCACACTCCATCTTTAAAACTGGTCACAAGATTTTTGCTTTCAGATTTTGTGGCTTTGGGATTTTTCCCCCCCAGATTCTTAGTTTTGTATGTTGGGGGGGTATTGGTGGGGAAGTTTTGTGGTGGTTTTTTTTTCCCCATGACCAGTGGATACATATTGGTTCTTATTCAAGCTGCCCATTATCTTAAATTAACTTTTCTAGTAAGACATTTCTCTTATGACTGATGTATTTCTAGAGAACCTCCCTGCCCTTCCCTTTTTTGCTTTAGTTTTACCGCACTACAGTATCTGGGGTTTCTGTTCTGTTGTCCCACTGTGTGGTGCAGAACAGACACATACACAAAGATTTTGGTTGGCACGGACTTAATCCTCCTCCAGAACCCAAAGCAACAGTTTTGTGCCTCAGCTGACAAACCTTCCTCAAAGCATATGGTCGTGCTGATGTAACTCCACTTCTTTTAAGATGTGAGATGGTGTCTCCATGCAGGAGACACAGCAGCAGCATGAGGATGTATTCTAAAAATAATTAAGCCTCTAACATGAGGATTAGGTTTGCTTCCTTTCTTGCTGCATCACCTTTTAAATGCTTAGATACATTGTGGTTAGTAATCCTTCCCTGCAATTTAAGGATTAGTGGTGCGGCCAGATTGGAGTTTCATAACTGACTCTGGACTGGCGATAACCTGGATGATGCGCTGAGAAGTGCTTAGAGCTGGGAGCAGACAGCACTTAAAGCTCTTGTATAGCCCCCAAATTTGCAGATCAAATCTTATGTGTTCTTGCTACTCATGACAACATATATAAGAACATCTTTAGCTACCACGAGATCGCTCTGTTCTCTTCCACAGCAGAGGCTTGTGCTGCTTGTGTGCTGCCACCCACTCAGCTAGGAATCTGTTCCTCCAGCATTTGTTTTTTTCCTTCTTTCTCTTTTAAAACACTGTGTCTGCCACTTGTGAAGGTGCCCTGTCAATGGCTGTTTCAACGCAGGTTAACAAATTAAACTCTCTCAGCCAGAGGGGCCTGCTTAAGAGCCTGGTGAAGTTTGATACAAAGTTTTGGTTCATCCCCAATTTCTGCATCACAGTCTTTGATTCTTCTAATGAGCAAATCTCAGACTCTCAAGCCTCCTCCAGATTGCGGTTTTCAGCCTTTGCCTGTAATAGATGTAGCTGAACAGCTGACAATTTCCTGAAGTTCATTCATTTGGGTAGTGGAAATATTTAAGATACTCTAACCTCACTCCATTTAGAATCCCAAGTTTAAATGAAAATGCGTTACTCTTTTAAAGGGTTGCTCATTGTACCAGACAAGGGTTCAGCATCGTTTACTCAGAGGCTTTACACATATCACAGGGGATGTGCAAAATCCATTTGCTCAAGAGGGCAAAGGAGAGTGGATTTGGATGCCTGAAAAACAAATAGACCTCCTACATAACCATCTCTTTGCTTGAGAAGTTATTTAGGTTTTTTTCTGAATTTTAATGTAGGGTTCCCTTATTGCTATTTGCCCAACTGCGGTGTAGCAAGCCCTCAGACCTTGAAAGGCTTGGGTAGCCTAGAAAAGGCTGACTTGTTTTTTCTCAGCAACATACTAGATTGCTTTATGTAGAAAAACTCAGATGTGTCACATAGGAATTGGATGCTGTTATACTAAGAAATACTACTGACATTTTTAAAAAGAATTTTAGAAAATGACAGAGCTGCTCTGGAGTATTTTAAGGTGCTGTCATTGAGTGCTAAATAATATGTCCTGGTGTCCAGCAGGCTGTGATGAGGCATGTAATCAGGACAGTTTGGGCATTTCGTTTTTCCAATTCTTTGTGCAGGGGAAAATTGGCAATATTGTCAAACAACAACTGTTTCTTTGAAAAGTCTGAAGTGCTGACGCAGACGTTTGTGGCACATTTGTGAGCAAAGCAGCTCAGTATTGCTAAACATGCTTTACATTCCTTTACTTGCTGTCTACAACTTTCTTTGGCGACAGACACCATCAAAAGGCTATTGCTCAGGGACCACTGTTTAGGAACAGTTCTGTCTTAAAAATGGAGATATTAATAAGTGACTGAAGATGTAGATATGTACATGAGTGCAAACATTTGCTAGGTGTTGGTATAGAAGCAGTATAATGTGTCAAAAAATTTACGACATCTAATACCTATTATTATTCTTATTGTTGACAGAAGGTGGTGTGCTAGTTTTCACATTTAATGAGTTAAACAAAGCAATGGTTTGCCAAAAAGTAAAAAACCTGATCATCACTGTAAGATGTGGAGATCTGGGTATACAGTTTCTTTTGATATCTTTTGGCCAAGTGATTAAGAACCTGTTCAGCATCCTGAAAAGACTGTCCCATTTTGAAATATTATTTAAACTGCCTGTTTTCTGGTTGCTAGCCACCAGGGTAGTTAAGAGTCCTCTTTGAAAGTAAGGGATCCTTAGAATTTATTTTCCTAACATCAAGCTATATGTAGGTAGTTGGAAAATACTGGGTGGAACTATTGGGAAATACAGTTTTTGTCCCCCTCCAAAATTAAGGGCGATACTACAGCGAGGAAAGGCTTTAGCTGTATGGTTTTACAGCCTAGAGAAGTAGATCTTACTCTTATTTCTTAGAACTGGCAAACTTCATAGCATAGGTGTAATCCAAAATGCAGCACCTAGATGAAAAATATTATTTTCTCTTTTATGCACTGTAATGGAGCCATTAATGGTACCTGTTCTGGTTTTACTTGTACAATGCTCCGGTAGAATTGCTGCTTGCTGACTTATATAAGGGATTTGATTTCACCTAGGAGGAAGTCCTGAATCTTCTAATTGAATAGTTATCTAGTTGATAGTTAATACAGCAGAAGAAAATATAGTTGTCTCTAGGAATGGTTTGTTGCTGAAATGTCTAGGCTTTCTTGTACGAAATAATTATTAATCTATTTATAGCACTGGAGGCATCTACAGTGAAATATCTAGGCTTTCTTGTACGAAATAATTATTAATCTATTTATAGCACTGGAGGCATCTACAGTGACATTCTAGTCCCTTTTGAATATTTAATGTTAAAAGGTCAAAGGTTTGTCAGTCTAATTCTGTCTTGATAGCAGATCCTTCAGACACCAGAGGGTGTCTGGAGTGTTAAGAGAGGAGAAATAGCAGGCTGTATTCTATTCCAGTGAGAAGTCCCACAACTTCGCTATGAATTAGCTCAGAATCTAGTGGAAGCCAATATCCAGCTTCTAATTCTATCTAGGTAGTAATTAGGTTTGAAGAGTTATTTGTGATGTTTTAGATGTTTAAACTCACCTGAGACAAATTTCCCTAAGTTTTCTGACCTGAAGGAAGTTTTGGGACAGTACCTAAGTTCACATATGACTTAGCTGAATACTGGGAACTAGAAGAATTTTATCCCTGTGCTTCGCTGTTTGCGCTGCCGTGACTGCTGTCTGCCTTCCTGCTTCTGTCACGATACACACCCTGGTCTTCTCAAGCCCTTGATGTCCTGCCGTTGCCATTTAGCTTCTCATACCAGCAGTGTTACACCACAGTGACGAATCATCCAGCAGAGCCGCTCAGAGATGTGCAAGGTTAGTCTCTGTTCTCATAGACAACTTTCCAGGTGATCTCATCACCTTTTAAACAGCCCTTTGCAGCAGTTGCCAATGTCACAGCTTGGGACTGGGGACAATTCTTGGCCATGACCCTCTTAGGAAGAGCACGCAAGTGCCTTGTAGTGTCATGAGGTTTCGTTAGCCCTCTGCTAGGCTCCGTGGAGGCTGAAGGCAGCTGGGTGCACCCCTACATCTGACACAGCACACGAGGGAGCTCAGCACAGAGGTGTTTGTGTCACGTTTCCTGCAGCGTTATCTCAGAGGTGATGGAATGGAAGCCCCATTCTTGTCTGAGCTGTGCAAGATCATGTCGGGAATGAAGCAGGAGGACAGCTTATTTCAGTTGCAGGAAGAACTGACTTTCTCATCAGAAGTAAGCTTTAGAGGAACCTACAAATGCTATCCTAACAGTTTACCCAGTGTTGTTTCCACTTCAGTAATTTCAGTTACAGGACGCAGTAATTTGACGAGCATTTGACACACAATTTAGAAAGGGTTTTAAATGCACCAGCTGCTAAGGGCTCTCTTTATCAGATCTAGCTCAATCCCAAATCTTCTGGGGAGTGGCACAGCCTGCACTGCACCACGGTGAGAAGGACCGGCTGGAAGCCGTTGTGAAAGCAGATGGTTCAGTGGGATGCATCTGATTTGTAGGCACGCAGCTCATGTGAGCATGAAGTATTTATTGCACCCAGGAGCTATTCTTGTTTACATGCTCTTACGTGGTGTCTCTAAGTGCCGCAGTTCCTATTACGTTTCCAGTAATGAAGATGAATGTGCTTGTGCTAAATCCCTACCATTGTGAGTACATTTGGGGATTTCTGCTGGGAGACCTGTTTCCAGGTGCTGCTATCACGATAGCTAGAAATAATTCAAGATGAGGTGACAGAAGTAGCTTGCTGCCGGCCTAAGTAAGGAGCACTGATAATACCTCGTGCCTGCCAAGGTGAGCTTGTAGCCTCTGGAGCTGAAGGCAGTGGAAACTCTTGGGAAATGTTTGGTATGAAAAATTTAATTACTCTTACTTAGAACTGGAAAGAAGTCAAACTTCAAGCACTTAGGAAAATAGTTGAGAAAGGTAAGTGTTTTAGCAACAGTAAATGTTTTGGAAAAGATTTTGCTCAGAAAGCAGAGAAGGATTCATCTAATACGGGCCAATACAGAAACTGTTACCTCTGGTCTCTTCCTTCCTCTTGACCTTTCCTCCTCAGTGGTCTCCAGGGGTCTGGTAAAATGAAATATGGATCTAAGTTGGAGGTTGTTTTTTTTTAAAAAAAAGCATACAAAATAAAAACCTATCCTAATGTTAGCTCTTCATTTAAAAATCAAGAGGGAGGGATCACTTCAGAACTTGGTTCAATATAACCAACCTATGTCTGGACACTGGATGCAAGTCTCAAAGAGGTTTCTTTTCTTCCTGGAAGTCTGCAATATTCTGGCTGCTCCTGTCCTGACAGGTATGCACTTAATTTTGCATAAGCTGTCATGACAAGAAAGTTTCATACAACTTTGCTTGCCCTGGTTGACATTTTCCACCCAACCTGTCCAGTCCTGAGGATTATTTTGAAATGTTTCAGAAGAAATTAACTTCTCACTTTTGAGGAATTGAATCTGGGTATCAGGGAGGAGTTTTCTCCTGGTTTTTAGATGCTTCATAATTTAAACTGAAAAACTGGAAAGCCTACGTGCTTTGGAGTCAGAATGTCAAACGTGGTAAGGGACGCGACGTGGTGTTGTGGCTTTTTCTTACTGCCCTCACAGAAAACCTAGCAAGAGGCTCATTCCCCTTCCGAATCTGGAGATCACAGCTTGTGCACGTTCAGTTAGGATTTACTAGATAGTACTTGTGATACTCGCCAGAGACAACATCCGCAGCTGCCGCCTCAGAGCTCTCACGATGTGTGAGTGCAGCTGAGCATGGGCTGCACTGAAGCAGCGGCCTCAGCAGAGCTTTCTCCCAATACTGCTTTACGCTCTGCCTTCAAATGTGCTTCCTACACCTTCCAGACTTTTTTCCCCCCTTCTCTTTTCAGACTGTAGTCAACGTACAAAATATTTTTGATGGCATTTTATTACCAAAGCCGTAGTTAAAAAGTTATTCTCATAAGTAATATAACATAACTAATATAATATAGCATAACATAACACAGGTAACTGTTGAAGAATAATTTTTTTGTGAGAACAGCTCTGTGTCCATGGAACGGCTCGTTTCTGTGCCTCACTCATCTGCTAAGAAATAACAATGCAAGTCTCCAATTAAATAAGGTTTGTTTAATTTGCCTGGTAAGCACTATGGTAACTGGTTTGGAAGCAAGGCAGGAAAGCATTTTAAAAACTTGAATGTGCTTGGTTTTCTCTCTGGCTCCATCCTACCCCGTGGCTCATTACCATTTTTGGATCGTTGCTGGAGGTTTTCTACCTGTTTGGTTATACGCCAGTGGAGGGGAGGCAACCAGTCTGCCAGGGTCAAAGCGAGCAGCTGGTGAGGGAGAAGAGAATGGACCCACTGAAGGAAAGAAAAAAGATTGAACAATTACCATTTGTCAAAATAGGTAATAATTAACCTGCATTGTAACAACCTAGGTTTAGGAGTTGCAACTATTTGCTCTTGTATTGCTACCCTTGTTCAGGGTTATTTCCTTGCACTCTAAAAGGCATCTATAATCTGTATTTTGACAAGATAAAACAATAAAAATTGTGTATCAAGACTAGCCTTAGCAAAGAGAAGTAGTTTACTTGTGGCTTGCTGACATTTGAGACTTGCTTAGAGTTTCATGGATTTACAATTCTAAATCCTACTTGCCTGTGGGATCCAAATAGCTGCTTCCAAATTAAAATTCTGTGTGAAGCTACAGTAATTTGACAAGAAGGGAACTATCCCAGCCTGTTGTTGTTGAATGGAGGTGATGACACCTCCTTTGCAGTTTCACACGTTCCCTTTGTTTTTGTGGTGAACTTTCCAAAATTAGGTGGCTAATTCTGACAAGGAGACGAAGCTTTTCTGGCACGAGGAACTTGAGCTAAAATAACCTGGCTGCAGCTAAACTCTTTAGAAAGATGCAGGTTACATTTGGAGAGTACTTGACTGCTTCCTTAATGCATTTGATGGGTGTAATCCCTTTGGACAAGTCTCCAGGGGCAAGGAAGCTTTCTAATGCACTTCTTCAAAGTTTGGTCTCCATTAATAACTTCATGCCAAGCAAAGATATTCCATACCACCAGGAGGGCACAATTTATGAAGTAAAGACACCTAAGGGAGTAACTTCTCATTCAGTTGAAAGGTACAGCTGTGTTCCTTGCACATGTGGACATTTTGAATTTTATAAAAGAAAATCTTTGAGATCAATTTCAGAAAGGGCAAGAGGGATATTTTTTAGGTTTTTTTAACCAACAAAAGGTTAAAACTGAGCACTCATGCTATTAAGACATAAACATATGCTTTCACATATTAGCTCCAAATCAGACTACTGCAATGGGCTTGCTCGGTCCAGCCGCCACCTGAACTCTGTGAGTACATTAACACCGGTGCATGCGTCTTTACATTTCTTCCTCTTCTTTTTTGATTCAGTTCAAATATTAGTGAAAATTCTTAAAGCCCTGTAACTTGTGTATAAACCTTGTGCATACTGGAGGGGATTTTTTTGTCCCATTATAATTAGCAAACAAGGCTGAAGGTCTAGCCATTGAATCCCAGCTCTCAGTGCTGCAGGGCAGATTGGGGCTTGTCACCTGAGGATGTGTCTGTCCTTAAAACTCATACTATTTCACCATTTTGCTTCAAATCAGAAGTCTTCACGTGCTCCAGGTTCAACAAACATTTGTTGGGTTTCACCTTTGTGTTCTATGAATAAATCCCTGTTTTCGGAGGTATACTTAAACCATGGCAGGCTCACTCTCGGTGAGGAAATTAACACCTTAATCAAGCACAAAATATGAATTTAGAGCGGTGTGGTCATTCAGTGATGATTGACTTTGACTAAATGAAACGTTTGACCTCTGTAGGAAGAAACTTCACTCATAAAATCAGCAGAGAATCTTTCTTTCAGGTGCAAGAGGAAACCTGGCAGGAAAGTTTTGCCTTTGTAATACAATTGAGAGATCTCAAGTTTTCCTGATCAAAATGTAATTCAGTGAAGTACCCTCTTTTTCTAGGTAAAAATGTATTAATTTAATAGCACAAAACAGACTTCTATAGAAATGTATTAAGCTTCTGTACAAGTTGCTTGAAGACTTGTTAAATTTAAGAGAGTCTGGCACTCTCTCCAATTGCTTACGTTCCAGAAGATTATCTATTAAAGTGCAAGAGAAAAGCCTAAGAACTCTGCAAGGAATATACTGGCACTTGCCTGGAAAAGTTGCATCCTAATTCTTTTTTTTATACAATAATATATTCAGTCAGTGTGACGTGATTTGCTGGTTTTGTTCAGATCTTGGAAGATGAGTGTTGGAATATTATTGCCTGGCAGTGTGGAGTCAGCACTCCTCTCAAGAGTGTCCCGAGCAAGGAAGGTTACAGAACTGTGAAACAAATGGCTATAATAAGTGGAGAAGTCCCAGATGTCTTAAGTGCAGGGTGGGTCCTGCTGCCACTACCTGTGTCACGTCCATTTTGTGAAAAAGGGAATTTCAGCCTTCTGGATCTGTCATTTTTATGCCAACTAATCACAGATGCTGGCATCATTGACTGAACAGTAAGTCCCTAGCAATATGGGGAAAAAACTATGCCAGGGAAGAATGGTGAAAAATGAAGATGAGTACTGTCATGTTGGGTAGAGGGAAGTGTGATGATTTTGGTTAGACCAAGCAAGCAACGCGTGCCTTGCCTGCCTGTGACTGGCACCGAGCACATCCACTGGTTCCATTCAAACCAAGCCATGGAAATGTTACTGCAGTTTCCCACAATTTTGTGTGATGTAATTTGACTCCACAGAAAATTAATGCAGGAAATTAGGGTGGATGGATGCAATTCAGTAATTCTTAGGATTTGTATGAAACAGGGTGTAGCATTTTTCAATAGGAATATACAGAGCTGCTTATGTGAACTAAGAGTTTGACTCTTTTTTTCCTGCTATGTCAAGCAGTATTATCTGTTTTGGTTTACTAGTATTGTAAGCTGTGGACAAATTCTTAGGCTTTTACATCTAAGTGGAAAACAGCCACACTAACAGTTAGGGAAGACCATATTCTTTTCATTTGTCAGCATATCTTTTCTTTAAACTATCAGTGTTGCTATTGAAACTTAGGAGTTCTAAGATGACTTTTTTTTTGTTTCAAACAAATGAACAAATGAGACCCTCTCAAACTGCCTTTTGGTAACATTTTGAGTATTTTCCAACACTGTTTTTTTTTTTCAGTGCAGGGAATAAATTTTTTTAATATCAAGGGCAGATGGACTCATCAAAGATTTGAAGTTGCATTTGCCTTAGGCATGCATGCTAGACTGGCTATTTAGGCTCATTGAACCTAAAACAAAGATGGAACAAGCTGGAACCATTCACTCCATGCTTTCATGTAAAATTTTCTGGAATTCTATTCTGAGATCCTGGCAGCAATATTCTGGGACCAAAATTTCTGGTAGTATTTTGGTCCTTCTTGAAAGCTGAAATAAAGAATACAAATATCTTGTGAAAGCTTCTTAGACATTTTATTTAAAAATAGATGTTGAAAAGAACATTCCCAATTTTAGCCAAATGATTCATCTGCTTGCCGCAGGGTATCAGCATCACTACTCCGTTAGCTCACCTGCTCTTGTTTCCGTGGCAGACCCTCCATGTTTCCTCTCGTTGGTATATACATGCAGCTTCTGTAGCTGCCATTGAGGTCTCTCTAGTTTTGCCTCCCTCCTCATTTGTTTGAACAACTCCTCTAAGTCTTTATTTCCTACAGAGTTCTCTCAAATCTAACTACTTACATCAGCTGGATTTCTTAATTCCTAGTAGCATAGTGAGCATTTGGTCATTCCAGCACCACCGAGAAATTATTCATTTACCATTGGGCAATATGCTGAAATACTGAAGTGAAATAATGCAGGAAGTAATTGCAACAAAGTTAAATTTTTGATGTGAAAACATACCGGTATCACACATACCAAACTGTTGAACTGTTTCTGAACATCTGGCAGAATGCTTTGTAACGGGGTCCTTTTTGGTGCCCAGTATCACTTTCATTTTTCTGTACTGGCGTAGAGAAAAGATAGCACTGAATAATCCCTGCGTTGCTCTCAGAAAAGGGCAGAAAAGCAGACAGAGACAAATACTAGATCAGTGCACTGAAAGTCTTATGAGAGAGAATTGGGATCTTTGGGTTTAAAAGGACAGAACTAAAACCAAACCTACACTTGGAATACTTCCTTGGCAGTGAAGAACCTTTTGCCCTCCAATAAAACACTGTGGTGGGCTGACCTCAGCCAGCTGCCCACCCAGCCGCTCCCTCACTCCCCCTCCTCAACAGGACAGGGGGAGAAAACAAGGGGAAAAAAACAAGCTGGTGGATCAAGGTAAAGATAGGGAGATCCCTTACCAGTTACCGTCACAGGCAACACAGTTGTGACTTGGGGAAGATTAATTTAATGTGTTGCAATTAAAAATAGGGTTGGATGGTGAGAAAGACAGACAAAAACTGAACCACCTTCCTCCCAACCCCTTCTACCCAGCTCATCCAATACACAGACAGCTATCCAATAAACATTTTAAAACTCTCAAGATTTTAGTGGTTTCACATAAATTTATCTTGCTTCTTAGTTACACAAAAAGCATCCTGATACAACAACTAAATGAGGTCCCAATTCCTCAAAAAGCATCCTGCTTCATATTCCATGTCACGCTCTGCAAGATGTGACCTGGCCCTGTAACGGTGGGCACTGAACTGATGCTGAGCGTTACTGAGGTCTCTGAGCTCTACCAGGAGAACCAGCTGGTCCAGAGAAGCTGTGGTCTTGGTTTGTTGTCTTGCTGGAAATGCCAGGTAGGGCACAAGGGTCAATGGATATATCACAACAGTCTTTGTTCCCATCTCCTTTCATCTCCCTTCAGGACATGCTATCTGAATGGGTTTTCTACCAAATTTCTGCCCACTCTCCCGCCCTAGGCACTTTATCACTGAGAGAAAGCGAGAGGATTTAAGTGTCTCTGCTACTGACAGCTGACATATTTACCTTCTACTATCTCGTTGGAAAAGGTGCCCTTCTGAGGTTGTTGCGGAAAAGTATGAGACATACAGCACTGATCCATAGGATTGTCACAACTTCTTATTGCTGGGATAGCAGCAGTTCCACAAACATGTCGGGTGCTTCTCAAACTTACAAAAAGACTTCATGATTATCCCATGCAAACCATATAATTAGAGCAATCATAGCCTAGGACATTAAAAAATAGCATAAGAAGACTTCCTGATCCATACTTCTTTCCATGTGGAGAGAGAAAAACATGAAGGTTTCCAGGTGAACCAAAATATCTGCCAGGGTGGAAACTTGTTCAGTGCACCAAAATGCAGAAAGCAAAGACAAACCTGTACTGCTGTTGCTATGCTGTACTTTCACAGCTACGTTTCTTTCACTCTACATATATTTTCTGTCTGTCACACTGGAGGTGGTGACAGGTTTCACAACCAGCCATACCTGAAAAGGGGTATCTAAACTACTTTAAAATGTCACTGACTCGAGAGAATGTGTGGTGTTCACAACAAACTTCATCCAGAGGATTTTTTCTGATAATTTATGATTAGAAAAAGCATCCGATAAGAATCCATTAAATGCTATGATATCTACTCTATTAATAAATTCCTATTAAAATAAACAGTAACTCATTTTATAATTAGTTGTTTTTAAAAAGGGCTTTTACATCTGATAGATGTGTCTTTTTGTAAGAATAGCCTCTGCAAAGATGCATTTTTCAATTTGAAAAATAAACACAGTAAAGATATTCATCTATTGCTTCACTTTGCTGGGAGACAGAGCAATTTAAGTGAAGAAAAAGCGTGACACTGAATAATAAGCAGTGCACATTCATCTTTTCTAGGAACTGGAGTTGTACCTCACTACAATTACCAGAAGATGACTTTTTGAATAACTGTATAAAATTCAGTATGTGTTTGCTTGAGATGAAAAAAGACTTAGCAGGAAGGCTTTAAAGTTTGGAGGGGGGAAGGGAGAAGAAGCTTTAAAAATTATTTTTTGTTTATTCTGTTCTTTAATTCAACATAACCACAAACACCAAATTGGCATTTTCCTAGTATGTTCCAAGATATGCCCCCTGCTTAGATGAAGGGGGAAAAAAAGAATTTCTGACAGAGCTGTTATTCCTTTTAAGTCATCATTTGATAGTTAAAAAGATATTGATTAGTTTTAAGCTGTGTAAAGGGTCTCTTGCCCTGTTAACTGTTTTATTTAATTCCCCTGGTTAATGCTGAGGAGTTTGTATTTATTTTCAGGTTAGATCAAGTTGTGAAGGGCAAGTAAAAATTCTTTGAGTTTTGAAGCTTTCCCCAATGTGTTGTAAAAACCTGAAGACTGATTGCATGTGTGTGCCTGAGTGGGTGTGTGTATATATATTTATGCACATACATATTTTAGATTGGGTATTACTTATCACTGCTGGTAAAAGGCTTGGGAACTTTGCTGCTGATAAGGGGCAGTTCTGCCTGCCACGTGGACAGATATTAATGTGCTTTCTGGAAAAGCTATGTATTTTTTTCATGCAAGTGTCATGGAATTGAAAGAAAAATTGTTCCACAGTATTCGGTGTGGGTTATTCCAAGAGGAGGGTAAACTACAGAGTCATGATATGCACAAATAAGAGTTTTAATACAATTAATGCTCTCAAGTCCTTTTAAGTGATTTTTCTTATTTCCTTTGAGGCTTTTCATTTTATTATAGATTTACAGAACTGTTTTTTCATAAACACCCATGCCATCTCTGTCTTTCACTACATGTGGTGCTTTATTAGATAAACACAACAAACACTGAAAGTCCTAAGCAAGAAACAATATATCCTTGTATTTGATAGAAAACTGTCAAATCTTCATGCAGCAGTTTATTTCCTTCCCTCATCCCTTCCTATCTCTTGAGGTTTGCATAACTCGCATTGATATCCTTAGGATATCTAGAAGCAATTAGGGAAATTATTGTCCCTTACCACTCAGTTTTCTTCCTTTTCTCTTTTTGTATGTGAGAGACAAAATTTAGAAGGTTACAGACTCTTCAGGGATGGAACTATTGATTATCACTAAGTAATACTAATCTTGTCTGTACAACATAGCTTTTTGCATATAGATTTCTTGTAGGGAAAGAGTGCCAAATCTCTGTGCAGTCCCACTTCTTAATCTCCACATAACAGAAGTACAAGAGAGGGGGAAAACACAAACCCTCCTGTGCCATTTGCTACCACTTAAGCAACGATACATCAGTATGGGAGAAGTAGATGTGAATCACAACGTGACAGTAAGCAAAAACACCAGAATGAAGGACCTGGGCTGCCAGAAACCATCAACCACAGTTTGAGAGTCAAATTGTCATGTTAGAACAGGCTGAAAAACTATCTAGAACAACCTGGGAAAATACGACGCTTGAGTTGCTTGTACAGCTAGATGGAAAACAAGTTCTTACATGTACAGCAAAGGCATCTTAGACCAGTTGTCAGCTAAATTTATTGCATGCAGCAGGCATGACACTCAGCTGAGTTTCCTCTCCATGTTAGCAGGATGAAGATGGCCAGTGAAGTGCTCCCTCTGTCCCTTCTCTCTACAGAGAAGAAAAAAAAGTGGCATGTCAGTCACAGAGCTGCTGGCCCCGAAGAATCATCCAGTGAAGCACTGGTGCATTTGGCTGACTTAACGAGAGACAACATCGCTTCTGCTCTGCCAGAGCAGCCACCTCTCCTTTTTATTTTTTTTCTTTTCTTTTTTTCACAGAAATCTTTGCCTTTTTTTGTTGTCCCTCAAAGGTGATGCTTGTGCCTTGAACAACCTCATTGGAAGGTCTTGCAAAATCACCATCCTGTCTCATTTAAATTCCCTTTAAAGGAGTGCTGTCCTCATGATGCCATTAAGAAACCTGTCATTGTCAGGGCAGTTTGGAATAACTGAATTTTTTGTGTTAGAGACTACAAAAGTCTCTGTCAAACACCACAACCTTGAACTCACAGGACCTGGATCTGGGTACTGTGGAACTATGATCACTCCTTATTTCACGTAGCAGCAGCTTTACCACTGTGCAAGAAGCATTTTCCTTGTTTGACTTTGTGCCAGCAGCTGCCCTCTCTCCTGCCTTTTCCTGGCAGCCTTTGCCTCCCGTGTCTTCCCTGCTACCACCATGTGAATGGACCGGGGAGCGAGCTGGGCTGGAGCAGCTGCAGTCACAGGTGTTGAAAGGTGGGGGAACAAGGCTGAGAAGCAAAGACAGGGCCCCCAAGAGCGGGACTGCTCCCATTGCCTTGTGTGTGTGGGTAGTTCCCGTCACTCTGTGAGGCTGGAGGAGCTGGGTGGTTACTTCAGCAGAGTTTCTGTTTGTACCTTTGGTCCCCGTCTTCCCCAAGATGCTGCTGCAAGCCACAGGTTGGACCACTGTGGTCTGTGTTAACAGTTTTGCATCATTTACCAGCTTAGATGCAATGACTAATTCCGTGTTCTTAAAGGTAGCAAAATGTATTTTACTTCTGTCAAATGCTTCACTTCAGGAAAGCCTTGGACAAAACAAAGATGAGACAGGGTTCCCCGTCTTAATTATTGAACTGTGCACTTGTTTGTCCCCAGAAGCTTCTGCTTTTTGCCACTGATGACCTGTGGTGGTTGAGATAAAAACACAACGCCTGTCAAAAGGAATCTACTACTGCATCAGGATGGGTGCTCTTGTTTTTGCTGCCCGCTGGTGCGTGGTAGTGCTGACTAGAAGACCTTCTACCTATACAGCATGTTGTTTTTATGCTTCTCTAGTTACTCAAGGATGAGGTCACTCGGTTCATTAATGATTTATGTTTATATAGTGCCTTTCTTCAGGCAGCAGGTAAATTTATTTCTGCATGAGCAACTACCTGAAACAAATTGTTAGGGATTTCTCCACAGGGTGAGGAGATAGTTATGAGAAACTCCCTTTCCCCTTTGTTTTTGGATATACGCTACGTTAGACATCATTACTCCATGAGGCTTGTGCTGTCTGTGCACTTTGCGATATGACATTCCTCAAGGAGGAGTTTCTCAGGCTTTTCTGTTCCTTTTTTCTTTTTCTTTCAAGTTCTTTTGACAGTTGTTTTTTTTACTTTTACTTTTGTAGAGCAAGATCCTACTCCACAAGCAATTTTACAGCCTCATTTAAGTCAGCCTGCTAGGACAGAATTCAATTGAGATCAAATAAAGGGAATGGAAGCTGGTCATGTAACATTGCAAATAGTTTTTCTATCTGTGTTTGAAAATAGTGTGGGTATATAGTCAGGAATGACACTTGTAGCCATGGAGCAGTGTTTTTTAACTGTGCTTTAACTGGACAGAAAATAACTGGAGGATTTTTACCATCATAAAAGAATCTTGCAACAGTGGATGACCTGCCTTCTCACTGAAGGTACTGCAAGGGGAGCAGTAATATCTTTTTCTGGGCACTAGAGGTTTTAATTGGCACAATAAACAGAGAAGTAAAAACGTAGATCTTGGCAGTGAAATGAAGAAATGGTAATATTTCACATTTTTCTCTTTCAGAGTGTATTAGAAGCATTTCTAATTGAAGATGTTTGTGGTCCTTGAGAAAGAACATGATACATTGTTTTAAAAGAAACAAAACCTCCTACCTCTTCTGAAGGCAGTGTTACATGTAAACTGTGAGGAAGAGAAGCCTGACCCCAGGGAGAGGTTGGATTCTCATTTATTCCTTGCCACTTTACACTTAAATTCTGCCAGTGTAAGTATAACTAAATACTGCAATAAAGTGTACTTCAGTTCACACTTGAGGAAGCTCCCGGTGGCTCGGGTAGGTTGAGGTTAGCCAAGCATGATTGGGGAGCTGGATCAGATAGTCTGATTGAGAAGTTCTCTCTAACACCCTGCAACACAGGGAAAACAACAGTTTTATTTTGGTTTAGTTGCTGTTCAGTATCAGTGAAGGTAAAACTACAGCATGCTCTGGCTGTGCTACAGTCCTGCGTCGTGCTGGTGCTATGCAAAAAGACACCCATTTTCCTACTGCAGTGCTATCAAGCTCCCCTCTAAGCCCAAGTGAGTTTTTCCCTTTTCTGTACCTCATCAGCAGTAATATTGTGCAGGCCAAACAGTCTTATTTACCCATCTGTATGTCCCCCGTGTCTTTTGATGCAGCTTTGCCACTCATCTGTGCAAATATAATTAACCTTCAGTGCCCCTGGCTGTGCTGGATGGAAGTGAGGGAATGCAGAGGTGAGCAGGGCACGCAGCTGCAGTGGCTGTGCGTGCAGGGGGGTGCTTGGCCCTGCAAAGTCTACTTTTTTCATATTAAGACCTGGCAGGATTTTCTAAGAAGGCTATTCCTGCCTTGCAGTGTGGGAGATCAAAGCTTCCTTCTTCCTCAGTCTTTTGCAGGCATTTGAATTTTATCAATACAACCTTGACTGGAGAGATGACTTTTTAGTTGTGTAACCCTGACCCAGGAAAATTATGATGTCAGCAGCAATTGCTCTGTAAGTCTGTCAAGATTAATTAATCCAATTTTATCCTATTTACTCATGTCATTGTTTGGCTGATGATAAATAGGGTTGTACCTTTTAAAAAAATATGAGCTTTTTCCTGTTTTTTATTTCCTACACATGGAAATTACTTTCCTGGTTTCTTCTTTTCCATTTTCACATGGAAGCACAGTCTGGCTGAGGTTGGGAGGCACCTCTGGAAGTCATCTAGTCCAACCACTCTGCTCAAGCTCGGTCACCGACAGCTGGTTGCCCAGGATTCTGCCCAGTTAGGTTTTGAGTATCTCCAAGGATGGAGACTCCACAACCTCTCTGGGCAACCTGTGCCATTGCTTGGTCACCCTCACAGTAAAAAAGTGTTTCCTGATGTTCAGAGGGAGCCTTCTGTGTTTCAGTTTGCACCCATTGCCCCTTGTCCTGTCACTGGGTATCACTGGGAAGAGCTTGGCACGGTCTTCTTCACATCCTTTACATCCTTCTAGCTTGTTACATGCCCTTGCAGGTATTGTTCAGAAGTATGGGCTTGTAGAATACTGCTGAGAGTCAGCTCAGGTATTTTTCAGTTTTGTGGTCTTTTTTTTTTTTCTTCTGACTTTTGTTACTTGGGTTTGCACCTCAGAAGAGGATTCCTTGCAGGGCATGGATGAAAATAGCTGTGTAAGGAGATCTGGGAGAAGTCTCCACTCCTACCTCTACCACTATTGAAAACTGGGAGCTGAATACTTTTACCAGTTGTTTTTCCCTCAAGCACCAAGCTTGTATGAATTAAATATGTATGAATTAAATGACATTTCATGATATCCTAGAGTTCCAGGACACAATAGATGTCAATGATAATAGAGGTGCTAAGTTACCAAAGCTTTTCTTATCCCAGGATTCATGTGCTCCTTTTTGAGATATTATTTATTAACTGTGATTTTTATACTTTCTCTTATTTGGACGTCTCTTAATTACTAGTTCTGAATGTTTAGCTTCTTATTTATCTCTCAAGAAAGCATATAAGGAATTTAATTTTGGCTGATGAGTGAGAACACACTTTTCCGACCGTATTTGGGTATTGTTTTCTGCACATGGATCAAGAACATGATTTGCTGACTATATTTGGATGGAGAGGAGAAGTGCACTTCTTAGGTGGTATGGTGGTAGTAGGATAGTATGCTGGTAGCCCCTTTTGAAATAATGTCTGATGCTTTTCCGGTGCATTTTGTTAAAAACTGTGTAACTTGCAGAAGCCTAGGAAAAGGCAGGTCAGATCATACCTGCTAGCACATTTTTTTTTCTCTTAGGGAGTCCTGGCAATTGCAGTGACAGGATTCCTTCCCCTTGAACAGTTCAAACCTCTGGCTTTGGGAAGGAAGTAGTGTTAGATAAACTTAACCTGTCATTCCACGGCGCTCTGTGTGTGTGTACACAAACACACACGCACATGTATGTTTGGGGATTGTGCTCCCTGCAGGGGCTAGAGGGTCAAACTCAAGCTTAGCGCCATGATAAAATGTTAATATGATCTAATATGATCTCTGGAGATTGTTTATTTTCTTCACTTTGAGCAGTTGTGGACGCTATGTGATGCGTTGTCAGTGACGATAACCCAAAGTAATGGAATTGTATGAAGTGCAACACAGAGCCATCTCAGTCCCTAGTACAGAGAAATGAACGTTTTAATGGCCACCAAGGAAGCGCATGAGGGTTCTTTTGGTTTTGGTTTGAATTTAAAAGCTGAACTGTGGTATCACAACATATTATTGCTTGTTAGTAAAACAACTTGTGTCTTACTACTAACTTGTTTCCTAAGCCTGAAAATTCCAAAAGCGTTTTTCTGAACTGTACTATTCATAGCTAACAACTCATTGCAAGCTTTTACCAGTTAGTCTGGAAAAAATGTATTCACATCGTATTCTGTATATTTTTATACGTGTGCCAAATACTTTAAATTATAGGTGTTATTAAAATTAATGAGAGGATCACATTTTTCAAACATGCTAACGCTGTTTCTAGTGCAGAATGATCTACCAGGTTCTAAAGAAACAATGCAATTCACAGAGGGATCATCTTCCTGCTCATGATACAAAACACTGAGTCACAGCTTTCAGTATTTGAACTGAAAGGTATCTCTACACTCTGTTGCTTTTTTCAGGAATTTTTGGCTTTCTCTGTCTGATGAGAAACAAATTTTTTTTCTTTAAATCAGAATCTTTCTTTGCATATGAAAAAAAGTATTATGTGAGTAATGTTGGTTATACTTACCCGTGGGATGCTGAACATAATATTTACCTTTTGGAGTGTTACTCAGCTCTCCTGAGAAGTTGAAACATGCTCTTAGAAAAACAGGGAGTTAATAGACAGAGGGAAAAGATATAGCAAGGTCCTTTAGTGGACAAATATTTGGTGGTTTGCCATGCTTAATTGCCCACTAGTCTTGTGTTGTACGGCAAAATAACAACCATGTGGACTGTGTACAAGAACAACTATTGTCTGAGACACTGAAAATAGACCAGTTGATCAATTTACCACTTGTAACTCTAGCAGTAGGTAGGTATTTTCAGCGACCTGCTTTTATAATGGCCTTTTTCTGTTCTGAAGTTTTGTACTATTATTATGGCTTGAGGTAAAGTGTTGATTATGAAAAGGTGAAGTGCAGAATAGAGAGTTCTGTGTCCTCTCACAAAACTTCGAGAAACAGAGGCAACATTTTGCTTCCTGATTTCCATTCTGGTCAGATTTTCTTGGGCTCTGAGGCTTGGTATCATTGCCTCTGTCTGCTACTTATTACTGTGGGGTACAGTAATTTTCCCTAAGTATATGCAGAGTATGTGTCTGCTTAGCTTTCTATGCTGGAAATACATATTTCTAATTTTGTATTGAATTTTATGGCTGCATTGGAAAGGGACAATATAGAATAGTTTCCTGAAATAATCTTTCAAGGTCCAATCTTCCATGCTGTCCTGCCTGCCTGCAGGGATTTCATTTTCATTGAAATGTTTCCCTATCCACCTGTCTCCACTTCTTCCCCTGAGAAGAAAAAGAGTGTTAATAAATAGAAAGAAGACCTTTTCTGTGTTACTGCCAGGGCAGCTCCATGCATGCTTCTTGAGCTTAGTTGTCAAAACTGACTGTGCTTTAAGTTTGTTTTTCTTTCACCTGGAACAATGGAAGTCTGTATTATACCCAGGAGTTCAAAGTCCTTTAGATTCTGATTTTCAAGAACAATAAACTAACTCGGAGCTTGGTCTATTGCTCACATGCTTCAAAACCTTAACCAGCAGAATGAAAATTGACTCTCCATAATGGCAGTCACCAGTAGATTTACTGCTCCCCTTGGGATGCACAAGGTGATAGACCTGGAGTCTCTCAGTTACAGGAGGCCCTTTATTGCAGGTGCATTCAACTGCCGGTGTCTGCTGGTGCCACAGCCATCAGCATAAGCCAGTCAGGTGCAGGAAGGGCAGGGGAACCTGTGAAATTAGCAGCCAGTCCCACTGAGAGATGCTCTCTGCTCTGCCAGTTAACAACGTGATGTCTGTGGGGTAAGGGCTGTCGGAGAGGCTGTGCGGGAAACGGCTTTTGGCCGCGGGCAGGGCTTACACCTATGAACTAACAGAGATCTTTGCAATCGCTTACTGGGAGTGCTTTTTGGTGAAAAAGCAAATACATTCCTGCCTGTTTTGCTAGAACGACACTGACCTGATGTCCTTTGCATGCCACAGACTTTCCATGCTCAAGCCACTACTGCCCATGGTGTTTTCAGTACTGCACCTTGTGCCCATAAACAAGAGGGTAGTGCTGAGTCTGCATGTGAAAATCCAGTTGAGGTTGATGTGTGTGTATGAGATGTTAAACATCTGGAGTTCCCAGTTACACACAAGAACAAGTTGTTCAAGACCACAGTTTGCCATATGCATTAGCAGTACTTTTTTTTTTTTTTTTTTTTTTTTTTTTAAATTGGCCTAAGGAGCTCAGGGTGTTTTCATATTGCCTTCTCATATCTCGTTCACACCTCGAAGACATACTGAACATTATCAGTGGTGCAGAGTTAACTGGGTGCTAATTTCTCGTTTCTCAGTTTAAACAGGCTTTGCCTTCTTTCAGGTGCCTCTGCTGGGATCTGTGCTGGTCTAGGTTATCTGTTCTGGCAGCCCGAGTGCCCACCAACGCTTAGCCCATGAACTTCAGCAGTAGCTGAATGTTGGTGCTAATAACCCCACAATTTAATGCCTGCGAGCTGTTCTGTTTGATTGCTAATGGTCGAAAAATGCACTTATCCTTGTCTCTTCAAATGGAGCATGATTTAGCCGATACCCTAATTACATTGCTCGGACAAAATACTCTGATTTGTAGCTGCCTGAGGATATAATAGTGAATGAATACAGCAAATGCTATTTAATAACTGTGTGGGAATAGGATACTTGCTACAATATCCCTATCTGATACTTACTTTTAGTTATATGCAAAATGAAGCATGAAAATTTCTAAGAGTCAAAAACTTTTGAGGAAACTTTCACATCATGCTTTTGTTCAAAATTGCAAAATTAATTTCAAATTTTTCAATGTAAAGCTAGTAACTAGTGAAACCAGGAGAAAAAAACTGTTCAAAAAGTAGTTCAGGTGTTCTGTGCAATTTTACAAGTTGTTTTCACCTGTTCAAATTTTTCCTATTTTGCAGTGTTTTCAAATTGTTACTATAGTTAGAGTTTTTTGTAATAAGATAGTTTTTTTTATTTAAAAGGGCATTTCATGCTTTTTGCTAGAAAAATAGTTAAAACATTTTCACATACTCTGGTAGAAGTAAAATAAAAGTTATTATAAGCTCTCATTTCAATTTTTAGAATTGTTGGTTTTTCCTTTTGAGAAACTAGAGTCAAACCCTGCATTTTTATTTCAGCCAAAACTACAGTAAAAACAGTGACATATTTGTCTTGAGATATAATTGATTTAGAAGTGCAGGATGTGGCTGTTTGGAAGGAAAAATAAGAAAGTGTTTCTATTTCACTAGTTAGAAAAAGTAAAGAAAGACCATTTTGTATGAAAGTCTCAGAGGGAAATCTGAAGCTAATGAAAATTTCTCAGGTTGCAATATCTTTTTTTTTTTTCTTCTTCTTTTTTTTTTTTTTTAAGACTGCAAACATCTCACATCTCAGACCATTTACAAGACCTGTGGCAGACAGGAATTGCTCAGCTTGTAAGCACCTCTCAAAAGAGGGAAACCAAAAAAATACTCCTAGGCTAGCCTAAAAAAGGTGAATTAAATTCTTTCTTTTTCCCTTATACCTAGGCAGGCTGGGAGAAGGATGTTAACCACTGGTCCCTAGCAGTGTATCCAGATTTCTGATCACTTATATCAAAGAAAAATCCCCTTTTCAGAGAGGGTGCAAGACTGTGTGAAAGTACCACACCCCATCTTAAAAAAAGGTGAGGAAATGTTTTTCTGCTGATCCTTTAACACTATAAGTGGTGTTGTCATTTAAAAATTCATTAAGTTGATTGCAGAAGTGAAAATGTAGATAATGATTGAATACTGAAGTTACTTATTTTAACCTGCATGTTTTAACTTATAAAGAGAAAAAAAGGACTTCTTTATATTAAAGGAAGAATGTAATGCATGTGTTACTGTACTTAAAATTAATTTTGGTGTAATTGTTGTGTATATTTTGGAAAAAAAGAAAACAAGAACTGCGTACAACAGCAAATATTTTCTTTCCTTTCAGCCACTGAAGTTATTCTTAGCCATGCAAAGATTTATGTAGTCTCTGGTCTCTCATTTTGCCGAGACAGATATACAGCGTGTTTGTAGAATGCTGCCTCTGGGAATTAGTGCTAAGTAATAGTCCACCGTTTAGGCTTTTATCAGAACACATCTGCGCTATTTTCCTTTCTGCCAAGTGTTGGATTGATTTGTTATTTGTAAAATATTTACAACTCTACTTCCTTAGACGCTTCAGTTCTAAAAAGTATTGTAAGAAGCTGAAAACTGTTAAAACATACTGTACTGTGCGTGTTTCCTCTGAGAGTGGAACGGCAGGAGCAGAGGAGTTTTTCCATTCAGCTTTTCTTTTCTTTTCTCTCTCTCTCTCTCTCTTTTTTTTTTTTTTTTTTTTTTTTCCCCTGGGAAGGACGTTGGAATTGTGAATTATAGGTAATAATGTCTTTCTAGAGCAGCTGTTCTGGAATGTGGTCCCAGGGAAAATGTGTTCATCAACCACTTCCTCTGCGAACACCCCACTCTACACTGCATTTCTATCAAATTTGGTCCAGTGTCTATCTAACGTAGAAATGTTGTCTTTGCTTTTGCACAAGCCAATATGGTGCTGTTGTTCAAAGTTTTGTGGTTTAGAGAACCTGTCCTGTCTAACAAATACCAGCCTGTAAGTTAACAAAGACCATTAGTTAACTAAAAGTCCTGCCTTACTTGTGACTGTCTTGCCAAAATGTATGTTTGATGGGTGTGTTATGTGGCAAGAGAATGAATGATAAGCAAGTAACATTGACAACTCTTCTGAAATGGTCAGCTGGAATACATTGGTTTGTTGTTAAGAAAAAAGGTTCTGTTGAGGTGGTCATAGCCATGAGGACATTTTTCTACCATAAAACCAACTACACCTCAGCTGAACACAGACAGGTGTTTTTGAAATACCAATTTATGAGATGTTCTCTGTTAATCTATTATGGGTAGGATACGTTCTTATTTCTTCAAAGCAGGATACAAAGTATGCCACCACCAATGGAAAGTGCTCTGTGAAGGCAGGATGCTTCTTACCTGCTCCCTCTAACCTCTTATTTCCATGCCACTTGTGTGTAAGGATTACAGATTCTGAGGTATCTTCTGTTTCCTTTTAATAGATTTCTTTTTTGCATGCAATACAGCAGTTTTCGAATAGCACATTTTATTCTTTGCAAAGTAAAATACAATACCCGTTGGCTTAAAATACAAATATTCAAAGAGCACTCTATGAGAGTGGTCAGTTACAATATCATCTCCAGATTAGCTAATATGAATTTCATAAATAAAGTATGCAAGACATACATTTCTGTATAAATCTTACATAGAATTTTTCTTCCAAGAGAATTAAAGCTAGGTTTTTTTCTGTGACAGTGTAGCCAGTGTTCTTTCGTAACCCACCCCCATATCCTGTTGTTAGAATATTCTGCCTTTTACTGGAAAAAATAAGAACAAAACTTTAATAGGAAATAATTTGTCCTATGAGTAAAGATTTTGCTTTCCATAAGATTCTCTTTGTTGTAAATAATTTACAAATGTTGTGTTAGTCAATTTTTGAACAAGTTTACTGAAGTCCAGTATTTTATTTTTTCTAATACATACTTTTTTTTCTAGCTCATTCTACAATTTCACATTTTCTACATTAAAATGCTTACAGCTTCAGACTCATATTTATTGGTGACATTATCCTGCTTTATCCAGAGACTTCAGGGTTTCCTTTAAGGCACACTTTTTGTTTTCACTCTTCAAAAAAAGTGGCAGAATAGGAAATCCTTTGTTCTTTATATTCCATTAAAGTTTCTGATTTCATTTGTATCACCCAAAGCTGGTTTTGCCCCCTTTATTCCATAATTTCTTGTTCTCCTTCTTTTGCTTCTCTTGTTCTTTATATTTACCCAATTCAGATTTCTTTCTTACCATAACTGATGACTATGGATACATTTGATTGTGTTCTTTCAGTCAATTTAGTGGAAGTACGAACAACAAGGATTTTATGAAATGAATCACTGTGCAGTAACTAGATATGCAAATAATCTATTTCCTTATTTTAATGAAGAAGAGGACCTGCCAAGAAGACAGAGACCTTGGTTTAATCAACATTATGTTGTAGCGTTTGTTCATGACTGATTTTCTAGATTTCTAGACTTCTTTGTGTTACACTTGGAATGAATTTTAGTGATGGTTAGAATAAACCTCAATGTGAGAAGTCCCTTAATTTGTGAACCCTCTACATATTATTTGTGTGAATGAATTGGTTGTCTTAAATTTAATATCACAAAAACAGCAAGGAATTCTTTCACTGTAAACGGACTCTGATTTCATGCTCTTCTGCAACTCAGCCTTAGCTTGCTTTCGTGCAGAACAGTCATGTCCTCATTCTCACCCAGCGCAGGAGTGACCCCATGCACCAGCGAAAGCTGCTCGTTTAATCCGTGGTTTGCTCACCTGGTGCCTCTGGCCGTGCAGGGCTGGGACCTGGGGTAGCGAGCTGTAGAGCTCAGCTGGGTGGCTCCATGCTTGCACCATACGGAAAACTCCCCTAAAAACCTCACATGTGCTTACCATAGCTACGTCTGCCCACTGTGTGGCCTCCCCAAGATGTGTCCTACTTAAAAAGGACCAACTTCTTTGTCTCCTCCATGACCAAAAAAGACCAACCAAGGAGATGACCCAAAAGTCTCAGCAATCTGGAATTATGTTCACAGTTCCATGGAAAGTATTTTCTGATATGCAATTGACTAAACCCACTGTCTGCAGAACTGCACAGAACTTTGCAGCAGGAGTTGAAAACTTGTGTGGTTAAGCCCATCTGCTGATCCTTGTGAAGTGGTAATTACAGTAAAAAATTTAAAGATTTTGATGGTCTGAAAACTATGCTGTAAATACTTGTTTCATATATCATTTGGGAGGTTATGTGTATTTCTCTCTGTGGCCAACATATAGGGAATTGGAGGCTCCCAGCTTCTGAGTCTAGGTATTCAGTGCTTCTCTTTCTAAGAGTTGTGAGGTCCATGTCTAATATTTACCAGGTTGGCAACCTGTAAACTTTTGGAAGTTGAGAGGGTTAGGATTTTTTAATTATTACTGGCAGGGAAGTGGGAGGCAGTAGGTAAATCTGTTATAAAGTGAAAGCTACACCTGACAATTTTGGGATCTCCAAGAGACCCTGGAGAGAATGAATGGCACAAGTTCCTCTACAGTAATTTCCTCTGAAAGGGAATACTGTCATGCTGAAGAACAGAGTTAATCTTGATCAACTTGCTTTGAAATAATGGCAAGACAACTATAAATAAAACAACAAAGGAACAGAACAAGTTGCCACGTCACATTTTTCGTGTTCCATAAGCCTCTCAATATGTAACTTAACTACTTTTGCATCTGCTCTGTTTCCCCAGGAAGCTACCCAATATGCAAAAACTTGTCTTGATAATTTTGCAAGAATAGTTTTTTCCGCTTTTACTTCCCTCAGATAAGATGGATAGCATATCTATGTTAAAATCAGAGCAGTATTTATGTTCAGCCTCTAGATGCTTATACGTTTTTGAATCTTTGTGCTTAGTATAGGGTCAAAGTTTTAGAAAAATGAATATATTAGTTTCTAAGGCAGAGCTAATTTTTGTGAAATTATTTGGTTGCAATAGTATTGCTTGGTTCTAATTAGATTTGTTTCTTTATTTTAAATACCAAGTTATAATTGGAACTGAGGTTTTTGTTCCTAGTTAATTCGAGAGTTCCAAGCAAGATTTCCATACTCACCAGAAGTCTTTATGGAGTAGCTTATATTTCAAAATGGGGCCCAAATGGTGAAGTTTGACTGGTTCTTGACTTTTTTCAATGTTTTCAAGATTTCTTGTGTCAAGTCAATTTTTTTCACAAGGCCAGGAACCATGTTCGCAAAATTTGGATCAGTTTCTGTTTGGGTTTTTATTTCTGTGGTTCTACTGATGATAGGAACTTATGCAATTAAACCAGGTTTAGTTAATCTGTAAGTTATGCTCTTTTGATTTCTTCTATGCTGAATTCTGAGAGAATATCAATGAAGACTACTGTAGGCAAAATTATCTGAGGGCAAAAGGTGATTTATGCTCCCTGTAGTACTTTTAGAACTGGATCAGTTAAAGGATTCCCTATAGTTACATTTTCTATGTCTGCCCCTATGTTAGAGTTTTAACGCCCAAATTCGGACCTTAAGAGTAGTCAGGAATTCAGGTTTGTAGGTTTGGGACAGGCAAAAACTGACACAAATCCTGATGTGACTTTGCTAAAGTGGCATTTGTGTTTGTGATGTCCTGCCTTAAGTGTCCAGCAGCGGCTAAATAACCTTAGAAGCCCTAATTTGGACAAAGAAAATCGCATGCTTAATTTTAATATGATTTAGTGCTTTCTTGACCTGGAAGCTCATTATAGTCCTGGGCTTTAGCAGCTGACTAGGATGGAGGGATGTGAAGGTATTCAGAAAATTCTAAAAGGAAAAGATGCCCATGTAGATTTCAGAGCTAATTATGATATGGCATGTTAAATTCAGTACTGGCAATGGACTGACTATCTGGTCTGTATTCAAATATTTTAAATTCACTGTGGCCTTCCTCTCCTTCATGTGAGTGAATCTCTTAGCTGAAATGCAGCCCAGACAGAAACTTACACATCTTTTAAAAATCTGCGCCTGTGTACTTCGTTATTTTTACTTCATGTATCACTGCACTCCTTGATCTTCTCAGAGATCTGTGATGTCCTGAGCTGGCAGTAGGCACCTCAGAGGTGTCTTCAAGACAACGTCCATCTTCAGCTCCATCATTTCTATCTTTGAGTAGGAAGCAGAGCTGAACTCCTGTCATGGCTGGATAATGTTTCCCAATTCTGGGTCCTGCTGAGGTTGCCAATTTTTGTTGATATACCTTAGGATAAAACAATGCCGTATAGTGCTGGTTTGTATCTTACTCTTCTTCCATATTGCATATATTTTTGTCTAAAAGTAACACTTCTTCCCCAAAAAAGAATGGTTCTGGAGATGAAGCAAGAGTATGAAAGATATATAACCCATAGGCAAGTTTCACTAGAAAAACCCTTCAAGGCCTTTTAAACTGTCATTATAATCTGGCTATATATTTTACGGAAGGGCAAATGCTGTAATTTTTAATGACTACCATCTTTTTAGATCTGGAAGATATAATGCACCGTTATAATACTCCTATGTAACATAGGCAGTAAAAGTACCATTTATTGAGCCAGCTAATGTAGTTGTTTACTCCTTGGTGAAACTTAAAGTATGGAAAATATGCAACTAGATAAGGTAATTTGAAGAAAATAATTTTCTGTAAAAATATTTTCTTCTACAGTATTCAGGTAGCTAATATAGTGCTTTATACTATAATACTGTTTAACACAGTTACGCTCTTTAATATAGTATTCACGTACGGCACTATTTGCTTATTGTGTTAAATAGAAATACTGCAAATATTATTTAAAGTATCTATTATAAAAATATATAAAACTCTTAGTTGCTTCCATCAGTGATCAGAGGAAGGAATACAGACATTAAGATGGAAAATGCGTTCTGCACAATGTGACTTTCTTATTGCAGGGCTCTATGACTCCTTGGAGGTGTGACTTACTGGTACTGCTGCATTTTGTTATAAAGCATAGCTATAATTTTCACATATTAAAGATTTCATAATGTAATGACTGATGTACCCTCACAATACTGCTACTGCGCAGTTAAAGCAACCTAAAATGTAAGACAATTTACTGCATGAACAATGATTTAGAAATAAGGGAAGCTTAGCATTGTATTTGATTTCAAAATCTCACTCGTTATATAAATGTCTTCTGCTATACTTCTTGTTTCAGTAACATTTGAAAAACAAAACAAACCAAAAACACCCACAAAAAAACATGGCTGCAGCTGAAAGCAATACTAACCAAAATGTTAACTCTGAGGTACTGGGTACTGATGATTCAGGTACTGTAAAAGAAACTGGGTTTTTGGTTGCAAATTAAAGAGACAGAACACATTTTCAGTTTATTTACAGGGGAAGCCTCTTCCTTCCTCATAAATCGCTGCAAGGAATCTGCTTATGCCGGTGTCTGAAAATTGTAGAGTTGACCAGGCTGGTTTTGCAGTTCCTTCTTACTGCAGGTGGGTCTCCCAGTGTCCTTCCTACATGGTCTGGAGCATAACTGAACGCTTGGGCTAGCAAGATCCAAGTATTTGTATAGGAAGTTTAAATTACAGGTTTTCACAGCAGGATTTGATTTAGTGTTTTCTTCCTTGCTTCCCTTTCTTTTTTTCGTTTTCCCCATTATTTCAAGCTGTAGCAATGTTCAGCTTAATTCTAGTATTTGGTGAACAAAAAGGATCCTAGAAGGTGGCTCTGAGAAGCAATACTGTGTTCAGTTTATCTTGGTTTTCCTCTTTGAAGTGTAGAACTGTTAATTTCATTGTATTTCTGAGTACCTTCATACCTTCTGAGTCAAGGTGCATGTTCTTGCACTTCATATATGTGTCCAGTTGTTTAATATATTTTATTCAGAAACTTTTCCTGATACCGAATCTAAACTTTCTTTGGCAATGTTTTGTACCAGAAAACACTTAGAGACTCCTAAACAACCCTACTCCTTTCATTCTATAGTCTCACAGCAAAAA
Organism: Ibycter americanus; assembly: GCA_035590275.1. NCBI lineage: Eukaryota > Metazoa > Chordata > Aves > Falconiformes > Falconidae > Ibycter > Ibycter americanus. The sequence continues at coordinate 59,705,214 of JAVJGI010000001.1, forward strand.
TCAAAGTGTATTACTGAAAGATGAAACTATCTTTAAGGTTTCAAAAGATCATCTTTTTTATTCCCAGACTTATGGGATTTCCTCCCTTAAGCTATAAAAAGAAAGCCGCCATAAGGAAATCTCCAGTGATGGAAACATAGGAAGGAATTACAGAAAACTAGATCATAAAGAAAAACAATTCTTTAACTTTCCAGTTTAGGAATTTGCTTGAGGAAAATGTAACTGAATTCCTTAGTTGGGGTTTTGGTGTCTTAGTTGAATGCATCTTAGTTAAAACAATACCATCTATATATTTTGCTTCTGTTGAAGTGTTATTAAATATTAAATAGACTGAAGACATCTTACTTATTTTCCCTAGTCATATTCCGAGCTGCCCTCATGGAAACCAGCACCTTTCCAAGGAAACTGGCCCAGCAATTTTAGAATTAACAGACCAGATACTACCTTTTAAAAAATTGTCGCATGAAAATGAAAGGCGTTCATCATCACCAGTAGCTTAATAACTTTCAATTCATATTAAGTACATAAGGGAAATTTATATAGTCTTAGTGATGTCTATACAAAGTTGTAAATGGACAAGCCTACAATTCAGTCAGTTGAGAGTAGGAGGAAACAAATGAAGAGATACTGAACTTTCTTATGGAAGTCTTAATTCTAAAAAGCATAAAACATTTACTAAGACGACTGAAATGCCTTGTAATCTGCTAAGAAATCTGACCTATGTTGAGCACTAGTTACAGAAGCAGAAGTTAACAGTGCTTTCTCTGGCTTTAAAGATTTGTAATCTATATCAACTAACTAAAAGTTAGATGAGCAAGATCATCCAAGTTCATTCCACAATGATGTTTATCGTATTAGTGCACCAGAACAGACACAGGCTATTCACCTCTCTTACACGTGCTTGATTCTGTTGGGGGCAGCAGGGTGTAGAAACAGTAGAAAGACTTTTGGGGAAGGACTTTGTATTAAACTAGATGGTTGAGCTAATTAGAGAATGGGAGCGGAGATTTTTAGATGCCTGCACTAAATGCCTGTTTCTCCTTATGGTCTTAAAAAGCTTGGAAGAACTGTGCGATGGTAGCTCTGAAGAGTTGAAACACTGCTGAAGGTTGTCCCCAGAGAAGTCAGCATACAAGCTCATGATCTACCAGTTTTCTGCTAATTTCATGACCTTGACTTCAGAAATCCCAAAATCCACGAGGAAGTGATTTGAACCTTTATTTAGGATTCACATGTAGCTAATCTTGTTTAAATCCTCTCTGCCTCCTTACTTTCCTCCCCGCTTCTTTTCCTTTTGTCAGCCCTTCATCCTTCACCAGTTTGCCTTAAAGGCCCAGGGTGGATGAGTCAGTGATTCCAATCTGGATCTGCTTAGATACCAACTCCCTTTTAGGGATAGCAATATCAGGCTCTAGCTCAGTAGGCAGTCATTCTTTTTCAGTGACCTTTACATCTAGAACTTTCTTTCATTAGATATGGACTGCTGCACTCCTCTCTGTTTCAGAAAAGCGTGGTCTCTGCAGTCTTTTTAAAAAATGAAAAAAACCCAAACCACCCAGCTCTTGGCTGCGCAGATATTACCAATCCGATGAAGATTCAGACTGGTCTGATCTTGTGTTGATCCCTCACTTTCCTTTCTTGTCCACTCGCCAGTTGTTCGTTCATCTTCGGTCACCTGAACGCCTGTCTCCTTGCCTTCCTGCCTCCCACCAGTCCTCTCCTCCTCCCCGCTCCCAGGGAACCCCTAACGCCGGCACTACCAGACCATGGGGCACTGAATGTTGCTTTTGTGCGACTGGACAGTTTGGTGGGAAGCTAATACCGTATCTCTCCCACGCTAGAGAAAAAGCTGTAGGTATCTGGAATAAGGAAGGCTGAAAAGCCAAAACACCTGGTGAGAAGGAGGTCTTCCGTGCTGTCACCACAGCAGCACCTGAGCGCTGGCGCAGGCACAAGATGCTTCTGAAGCACCGTAGGTGCCACAGTTGCTCCATGCTCTGGAGCTGCAACCACATGCTCAGATCAGGGGTGTCGCACTTAGAGGGGGTGAGGAAGAAGGGAACATTTTTCTCCCTCCTCGCTTCTCTCGTCATCTCTAAAGCCAGGAGAAACCTGGAAGGGCAACACATGATAGTATTGTTCTGTGTTCATTTTTTTCTAATCGGCCAAAATATTGAAAATGCTTCTGTCTCTTTAAAATGGTGTGGCATTTTGTGCTGTGACTACTACTGAATGTGAAGTTATTTGAGTGAACAGAATAACTTCATGCGTGTTGAGGTGTGAGGTGACCTCATTATTCCTAAATCTGTTCCTGTTTTGTAGCACTTCTTATTCAGCTCTACTCTTTCAGCTGCTCGAGTGTTTTTATTTCTGCTCTGGTTGTGTAACAGAATTTTTTTTAAATGTCAAAATCACAGCAACATAAGTTGGTTAGTTATGCCAACCTGGCAGAAATTTAGCTGCTCATAGATAAGACAATAATGGAGCAAGATTAAACAGGGTTTATGGCTTAATAAGGTAAGAAGCAACACTTGCCAGGTTTTACTTTGCTGCAAGGATGTTGGTTAATACAAGGGACGCTTCTTTCCAACCAAGAGTTTTGGTAAAGTAATTTAGAAGTTATCATTTTGGTTTTGTTTGCACAAACGCAGGGTTTCAGAAAGTGTTGTATTGAAAACTCTGGTAAGTTGCTGCTCCCTGCCTACCTTCAGAAGAGCTTGTTGCGGAGAGCGCTGGCAGGCGCTCTGCAGTCAGAGCCCGCTCCGGGGCAGAGATGCCCATCTCCAGGGGGACACTGCTCCCTTTGGCCCTTTGTGCTTTTGCTGCTGCTAAGGACCGTGCTGTTGGGACTGTTTATCTGGAAATGGGGCACCTTCCCGCTTGCAAAAAAATGAAAAAATTATTTCTCAAGACTACACTCAGGGGGTATTGGTCATTATCAAGCAGAGTTTGTTTGAAGAAGCAGATTGGAGGTGGATGACTGTATATACCATTGCAAATGCCATATATTGTCAAATTTCTTATGCTAACTTGAGAGTTTTTCCTTTTGGACCACCAGCATTCAGGGAACAAATGAGAGACAACAGTCTGACTGCGTTGCTTGAGAGCTCTCTTCGTTGACTCCCAAGTAGTTCCACTGGGACGTGGTTTGTCTAAATAATGCATCCCATCTTTTGTATCATTAATCACCCTTCAGAGACTTCCTGGCTTCCAGTGAAGAGGTTTTTGCCTGGTTAACTGCCTGCCACTCTCTTTTGATTTCTTTTACTAGCTTCAGTATTCTCCACTGACTGCATGTAGTTTGGACCACTTGAATGAGTTAGTTATCTGTGGGGTTTCAAACCAGCAGGTAAGTTTTCTGACTGAGTGTGTTTCCTGAGTTAAAGTTCTAGTGCCTATGCCAAATCTATGGTAGCATTAATAACCTCCAATATCTACAATGACAAGGTTTTAGCAATCCCACTGTCTCGATTTCCTGCCACATCCAAAACAGGTCAAGATGAAAAATGAAGTCAGCGAAGCTGGTGAGATGGGGCAAAAATTTCAGTTTGGCATCAGTGGTTGGCATCACTGCCAATTCAGTGACGTGAATTATTTAACTGCTTTCCACAGAAGAAAACATAAAAGCAAAACACCCCATGTGCCTACATTTTTAAAAATTATTTTACATGAACTGGAGTTGTTTGGGGAATAGCTAGGACTTTTAAAATGTCTACTGCATTACACTCTTCAACAATCAAAACCTACTTTCATGTAAGTTAATTGAAAAAAACCCACTTTATTTTTCTCTTTAAACTTTGCACTGAGTTTAATTTTGTCACTTCACCATTTAACTCTGTTTCGTTTAATGTTTTGATGTGTAAGAAAAATTTCTGTTTCAATTTTTATCCCTGCTTACACAGAGAAAGGCTGTGGCGCTGGTGGCGGGCAGCTTGGGTGTGACTGAGATGAAGCTGATATTAGGAAGTTATAGGGAGAGTGGTTTCTACCTCTTCATCGCAAGGTTGTCCACCGCTTGTCTTCATGCATGGTATCTGAGTGATGCTGTTCCTCAGCTGCTGTTACAAAAAGTCCTTTGATAACCCGGTGTGATGATTAAACACTGTAATTGTCCTGGGCTCAGAGATTTTTTCATGGCCATTCATGCATCTCCAACTTTGATGCTAGATTAGGTAGTGCCTCTAAGACGTACCTCTTGACACCTATGCTTTTCCATATTGTGATGTTCATCTGTTGGTCTCCAAGGTGGACCTCAACCATGAGATTTGAAGTGATAAAACTGCAAAGGACTTGAATAGCTGAAGAACGTGCCCAGGGAAGTGACCACAGCTGTGATCCACAGGGTGTTTGCTCCAGTAGTTACGCAGCCTTTCTGAGGTCCTGAGCCCTGTTGTAAGCTCTTGTGGTCTGAATTAATCCTGGCTTGCTGGCTGTTAGGAGGGATGCTAGATCTAGTGTAGTGCTGTAGAAGGAAGGCTTGAGGGGGCTGTGTGAAGTGGTTTATTTGCTGAAGAAAATCTTGGTCTGCCAGCTGCTGCAGTGGAGGAAGTAGCCCTTTTAGATGGGTCAAAAAGCCATGCATTTTGTCAGGCCAGAGTAGTCTAATCGTTCTGTTCTTCTTTTATTACTTTTTTTTTTTAGGTCTTTTTAATTAAAAATGAAAGTGGATGAAAGTCATTCTCTTGGCTCCTGATAATCTTTCATTAATGAAATAAAATGTGTCCCTAAAGAAAGAAGTTGCTAAAGTCATTATTACACATAAATCTTGCTATATCTATGAAAAAAATCAGTGTGAGATACCTCAGAGGAGAGAATAACAGGAGGATATCACTCTCAAGCTTTTTATTTTGTCTTCTCTCATTTTCAGTTTGATCCCATTAATTCTGTATGTCTGTATTTCCAGTGCATAGCAAAATGAGGCTGCTGAACAGCCTGGGATTCTTCAACGTTTCTCCAAATAGACTGTGGTTTTGATTGACTTGACAGAGGGAGATTTAAGAAATCAGGTATTATTAAATGCACTATGTACAATGGATTAATTAAAATTTTCCTCTGTTAAAATCTTTATCTTACTGACTTCAAAAGTCTCTGTGATTGATATACAAAAGCTAAGGACCTCTGTTTAAACCAGATGATAACCATTAACCTCTTTGGTTTCACATCGAGAAAGTACAATCTTTCTCTAGACCTTGAGTTTCATGAGAAGCACTTTTTGGTCTGAACACCTTTGGGATGTGAGGGCCTAAGCTTAGCCACTTGTTGCTGGTCTTTGGGTAAAACTTGTAAGACATTCTTTTGAACAAACAGTGTGCAAGAATCGAAAAGACAGCATTAAAATGTGACTTTCCTATAAAGGATTTTACTGGTCTGTAAGCTACCTGGTTCCTGGGAGATTGGAAAATTAGACCGCCCATTTGTATGCCAAACTACCTATCTGGGAGCCTAGCTTCACTGGGTATATTTTTCCTTAAATCCTGGTTGCAAAGATCCGTTCGTGGAAGACTGGCACCTCTGCGAAAGCTGCGACTGGAGCCATGGAAAGTTTTATCCCGAGCACAGAGAAGTACTGTAGTAGGCTTTGGCTCAGCCTGTGTTGACTGAAAACTGCATAATGAAGTCTTTTTTTAGGTTTCATATTCAAAACTTTATTGCTTTCTAAGAGGGTTTTGCATCATTGTTGATTCTTTTATGGTGATAACACAGACTGCCTAATGCTTGTCTCCATTTCATGGTACTGTAGGATGCTTTGGAAAATACTAGTGTCTGGCACAATTTTTCTCGGAAAACACAGCCTCCAGATTTCATGGTAGTTATTGACATTAAACTGTTCTTGTAAAGGTGAAAACATGGATGATAATATAATGACAGTATTTTTTGGACTTTTTAAAAACCACTGCTCTTACTCATAGCACTTATAAAAAGTTGTCTAGTATTCCAGGTACACCTTACTGCCCTTGTAGAAGAGGTAAGCTATTTTTGGCTTTGTAGCTGGGAAAGACTGAGCAAAAAGCAGTTACATAAACTAATGTATCAAATTAATATGGCATGAAAGATCAGTCAGGAGGTCTTGGCTATCAATCTGAAATCACCTTGGCTCTTGCTAGTTAAAACCTCCCTTAGCATTTTCCACAGGGAGGGTGCTAAATAAAAAGAGTGCTGAAGTACATGCTCAGCTTGATTTGTAAGGCTGTTCCTACAAGCTTCCTATCACATTATAGTATGTCTTTCAGAGTTCTCTAAAAAGCAACAACAAAAAAAGCCGAACAAATCCTTCTCTTTGGTGATTTCATGGCTTTTGTTTCTTCCTCAGAGAAATCAAGTCTGGAGTTTCTCTGACTTCGACTGAAATTGTAGGCATGATCAATTTGTTTAAGAAACCTTGTAAGTACTTGACTGATTCTGTAGATTACAGAGCACATGATGTCCTGTCGTTTGAAAGCTCACTGTTAAGTTTTTGTGGCTTAGTCTGGAATACTTTCCGTGGGGAGCTGGCTGAGGGGAGAATGTGCTGTGCTTATTGTTTTTAAGCAGGAGCTGCTGCTAATGTATGTGCTGCTTTTGTCCATTTTTATGGCAGTTGTAATAAACAGTGTTTGTGTGAAGCAGAGTCAAATCCAAACCAAAGAGGTCATTCTGGTTTATGGTTTTGCAGGTAATTCCCTGTGGCATCACTGGGAGCTACCTGCACCACTGTGGGAAACTTGAGTCCCCCAGCTTGTGTTGTGTTAGATGCTGTGTTTTTTACCGTACCTTTTGCAACGGTCCTTTTAATTAATGAAGTTTTAGAATTTATGGATTTAAATTTGAAGTAAATAGAAAAGTATGTGCTCATTTAGGATCATCTGGATTATTTTTCAAAGTTGTGAAAAAGTTTGCTATTTTTAAAGCTTACTATTCTGGTTCTAATTTCAATAGGTTTTCCTATGTTAGTTGTCAAATACTGTCTTTCAGTTGCACTGACACCAACTTACATTATTTCATTTTTATTTCTTGCATCGGGTTTGCAGAGATTATTTGACAAATTCAGCATTTGTTTGAGTTAAAATATGCGAATGGACTGAAGCAGTGTTAAGTTTGTACCTATGTGTAAATACCAAGCATGCTGTCAAGCAGTGGTGATGGATCCATGTGGTGTCCTTCTGTTCACCTCTCTGTTGATGGGCTGTTGGGGGGGATGGGGGAGGAGGGGTTGGCCAAAGTGTGTGTAATAAACAGGACCTGCTTTCAACATGAGATGATGGTTAACATCTTAACATGACAAACGCTTTAGTCTGTTTTCAGGTTTCCTGATTATATGTCTATTCCAGTTCAGAAGTAAATAGTATCTGTTTCCATTGGATCGCATGATGTTCCACATAAGCTTGCGCTGCTGGAAAGGTATTAAGAGGGGAAAAGGGTCTCACTCAATTCACTAAGCGCCCTCCAGAATAAGGTGTGATGTCCCCCTGTCACTGATGGTCAGGTCAAATGCTCTCCCAGGGAAAGAAAGGGGAGAAGAAGGAATGTAAAAAAGCCTTTACTTCTCAACAAGTTATTTAATCAGCTCTAATGGATTTAAAGGATGGCAGTAATAAGAAGACTTACTTTGCATGCACTGTTGAGGAATTCATGTAGGAAGAAGAGACACAAGTATTTGAAGTACCTGGCTAGCTCTCTGTTGTCATCTGTTAATAATTCACACGGCCCTTTCATTTGTATTTTGTTGAGAAAAACAGAGTAGGCTTGAAATATAGAGAAGTTCTTAACTTCCTTTGTGAAGTTGTGGGAGTATAGCGTGTTCATTCAGTACAAAGAAAAGAATTTACTTGTGTGAAGTTTTCAGACTTTTTTAGTTTTCTTTTTGTAGGCAACTTCACCAGTTATGGGAGGGAAACTCTCTTTCTCATGTGGCTTTTACACTTGTGTTAGCTGTTATTAGTTAAGTCATAACTTAGCGGCAAATTCCAGGCCCAGACTTTCCCAGAATTTAGTGCCTGCTTTTGAAGAAAACCATTTGCTACACAATTACCACCAAATGAAACTGTGCATCACTGTCTTGTCTTATACTGGGGTTTGTGGTTGAGCACTGTACAGTACTAATGTAAAGACTTAAAAACCCCTGGCAGCCAGCTGCAGGGAAAAAATTTGATTCAATGTCATGTCAGTCTTCTCTGAAAGTTGCTGTTCTAGGAAACTGTGTCCATGGCTGCTGCTTCCTTTAATAGAAAAAGGATTGGCTAAAATATATTTGGTTTCTCTGAGGGTACTTGTGTTCCATGGATAGGATTAAAAGTAGAAAGACGGAGATTATCTACAGTTTACCAGCCTTCTAGCTGAGGTGAGTGATGACAATTTTGCATGGCTTGGTGTTCTTGTTCCCAGAACATGCTTCTGTGCCAGGGCTTTATTTTGCCTTTGCTTTCAGTCCCTGTTCTACCCTAGTATGTGCAATGGTTTCTGAACTCTCTCACCCACAGCAAACTTGCTCTCTCAAAATGGATAAAGAGCAAATTTTGAAAACACTATGCTATTAAAATCTTGTTGGTAATATCTTTCTTGGGATATTTGTTTGTTTCTAATTCCCTAAAGTGTATAATTTATGTAAGAGAGAAGTATGACTGACTTATCTTACTTCTGCACAAGTATTGGCCAACCTCTAAAAGATGATAACCGTTATCTTTATTTTATAAGATTTCATTCAGAAGAGTTGGAATGCGTGGTCTGACTGCCTGTCCCTATGGGTCAGGACTGAATTTCAAATTACATCTCTGCTGCTTTGAGCAGACTGGCTGCTATTGGAAATGTGATGCTTGTCTGGTGGAATTCTTGCCTGCACCAACCTTGCCATGCCTGCATTAATTTTTCGTAATTACTAAACAACTTACACTTAATAAGTTGCAATTAATCAGTACCTTTGGCTTTGTTACACATATAAAATTATACTTTCAGTAAAATGCTTCATGAACTAATTAGAGATCTCAACCCAGTAGTTGGGAAACTTCTGTCCTCTAGTTTACTGGTTTCTTATTAAATAGATTAAAATCTTGTCTCCTTACTCCAAAGACGCAATCTCTTCATGTTCTTCTATGGCAGACTACATTCAATTCTTATTCTGGAATGCTGTTTCCCTAAATGACGCCTCCTTTTTAGCCTACAGAGCAGAGCACTTGTCGCATTTCGCAATCCAGCCTAAAGCAGGGGTGACCAGTGCTCTGTGGCTACATTTGCCCCAGCTGACTACTCAGTGCTGGGGGATAATAAGGCGCTGACTCTGCGGAGAGTGCTTGGGTTATCCTGAAGAACAGGTACAAACAAACCTTACCAGTCTGATGGCATGGTCCAGGAGGGCAGGACAGAGAAGTACATCTATTCACAGTGAGGTCAGGTCCTCAAGACTTACTAGCTCTGGCACAAAGCCCATTCCAGCAGAAGAGAGCAGCCCTGCAAGGTGGCCTCGCCAGCTGTGCCCTTGCCTAGCAGCGCCATGAAGGGCTTACAGCCACCTTGTTTTTCCCCACTGTGGATCTTGGAACAAAACCTAAGATGTTTTCAGTAAAGAAAAGCAAAGCAAAATAAACCTCCTTCCCCCTTCAATTTGGGCTCATTCTGCTAGAAGCCAAGTAATGCTGGTGATGACTTTGCATTAATTACCCAGGACCAAGGTCTCCAGAGCTGCTGCTCAGGTTCCTGTTGTGCTGTGAGTAAGTGCTGTGTTTCCACCACAGCTGCAAAGGGTGATGCTGTCTTTCAGAGAGTTTGTTTCACTGGAGGTTCTGAGGACTTTTCTACAGGCAGTTTTTGTGGCAGTCTGAGTACATTACAAGGAAGTAATACTTATTGCTGCTGCCTTCTTGTGCTTCCTGAGATGTAAAGTCCTGCACACATTTTCACGCCCATCCTTTCTGCCCTCTTCCTTGGTCCTGGTTAAATTCCAGATCCTTTGGTTAAGAGGCTTTTGACCTCGTTTGTAGTGACATGCAGTGCATGTGGTGTCCACGCAGCAGTGGGCTGCCCTAAGTGCTGCCAGGCTGAAACACTGGGCAGCCAGCGAGGCTTGCAGCTAGGTATCAGTTGCATGGATGTACACAACAGGCAGATAACCTGTTTCATCTTCTATCCAGTGTCCGCTTCCACTTCATTCCGAATGCTTTATTTGAGTAAAATTAAGGAGAACACTTCCCTCAGCTTTTGGAATAACTTGGTAAAAATATTATTGTATTTTTTAAAGCCGTTCAAATAACTTTTGCTACAAAGTAGAGGAATCTCAGTGCTCTCTTTATTTTCTGTTGCGATAATCCAGATGCTATCTGCATTGCCCTACCGTTACCGGAGCTTTAGGATACAATGTGGGTGACGGCCTTATAGGAATCTGTTTATCAAAGTCAAGTACACATATTTGAACACCTTTCAGTCACATGTTTGACTGTGGTTTCCAAACTGGTACCTTTGAAGTAAATAGCAGCTGCACTCTTATTAATGAATATGGATATATAATGCCAGGTAGCTGTATATATTCTTTCCAGTTGTTTTTTTTTTCCAGATTCATCAGTGATCTGCAGTATGTAAGTACATGATAAATTTCATGTACAGAAATGCTAAGTGTCTGTGCTCATCTTCATTTAGCATTTGTTTGAATGTTAATAGAACAGTGAATTCTCAGGCGGTACAGCAGTTTACTTGTCATTAGTTAATTTTCAGTTTACAGTCTGAAATACTTAAACCTGTTCATGCGAGTCAGCCAGAGAGCAGGTATATGTAGTATTAACTGTGACTACAACAGATAGAATTGCATTTGCTCAGAGTAATGTTTTCTACAAAAAAATTATGAGCAATCCATATCCTGTCATACATGTCATCTCTCTACCGTCAGGTAGGGGCATACCTCATAAGTCATACTGAAAACCAGAAAATCTGGAGAGTCCCCTGTTTTGTTCTGATGCAGTGAGTGCAGTTGTACATTTTATGTTGGCTCCAAATAATTTACAGTGGAAAAGCAGGAAAAGAAAAAGGAGGGAGTGGTGTTTCTCTTGAGATTGAGACATACACTCCAGTGGAAAAATCCTGCAGAAATGTTGCTCTGCATTGCCATTGCAATGCATTCCTGCCCCACCAGTGGCGACTGGCATTTTTCTTTCTTCCATGTAAAATGTAAGACCTAGTCTTAAATAGTGAAGAAGTGGGGATGAAGGGGTGAGAGAAGCCTAAGTTTACTTTGTACATTGTGCAAAGTTACCTTCGTATAACTGACAGTGCCGTCATTTCATATACCTAAATTACACGGTTCTTTCCTCTGACTGCCCTGGGTGGGGGTTACTGCACGTATGGCTTTTGGGCTTTAGCTCTGCTGTTTAAAGAAGTATCAAGATTAGCACAATCACTTAGAGCATCAGGATTTTTTTGAAAATGCTGTAGAAAACCTGGTGTTGGGATCTGGGGCTCTGACAGAGGGCCAACACAGGGCAGTGGCATGACTATTCTCTTCACCTAGGACTTTTGGGTATAAATGTTAATTCTCCCCCTGTATGCCATGACTAAAAAGACTGCCCACCACACAAAGCAACAACTACTGTTGTTTTCATACTCACACTTGACAGCTCTTTCAGAAACAATCATGTGAGGAAGGCTTCAAGAAGTGCAACCCGGATTTGCTTTGAGATGCTTTGTGGTATCTCAGCTTCAAAATGTGTCAGGGACTGAGATGTGGGCATCTCTTGAGGCTGGTTGGTCACATAATGGAAACTGATTTATAAACTTTTCTTTTGGCTTGTTTAATATTCTTGTACTGTTACAATTCTTTCAAACTTGCATGTGGTGCTGTAACCCTGGGTGGTGCTTTACAGAGATGGAAAATCACTGTTTCAGCTACTGAATGCTTGTAGTCTAGATAAATTAAGAATAGGTACGAGGGAAGTAAAAGAGGTTAAAACTAGATGAGTACTCACCTCTCTCCTCTGCCCCCACCCCTTTCCCACATTTGCTCTCTGCAATTTGTTTTACAGAGATTGCTCTTGAGCCTTCAGTTTTACAAGTGGAGGAGAGGTATGAGGTGGAAGTGTGTTTATGCAGGGTGGCAGGAAGCCTACGGTGTCAGAGGAACAGTTAGGGAAGGGGGCTACACACAGTATGGTCATCACAGGCTTCCCCTGGGTCTCGTTGTGACTTCCCTTAACTGGACAGGGAGGGTACCAATTCCTGCACCAAGCTGCTTGCAGGGGTCCAAAATGTGCTTCAGCACTTGGGAAACAAGTGTTCAGAGCTGCTGAAATGCTTGGAAAAGCTTCCATCCGTGCTTGACAGTCAGACCCTGGCATTAATCAGTACCGGGAGCAGAATTTCTGTTTCTTGCCCTTGTTGCTATAACTGGAACAGCTGGAGGGTACCTGATCTGCCAGAAGGCACCCTGTACAAGTGACGTTTTCTGGAACGATGCTGTGTCAGGAGACATTGCGCTTGGCTGGTCCCTGGGCTTTTATGGCTGCTGTACCCCCTCAGAGTACAACAGACACAGCCTGTGCTCCCAGTGTCCTTCCAAGGCTTATAAACTGCAGACTTGAATATTTTTCATTCTAGGGATCATGTTGATGTTATATCCTAGAATCTACAATGCATTAATTTCCCTTGGTGCTAGTTGTGTTTAACCATCCTCACTAGCACAGGAAATCTCGTGTTTTGCGTGGCCGCCTGAGTCCTCTCCATTCTGTTTCATTCTGGGACATAGTAGATGGTAAATAAATTCCAGCATGAGCAGGTGATGTTGGAGAGAAAGAGCCATTTCCTTTCTCTGTGAAGTTTAATTGTGCCCGACTCGTGGCTGAATTTGATGCTTTTCACCAGTTTAGTGGCGATAATGCTTCGTTATCCCAGCACAGTGAGGTGGTGTGCGATTAAGCATCATCAGTCACATCCTGGCATGGCAAATCCTCGCCTGGAACTGAAACAGCATGAAAATAGGAACTATGTTTTTTCTCTTTGTTCCCACTGCCTAAAGGAAAGATGATGTTTTAAAAGGAAATGTCTGGTTGGCCTAGTTCAGGGTTAGAAAGAGTTGTGTATTTGTGCAAAGTCCTTTTTATATTTGAATTCTTTTAGATATTTTTAAAATGTTTAGGTTTATAAATGCTTGAGTATCATCTCTTTATGGCTGTTTCTCCTCTCTAAATTTGCCTCTTCATGAGTAAATAATTTTCTTCTGTCGTCATAAAATAGAATGGGTAGGGGGAGATTTCACTTAGCATCACAGTAGTAGCTTGGAGTTTTCCATTTTAATGCTAGAGATCTTACAAAGAACCCTTTCTTGGTATTTCAGTTTGCAGTGTTCATGCAGATATCTTACTTGGCTGACATTTAAAATGACACTGCTTCAACTTAATACTGTTTCATGTTAAAAAATATACTCAGTGTTAGCCAAATAAATTTGATGACAACAGACACCTATTTGAGTATTTTATGAAGTGAATATTGTTAGTTTTGCAACGATCAGAAGAAAAACATACAAGAGGTTTTTATTTCTTAGATATTTTTAGGGAAGTCTAAGCTGTAAAATTTCATCAGATTTCTCTGAGTTTTCCAGTCAAATAAGTGTTTCAAGTGATGTCCTGTTTCTCTGTTTTAATTCTGGAAAACAAAGGCAAACAAAGATTGCCTCAATTCTTCAGTTGCCTGCAAACAGCAAGAGCTTCACTGACAATATACGAATCATATCTGTTTTGGTGTGTGTTCTGACTTTTTATTTCTTTTTTAATAAATAACAACAGGGAAATAACTTCTTATTCTGTATCTTTTATTATACTACTGACAAGATGAGGAATTGAGTCAATTTTAAGCTCCTTTTCTAAAGCAGATCTAGTGTTTGAGAAAATTGCTGGAATTTCAACCCAAAGACTTACAGTCATCTTCCTGTAACAAGGATGTCTTACGCACGTCTTGTGTCAGTGCTTGGCCTGGGTGATGAAGGCAATCCAGGCTGAGGGCTCCAGGGCAGATGTGGAAAAGTTGCCTGTCCTGTCTCTGCTCTGTGCAGAAGTGGTTTGTGATTTGGATTTGGGGTTCAGCCTGTTGCCTGCTTGCCGTATAGGGACAGGTGAACGAGGAGCAACTAGGTAAGGTTTGTAAAATGCTTTGAAGTTTGAAATACAATGCTAGTATAATTAGAGATTAATGCTAACGATCAGTTTTGCGGTTTTGTCCTCATGGTCAGCTTAACTGTTCAAAATCTTGTTACTGAAATTGCTGGTAACAGTGTTGGTTAAGCGCTGGCTCAGGTGGAGCTTTTCTCTTAAGAGCATTCAAGTCAATACTGAGATACCAATTTCATCCTTAAGCCGATAGCAGCCTGCGTTACAAAACCTGTCAATTTCAGAAAAAGGTGGAAATGACCATCTATCCTCGGCACTTGGGAGGGAGATCCCCTGCGGACTGGAATAGCGGTGTGTCAGCAGGGGAGGTAAAAGCACAGTACGGTGCCGTTCTCTGTGCAGCACAGAGGCGAGGCTGTGATGCTGAAGATGCAGAGGACCAGGAGTTGTAAGCCACCTGTGAACAGAGGAGAAGTCTCTCTAACTTGCTATGAAGATCTACCCAGGTCTGGCGTATCTCAGTATTCTGAGGACCTGCGGCTGAGTCTCCTGGTTGCGTGCCAAGGAGGCAAGCCTCATCCCTGAACAGAATAGGGAATGTCTCCATGCAGCGCCTGCTTCTTGAAGAGTGGGATAATCTGGGCTTGTGTAAGTAGTGAAAGCCGGTCAGACAGTGAAAAAACAGGTGTTGGATATATAGGCAAACTCACAGACTCAGGCCAGCTGTCCCTTGTCTTAATCTGGTCACCATTATTGTCAATTTATGCAAGAGGATTTGTTTATCAGAAGGGGTAAGTGAGCCTGGAGGAGTGGTTGGGAAAGGAGGGCGTGCAGAGGAAGGGTGGGGAAGGAGCAGCGAGGAGGTGAAAGTGCCCTCCTGCCCTGGCTCTGCAGAGCTCCAGGAGCAGCAGTCGCTCCTTCCAGGGGCAATGGTGTTTCCAGGCTTTGGAGAGGAACACAAGAGCAGGTTCTTTACCCCCTGTGCTGCTGGCTAATGTTATTTCCCATGATGTTTTGGTGATATGTCAACCTGGGAAATGAGTGCCATGATTCCTTCTGAACACCTGGCCCAACAGGCTAAGGTGGCTGAGGTTTGGCTTGCTTCGGGGAAAAAAAAATCATGAACAAAACAAAAACCTTCCTAGCTACCTGCTTCACTCTGGTGATCACCATGCAAGCATTCACTTTGATCTTTGATCTTTTTACTAGAATTGGCTGACAAATTTCTGAATGCCGTGGTTCATGCAGCTCTTTTCTTAAGAAATAGTTTATTTTCTTTATTTTGCTACCCAGCTGTAAACCACAACAGCATGATTCTAATTCTGTGAAATCAGAAATGGTTATAAGTATTTTAGTGTTGAGATACATACAGCCTGAGTTCAGATTGGGCTTGGCTTCCAGGTTACTCAGTTATGGAGTTTTTGTGACTCATTGCAAAATTTAGAGCTGGTTCTGAGATATCATCCCCCTAAATCTGGGGAGGGGAGATGGTTTTGCTGCCTCCTATTCAGCTTTCACTTCATAAAATTTAATGAGGAAATTATTAAAATAGAGTTTCTACTGCAGTGGTTGGTAATTTGCTTGGAATAAGACCCCTTTTACTCTTGGCTGTTCTATATCACTTTATAATTCTCTAGAACTTTGAAAGACAACACACAGGCATAAAGTAATTGGTTTGGGGTTCCCCCCCCACCCCACCCCGGTTAGAGTTACATGTAGAACTATGCCTGAACTTTTTAAAGTGTATTTTTACTTCACAGAAGATACATGGTAGTTTTCCTTGTGATCTGTGGAACTGCTCTAACTCAAAATGTATATTGATAGTTTCAAAAAAACCCTTCTGCCAGTCAGACATCCCTTATGACTGGGAACTAATTTCATAAAATGAAAAATTGACTCTTCATTTCATCTGACCTATTCAAAACATTTTATCAGTTCATCTGAATTTCAAGGGTAAAATTCATATATTTATTTGTCATTGTAAAAGTATATTAAATGGAAACTGCAAAAAATGAAAAAAATCACTTGAAGCTATTCTGTGATGCTCGCTTGCTGTCATGGTTTCACCCAGCAGGCAGCTAACCACCACACAGCCACGCACCCACCCAGCCAAAACCAGGGCACCAGTCACCATGAATCAAAAAAACATTTTTATCTGCTGTTTTTCTTCATTAATTGGTTATTATTGTTCTGAGTAGTGACACCGCTTTGAAAGTGCTCCATAAATTGCTAGTTTTAGTGCTTGTAGCTGCCGCATGTCACAGTATGTCTTTGCTCATTTCAGTTTGTGTCAGGCAGCAAAAGCAGAGAGACTCTATCTGGTTTTGCACCACGACAAGAAATTTTTATCCAATAAGATTGCCCTTATATGACATTCAGGAAAGAATTTGTTCTATGTCAAAACACCTCAGCAATGTATTTGTTTGTTCCCTTATAAAAGAAGGAAAAAGTTCCGAATCCCAATCCAAAATACATTGGAGGCACCTGCTTGATTTCAGCCCTGGTTTGTTAGCACCTGGTGATTTATTAGCCAGCTGGGTCTCCTCCCCCTCGCTCAGGTAGTAACCCCTATCAGCTCCACGACCCCTTTCCATAGGATGACATTTACTTTTTTTTATAGCTGCAACACAGTGCTGGCTTGTAATTATCCTGTGACCAGCTGGTGTGGCCGGGTCTGTCTTCTTGCCCATTTCTAGCTGATCGAGGCCAATTTATTGGAAGAATGTCTCAGCAATATGCCCTAAATGAATGAGTATGTACATAATACTTCAACATTGCCTCTCATTTCTGTTATCCCAGTTCTCTAGCCATCCGGTCTTTCTGGCGTAACATCGACTCTTCTCCGAGTTCAGGATACTTCTCAACTTTGTCTTATCGATAGATGTCAGCAGCATGCTGTTAGCACTTGTGCTTTAATCACTGAAGAGGTTTGGTCTGTGAGTTTCACACTCCTGTCATGAAAATTAACATTTTCTATGGTAAGCCGGTAGTTTCTGTGAGGGTGAAATGCTCCTTCTCTCCACTGGTGAAAAAATGGGAGGTGGTATGATCCAAAAGCACTGACCTGTTCAATACAGGACTTCCTCTAGGGGCTGGAGGGGCAGAAAAAACAGTTCATGTAACACAATCCCCTGCAAGAATAATCTTAGTAGAAGTGATTTGGGTGCAGGATCCTTGTCCGTCAGCAGCCTGTGCCAGCCTTGCGGCTGGGGAGGGGCAGCTGGGAGGCGTTCAGCCAGGTCCCATTGTGTCCCTTGGACTTCGGACTGCTCTGCGTGGGGCCTCAGGCAAGTCACTGTGCCTTTGGCAGGTTTATCCTTCCATCCACAGCCTAGCCAGTAGTTCAGGTTTAAAATGCTTTCAAGCAAGAATGGTGTCATGTAAGAAATGAATCTGCTGAGGGAATCCCATGTTGTACAATTTTTGTACTCGGAGAAGGAAATAATGAGCGAACATCTCTTTACTGCGTTGACCTCAAGTGTTTAATGCAGATCTGGAAAACTGAGATAAAACCCGGCATACCAAAAGCGTCTTCCATCATGAATAACTTGAGTTAATAAGTCTTGCCCTAGTAAAATAAAACTTTCTCCCTTCTGTTACATAATGGATGAATGTTTTGTTGGTGAATCAGAAGCTATTGCAGTCTCTTCCTTTCTAAAAGTCTCACATGCATCACTGAGCCCAGAGCTATTATAAGCAGGTTTTATCTTATCCCATATGTTCTGCAATGCAGCCCAGCACCTCAGTAATATCTTTTGCATTTACTTAACCCTTTCGCAAATGTCCTTATATGTATGAACTCCGCTAGGTGCTGTCACTGTGCTCAAGATGCATATCCCAAGTTGTTTTAAACCCCCTGACTATTTTCTGTGTCACCTTCCCCCTGGAAGCTGGGAAAGAAGGAGACTCCCTGGCTACAATAAGGTTTGCTGCTGAAGTTTGTACCAACTTTATCATACTGTCTTTCCTGCTGGGAGTCCCCACTATCCCTAACCTATCCCATGTGTTCCCAAAGTGGCCTGCATGCTCTTGGTTTGGCTGTGTTTTTCGGAGAGCAGTGTCTTCCCCATCCCAAAGGTGCTGCCCAAGGCTGGCAGTGGGATGGGTTAGGGAGGCAGAATGCTGGTGTTGAAAAGAAGGGTTGGGTAAGGAACATGAGTTTTTATGACCTGTAGGACCACTCATTGTGATACTTAATAAAAATAACAGGCACAGAAATACTAAGAATGGCTGGGAAGGCTTTAATTCATGGATGGGAAAAAGAGAAAGACAGGAGCTCAGAAAGGAAGGGAGGTGAGACCCTTGCCAGAGTAAATGAGACTGAAGAAGTGGATGGGAGCGGTATTTACTTGGCTCTGGTTCTTCCGTTTAATGTCACCTAAACACTTTAAAACTACTCTTTACTCCTCATCTCCATTAATATTCCTTTCTTGCCAGCAAAGACCACCATACCAATCCTCATTCAGCGGAGGTTAAGTCCTTTTGCCTTCAAGTGAGTAAAATAAGGTTTTACTTCCCTGTTACTTGTTCCCTGTTGAAACAGTTCTTGCCTTGCTCTGGATGATAAAAGCATATTATATGGTGTCTGAACATTAGTAAACTCTATTATGCTGATTCATATATATTTCCTAAGAGCTGACTGTCTCAGCTATGTATGGTTTCTTTGGAAGATACAGTCTTTGGGAGAAAGAAAAATCACAAAATGGGGTGTTGTTTATGGAAATGTTTTTGCTTTTGCAGGTGGCAAGGGAAAACAGATGTTTCTGAAAAGTAAGATTGTTTCTTGCTGTGTTATGGATACTTTAGGTAGTATTACTAGTTTATATCAGGTAATCCAAGAATGCCTCATCTTCTCTGTGGGACAAGGTTTGCAAGAAATAGTATCTCTTATAAGATCATTTGATACTCTTGGAAAAACAGGCAAGCATTGGCATGCTATTTTTCCTTTGCTTTGCCTAGGTGTTTCATGAAGCTGTTGTGGCTGCACCAATTTGTTGCCCTTGATCCCTCTCAATCTTGTTTTCATTTAAGGTTTTCAGGTATTGATTTCATCTCTGGTCATATTATCTCATCTTATCTCAGTCAGCACGGGACTGTTGCATGCTGCCTACTGTACGAGCGGTATGTGCTGTCACTAAATGTCTCGCACAGTTGAACTCATTGCTGGGAGGTTATGTTATTGAATCTGAGCGTCAATCTTTTTTAATGTTGATCTTTATTCCCTTTGTTGTTACCTTAAATGTTTCCTCAGGTTCTTTGGTGTTTGTGCCTGCTTTGTGTATCTGGCCCATTTCCATCTATCAGCCCCAGCTTTCTTTTTAGCTACCTATGGAAGGGAGGGCAATGGACTGAGGGCGGGTCATAGAGGCAGAAAACGTTCAGAAACTAACTTTCCCTGTGAAATCTGATGAGCTACAATAGGTACAGGAGCTCACACCTATTCTAAATTGTGGGAATATGGTTAAGCAGAGCAAAGTTTGCCTTCCTCCTCCTCCTCACTCCCAAATAATTTGTTTCCCTTTCCTGGGGGAGTGGAGACACCTCTCTGGGGAGCATTGCTCCCAGCTCTGAACATAAATGTATCAGTAATAACAAGCAGCTCTGGGGACTCACGGAAATGGATATACTAAGACGTGGAGTGGGTGGGAAAGCTGGAGGCAACTGCTGGTCCCAGTTTACGTGGGTAAGCTCTGTGCCCTATGAGAACAGACTGGGCAGGGGAGGCAGAACGGCTTTTTTGGTGAGGACCTGAATAGCAGAGAAGTTTGTGCAGATGCACGGCCAGTCCAGGGCTCAACAGGGCAGTGTAGTGGCTATCTGGTTATTTTAAAAAGAGCATAGATAAGCGTACCATTAGCTTAAAATCAAGGCAGTGTGTTTTATTACTGACACTGGCAATGTACATCATAATAGCCTATTTCTGCTCTAGAGATGTGATTAGAGATGTCAGTCAACTTACTCTCTTAACAGTGTTCTTTAGTTCCCTTTTTTGCCTTGGCTGCTGTATTGTGCCTGCAGCCCAGTAACCCGCCTGCCCTCTCCCTGCCATGCAGTTCTTAATGCTGCGTGTGTGTGGATTTCCATTCTCTAAATTCTTTATAGAAATTCCTATTCAATTTAATAATTTATATCCTCATTAATCTAGCCTATTACGCCATATTTTATAGCCACTGAATTCACTAACAAGGAACTCATTATGTAGCAGACAAGTCCTGTGCAATATCTCATACTACAGATAATACAGTAATACAAACAGGTGCAGCATTTCACATAACGAACAAATGTCTGTTAAATCTCCGCAAATCCCATTGAAAACCCGAGGTTTGAAAAATCTTGGCCACAATGTAACTTCAACTTTAAGAAGTCACTATAAATCCTGCTTTTATTTATTTTTCCCCTCAATGACCATCTTCCTACCCACCAGCATTTTCTTGGTCACCTCTGCTTGGAGAGGTTTCTCCCTGCAGGTTTCCTCACCCACATGACTGTGAGTGCCCCCAGCACCCCAGCAAGGAGTACAAGCTGCAAGGAACCAAAACCTTGTTACGTATTTAGGTGTCTCTTCGATGATTATTTGAGACTTTCTGTTTCTCATGAGAAGCTTGCTTTCCTTGCAAATTATTTTTCAGATGTTTCCAGTGGTGTGATCCCATCCAGCAGCATAGCCTCACCCCTGCATTGTGCCTGTTGTTTGGGATACATTGCTTGTTCTCTTTCCAATCGTTTACATCCCTTCCCTATGTAAGAGTAATAGTTAAATCTTTATTTGACCTGTGCTTCTGTTGAGGGTTTTGTGCAGTTTTTGAAAGGCATTACAGCCTAGGAATCCAAATGGATTTGGGTGACATTTGAGCAATTTAACTGCAAGCTATTTTATGGGAATTCGTCAGCTGGTGCGTTGCTAAGACTTTGCCAGCTGAAGTCCAAAGGGTGTGCCTGATTTAGCAGCAATGAAGCCCATTGCACCCACCTTTATCTTTCTTGGGGAGCACCCTACAGTGAAAGAGAGAGTGCGAGAGGAGTAGCTGCCCCTATCGGTCTCCCCGCTGTCAGTGGGAGTGGAGGGACCATGTGCTGCCTTCACGATGCCGATGCTCTCCACTTTAACTGGCTCTGCATTAAGCACTGCATGTCTTTATGCAGCTGACAAATTACATGACAGGTTAAAGATTATTCTAATCTGCTCAGCTACTCTTCTGGAATAAGCTGAGAAGGGAGCGTTTACCATATGTGCTGTGTTATTCTAGCTAGCGTATCCAACCTTGTTTATCTGTCGCCTTCACACCTCATGTTTTTCTGTGATTCAAAACTTGATTTCCTGGTAACTGTTTACAGCGATTTGAAAAAGAGAGGCATGTCAAACAGACAGGAAAAAACTTTAATTGCTGATTTCCCGTGTTCTCCTGGGGCTGGATCTGTAGGATTCCCATTCGAGTGATTAAGGAGAGAAGCAAATGGCCCATGTAAGCAGACTTGCTTCCTGGCTATCTCAGCAATTGTCCTTGACACAAGTTGACAGCACTGGATGTCCCAGCCTTCAGCCTTTCCTATCCCATTTTTTTCTTTCAGCAGTATAGACAGACAGGAGGGATGAGTCATGTTTGAGCTCTAGCATTAGACACTGTGCTTCTGTGCAGGGCATTGTCTGTTGTATTGCCAATGTTTGGGTTCCTTTTTGTACTTGTTTTACTGTTACAGGAAGCATTTTACCCCGTAGGTGATATCATCCCACATCTTCCTCCATAAGATCTTGTGAAAAATTTACATAAATAGATTTTGCCTTAGTGGTCAGGCATTGCCTCCTTAGAAACCTGGAAGAGCTGGCTGCTTCTTTTCTCTGCACTGGTAGGATGGGGAATGGCGTGTACAGCCTGTACAGGGAAGGTTGTTCATCAGTTTTGCAATGAGTCACGAAGCCTAATTTAAAGAATTCACGCTTAGTAATGTGACAACTGTGATGATGGGGTATGGAGTGGGGAAACAGCTAAGGCATATGTTAAATCACACAGAGAAAAGCAGATTTTGGCTGGGGATAACCATGTTGGCTCTCACCCATTTTGATGAAATGACAGCTGTGTTGACCTCTCTTATTTGTGCAACACCTAGATTCATAGCTGGTGAATCAGTGCAGTAGATTTCGAGTTGAGGTAATTCACAGTTATATCTGAAAACCTCCAAAAGAGGAGGGGACAAGGGTGGTGTGGATGAATGACACAGTGAGAACCTTTTTTAAAAAGCTGTGGTTGAATTGGTTTATGCAGTAAATTACATTAATCAGCAGAAATGGCATCATGCAGCCTTCCTTTTCAAAGAAGGCTGAGGAAGCAGGCGAGGTGGGAACCATGGAGAAACAGCTCTTTCACCCAGTCTTGTGTCTGGTACTGATGCTTTCTCTCCTGTATGCTCTGTTGTTTGAATTATGAGTTTTTGCAGGCAGTCTCTGAAGTGCATGAAGTGTTGGGGCAGCTGTGGCCTTGAGCAATAATTTCTCTCTTTCTCTGCATGACTGCCTGCCTGTCTGTTAGGGGCTTTGTATAAGAATATATTTCTCTAAAGTCAGAATTGAGCAGCAAGCAGTTGGTCTGGCTGGAGATGCAAGGTGGTCAGCTTATAGAAAGCAGAGCTAGGGGACAGGGAGCGCAGCCTTCTGTACCCCTTTCTCTTCTATGCTGGTAAAACTGCTGTTTCAGTGGTTGTTAATTTTCTTATCTGCTCGTTGAGAGTCAGTGATCTGGATCAAAAAAGCCTAATGCTGGGCCTGAATTTGAGGTGCATACTTCAGCTTTTTATTTTTATGCTGCTACTGGGATGCCTCGTTGTCTTCATGAAGTTGCACAAATGCTGTGTATCTTGAGTGCCCAATGAGAAGAATGATGGCAGTGTAAACTTCTTAGGGATCCGTAAAGGAAATGCAGAATTGCGATCTGTTGCATCTTTGATGTTATAATTTCAAGTTAGGATTTCTACTTCATCCACAATCACATACAGATAGATTCACAAAGAGTAGCTTTCTTGCTCTTTGTGTAAATTTGATTCCACCGCTGGATTCAATTCGGGCTTGTTGGCACCATGCTAATTTGGAAACCACTTGTCACTGGAAGCATCCAGATCACGATGTGCTTGGGCGCATTTTTTCTCTCCAACTACCCTGTAGTTATGCCTCTAGCAACTACAAAGGGGTGTTACCCCAATGTGGCTTTGCCATATACAGCTATAGCAGAGTAGAGTGTAAAACCTGATGTGGCATTGAAGAGTACTATTGGCCTGCAGAAGATTTTTCATGTTTCCTGGGCAAATGTTCCTACAGGGGCCTCTATGTACTTTGCAACCAAACTGCTGCTTTCTGCTGAGCAATAGCTCATAGCAGAGTAGAGCGTGCTGAGGCGGTGCGTATGCACACAGCCTGGGAGAAAAGCACATACAGGGATTTAAATAGCTTGTGAAAATATTTGTCACCAGTACAACATGATGCTTCTTAAACTGGGTTATGATAGGAAGATAAAAGTTGTGGGTTGTTTTTTTTTTAAAAAGGCTTGTTTTCTATAGGTTCAATGCAAAAATTAAGTAGAGGCAGAAAAGAAATGAAGTTCTTTGACAGTTCTGGTGTTTTAGAAATTCTTTGGTGCATCCCAGCCCTGAGAAATTAACTCTTTCTTGGCAAGGGTTAAGAGGAAACTCTTGGTACTTTTTGGTAGATGTGGGGAAAGTAGTTTGACGCTACCTTTATTTTCTTCAGCCTTTGATGGAAGAAAAAGTTAGGGTTTCTTTTCTGGTTAACTTTTATTTTTTGTTCCTGTCTCATGTCTGTTTTGTCTTTTTGCTATGCTTTTTTTGGCGGAGCTTTTAAAATTTAAGCGTCTCAAGGAAGAAATGCTTGGTCAAATTCTGATCTCAGTTACTTGGGGGAAAAAAAATCAGAAAAATGTATTGACTTTGCTGATATAAAGCTGGATGTTTATTGAAGTAACCCACCAGCAAACCAACAGAACTTTATCCTGTTCTCTTTGTTCATGTGTAAATTGACTTGTCTAGTTATGAGGCTACATAAGGAAAATACAGCTGGTTGTTTTCAGTTGCTTTTAATTCAAGGCAATGGATCCAGCACCTGCCAGAGCGGGGTGACCAAAGCAGTGCTTGTCTTTTGGTGAAAAGGCCAAAAGTGCGTGGTATAAAGCCAAAAAATGAGCCTCAGCGTTATATTCTGGCTCTGGAAAATTATCCTTTCTCTTCATCCAAATGTTCGGCTTGCACTGACACCTCCAAGCAGATCCTTAAACCCACGAGCAGATGTTTTAATGCTCTTACCTTTGCTGTGTCAGTATGACGTGTCAACAGCAAGTGGCAGCCCTGCATTTACATTGCAAGCGCCGGGCTGCTTCAGGCTGGTGACTTGCTCTTTGACCTCATTCTTCCTTTGAACCTGCTGCTGCGGTGCGTGCTCGCGAGCCGCGTCCCTCAGCCCTGCGCCTGTTTGTCTTGTAATCCGCAGACAAGAAAAAAGCAGGCAAATTCCAGCCTTTCAAGAAGCTCTTCGGCAAGAGGAAGAAAAGAGAGCCGGCGTCAGACTGCGAGGAAGCCAAACTGAAGCCCAGCCACTCCTTCGGCAACGTCTGCAATGGCACCTTCTCCTCCGACGAAGAGCCAAACGGTGGTCTGAGGTGAGTGCACGCGGGGCTGCTGCCAGCCCGTGCGGACACCAGGCTTGTCCTCCCTGCTTCTGATGGAATTAAATTTAAATTCTGCCTCTGCTGAGTGGTATCAAGTTGTACGCTGCTTTTTATGGAGCACGTGCATCTCTGTCCCTCCTCTGAACGTGCCACCCGCTGCCGTAGACCCCAAGGTCTCGCTTCTTGCGTGTGTCACTTATTGGGTACGTGTTGCCGGTCTGCAAAAAAGAAATCCCAGGGTGAAGCAGAAATGAATGTGAATCCGACTCTGTGATTTAACAGAACTCCATGGCGATCACCTGAGCAGAGGTATTAATGGCATACGTGTTTTTAGAACTGGGAAAAGGGAAACTTAACTGGCTGCTACAGATACTTTCTTGTGTACTTTTCCCTGTGAGGTGCTGTCTCTGGGTCAGGACAGACACATCCTCTTTCAGTGTCTCAAATCAATCAAAAAGGGATACTTTTTGCATTGTAATTGGGGTCAACAAACAGGCTGCTTTTATTCTGATCTGATTTGAATGTAGAGTAGAAGAAGGAAGAGAGGGGAGAGAGGCACCTGGAAATCAGATCATATTCCAGTGACGAGAGGATGACAGAAGGACAGCGTGAGAATTTTCTGTAGAAATGGTGGGAGAAAGGAACTGCAGAGTTATCGACGGCAATCTCTAACTAGGAACAGAATAGAAGAAAAACAAAAAATCAAGCAAACAAAAATCCAAACTAAAAATAAAAAAACAAACCACCCCAACAACAACAAAAAACCAAGACCAGATGCACAAACTAATTGGGTCAGTAATACTCATTTCAGAAAGTCTCAGAGAGATTAGTTGACTCCTGGTCAGAGCCTGCTTCTTTGGAAAAAAAGGAACTGTTTGCACTGGGGGATGAGTATCTGAAAGTAACAAAAATCTGAGAGGATCAAAAAACCATACCAAATCCCTCTGCTCAAGAAAGAAATGTCTATCAGAAACATCACAGTGCACAGTATTTTCAATGGTGCAAAATCATAGCTGTGAATATGTGATTTTTAAATTTTATTTTATTTTTTGTAAGCTTCTGGATTTTTTTGTTCCATTCTGTGAAATTCTGTAAGTTCTAGGTTTCACCTTTGGTTTCTGCAGTGCAGTCTTGTACACCTCTTTTGGCTGTCCCAGCTTTTCAGAAAATCAAGACTGAGCATAGCCACACTGTAAATGGAGCTGTGACTGACTGCTATTGCATTGCTTTACCTATATGCATGATGCTAAGACTGTAGGAAGTTACAGTACCTTTTGCCTCAAGAGTAAACCGATGAACAAGAGCAAAACGAAGGGCATCATCTCACTCTCAGGGGTTTCCCATTCAGAGTAACTGAAAATGCAATGCTGTGCCCAGAAACACTGATATGGGAACTTGTCCTGTTCTTCCAACGGGGAAGTGAAGGTGTGGCAGACTCTTGTGTGACTGTTAAACGCTTGCATTTTTAAACATATTAATTTTTCTTTTTAATGAAGTCATTAAATGTAAGCCTCTGGTAGAATAAATCAGACTGCACAATTTAAATCACAGGGCATTAGCAAATGTGAAGGGTCCCACGTCTCCTCTCAAGTGGAACATTTCTCTCTGTGCCTGTGGTTCGTGAGAGGTTTTTCTGTTTTAGCCTGGTAGAAATCCTCAGTCAAAACTCTGTTTGTCCTGTCAGGCTTCATGGTGCAAGTGTGGGTGGGATTTGATGATAATTTCCAGTTTGCAGGTAGTGTTTGCCATGTTGCTCATCTTAAAACAAGCATGGATGTTCAGTGCAGTGCATTAGGTTGCTTTGGGGAGCTTAGTTTTGCCACCCCTTTCTGTTTTCAGCAGCATGACTTCTATCCATTATATTTTTTTGCCTTTAGTATAATTTCAAATGTTTATGAGTTGAATGTAAAGATAGGCTAAGTAAAATAATATACATAGCTGTTTAGAGGTTGTCTAACAGCAAATATATTGCCATACCTTCCACTACCCATATAGAAATAGAATAGAGCAAATACAAATAACTAGTAGTATATTTATATAACCAAAATCCCGAGTAGTTTCATAAAACCATTTGCTTCAAACTCTTCAAGAATGTACAAGGACCATATATTTATAGAAGCTTAATAAAAGTTCCAATGTTGCAACAAAAGCTCAGGGGTGCTCCTGTTCCCTTAATAGAGCTATATTTCTCATCAACCTGTAAAGTACATTAATTTGTTATCTGCAGATGTTTCATGTGGACTTTTTGTTTTGTTTGAGGGAGAGGATATTGTTATTTTTAAAAGATATTAAGGGAGGAGTCTGCTTCAGGGAGGCAGAGGCAAGCAAATAAATGAGTATAGGCTAAATAAGACATCTGTATTGCTTCCAAGACCTAAGCTAGTATTTCACTGTGTGCTGTATTGGCTTACAAGCCTGATCAGCGCTAATGCCTGAATCTCTAATGGAGACTGCGCCAACCAGGTGATGCAGATGCACCAGGAGCAATTTAGGTAATCTGCATATGGTGTAGATTGACTAGCTGGGTTGGAAGCAGCTTGAGAGATCTGCCTGTCCATCCTTTCTTACTCCTAGACTCATCAGATGCAAATAACTTGCTTGGTATCCTGATGTATGCACGCTTCAACCTATTTATTCATCTGTGTTGTTTTGCAATTCCCAGATGGGAGGTTTCCTACTGCAGTTTGTCTTGCCCTGCCTTATGAAAGACTGGAATTCCTTTTCCCACTTTTATATTGCCCTTCTTGAGTTTACAAAGTTAAAACTGTATTCATTAACTTTCTGTCTAACTGTATGAGCTGTAAGACAGAAGTGCTTATTAGAAGACAAGTTAAGTTGTGTTTGTGGAGCTTCGCTAAAGTCTCCAGAAGCTTCTGTTCTGAGGCTATGATCTGGCACTTTATAAGATTATATATTTGTCTTATTTGTCACAGTTGACACTAAGCAAGTATTGTGAGGATATACCTGAAAGGGCACCTGTGTAGTGCCCTACAAAAAGTTTGTCATGCTGGGTTGATGTGCAGAGGCAGCGGGGAATTAGATTGTTCTTACAGAGGGTACAGTGGAGTGCCTGTACTTGGGCTGAATGCAATATTTCAAAGGACCTGGAATCAGACCTGCCGGGTCTTTAAGACTCAAGTGTGACAACATTGGTCTTCTTCCAAGGAAAAGTCTCTCAGCAAACTTCGGCCTCTTGAATGTCCCTGTCCATGAAATGGGACCCCTTTATTTGCAGCATTGGGCAGTTCTGTATGAAGCAATCTAGACCAAGAGCAAAAAAGTGGTCTGTCTACCGGCTTGCAGCTTCAAGGGGCTTCCAAGATATCTTCTCTCTGTCACATCCAATTTTTATACGCTGGGCTTTTTTTTTTTTTTTTTTTTAATTTTGCTTATTAGCCTGGTTTCTGTAATTGGCTTTTGTCAGTCTCCCGATTTCCTTTGCAAGTGCCTCATTTTGAGTGCCTTCCTCACTCCAGTGGGAGCGCCTTGGTGCAGTGGTTCTTGGTGTCCACCTTCTCCTGGAGAGTTCATCTTGCCAGCACTCTGATTTCAGTAAATAACTCTTCAAGCCCAAGCGCAGCAAAGCAACATATGTCCATTGTAAGACTTCTAGAAACAAAGCATGCTTCGATTGACAAGGATCCGTGTAGAACAAGTTTCTTATTTCTGGGTTATGAGGTGTATTGTGGGAACAACGAGGTGTTCCAGGACAGAAAAGGTTGTGGCAAAGAGCAGCTTTGCTCTCTCCAGTTCATTTGCGTGGATCTTTTTATAGGATTCATTACAGGTTTTGGTGAAATTAGAGTTGTTTCACCTTTTCTGTAATTTACATTGCAGCTGAGCAGCACAGCAATAGGAGCCACAACCACCTTATGAGTAGCCATTTCTGACGTGTCCCGAGTGGCATGTGGTCAGGGTGGAGGAGTGGGCAAAGCCTTTCTGAAATGGTCCCATGTGTCTTGGCAGAACAGAAGACATAAGACTAGCATCATGCTCAGGGCTGTTGGTGATCTGACACTTTCTTGACACCTCAGCTCTTGCTTTCCTCCCTCTTATTACCAACTTGCTTAAGCCTTTGTGCTCCAGAAGCTCTCTTCTCAGGTATGTGAGCTAGGACTTTTCATTGCTTGTTGCAATTTTATCACTTACTACAGATTTGCACTAAATGCCATCAGGTTGCCATCTTTGGTTTGTTTGTGGGTTTTTTTTAAAACTGCTACCCGATTGTGCAAAGATGCCTCAATATGTATGCTGTATGTATGTATGCCATAGTTTGTATATGATCCTGGGAAGTCTCCAGCAGCGTTTGTCTCTGCAACACTCTTCAACCTTTTATACCAGGTCCCACTCCTTTTGTGTCTCCTTTTTCACTCTCGTCCTCAGCTCTGATCATGACTAGCTTCATTTTCACCCCAGTAATCCCAGAACTTTTTTTACTCGGATCTTCACTTCTTCCATCACATACACTGTCTTGCTTTAGTCTCCGTGAAAAGTTAGGCTGCCTTACTGTCCACTTGGCCTCTCCCTTGCCTCCGTTTCAGATGTTTTCATTGCATTCCCCCTCCTAATGACCATATACTTTATTTCCTTCTGGATTCTGCATGGCAACTGTCTTTTCAGCAGCTGGTAAGGTCTAGGGCTGGGCTCCTGAACCAAGCAGGGTTGTCACCTGTAGCATAATGTACCGTCTTATTTCCTCTTCCTTTCCTTCCTTATGAGCTAAACGCACTTTTCACAAACATATGCTGCTATTTCATAGAATAGTGTCACATGCAATGGGTTGCCAGGTCAAGTGTGAAAGTTTGACCATTTAAAGCCCTGTTTTTTCCACTAGTCTGCATATTTCTATGATAACTGGTGAATTGTCCACAGTCCTCAAACTGCATTAGGAATGCACTTGCAGAATCACTGGAAACTAGAGTGATGCTTTTCTTTGCTCTGCATACTGAGACTTTCTGAAATCAGACAGTGTGGTGAATAATTACATAAAATTAATGTGTCCAGAACTATCTAGTCCCACCTCATTACCTTCTCGACTGACAGCAGCAAGGTCAGGGCTGCTCCCTGAGGGAAGGCAAGGGGAGCACCAAGGGAGATCCCACAGCAGGGTAGGGGCTTTGCTGCCCAGGGCCCAGTCACACAGTATCTAAGCAAGGCAAGAAGGACAGATGCTGGCCAGGTCCAATCAGAAGCACAGATAAGGCGATATCTGGATGATAAGGCAGGTCTGAGACTGAGCAAGAAAGTCAGTCTGTAGTTCAGGATCAGATCCACTGATGACATGGCAGGTCCACATTTGCAAAGGCAGGACCAAGGGCAAGCCAGGAAAGCAATCTGCAGACTGAGGGCTGGATCAAGGAGCTTCATGGCCAGGCACAGTTGTGAGAGACCAGCACTCCTCCAGCGTAGCTCAGGCAGGGACCAAAGCCTCAAGTGTGATCTTAAATAAAGCTTCTGGACGACCTATGTGTGTGGGTGGAGGTCCCAGATGAGGCTGGTCCGGGATGTTGAAGCTTATTAGTGCACTCAGGGCCTTGATACTTCCCATGATTACTTCTTATGCCCTTAATTAACATGATTTTAGTTAGATTATTACCATGTATTCAAGATGCATCAGGAACTTTATGGTAAGTTCATAGGTTACAGATCCCCTGATGACACGAAATGGGAGCTTTTTATAAGATAATGTTGTATGATGTCTTTGAAATGAGCAGGACTACTAACAGAGAGGCTGCAAAGCAGGTCATTGCCATCAGCAGGGCTCTGGTGGGTCGTAGCAACGGGACTGTGTGGTTTTGCCAGAGTTAGTGCCCTGAGGTGCAGCAGTCCCTGAAGGTGATATGGATATATCTTTGGACTGAGCACAAAAATGATCTCTAAGTTTACCTTATAAGAAAGAATCCTTCAACTACTCTGCTAAAAAAAAAAATCTCCCTTTTGCCTGTTTAGCTTGCAAGGACTGTGTTTATGGGTTTGTTAATGGAATGAAGCAACACGCTGTCTGAGCACAGCTGTAACTCAGAGTTATGTTGCAGCATGGACAACATTCCCCATTCAGGCATGAGTTAGAACCAAACCTCACATTCCAGCATGACAGATGAAAGAGAGGACACTAAAAATACAGCTCAGGATTATGATCCATTTTCCTCTCTCACAGTATTAATGCATCTCTGGAATGACTAGAAAATACAATTTATGTTTTTCATCTCTAGCTGCCCTGGGGACATTAATGGGAGATGCAAAGAGCTGGAATCACATTTCTGTTTTAAAACAAAAAATTAAGTAAAGGCAACTTATCACTGCACTTGTAATTTCCCCGGGACACTATTCTGGGAGTTGACTCTCAGATGTCCTTGAAGGTATTATACTAAGGGCCAATACCTGGGTAAAACAAATTCATTCCTGCTTTGCGTGCTTTGTGAATTTTTTAGTGTTAAAAATGATTTTATGTTAAAAAGTTGACTCCGATCTCTAATAATTACAGAATTGGTTTCTAATGGAGATCTAAAAGAGTAAAGATCATGAAACTGGGGTGTTTTTGGAGTCAGTCTCTACAAGCATGAAAGAACAGAACAACTCATTCTTTCCCTTTATTTTCCAGTTTCTATTTCTAACTCTTTAATATCAGAGTGGGAGGAACATTTATGACACATTGAAGAGGCAATTGGTGGTACTTTTCTGTACTACAGTAATGCACCAATACGGGATCATGCAAAAGCTGAGACCTCAGTGTTCCTTGCTAGCAAAACTTCCCCTTTCTAAAGACCCCACATTCATCTTTGAGAGGAGAAATAGCTCTGGAGAAAAATGGGGTCTAAAACATAATAGCCACCAGTACTGAGGTAGACTTAGCCTTGTATTCTGTGCAGCGTTACCCTTGCACATGTACTTAAGGGTGCAGTCCCACAGCAGTATATGCTGATGGAAGTCTGGACTGCAGCTCTCTGACTCTTTCCAGCAGCTCTCTGGAGATGCAGCTAGTATGGAAGCTTGTGTCAGTGTTTGCTCAGCCAAACCAGGAAGCTGTGTGGGGTTTTGACTTTTGTTGGTTTGTTGGTTTTTTTTGTAGGGAGTTACTCAGTCAGAACAGCTCTCTGAATAGTTTCATGTGAACCATGAGCACTAGGCAGGCACAAAATAGGTGATGGCAACATGTGGGGAAGAGGACAAAGGGAGAAAGTGTGATATCTCACCCTGTCCTGACTTGGAGTATCTAGAGTTGACGGAAAATCGCATCCTAAGCAGATAATGATGCATAGCAGTGGATGGCTGATGGGGGTCCAAAGACCCATCAGTTTGCTGGTCATCATGGGAGAGGAGTAAGACTTTTCTTGAAGTCTCAGGATGGTCCTATTCTGCTGTGAGTGATTTGTTTCACATTTCCTAGTTTCCTAGCATATACAGACACCTCAGCAAGAATGAGTAATGGAAAGAGGGGTTACTGCACAGAGGTTTTTGCAAGCCAGATTCATACATAGATACATTAGAGCTATGATACTTCCAATATCTATGTAATCTGTTTTACCTGTGGTTTTCTGGGAATCTTCCAG
Organism: Ibycter americanus; assembly: GCA_035590275.1. NCBI lineage: Eukaryota > Metazoa > Chordata > Aves > Falconiformes > Falconidae > Ibycter > Ibycter americanus. The sequence goes on from JAVJGI010000001.1 coordinate 59,737,485, forward strand.
AAGTCCGGAATACAACAGAAGGTGTTCTCCCTTGCCAGGGGAATGAATTTGTCAGGACTGAGTTAAACAGAGTCTGAGAAACATATTCATTTTGTGCAGAACAAAGCTATTTAGGCATGAGATGTATTTGAGGCAACTCTTTTTACAGCTGAACAGTTAAACCTGGGCTATGAGTCTATGTCATGTACACAGTCAAGATGTGATGTGGTCCTTGCACTCTATGTCTTGCTCTATTTCACACCCATTTGACACTACTGGCTTTGTTACTTGTGAAAAACCTGTGGGATGGTTGGTCTGCTGTACTTTTATGCTCTTGAGGTGCCCTCAAGATAAAGACGTATCCTGGTGCATTCCTTTTGTGCAAAAGCCCATGTATATCAAAGAACCCCTCATACATTCTCAAAAACGTAGTAGTTCTTAAGAATTTTGTCCTAATCAAAGAAGGTGAAAAGTATGTTAGTTTTGCTAAGAAACCAAGTATTCTGTCCTATCTTCAGGAATCTGAAGGAGGACGCAGGTGTGGCAAAGAAAACTCTGACAACGAACGGAATTAAGTTTGCTTCAAGTATGAGAAAATTAGTTTTGAAAATTTGTGGTTTGAAACTGAAACTGGAACATGATACTTGGGTTGCAACACATCTTCAGAGAGAACATCTTTAAGGGTTTGCTAGAAGTGCTTTGTATTTTGGTATAGCACATCCATAATTCATTTAATTTAGTCAGGTTTCTGGAAGTGAGTCAGATGATGATTCAATTATTTTCAGCACAAACAGCCTCTGAAGTGTCATCGTTGATATTATCAACAGAAGTGCTCATAAACTGATGCCACTGTTTTCCCACATCTTTTGGAAGTGATATGGCGGTTTGAAACTGTAATACCTTCAACCACAGCTGTGCCTGTAGCCCAGGTCTCTGACATACCGTGTATCTATTGAAAGCCATTCCTGATGTCCTTTTAATTTTAATGATGACTTGTAATTGAGGGGAGGACTTTCTGAAACAGCCTGTGGATGTGGATTGTGAGGATGTTATTGTATAAAGGCTTCTGAGGAACACTTCAGAGATGGGAATGGTGGTAGCAGTGAAGGAAACTCAATTATTCATACTGTGTTGTGATTTAAAAGAAGTTCAGTCTTTCTGAAAGTAGAACATAAGGAAAGTGAAAAAAGAGGTGGAAAAAGGGTCTTTCTGATATAATCTGTCAAACTCACAGCTGGGAGGATTTGAAAGGGTGGTGGGCTCCAAGTGAATAAAGTAAGAGACCTTTCAGAAAGTTCAAGTAGCCTGGAAATCACCTCAAATGCTATTTAAACTTGCCCATAAAAGAAACTAGGTTACCACAATGTGTGAATTTTTCAATGTACTTTAGGCTACATAGACATTTAAGCAAAATTCTTTAAACATTTTTACTGGTTATTGGACATGTGGCTAGTAAAATCGCTCAGTCACCCAGTTCTGAAATATCCAGTATATCTGCAAAGAATTTTGAGGGGATAGGTAGTGAGAAGTCTGGGGTTAATTCACTGCAGGGTTTCTTCTGAATGTTTCATGTGTTCTGACAATTTGGAGTATGTTTGTTTTGCTAGCAAGTTAATAGGAAAACAAAAGCGGACAAGAGTTTTCAAATATTTGGCCTCAGCTCTATGAAACAAAGACGTGTGATGCCGTGTAATGAGCAGGTGCCTAAACTGAAAGCAGCTGGCAGATGGGAGAACGTGAGGGAGATGCTGTGCATGCTTAGCATGGTCTTAACCTGCCGTTGGTACCATTGTGGGCACTTGGCAGAGGTAGGGTCAGACTTTCAGTGGGGATGTACATAGGTACTCCCAAGCTGTTTCACATCACCCGCTGTCCCAAGGGAAGCTTTAAATGACATTTTAACAAGTCTGATCCTGCTAGCCATAAACCCGAATCTGCACGTAGCCAAAAGCAGGTGTACTGTGTGTCTCGGTCAGGAGATTAATTGGATTAGGAGGCGAGACTAGCTCACTGATGGTATCCTCAGCTCAGTAGCATGATGGGGAAGGTTTTCATCCGCAGCCATGTCCCAGGCAGTCTAACAGCACTGACCTCAGCCGTTGCCCTTTTATTCCATTTCAGGGACTCAGATTATCAGGCAGTTCCCACTGCCAGAGTATCCCTGCTGCTGGTCAGCTGGAGTTTTGAGGTTTGACCTGCTAGCAAACCCTGTTCAGTGCAAAAGCTACAGGCTGGCTGTTCCCAACTTGAATATTAACAGATTCATCAGGAAGGTTGAGAATGACTTGCAAACAAGTCACTGAACTCTTCGGTGCCTGAATTGCAAACCTTGCCTACTAATTAGCTGTAACAATAGGAATAAACATGAGCTGTCTCATTTTAAGTATGAGGACGCCAACCCACCAGACAGTAAAAGGGGAGAATGGTGTCATGTGCATGGTGAATAGCTGTGAGACAAAGCCACAAGCATCTGAGCCACAGAACTGCTGGAAGAATCTTTGGGAGAGGATCTTCTCTGGAGCTCAGTATGGCCTGGGTTGTGCATCCTCAGCAGCTCGCTCAGCTCAAAGGTAAACGATAAACAATAAACTCCCACTGGCCTTGCCTTCCGCACCTGCAGCCATTTCACATATTGAACGGGGCAAATGCAGGAGGGGTTGGCATGGGCTGGTTGGTCAAATTTTGCATGTCCCGTGCAGTTTTGGTTGCGAATACAGACTTTTTTTGGCCCCTTGCTGAATGCAATGCTGGAGCTTTCAATTCAAACAGGCCTAAGTGGTTATATGAACAAAGCCAGCTTTCGCTCAGCTTCATGTCAAAGCACTCATTCTGCACGCCTGGCCTGCTAGGGATTCACCTCTGTGTAAGGGGCATTTCTCAAACTGTGGTTCATGGGCTGATTCCTGGAGGGCTAAGGCAGGCAGATACATTCCGATGCCACGCAATTTTAGCACAGCTCTGTGTACAGGCTGAGTCATGAGGTGGATTCAGTATAGAAACCTTTTTAGAAGAGGGTTTAAAAATATAATTTATGGTTTCTCTAATAAAAGGTTTCCAAAAGAATGTGTTTTACCTTTAGCAGCCAAAGGCAATCTCGTTGTGGTTTTTACTTTAAAAAAAATAAATCTAAAATAGAATATAGCATCAGTTAAAAGTTCCTTCTCTTTGACGGCTAAAACTGATGGCTGTGAAATATTGACCAGCTCTTCACTTGATTGTGTGCTGGTTTGTTTCAAATGAAGCATGTTGTTCAAATATTAATTCTGGATAAAAAATAGTTTTTCAGTTAGTCTGTGATTGCATGGAGGATGAAATGGTACAGAGAGCTTTGTGTTCTCCCCAAAAGTGTGGATTGATTATTTTGTGAGTGCAAATGTATTATATATAAACTAGAGAGAGGGAGAGGTTGTGGGGGGCTTTTTTTCTATTCTTTTCAGGTTACCTGTAATAAATTTTGTTGTAAAACTCAAGAATAGTCTATCATTTAATCAGTTATGAAAGGCTTAAGTAGCCCTATATAACATTCTTTCATGGTAAGAAAATATTGCTGGTTTTGCTTTAAAAGATTATGTTCATAACCAGGAAAAAATGAGATGAAGATGTAATAAATACATTCCAAACATATTTTTTTTCCAATGTATGAATAGAAATATCTTGAACACTTTATAAACAATTAGCACATTTTGCAAGGGAGAAAAAGATAATATATTGATTTTCTTAAATATGTGATGTTTTAATTTTTCTCGATTTACTTACCCCTCTCATCTGGAAGTACCATCTTCCTTGCTTTTGCTGAAGTATTTGTTTAGAATGTTTTTATCACACATAGAAGATTGTGTTGGTTAGATTGGTATAAAAAAATCTTTTTTTTTTTTTTTTCTCCAGATTGTTTGTTTACTGAAGCTATAAATGGGTTCTATAGAGTTGCCAATAGGTTATTAAAAGGAGAGATTTAAGACGTCTCGGTTGTTCAGTTTTCTTCTACTGTGCCTTTCATCATGTTTGTATTTTACTGGCTTTCCGCTCACCATGAAATATTCTAGGTGAGACAAAACATGACTTTCAAACTCAAACATTTTTCTCCCAGAATGCCCCCAAAACCCCAAAGCTACAACCCAGAAACCTTTCTCTTTTTTTTTTTTTTTTTTAATTCTCAGTTTTCTTGATGAGCCTTTAAAATCTCCAATAAATTAAATCACTTTTTGTTCAATCCCTTCACCCGTGGACTTAGAGCAGAGCCATTTAACTAGGTCGATTGCGATGCAGCCTCATCCTTGGCACCCATACTAGCTGAACAGTAACACGTGGGCATCTCTCGCTCTTCGTGGCGACTCAAACCCACACAGGTCAGTGTAATATGCTTCTTATCAGTTTGGGGGTTGCCGATAACGTTTTATTGTCAGTGTGATCGTACTGGTGATAGAAACAGCTAAGCAATCAGCCAAATGAGCTGGCTCTTCAAAAGCAGGTTGCTAGAGTGTATTACCTCTCTCTGTGTTATAGAGCTGTCTTTGCTTGGGACCTGCTGTCTTTGACCAAGCGTCGGGACAAAGCACAAATGCAGGCTTTCTTAAATATGCAGCTGGTAATGTGTGCATCATCATCATCTACTCTGTACCATAAAAATAACATTTAGATTTGAGACTTCTAAGGAAAATCGATTGAACTTCTCAATGCGCCTATTAAAAACACCCCACTTTATGTCCTTCCAAGGAGGAAAACTGTGTCTGACGGAATCATATACTTCTGTTAAACTTTTGATAACAGAACTTGTTTGGATGCCTCTCTTCTGAGAATGTTCAAAACTTACATGTAGAAGGTGAGAGAGTGGGAAAATCTCTACAGCAGGGCAGCTATGACATGAAGGGTCACTCTCATAAATTAATTGCCGTGCTTATTTACTTTTAAACTGTTTTTTACAGGTCCTCCCATTATTCTATGGGCAGCCGAGCTTTTTCCCATGACAGTATTTTTATACCTGATGGGAGAACAGAGAGTGAACAGGCCATCCAAGCAATGTCACAGGAGAACGTTTTAGGAAAAGTCAAAACTCTTCAGGTAAGAAATTATAAGTGAGAAAAATACTTAAAATGTAGTGGGAAGTGGTCTCTAGAATGTGTTAAATATGGATAAAGGTAGATTGGTTTTCCAATAGCCTTGGGGCAGTTTCTCAGCGATGTAAGTTGTCTTGCCAAAAGACATATGAATAATTCAGATAATCTGCAGAAGATCTAGGTTTTGGTCTTGAAAGGTATGGCAGTGATGCTGCAAGCAAATCTACAGAAATATCTGCATCTTGTGGAACTCCCTTGAACTGAACTCCTGGTTTTGGCGTGTCCTGACCTTTATGCCCGAAACCTACAGACATGGTACTGAGCAAAAAAATGAGGGTGGTGCTGGTGGCAGGGAATGGCATGCAGAGTGAGACTTCTTTGCAAAACTGATTTAATTATCCTTTTATATGTATTGCACTTTTTTCTCCTTCGTTTTCTGCCTGTCCTTTCAGTGATTCTTGTGACAGGTGGAAATTTTTATCTCTCCAAAGCAAACAGCACATAAGTAACTACAGAAACAACACATTTGGGTATTTGCTTCTAAAAAGCTTGACGTGACCTGCTTTCCCTTCTTTTCTAGAACTCTATCCCATTAGTGCTCTAACTAATGCTTTGGTTTACTTCTTGTACATCTGTAAGATTCCCAGCTGTATTCTAGACCTTGAAAGAGCTGTCCTTCAGAAGCATGGCTCAGTTTGTTGCTCAGGATGCTGACATGTCCTGTCCAAATGCTGATAAATTTTTGATGCTGTGCAAGTGCCGTTACCCTATAGCTGACTAGTAAAATTTAATTGATTTCTTTTACCTCCAAAGTCGACCCACAGTCCATCTTTTCTGGAGAGTGAGAGATCATGCACAGTAGACAGGTCTGACCTTCAGGATGAAATTATTCCTTCTTCCTGCCTGGTGCTGTCAGCACACAGAGCACCTGAACAGCGTTAGCTGTGCTGACTGTGGATGAACTTTGAAGCAGAAACCACACTAGGACAGCTCCAATTTCTCTGTGCTGGTTTTTCACCTTAAATTTCCCTGGGTCAGGTAGATTCAATGCATGCTACTTTCCAGGCTGGAGATCATTATATTTTAAATGACTGCTGACTCTGGGCAAAGATGCAGTTGGACCTGTCTTGCAGAATGCTTGAGTGTCGTTTGGATACAAAGCCCACTGACTTCTGCAGGGAGCTGTGCCCTTCCTATCTGTTGGACCTGTTGTCTTGGCTTCAGTACCTAAACTTTCCTCTGAATAATTTTTCACTTTGTAGGAAATGGGAGAAGCCGCTCCTAACTCACCTGATAATTCCCAATGGAAATTATTGCCTTCACTAAACTCAGAGACATGATATAAAGTACAGTTACTGCAGTTGCTAACAACCATCTTCACTAAGTAAATGGTAACTCAAGAAAAAGCAAATAGTCACAACTTGGTGACAACTTGGAAGTCACAAAATGAACAGCCAGTGATAATGCTCTTACTTGTGTGAACTCCGCATAAGCCCTTTTTTGGTGTGGTTAACCTGCATGTGTTTTAAGGGGAAATATTTTTTCAGCTGCTTGATGTCAAAAGGATGCTTGCCTTTTTATCTAAAATTGAAGGACACTAGTTTTATAATTTTAATATAGCTGCAACCCAACCTGTAACAACATCCCCAATTCAGCTTTTCCGACTCTGCTGCTGCTGGTGATATCTAGAGCAACTCATTCAGTCAGAAAGGCAATGCATAACAGATTGTAAATGACACTTCCAACTATTTACGTGTTTACACAAAAGTTATGTATTCATCAAAATGTCCATCGATTGTTTGGTTTTTTTAATAACGCTGCGGAAAGGCTCTTTATAGCATGCCCAGGGGCCACCTCTTGCATCTGCAAAACCTGATGCCCATCATGTAACTGTCCCCATTTCCCTAGTCATGATTTCTGCAACTGTTTCATGAATTTTAGGACAAAATCATGCCAAAATCCCATTGCACATTTTAGGTTGTCCTTACAGTTGAGTCTCAGGTCTGACTAGCTAGTGGGAGAGACTGACATTCCTGTCTGAAGGTTTTATGCGCTCCATACCCCATCCTTCTTTTCTGCTGTAGCATTCTAAAAGGATACTGTGTTTGCTGTGTGATTTTGCAGTCACAGAAAACACTGATACTCAGTCTACAGTTATGAGAAGCTTGTATCTACTTTGAAATCCCTTTCTGCAAGCTCACTCCCACTGGGAACTTCTGTGTTTCTTGAAGTGGTGGAACAAGAGGAGGCAGTCATCTCTTCCGAAGAGTGCTCCACTCCTTAAAACCAATTCTGTGGCCAGCTCCTGCTCTCAAGTCACTGCTATGCTACCAGCATTACTGTGGGTTTTGCCCAGGCTTGTATGTCGTGGTGGAAGCACAGCATTTCCAGTTTCTATTTGCCTGGCAAGATGCCCCTTGGTAAAGAAGTGTTGCCAGGATTCAGAGCCCTGTGCTGGCTCTGAACTTGCTGTATTCCAAATGGAGATCAAAAGCTCTGCAGATTTTAACCTCTTTCAGGATTTTTTTGGGGGTGGTACAGTGAATATTCCTGGAAAACCTAAATCTTTTTTGGAAGAGGCACTGTGCTTACAAGCCCAACTGAAAGCATGGTGGAAAGGGTTTTGAAATCAGAATAGAAACACAAGCCATTTAATACTGATGGTGCTGGATCTCATTCTGCTGACCACCAAAGTGTTTCCCTCTTCTTGCCTTGCATTTCTGCTGACTTTGGAGTGTTGATAAACCCACAAAAAATGTTGTGTAATGGTGCAAAACTCTGTAGCAGCCTGGGCAGCTGGCCAGCATATGAACTGGTTCAGCTTCTTATTGTAGGAATTCTCTCTTTCTGATTATGCGTGCAAAGTAAATTAGTTCTTTCTGGAATAGCTCTCATTTCTTTTTATTGATTTTCAGATTGGCAGCATTCATCTTATCAGGCTCTCTGTAAATGGATTTGGTCACGTTCAAAGTTTTTATTGTGTGCTAGAAGTCAGGCTGAGAAAAGCCTGACTCCTTGTTAACCTCCTATAGCCTTTGTGTACCATGGAGTTATTTTGTGCTGGCTCAAGCCATCCGATGTTGTAAAAGCAGTCTTCTCCTTGCCCTTTGGATCTGCTGAGATTTATCATTACCCAGTTTTTAAGATCCAGTGTAGAAAGCCAGCCTGAACCTGCTCCCACAAAGAGATGGTACCTGGGCACTGGTACTCTTAATGCTGAACTCATTTAGTTTCTTGGGATCTAGTGCTTTACTTCTTGTCCAGGACTGTGAATGAGACACAAGGAATGTTTAAAATCTAAATCTAGCACTGTGTCAGAAGAAACCCGAAAGAAACTCAGGGAGCTTCTTTTTACACCCTTCCCTTTCATAGGTAAGTGGGGGTTTTTTTCCTGCATCAAAGTATGTTAGATCCACTTCCTCGAATTTTGCAGCTGTGAATCTTCTTCCTACTACTGATTTTTGTCAGAAATGGTCAGCAAATGAACAGAAGACAGGTTTTGTTTCAGACCCACAAAACTGTAGCAAGTAAAATGGAAACTTGTTTTGAGTGTTAGTATCTTGATGCATCTAAGCCATTATCTCCCTTTTGCTGTGACAATGCTGTGGTGTGGCACTGCTGCTGCCTCTGCAGGCAGGAGGATAGCTTGGTCTCTGCCTCATGCCGTCACCAAAAGTACATGAGGTCATCTGGCATCCATGAGGCTGTGGCACTCAGCTGCAAGAAATATTAAAGGTTGGCTATGGTGTATGGCTTATTGCATTTAGGAACCACTGGGCTACTGGGCTTCTGTTTCATGTGGCCATGTGGTTTAAAACAAATAAACCCTCTGCTCTGTAAATTTGTAAAACACCCATTTATTACACAGATTTTAATTATGATAAAACATGTCTTGGGAATCCAGACTTCTTGGTCAAATTCCAAAGGGCCACTTTTTAAATTCACATTTCCCTGGCTTTGTAATGATGAATGTCCCCAGTCATTTTCTTCCTGTCAGACCTAAGGACTGTTTAGTTTTGGATCCCACTTCTTTTAGTCATTAACATATCTTAGCTAATGATCAGGCTGGTGCTTCCCCTACTGTGCATTGCACATCTGTATTCTACCAGCCATTCCCATTGTTATTTCTGTTTGATATTGCCCAGATCTCAACAAGGCTACAAAGTCATTTGCTGAACCTCAAAGCTATTATCTTTTAACTTGATGCTCTGCATTTTGTAGAATTGGGAGTGAATTTTCACTGCATGATTGCCCAGCTTTGTATTTTGTACAATTTCTTTGTTGCCAATATTTTCTAGTGCCACTGCAACCTAATTGTTTTCTTCATATTTGACAATAGTTTTCAATTTATAAACAGATTTTATCATTTTTTCTTAATCATTCTAACATTTCCAGGGCAGACCTTCTTTTTCCTATGATCATAGTAAGCCCTGGAAATGAGCTTCCATTTTCCTTCCTTACATCTGCTTTGCTTTCCGTACTCTGCAAGGAGACACTTGGGTGACAAATGCCACAGATCCTGTAAGTATCTTCAGGCTTCTCCAGAAAGTCTTGCCCTTAACACGTGAGCGTGTAAGTGGTCCATTGCCACTGTATCTGAAATCTTCATTTGCATCTGGATTTGCTGTAAATGCATATCGCTTTAGATCCATGTACAGTTTGCTTCTTCACCATTCTTCTATTCCGGATTCTCCCAAAATCTTCCTTGAAGTATAATGCCCTAAACCACATGCTGCTCCAGCAATGAAGAGTGGAATAGTTCCCTTCCTGCATCTTACATACAAAATATCTGTGGTAACACTTCTTCTTTTCCTCCTTTTCTGTAGGTTTACATGTTAATTTTACATCTAGTTTAGTTTCTAAAGCCTCCAGCTATACCAATATAACCTCACATGATGCTTTCCAGTTTATTTTCTCTATTCATTTTTTTATTATTTTTTAATTGCTTACGTGGAGTGTTTTGCTTGTTTAGATATGCTGCAGATTTTCCTGTTTGGATAAAGAAGTGGTCTCACTTTCATAGAAAGAACAACTATGTAAACTGTTTTTTCAGCCTAGAAAAGAAATTATAAGAGAGAGAATATGGTAGAGATGCATGAAATCATGAGTGGAATTGAGAAAATGAATAAAGGACAATTGAGTCTTTCACAGCATGAGAACATGTGAATATCAGTTGAAAATAGTAACGCTTTCGAACAATAAACAAATATTTCTTTATGCATAGCTGGACTGCAGAACTCATTGTCATACAGCACTGTTATTCATGAAATATTTATAAAAGTTCAAAGAGCAATGAAACAAATTCATAAAAGAAAAGTTCCCAACTGGCTATTGACTTGCAGATTCCTCAGATGTCACAAGTCATTGGAGCATTTACAAGGAAAATCTCTGTATGTGCTCACCCTGTTCTTAAATCTTCCCAAGACATTTGATTTTTGAGTCACTGTGAGAGACTATACAGGACCAAGTGGAATTTCAACAGTATGGCTCTTATTAGGATGTGTATTATCGATTACCTCATTATTTCACAATTATATATTACTAGAATACATAATTCCGTTTTTTTGTATACCTGGGCATTGCAAACAGACATGAAAAATAGGTACTTGAGTTGAAGGCAAAATATGCCAGCATTTCTTGTAAGACTTATTTGAATGGAATCAGCTGAATTAATACACTTTGTTTTAATGATTTTTTTACTGAACAGAGCAAGCAGCTCAGTGGATCCAGTTTTGGATTCACTCCAGGCATGGAGCCATAAGAACGATGCGGTTTCAGGGGCTTGCGTCCAACATACATGCGAGCAGGCATGTACACAGAAGAGGAGCCAAACTGGAGTGAAAGAGGAGATGTACAGCCCAGTCTGGGCTCTCTGCCGGTTAATATGGAAAGTTTGTTCTGTGGCATTTCCTATGCAAACACAAAGAGTGCCTTGAAAGTCTAAGCTTTTTAATTTGCTGCAGGTGCCAACCAATGCAGAGCAATTTAACTTCGGAGTTTTATTTCTGAAGTTACTAACGGTAAGCTGGGCTAAAGATGTCAGTTAAACAGTATCCTATTCTAGCAAATTATTTTGCATTAAATTAAAAGTGGGCCTGTGTCATGGTCCACTTACTGAGGAAGATGTAAAAAATCGGATGAGTACAAATTTTTTTGCAAAATTCCCAGTATTTCTTTGCCTTTATTAGATGTGCAGCTCTGCCTCTCACCTCGCTTTAATGGTACTGCACCGATAGCCACCCGGCTTGGGTGCGAATGGACAAACTCTCACGCATGTCTTGAATCTTACAGAAAAAAAATGGGGAATGAGGTAAACCTGGTCTGGAGCACAGCTTGACGATCCCCTGTGCAAGTGGTCCCTCCAGCTGCTGTTTCATGGTATAGTTGTCATGCGTGGTAGCCATGCTGGTTTGGTGCTCAGAACGGTTTGTAAGTCCTGTGGAAATACCCACCCACTGGCTGCAGACTGGAGGGCTGGGAAAGCCCGTTGGAGTTGATGAGGCTGGAAGTGGAAGGTGCAGGCAGCAAACGTTCATCTCTTCCCTCCTGTTTCTAGCTGACAGCTAGATTTCAGAGCAAGGTCGTGATTTCTGGCTGCTAAATTCCAAGTTGTCTTGCACAAACCAAAAGAGACCAAGGTCATTTAACTGAGACCGATATGCATCTATGGAGATTTCCAAATGGGTATTTAAACACATGGCTGTGCAATGGTAGAAGAACAAAATGTCATGCCTGCAACTTCTAATGACCAGCGTTGAAAATAATCCTCCTTAGGCAACCATCATCCACATGCTGTCAGCACAAGAAATTCTCAAGTACAGAGGATTTATAGGTTTGTGTTCAGAAATATGTGTCTAACCAAAACTCTTGAGAAATTTAAAGCAGATGCTCCTTGTCAGGGAATAGGACCCCTTCTCAATGGCCTTGCAGCTTAAATTGATGTATCTCTCCATCTCTGGGTTAGACTATCTGTGTGTGTTCTTCCAAGGAAACGTGGTAGGTTTTTTCTTTCAGGGATGATGCACTTTTAGGGTTTTTATGGTTGATAGAGAACATATCTGTATGAATTCTTCTGAGAGAGGATAATTGCTTTGTAGTTACAGTATAAGCACATTTTAAAAAGAACAAGGAGCAGGTTTAACATTGCTCTTTGGAAGCAATAAGAATAAATTTGCTCAGTGGTAACTATAAGCTAGCTGAGATTTTGACATTTGGTATTCAACGTCAGTTTTGGAGATTAGAATGCACTGAAAGAAATTGGCCAGTGGAGAACTATTAGTGGAGCTTTTTTTGAGGTAAATTTGTTCAAAAAAGGCCAATAAATATATAATACAGAGAAGAGCCTTCTGTCCTGGAAGGAATGAGAGGGCTACTGGAATTTCTTCTTCAATCTTCAAACTAATTTATGCAAGTCTGAACAAACAAACTTTTAAAACTTTGAATTAATTAAAAAAAACCCAAAACTGTGTACAGTCCGTAAATATTGAGGATGGTCTGTTTCCTGGAAATATCAGGAAAATAACATTTTAAACTTTTATATACACAAATACACATTTTTACAGCAGAGCCCTCAAGCATCCTTGATGACAATTAAAAAGGCCATTCTTTTCTAAGCACAGACCATCCCCCACAACAGCTCCATCACTAAAATCCCACTGTGCATTGCACTCTCACTAGATCAAGAACTTGATCAGAAGAACAAGAGAATAACACACCAGCCCATCCTCCTGCACACATTGCAAGCCGTATATGTACCTGCACACATGTTCTCACCATAGAACAGATGCACAAATCCTTAGTTTCGTGGCTCGTTGCTCAGGTAATGCTGGCAGTTCCAGTTTTCTGCCTGGAAGAACTATTTGTCTAGGAATATGACTTTAGGAAGAATAAAGGAACAGCCTTAACTTAAAAACCACATTATCAGATTAAGAAACTGTTCTGAAGTAATTTTCTACTATCACCAGAGGAGCTGCAGGAATAAAGCAGAATTACAGCGTTCACATAATCTAATACAGACCCGTTTGCTCTGTCCAGCTCCCATTTATGCAATGGAAACATGTAAGATTTCAAGTCAGAGCGCTGCACTGCTAACGTGAAAGCCTGGAAGGACTTGGTGAAACCCTTGCCTTTAGACTATGGATGCACTGCCAGTAATCTAGGCAGGAATAAAACTCTGCCATTCAGAACTGCCCACTATGCCAAAATGATGTACTAGATGAATTTCTTTCTGCCAAAATCCAAATGGGCATAAATAATGCATAACTCGATGAGGAGGCTGAGAAAAACTGCTCTAATGAGGTGTCTCTGCACGTACTTTTTGTCTTAATAGTTCAACACAGAAATCTGGTAATATTTTGTGGTAATGTGGGTAAACTTTATGTAAGAGTCTAGTCCACTGGGCAATGATGGCAAGCAAGACTGATCTGACCTGGATACTTTTAGAGGTCCATCCGCTGCTACTAAAGCTTATCTTCCCTTGCCAACTGCTCACCTAAGTCATGCTACTGATTCTGTGCTATGGGGAAAAAAAATAATAACCTTTTGTTCTACATGTTGTCTACTCCAATCTTCTGCAGTTCTCAGCAGCAAACTTGTGTCAGGGGTCCATGTATGTACCTAATGTCTCCACTGAATAGAAGCTTCACAGCTGAACTGAGTCTCACTGAGCTGCAGATGTTCATAGTAAGACAAGATAGAAGTGGGAGATCTCCTTTGCAGAATCTTCTGGGCTTGACAGAGTAAAGCAGGAAAATAATTCCATGGTCCCTTCCTTCCTGAGAATGATTCCGTGAAGTATTTCATGTTGAAAATCTATCCATAAATGTTTCTTACTCCCATTTGTTCCTTCTAGAGAATTTCTTCTAACTCTTTTGCAAAAAGTTCACTTTCAAAGACTGCATGCGATATGTCTGGTATATGTCTCTGCAGTAGCCAGGGCTGTAATTTCTCTAATTCACCCTGTCAGAGGACAGATATTATATACCACTTATTTTACTCATCTTACGCTTGATATAATTCAAGAGTACTTTCTTGTAACCCTAGAGAGAAAATTACTTCAACAAGGAAAATAAATGGTGGGAAAGCTCTTTTATCCATTCATCTACTGCATGTCCCCTGCATAAACTTCTTTGTGCAAAAGCAGTGATGTGGCAGTGCACATGAGCACGGGCAGACGTGAGGTTGTGTATTGTTCCTATGAAAACAAGCATCAGAAAGAAGCTGGGTTTCCCCTCCTTTGTGGATTTGCTTCCTCTAAGGCATAAACTTTATGACTAAACATTACAGTAAGAGTATCTTTAAGAACTATGGATGCGTGAGATGCAGGGTTTGGGGGCTGAAGGAGAAAAATGTTGCCTTCTGGGGCAGTTTTAGTTTCTCAGTGTATGCTCGGCTCATAATCTTATTTCTTTGCAACAGTAAGGCTTTTTTTTTTTTATAAACTAAGTCTTAACCTAGGACATAGATTAAAAAAAGAGAAAGAATGTTTTGAAATTCACGGTAAGTCTGCAAAAGTTGGCAACACTGACAAGAACTCAAATTGATCATCCAGAATCAGAAATAATGCATTAAATTCCTGACCTTGATCCCTTTGCAGGGAGAAGGAAGAGGGATGCCCACCATGTTGCAGCAACATGAGCCTCAAGTTCATTTTTTTTGTCCAGAGTCAGAAGTTGCCCTGGATATTTCTGTGCAGCTTTCAGGTGGAGAAGTGGCACACGCTAGACTTGGCTTGTTTTGCTCATAATATAAATACCTCTTTTTTGTTTTTTCTTTTCTTGTTTTTCAGCAACAGTTGGCCAAGAATATAAAATTTGGGCAGCCTCCGCAAATGACAGTTTCTGTGAGGACCATGGGGGAGGCAAATGGTAGTATTGAAGAGGATGTGTTGCTCAGTAGCCCCATGGAGACCGAGACTCAACAGGACGCAGTGATCTCAGACAGTGGCAATAAAGTAAGCACTTTAAATCGATGTGTTCACGGCATTATAGCAGTACTAGTTCACTGGGGTGTAGCAGATGTCTCAAGTGAAGCATAGCTGAGCTCAGCAGGCTGGTTTATGTGTGTGGGATCTCTCAGCTTGTGCTTCTTGGACTGGTGAGAAGCGTGTGCTCCTGGCATGCTGAGCCGTGTCCCACAGAATTACCAGTGTGAGTGCTTGCTCTGAACTTCCAGCAGCGCAGGCATCACTTGCAAGAAGACAGGAAATTTTTCTGAGACAGGAGATCGCTTGAAATATGAACTTCCCAACATGGAAAGTTGTGCAGAGCATTAAATGGCAAAAAGGAAAATAATTGCAAAATGAGAGGGGTCTGGAGCCTAAATCTGTAAAATCCTGGGTCTTGGAGGTAAATATCCATATTTCTCATGTAGAGGAACCAAAGGCATAGAAGGGGGAGAAGCATTTTTGAGAATGCTCCCTAAATCTAAATGTCCAGTATAATTCAGATAATTATTCAAATTATCCGTGAAGATTTAGACACCAGGAACTGTGGGCATTCAGGTGTCCAGAAAGGTCTTGTTCAGACAGCAAAAAAACCATGGTGAGTGACAGAAGCTCTTTGGAAATCTTCTAAGGTGAGACTGGTTCTGTGTGTAGCTGTAATGGCTGAAGGGAGCATGGGGGACAGAGGGACACCTTCCCCTGCCTGGCAGAAGCTGACTTTGTGCCGGGGAGCCCTGGGGGAAGGCTTGCAGCAGCCCACCGTGCACATGCAGCCCTTAAGATCCTGGAGGGACACCGGGGCATGAGCCTCTGCTCGTGTCGACTAACGCTAGCGCTAGCTGTGTGAAATGCAAAGGCAGTAAGTGTCTTCTGCAGCTCATGCCTGTATTCAGCCAGACACACAGAGGGGAGATTGATGGCTGAGGTGGCCCGAATTCTTCAGTCTGTAAGGAGCAACATAGCTCCTCAATGACCACTTCCTTCGTGGCTGTGGTTGGATCTGTCAAGGAGCCAGGCGTTTGGGTAGGACCTGCACACTCACGCTTCTCACTCTGCAGTCTGGAAGAATAAAAATGAAGCTAAAGTAGGGTAAATTTTTTCTGCTTCACAAATGCTCCTTTCTGAAGCAATCAGTTAAGGTGAATCGAGAGCATCCTGCGTGCCTCAGAGCACAAAGACTGCAGTGGGACTGTGGACAGGCTTTGGCTGTGTACCGTGGTACTAGGCAAGGCTGCGGCCAACGTAGATTCTCTGCGGACAGCCTGCTTGCACCGTCCTTCAGGAGACCCAGATGTCACCTAGTGACCTCCAGCTTGAAGAAGAAAATAATTCAAGCACTAAAAAAGCCACTGGAGTATCTTTGTGTAATAAGGAGGGAGAGGTTCAGTCCTTACCACCTACTCTTTTTGTTTTGAAAACAAAATGAATGCTCCTTTGCATAATTCTTTTCCAGATACTGAAGGAGCAAACATCCCTGCTCAGAGGGTATTGCAGACACAAACAAACCAACGCTACATGCATAGGGTCAGCCAGAGCACTAGTACTTAATTTTTAATTCTGCGCACTATTTATTACCTGCTTTATCAGAGACTTTTGGTGCACAGCAGGCTGCCTGGTTTCTGCTCCTGTCTCTGCTGTTGACCTTGTAACTCCTCTGTATGTTTATCTGCATAGGTCCTGGGGGGACAGGGTGGCTTTTGTCAGGAGCTGGTGGCCAGGACCACATAGCGCTGCTCTGCTTTGAGCAGGTTTCCTGTGTGGCTTTGTGACTTCTGATTTTCCTGGCTGAGTAACTTGGATCAATGGCAAGAGCTCTGGGTTTCATTTAACCTGTATTTGTAAAGCTCATTTTTTAGGCTTTGCACTAGCAGTCACGTGCACCTGGTGTAAGGGGATTCCAGCATTCATTCGGTTATAAAGTAATACTGTGATATAATGATTAAAAACAATGTTCCTGGGTATGATGAATGCTGCTTCAAGCCCTGCACCTTAAAAATCCCCTCCTGTGGGATGGCTTGGAGGAGGGCAGTAGCTAAGGAGTCCTAGTGATGGATGGGTTCAGTTGTTCTGGGCAGGTGGTTTGCTTTGTGAGAAGAGCAGCTGCCAAGAACATGGAGTTGAAACTCCTTGCAGCAGAGGTAATGCTTGATCAGGTTCCTATGTTTTTTCCTTAGGCGTAGGTCAGGAGATAATAAAGTTGTTAAGAACTGATTGAAATCCTACAAGTCTGTGCTCTTTCTTTTGATTTGAAACCTGGTTATCTTGTTAAGGAAGCATGAGTGTTTTGCCTTTTGTAGTGTCTTGTAGCAGCAACTGCTTCTGTATAGACAGCAGTGATTCAAGGAGCAGCAAAGAGAAACTCACAGCATTTAGGAACAAGAATATTTTATCACTCAGTCGTGCAGTGACAGGAAACAGGGTAAAAATGCTACCCTAACATGCATGGTTTCACAAGTCCTTTGAACCATATGTATTAGATCCTGTACATTTTAATATCTATCTGTCATAATCTTCCTGTTTTCTAGTCCACTGATGCTCCAGATTTGTTGAGAACAATGAATTTGCCTGGAACAGGACATGAAGTGGAAGAAAAGGTAAAAAAGCTTTTACACTTGGTTTGCACTGAGTTGCTATTATTATTAATAATAATAAATAAATAAATAAATAAAAACAATAAAACTGAGTTTTTAGAAGCCTGACAGTCAGTTTTTGCTTTGATACACATTTCGTTGTTTCATTGATCATCCAAGATTTTGTGAACATTGTGCAGTTTTGGGGCTAGTAAATAAGCAGTAACTAAGACTGAGAAATCTGTAAGAGATGATTGCAGGAAACAGCAGAACTCAGTCTCTGCCAGTCTAGCAGCATTCCTGCATTTGATGTATTAATCATAGAGCCATAATTTTCGTAAGTACTTCTACTACGTTGTTATGCCTTCATGTAATTCAATAAGCATATGCAAAATGTTCCATCAGCTTTTAAGTAATTGATTCCCTGATTAGCATGTGTTTAACCTCAGAATATTACAGAGCTGCCCTGAAAACAATGTGTGTGATTTTCTTTCCTTACAGAAGATGTTTTCTCCCTTATTTTTTTTCCTGTCTTCTTTTTCCACTTGGATTGTGCCAAGTACAAGTCTCAGGATGATAGCTTGGTGACTTACAGGAGAGACTGATGACAGGCTCACTCTTACACATCTAGACATACAGTTCCACTGTATTTATTCATGAGAGGAGTCTCACTAAATCTCACTAAATCACTTTGTTTCTATTTGCACTTTCTGAACACAAATGCTTGAAGAGTAAGAGAAAAAAGCACCAGTCAAAGCCAATATTGTCTTATTTCATTTGTTGCTGTTCTTTGGTACTAGCTTGGACAACTCCACGTGACCGTGGAGGGAAGGGTTTCCACAGGCACTGTGCCAGTCTGAGATCCAATACCATAGTCATCTCCCATGCAGATAGCACGGCTCTCTAGCTGTTCTATTATAATGCTTAGATAAGTCAATCTGATTTGCTCTTGCCTAAAGTGTATAATCTAAATTATTTAAAGATTTAGTATTTTTTTCATAGTAAGCAAACTTTAAAATGTCCCAGTGTTTGATGTTGCTTAAATCTCTGCCTCTGCCCTTCCCATTCCCAACAACTTCAGAGCAGAGCTAAACTGTGTAAAAACCTTCAGTTAGAATGGTCTATCTAATTTGTAAGTAAAAAGTATAAAAACATGTAGCACTGGCACTAGGAAAATATTACAGCTGTAACCTTCATGTCCAAAGTTCATAATTTGTATAATGGCAAAATAAGGTTTGAAATCTTTTCTGCTAATAACTCCTTTGAATTCAAAACTGGAAAGGCTTTTTTTTGTTTTTTTTTTTCTGGTGTGTGTATTATTTATTTATTTATTTGAATGGAACGAATAGCTTAATAATAGTTTCTTGTGTTTGTGGTACAAACAGGTCATTCCAGTCAAATCATCTCGGCCAAAAAGACAATTTTCCTGTTCTGGCACAATTGAAACAATCAATTTGGATGCAGTTCCCCAGGCTGTTGCTCGTCTAGACAACAGTGCAGCTAAACACAAGCTGTCAGTGAAGCCAAAAAAGCAGAGGATGTCAAGAAAGCACAAGAGATTAACAAAGGTATTGAATCACCGGTCAAACAGTGAGAGGAGGGGGGTTGCTTTTGAAGCTGGGTGCAAAATAACTGTGAGTGCACTAGCAGTAACTATAGACATAGGAATGTCTTAAGATGTGATTAACACTGTTAGAGATAGCCATTGCAAGCTTCTTCAACAAATCTCATGTCTTTAAGTAAAAAAAAATACATGCATGCTTCTTTCATTTTGTCTTGAAATTGAGATAGAGACCTGAAGATGAATCCCTAGCTGGAGAAAAGATGCAAAGAAGTTTTCATATAGCCAGTTGAGACAAATGCTACTTACACCTGAGGTACTTCCACTGGAATTTTACATTGGGAGAGTTTTCTGATTCTGGTTTTTCTAGTAAAAAAACTTTAGGCTGCAAAGGTCAGAAGAATATCTGCCACTGTTAATGCTGCTCTGGTATAGGCAATCAGATAGTGCAGAATTTGTCAGGGAAAAAAATTAGATTGTCTAAAACTGGCATGGGTTCTGACAGTGATAATATCATTGTCTTATAAGAAAGAATAAGACTTAAGTGACTCAGCTGTTGCTACAGCTGTAGAGTGAATTATCAAATTCTAGCTTTGTACACTTACTGCGCGGCTGTTTTGGTTTCGATCCTGACATCTTACTAGCGCTTATAAATGGGACAAAACTACTCAACTAATATAGGGTTCAGGAGAGGCCACTGTCTTTTCTTCCACACCATTGTATTTGCATTTATCACTCTTGCAGTGAGGAAATTAAATTTAAACCTCTTGTTTATACAGAATGTTTAACTAGAGCCAAATGATGGCTCAACAAATGATAGCTGGACCGGGCATTAGCTGAGCTGTTTTCCTCAGGGAAGGTGCTGGGAAGCACTCTTCAGGTGCAGCTCATCTTCAGACTGCGTTGCTACAGAGACAAGGAGTAAGCTGTGAAGAAGGTGTGCGTTCAGTTTGTTGCAGGTGTTGCACCCACCTGCCAGGGCTGTGGGGCAAGCATGGCGAGCCAGCCAGCATCAGCACATCCCCGGTACAGTGCCAAGCAGTGTTACTGGGGAGCTCTGGGTTCTCTGTCCATGCATGGTCTCACAGTTCCTGCAGTAGAACTGGAATCCCAACACAGCTAATGAGGAAGATATCCTGGCTCAGGATTTGTGAAAAGCAACCAAATCGTGTCTCCCTGAGCAATGTTCTTTCCTGGCTAGCACTGCAGAGCTCTTCTCTGCAGGCAACAGTTTCTGTCTCTGCAAGTAACAGCTAGATTTGCCACAAAAGAACTGGCAAAACAATGCCCTTAAGCAGGTGCTAATTATTTCAGGCTTAAAGGATGGAGTTCTAAGTAGTAGAACAGGCATATGAAACTTGTGCTCTATTCCCTGGGCTTCTGTAAATTTGAAATAGCAGGTCTTAATCTGGATTAGCTCATGTACACCGAATGGCAATTCAGTATTCAGCATTATACTGTTATCACTGTTGGGATGTTTGCTTTCTTTTAAAGGCTATAATCTGAATAGGTGGGAGGCATGGGATCTGTGATGATGTGATCCATAAATTGGGGTGGATGTGTTGGCTCTGGATCTAAATAATTATTTTTTTTTTAAAAAAGTTGTTTTGCACTTGCAACTGATTGTTCACTGTAAAGAATAACAAGCCAATAGGCAATATTCAGTAACTCCAAACTTATCTTCCAATTTTAGGGATCACAAAGTTTAACAATAACAGAATTTGAGCCAGAGGACCTAGAAACTGAGCTGTATGGAGACATACACCCAGGTTTCAATGGACACATCATAGCAGACAAGCTAATCCAGAACAGAGACGAGCAGAAGCAGCTTCAACTGGCAGAGGAGAAAAGAATTGAAGATCAGTGGGGGATCTTGGAGGCTGAAAGGATAAGACAGATTGTAGAAATGGAAGAGCAAAGAGAAATGGAAGAACAAAGATGCCAAGAACTTGAGCAGATGCAGAAAGAGCAGGAGAGAAGGCATTGGGAAGAAGAGAGGAGGCAGTATCTCCCTGAAGGAGAGAAGTCTTTGAAAATAGAAGAGCAAACATGCCATAAAGAGGAGAGAAGACTGCTGGAGGCTGAAAAGAGGCAAGAGCTGAAGGAGCAGAGGTGCCAGGAACTGGACAAGCAGAGGCAGAAGGAGTTGGAGGAGCAACAGACACAAGAGCTGGAAGACCAGAAGCGCAAGGTACAAGAGGAGCAACAGAGACGAGAGCTGGAAGAGCAGAAGCGCAAGGTACAAGAGGAGCAACAGAGACGAGAGCTGGAAGAGCAGAAGCGCAAGGAACAAGAGGAGCAACAGAGACGAGAGCTGGAAGAGCAGAAGCGCAAGGAACAAGAGGAGCAACAGAGGCGAGAGCTGGAGGAGCAGAAGCGCAAGGAACAAGAGGAGCAACAGAGACGAGAGCTGGAAGAGCAGAAGTGCAAGGAACAAGAGGAGCAACAGAGACGAGAGCTGGAGGAGCAGAAGCGCAAGGAACAAGAGGAGCAACAGAGACGAGAGCTGGAGGAGCAGAAGCACGAGGAACAGGAGGAACAACAGAGACAAGAGCTGGAAGAGCAGAGGCACCAGGAACAGGAAGAGCAGAGATGTCAGGAGTTGGAGGAGTGGAAGCATCAGGAATGGGAAGAGCAGAGGCACAAGGAGCTGAAGGAGAAACAGAGTCGAGAGCTGGGGGAGCAGAAGAGGCCAAAGCTGAAAGAATTAAGGCAACACGATGTTGAAAAGCAGTGTCAAAAGGAAGAAGAAACAAGTGGGCTGGTGGAACAAAAAGAACTCAAGGAACAAAACAAGGAAGAAAAACACAGACAAGAGCTAGAAGAGAAAGAGCTTCAAGAAGCTGAAATAAAACTGAAGCAGGAGAAAGAAGCTGAAAGCCTCCAACAACAGAAGAAACAGGAGGAACAAAGGCAGCATTTGAAAGAGAAAGGAGAAAAAACAGAGAAGGAAAAACCCCAGCAAGTAATGGATAAGAAAAAGAGATGGGAAGAGCAGAGAAAACACAAGCTCACAAAACAAATGCACATGGAAAGTGCAGAGGCTGTGCAACAAGATGAAGTGAAGCAGCAAAAGGAACAAAATGAACAAGAATGGAACAAACAGGAGGAGCAGAAGGTAGACACAGAGGGACAAAATCTTCAGCAAAACCAACAAGGAAAATCCCTGGAACAGCAACAGGACAAGGATCAGTTGTGTTCTGGAGGGGCTGATAGGCATCCAGTAGAGGAGAAGCTCCAAGAAGGATCAAGATCACAAAAACTGAGCCAGCCAGAAAAAGGAAATAGAACAGCAGAAGAAGTTCTATCCCAGAAACTGAAGAGAGAAGTTGAGGCTCAGGAACAAAAGCGAATAGGGGAAGAACTTCGGTGGCAAGAGGTGGATGAAAGACAAACTGCATCCAGACCCTTCACATTTCAAGTGTCTTCTGGAGATAAACAGATCATATTTCAGAAGGTGAATCTGAGTCCGGTCATGCCCGTCAAAGGAGCGGGACTCTCTTCTCCATCCGTGAAAGACTGCAGGATGCACACTGGCACCAAGGGCTCTCATACACTGCCGTCATCTGTGTGTGTACCCCACACAGCTATTTTGGTTACTGGAGCACAGCTGTGTGGCACAGCAGTTAACTTGAACCAGATAAAGGACACGGCTTGTAAATCGTTACTTGGCTTAACAGAAGAAAGAAAAAATTTGGATATTCCTTCACCAGAGAAGGCCCAGAAGAAAAAACAGGATCCCAAACACAGTAGCAGTAAAATGAAATATGCCCAAGAGGCACTGAACAACCAGGCTGTGCTAGCTGAGTGGGCCTCCATCCGCTCCAGAATCCTAAAGAACGCAGAAAACAGCAAATATAACGAGAGAGACCGAGTAAGTGTCTGCAGACACAGTGATGACTGGACACCCCGAGGACGGAGTGCTCCCCACGGCAACTTGAGGAAAACCCTCTCTGCAAATGCAAAGTTCTCCATAACACCAGCATGGCAGAAATTTTCAGAAGCCTCAAGAAGCAATTCAGATGCTGAGAACGTAAGTGCGGCAAAAGGCAATGACACAGTGGCTGTAGGAAGAATCGCTGGCTCATCTGCTGATTCGAAGGAAGATGTGACTTCCACTTTGAAGGATAACTTAGCTGAAAAGGCTAAAGAGAAAATGGAAAGCCGTAGTGAAATGACAGACAACACAGAAGGTTGTAAATTTGCAAAAGACCTTCCATCTTTCCTTGTTCCAAGTTTTCCTCATTCTCCAAGTAAACAATTACCCCAGCCAGAACCTCCTGGTGCTCCAGAAAATCAGCAGAATAACAGCACAAAAAAATCAGACAAACAAACACCAAGTGGAGAAGAAAACGTTTCTCCTTTTGGGATAAAGTTACGGAGGACAAACTACTCTTTACGTTTCCATTACGATCAACAGGCAGAGCAAAGGAAAAAGAAAAGATACAGCGCAGGAGATAGTTTTGATGGTGTGCCAGACCCACTGGTGACAACAGAAGGTGAGAAAGAATCCTCTGTTTTTGCTCCACAAGAGAGTACGCACCCTGGCGTGGGGAGAGCTAACATCTCTGGCCATTTAAAAGACTCAAAAGACCCTTCGGTTACTGTGGTGGAGATTTCCCAACCAGCGGGCACGCCAGTGGTCCTACCAGCCACCGGCCAGAGTGCTTTACCCCCTCATGAAAAATCAGCCTGCAAGTCACTGTTCCCACAGAAACCTGCTTTAGCTCCAAAGCCCACCAGCCAGACACCACCATCATCTCCTCTCTCTAAAGTGAACAGATCACACCTCGCCGATATGCTAGGGCAAAGGCTGGCTAAAGCTGAATCAGAAGGTGGCTGGAGAAAAGAAGACAGAGTAAATGCAGTGCACCCCACACCATCCCATGAGTACAAAAATGAAGAGGAAGAAATCAAAGAAAAGAAGTCATTTTTCCCATCTATAAGTATTCCATGGAGAGAAAAAAATGACAAAAAGCCTGAGCCACTGAAGAAAGGTATATATTTTCAAAGGTCATTCAACTACTCTCTGCATTTCTAAAATGAAATACTGGAGGTCCAGAGGAAGACATTTGGTCTTCAGCTATAATTTTTATCTGACATTCTATTTGTGGAGTACCACTGCTTTGTTTAGGGTTCTCTGAATGAATGGGACTTCCCATCCCCACAATTTAATCTGGAAACACACAAACTCGGGGTGACCAGTGCAACCTGCTTAAAAAAGTTAATTTCAAGGAGGTAACTGAAGTCTCTGTGTGTTTTCCTTAGTAGAGATGTTACCTAGTTAGAGGATGGACTCTGGTGTTCCATGCGTAATGGTGTCATCAGAGCAGAGGGAGTAATTTTTATAATTTACATTATATTGTTCCTATTTTTTTAGGCAATATTATCTAGCTTAAAAAAATACTAAGATCTAGGTCCCGTTATAGCGCCTATCCTGGCCATATTCACTGTCTAACCTGATACAGCTGGACACAGGAGTCTGCGTTTCAGAGGCACGCTTCAGTGACAGAAACAATTACAGTAGCCACAGTGGCTCTTCAGAGGAGGGTTGAAAGCCCCTGTGTCCTGAAACAGTATTCTGTGCAAGAGGAAAAATTACCCTTTCAGTGTAAGGAGACTCAAAAGAGCAAGGCAGGAATTCAGCATTTTATTAGGAAATCCCACTTTTTTTCCATTCTTGAATTTTGCAAGCATCAAGAGACTTCTAAAACCATCTCTCAGTGGAACTGCTCCTCATTTTTTACATTGTTTTACACTTTTCCCTTTCACGTCCATTTTTAAATAAGGATTTATGAAAACTAGTTGGAGGCACAGCTGCTGGCCCAGGAGAGCTTGGGCCAGTGGAGGGTTTCTGTGCTTACCCCTCTGCACCTTGGTGCTGCTCCCTGCCACTCACAGCTCTATGCTGGGTGCTAGCCCCAGTTTCATGTAGGGTACAGAAAGTCAAATGCTCAAGTGACAACATATCTTAAAAAAAAAAAAAAAAATTAAGAGGGGCTGCATTTACAGGAGTACATCATTTCAGCCCCCTTCTTTTGGCCAAAGTTCAGACACCCTTAATTACGGCTGGAAACCCAGGGAACTGCAGTACATAGTGGCTGGATCCCTTTCGTCAGAGTTATAAACAATCAATGCGTGTGTATCACTTTCACTTAAATATCTCACACAGTGTGAATATTTGTAGTAAATTAATCTATAAGTGTTTGGGGTTGTCTTTTTTTTTTTTTTTTTTTTAAAAAAAAAAAAAAAGGATAAATTTGGACAGCTGTATGAATGTGTTGGATTAGGTCTTATTCTTCAGGCATAAAAGCTGTTTCGGGATTTGACACACGGTCCACAAAGGTCTGTGGATGGCACGGCAGTCAATGGGCTTGGCTCCAGAGTTTTCACAAGGTAGAGAAGTTGTACGGGCTTGCTTGAGAGAAGAGGTGTACATTACTCAACCAATTCTTGTCATGTTTTCTTTCAGAAAAGCCTGTCCTCCAGAGCAGGCATTCTTTAGATGGCTCTAAATTGATGGAAAAAGTCGAAACTTCACAACCGCTTTGGATTACATTAGCGCTGCAAAAGCAAAAGGGATTCCGAGAGCAGCAAGCTACAAGGGAAGAGCGGAGACAAGCCAGAGAGGCAAAGCAAGCAGAGAAGCTGGCTAAAGAAAATGTAAACAATCTTTAGAAACCTGCCCATTATAAATGCTGATAACATGACTATTAGCTAGTTTTATTATGTGAAAGAGTTTTTTTGGTGTTTTTTTTTAATGTTTGGTAGTAGTAGTAGTCTGAAAGTTTGGAGTTCCCTTTTGCAAAACTGAGACGTTCAGGAGAAAATACTGTGCAAGTGTGACAATTTTTGTGTAAACTCTGATGCCTTAATATCAGGTGGTAGTTAATGGCAATCATAAGCACGACCACTGCACAGGTGATGGAACAGAAGAATTGTATGCAATATGGTTCTTTCAAAGCTTGAGTAATTTAAGATGTTACACCTTAATGCTTGAGGAATAACAGCTGGCATATTCGCTTATGGGTGAATATAGGTGAATATTAGTAAGTTTGAATTTATTTTTATTGTAACATGTATTATTTGGATAAAATGCAGACAGATGAAAGAAATGAACTGCCATGTGAAACATCCAAACGCCTAAAGCAGGCACTGGATTCAAGGATCACTTCTTTCCTGTTCTCTGAATAGCTATTTACTATCTATGGTTTTCTGTTAGTAAGAAAAACACTTCTTAAACACTGCAGAAGTGATGCTACACAAACAGCGATGCTGTATTTAGATACCACAGATGGTAAAAAAGGGAGATAATATTTTGATGTTTGTTATGAGACCCAAAATTTCTGATGAACACGTGCGTAATTACAGACATAGATAATTGGCAGAAGACAGCAGTGGGTGTGAAGTGCCCACTGTGTTTCAGAGCTGTATTTAACAGGTAGGGCTGGCTCAAATTGTTCAATATTTTGACTGAAATGACAACATCACAAATTTAACTTTACGGGTTGTGGGGGTTTTTTACAGTCTCTAATAACTGTTAGTTTTAGAAGTATCAGTGTTTTGATCCTTTACCAAAAAGGAAGGTTAAGGAAAGGACAGGTGATGAATGAAAGCATCAAGTGTGACATCTCTTACTTGTAGCCATTGCATGACAGTTTCTCATTTAGCACTTCTTCTCTGTTCTAGGCTGCTGTAAGTAATCAGTCAGATAATAAAAGCAGCAGCAGCAAAACAAGCACACTGCAGAAATCTACAACTCAGGAAGGGGAGAAGAAAATTGAGACTGCTGTGTCAAGACTAGAAAGAAGGGAGCAGCTGAAAAAGTCAAACACCCTTCCAACTTCTGTCACAGGTACAGTGAGACATTCAGATTTACTCTAGGAATAATGCACTTCAGAAATTGTATTGCACGTTTTTGAGAAGGTGAATGAGTGATTTTTTCCCCCACTTATATATGGGAATGGGTGGTGAGGCACTGGAACAGGTTGCCCAGAGAAGCTGTGGACGCCCCATCCCTGGCAGTGTTCAAGGCCAGGCTGGATGGGGCTTTGAGCAACCTGGTCTAGTGGAAGGTGTCCCTGCCCGTGGCAGGGGGGGTGGAGCTGGATGACCTTTAAGGCCCCTTCCAACCCAAACCATTCTACGAGTCTGTATTACCCTTAGAATTACAAATGCACTTGCTCTCAGCATGGAACAACACAACTTGTTGCAGTCTCATGTGCTGGCCATTATGCTGTAAGTGCGTGCATCATTTTATCAGGTTTTCACCAGGTTCCCCAGGTTGTAAAGGTTGCACTACTACCTTGCCTTACAGTTGCCTTGGTTCAAGTTAAAAAAATTAGGCTATCTCCCCAAGCCATATCCAACACTATTTTTGGAATATGACTAATGCACATTAGAGGAGTTTGATTTACTGTAAATTGCAACTGCAATCCTGTTTTGCCTTTAGGTTGGGTGTTAACACAAAAGGGGAATGATACTTAACTTCTACAAAGTGTATTTGTGTAGGAAATGAAGCATATTGTGTTCCCAAACCTCCCAGTTTGCCAAGGAGAAATACCCACCCCAGAATATTTGGAATGAGTATTTTCATTTCATTCAAAAATGCACAACCCAATCAATTCAGTTGAAGATAGCCTGTCACTTGGAATGTAGGACTTCTCCCTTCCAGTCAAGTATTTGTTATGGAAGGTTGGAATCAGAACCTACTACTTTATCTGTAACTTCAGTTAAGCTGAAACAATTCTGTATTCAAAAGGCAGGCGCATTAAAATAAATACTTCCTCAAAGGGCGTAATATTTGGGGTGGTATAAGGTTATTATTAAGAGACTTGCCTAGTATTTCTCTATCCAACATTGGTCCTAGGCAAAAGGTTTTGGGGAATAGTACAGATAGGTGTTGAACAAACCTTTTTACAAGTTGCACAGTAGAGTGGGCTTCTTTGAAAGTAAATACCTATTTCAGCTGAGTCTATTTGGCACCACTGCAAGCCAAGAACCATGGAATGCAGCTATGGAAAGCAATGACATAATTCATTTATCTGATGTGTAATAGCAACGGCTAACAGTGCCACTCCTCCGTTACGGACTGTTGCAAGCTGAACAACCCCTGCGCATGCCTGTAATCAACTGGTTCAGCAGCTGTACGTGCACGCTGCAGCTGTACGCCTGTGCAGATATCCCTGAGAACTTTACGTGCAACATCTTGGGTTGGACTAGATGATCTTTAAAGGTCCCTTCTAACCTGAATCATTCTACTATCTCAAATAGAATGCCCCAAAGTTTCATGCTCCCTGTTAGCCTGCTGCCAGTGTCCAAACTGGCCTTGGAGGCAGGCAGCTGGAGCAGCTTCACAGCATTCCTGTCAACCTGTAACAGGGCTCTATTGCAGCCCTGCCCCAAAAGATTCAGTGGTGTGATGTTACGCTGTACATGGTCAATTCTAGCAGAAATCAAACTCTAGCACAATAGAGGATGCCAAATTAGATCAAAGAAGGGCTAAAACCCAATTATCCTTAGTCAAGCTGCCTGCACTAGAACGCCTGAAACTAGAGAGTTTCAGAGGGAAATTCAGGAAGAATTACCTAAATTGAAAGCATAGAACTCTGTTGATTCTAAAGGAATGGAAATAGTGACTGGATGTCCATGTGATTACTGGCTACATTTGTGGCCAGGTAGCCATTATCAGCTACACAAATATACTATATACAAGTATCTATTATGGACAATGACACCTATTTGAGTTTCCCACAATTAGGAGAGCACTAAGGCAGGAGACCAGGCTAGAAATGTTTAAAATAAAAGTTTGCTGAGTCATGCTCTAAGGACATGAAAAAAACACCCAAAACTTGAAGAAGTCTGTATAATTCAGACTTGCACTTGAGTCTTGTAAAACAGGAACTGATAAGAGGGTATAACCTTTAAAATAGCATCAATTAAAATAATTAGCTTTTCAAAGTGTCTGTCTACAGTAATAGCTGCTGCTACTGTTCATTTGCTTATAGCTAAAAATACATGATTAAAGATGTACTAAAAAGAAAAATAAACAATTATTGCCATCCATGCACTTTTAAAAACATTCAAAACCTGAAAGTGAAATGCAACTAAAAGTAACTGGGATTGAACCTGTACATTTAACAAAAAAAAGCTTTTGGCTCATAAAAAAGAAAATGTGTAAGGTGAGGAGTTATTTTGTAACCAAGATTTTTAAAGTTACTCCATAGGTTTCAGATAGGTCTAATTTCTATCCAGGTTGCCTTCAAGGGCATTCACTGTCTCAGAATTAAACAGTTTCCCATCTGACTTCTACAATATACTTCTACAGTTCTGCTCTATAAAGTTCCTTGTTAGAAATTAGTTGCTTATTCAACACATTTTCTTGCTGAGACAGCTGTTTGTCTTAAATATTCAGTTTTCAAGAAAATATGACAGACAGCTATTGGAGAAACCAAGTTTGTTTCTTCTTCAGGACAGTCTCATGGACATGGTTAACTGAGGCAGAAACTAAAGGACCACTTTATTCTCTGTGCTTAAGAACCCTAATCTGAAGACAGAATCCTCCTGAATACAGTTGGCTTGCATGTGTTCAGCAGCTGCATTACCAAAGAGAAAAAAAAAATATCCAGCTTTATATCCCATTGTCTGCCACATTATAGATGTAAGTAAAATAGTTTATGTAAAGATGGCAACTGGCAAATTGGAAATGTTTTCTCTGGATCTCACACAGACTAAAATTTTTGTCCCCATTTTTAGAAGTTACGTTACTTGGAGTCACCTCTGAAAAAGGAAACTCATCTCCTCCTAACTTATTTTGCAAATACAGTAAAAAGTAAGATTTAACTAGAAGTGTTGGAAATAAATATGAAGTTTTAGATCAGAACATCTTCACAGAAAAGAAGCCAAATCTCTAGAATCCTGCAACAAAGCAAAGGGTTCAACTAATGTTTTTTTCTCTTTCCCGCCCCACCCCATCAAAAACAGTGGAAATTTCAGATTCTGTTCCGCCTGCCACACTGGCAAAGGAGGTGGCCAAGAGATTCTCTACGCCTGATGCTAACCCTGTGTCAACGGAACCTGCCTGGCTTGCATTAGCCAAAAGGAAAGCAAAAGCCTGGAGTGACTGTCCACAGATCATAAAGTAAACTGTAAACTTTCATCTCTATTGCTAACTATTGCTTGCTTTCTTTTTATTTATTCAGCTTTTTACACATGACAAAACTGAAAATGCATGTATTGAAGGACTGAAAACTGAACTGATTACCATTTTGCTCTAGCTCACTGTAAAGTCTACTCAACTCATATACTCCATTGCTTTGACAAATAGCTAAATAAGGTCACGGCAAAAACTTCAGAGCCAGACTCTCTAAAAAACTTAAAAATGCTCAGCTATTGGATGAAAATTTTAGTGAGTATCATAATAAGGGCCAGAACTTCAGTTCAGAAGCTCCTTAAATTCTGTGGGTATTTGGTTCTGGAATTTGAGATCTCTACAGTTAAGTGGAGATCTCTTTTTTTTTTTTTTTTTTTTTCTCCAGTGCTACATTGTTGAAAATTAAGGCAAGATGCATGTTCCCTTCTCTTATTCCTAAATTTTTTTTATGTGTTAAACTGTTAAACTGTATGAACTGTCAGTTCTATCTGCTATTTGAAAGCTTCTTCCCTAAAGAAGAACTTTGGGAGATGCCATTCCACCTGCAAATGATAAGTAGAAAGATGGCACCATCCAAATGTTGAGGTAATTTCTTTCATCACAGGATTAATACGCTATGTCTATATTGCCTCACTCCTAGGAAGAAAACAATTAATCCTACTTTTTAAAAAAAAAAAAAAAAAGTTATTTAAACAAAAATCTGAAAGAAGCCAGGGAGTTGGTGTTTCTTCTAGTCATTGAAGTGCATTACTGTTTGTGCTTCGCCATATTTAAGATGCATAGAGACAGTGATTGTAGATTACAACTTTAAATCAATCAACCTCAACTAAAATAAGTAAAACTATTCCTGTGCTCATGTAGCTGTAAAATTTGTCTCAGTAAGTTCCCACAGGAGTAAGACTTGCAGAACTGAAGTTAACTGAGAACTGAAAGCTAAGTCAGTGAGAGTCTCAGGAGTTTTAACTCTGCATTCTTCCTGATTTTACTCCATGTGCAACTTCAGGTAGTCAGATAACTTCCTGTACTTTGACCAATACAGCCAGAACACTTCAGAAGGAAGTATACTTACCCCATCTCAGGTATCTGCTGTGGCAATTGAACACTTTATTACTTCTTGTAACTAAAACGGCAATGTTCACTCCCTCCCTCTTACAAAAAAGGATAAAGTCCATAAATAGCTAGGTCTACATTTTAAAAAGTCATGCTAGTAAATAAATCTGTAACACACCCATGGTTTTTTTACAAGGAAGTCTTTAACAAATATGAACATCTCCTTCTTATAACCATAAGGTTCAAAGGAACCTTTAAGTCTACATCATCATGAAGGGAGATGTTGTCATGAGAAATTGCATTGTTATAGATTGATACCATATATGTTTCATGGAAGTATTTTAGCCAAACTGCTGTATGCAGCATGAGGAGTAGCACTTTAAATTATGCAGAAAACAGAATGAAACCTGCCGTATCCTCCCGTTCCAAGAATCAAAAAGGGCTTGTCAGCAGAAGTCACTGGATACACTATTTCCCAGAAAACATCAGTTCAGTATCGTGGTTACAATAGCACAAACAGAACAGACTTGTTAGATTGAGTAGATGTGCAGCAGCAAGATAGGTTTTCTTGGGTCTCTTAAGCCATCAGTTTTTCTCAGTTTCATATTTAAAACCAGAATCTCTACAGTAACTTTCTACCCTTAATATCAGTATTTAAAATGTTTTATACAGAGATAAAGCAATGCTGCTCTGAAATGATTGGGGGAAAAAAACCCTACTTAATGCCTTCACAGTCAAATCTCTGCAACCTTATCTGAAGAAAGAATTGGACCCACAATTATTTTTGCTCCTCTTGCACCATGAATTAGTGCATCTTAAGTCAAATTTACACTTTTTCTGAGTTTATAAGCCTGCAGTATGTATTTGTAATTACAAGAACTGAACTGCCTGAAATACATCTTTATGATTATTTCTCTTGGGAGAAGGAGCCAGGCAGAAATATAGAGAAGGTGAAGTAAATCAGGATTAAAGAATTAAAGATACTGGTATTCTGAAAAGCATAGCAAAATTAGGTGCTATTGTGCATGACATAAGGATGCAACTTTCCAATACAATACATTTATAGCACATAGAATAGAGCTTTCATTAAGGATGGTCTTAATCTAAAGCTTCAAAGCAGAGTTTTTTTTCAACCATTAAGGTATCTAGTGTAATAATGGAAACTGTATTATGTACAGTACTTGATGGAAACATTTCTAAAGTGTACATGTTTAAGTGACATTTCATGTTAAATTAACAAAAATTTGCACTAAATACCAATGAAGTGAAGTGTTACTTTGCTTTAGCTTTGTTGCAACCATTTCTGATAAAGTGTTGGAAATCTGTAAAAATAAAACCAAAACATTACTACCGAGTTTAAAACAGCAAAAATGTTTTAAGAACCGAACAAACCACTATGTAGTATATTGTCTCAATTTTTTGTAACTTATACACACAAAATACCATTTCTTCTGACAAGGTTATATATGATTAACCTCTATGTTCATATAGTAATGTATAAAAACTATAAGATGTATAATTGTGGGGTATTTGTTGTGTACTTTTTTAATTTTTCAAATGTTTTAAAGTGCAATTGTTTATTATACTAATGTCATTTTAATTCTTATTAAACTATAACCCAGTCAAAATTATCTAATCAATGATGTATGTATTCTTTGTCTCCTTTTGCAAATCATGCAGTTCAGGTTTGCTTTATAAATAGAACTTTTTACAGTACTACAAATGTCTCGCCTGTGCATTTCTGCTAATGATAAAATGGAGGAACCAGACATGATGAAGCAACATAGCCAGTGCAACTTCTACTTTACTTTTGATTTCAAAATGTTAGCATTCAAAGTAGATGGCTCATCAGAGAAAGTGAGAGAGTAGTTTCTACTACAGTTCTTTTAGAAGACTCATAATCAGGAAGATGCTGTCAGTTAGATGTACTTTTGTCACTGCAAATACTTGATACGCATTACTAAGACCACTGGTAATTCCTTTTAAGTCATTAAAGACAACCAAAACCAACGTACGCAACCCTTTATTAGTAGTTCTCCACAAAGACACTGTAGAGAACATCCATTCAAATCTCTTGAAAATTTTTTTGTCAATGGTTGATTTAAGCAGTGCACACTTCATCTTGGAACTCATATTGTACCCATCATTGAAATTTAATAGATATACACGTAAGTATATTCTCCACTTTAGAATACAAGAAATAACTCCTACTGACTTCAACGGAGTTTAAGTATAGGCTTGACTGAATTGAAGGCAAGGAGAGCCTAGGCTCACAAGAGATGAACCACTCAGTTTATACAAACTATAGTAAACAGGTCACTACTAGCAGGTATACGCAATGCAGGCTACATCTTCAGAAATCAAGTTACAAGTTTGATTGAAAAAAGGACTTGGGTTACCTTGCCACGGCATAGAAACCTCGTCATACTAGACAAACACCAGTCTGATGCATGGAAAAGCCAGTCACAGGCTAGGAAGGAACCTCAGGGCACAGGCTAGGCTGGACTCGTGGAGACGAATACATTTCTCCCTCAGCAAGACAGGCACATTATTCCAAGCTGTGGAGCAGGCACCTTACCACAGTTTCTCCCAATCCTGCAAGTGTTTGAAGCCAAACTACTGGCTTTCATTTTTTTACTGCACAGGTCAAAGCACAACATTCCAATCCAAACCATCTGAAGCATGTTCTTTCATGAACTGGAGCTGGAAAACGAGGGAGGGATAGTGAAACTTCTGGCTGGGTGCTGAGCAGCCATCCTCCTTCAATCAGTACAGCAAGTCAACAAACATCACTTTACCTACTCTGGACACTGCCTGGTACAAAATGCTACCCAAGTTGTCTGCAAAGAGCACCTCTTGCCTACAGTAAAATCGGCAGAGAGGTAGCGAGCATCTGTGAGTTCTTAATTTACAAATGTAAACAATAAAAAGGAAGCAGCCTAACATCTTAGCTGTCCTTTTTTCCCTGTTACATACAAATCTAGGCAATAAACATAATCATTTCTACAGCCAACAACAAGCTTTGTTCCCCATACTACAGGGGAAGAGAAAACCTCTCCTGGAAGCTTATCTACTCCTTCTGCTGTTCCACTCTTGGCATTCAGGATCCACACTTTGCCATCTGTAGATACTGCTGCCAAAAGAATTTTGTTCTTTAAGTCATCACTTTGGAAAATGAATGGTGTTCCATATACACTTGAAGTGGCTTCAAATTTCCACACTAAATTACCCTCCATGTTACAACAGTAGATAAAGCAATCATGGGATCCAAAAAAAATTTCTTGCTTAGTTAAACTTGAGATGCATGGAGATGAAAACACCGGTCCATTAGTTGAAAACTGCCAGACCTACAGAAAGAACATAACCACCCATTATCAAAGGTTGTTCACATTATCAGTTCGACAGCAACTGTAATTTTTTAATAGACTAGTTGTTGACAGTAAAGCATTTTATTTCAAGAGCATACTACATTTCAGTGATGGCTGGTCAAATTACAAGTTGAGTTTTAAACACAGAGTAAGTGATAAAAGACTCATAAAATACGATGTGCAAGAGTTACTATGTTCTGTGAGGCCCATGTAAAGATGGCCAACTTGGGAAAAGAATATTCTTAGGCTGTGGTACCACAATTAGTAATGAACTTCAAGACAACATTCTGATAACATGCCATTCTTTGCCAAAAAGGCAAATATTCCTTTTGCCTCTGTTCATACTAATGATATGCAGATCCCTCCTCAAGAGAGTATCAGTTTTGCAACACTCCTGCAAGCAGACACAAAGCATGGCATGGGCTAACACATATTTTATAATCAGAAAAGGCTTAGGAATTGCCATGTACATTGCATCGCAGGCAAAGAAACAGAAGCAGTGTCAGTTGTTTCACCACCAGACACAAACCACATTCATCTCTGAGGAACCAAAGAAAATATTCTCATTTAATTCAGTGTGAAGGCTGGCACATATTTTGCCAGAATTTTTGATAAATGCATAAACATTCTAAGAAACCTTTACTTCTAAATAGTCACCATCCTGCAGAAGAGGCAGCTTTCAACATGCTTGAAAAACTCCAAAAACAAAATCATACCATTTCATTTGCTGGCACTGCTCTTGACTATTAACTTTGGCTGTAAGCTCTGAACTAGAAGTTCTGTTACTGCATCAAGCAACTTGAGAGTTTGCAGTTTTGCCATGAACCACATGAACTACCCTTGGCAAAGAGTTTTTCTACTTTCTCCTCTCTGTAACAATAGACACTTCTATTTGGTTCACAAAAAGGTATATGTTAATCATTAAACCTCAGAAAACAGCATTAATAAAGCATCTTATTCAGGGTTTTGTGATGAACATAAAAAACCCAACAACACCACTTTTACCTTTTCTCCAGAATGAGTGTAACAATATAAGTTTCCATCCACACACCCAACACAAACGTATTTCTCATTGCAGTGAGGAGAGGAGAAGAGTGGTTTTCCCAGGAAGCTTCTCCAAATCTTATTCCCCACCACCTGTAAATGGCAGCATGGAATAATATCTGATGCTTAACACAACTGTACAAAGCTGCACAAAACAACCCTTCCTTCCTTCCTTCACAGCTTGTCCCAGTCCTTAAGAAGGGG
>JAVJGI010000001.1:59791863-59810949 GCA_035590275.1 Ibycter americanus
CGGGGCAGGGCAGGGCGGGAGCGCTTTGCTGTTCGGCCGAGCTGCCGCGCCGGAGGCCGTGGGCCCGCTCTCCTGGGGGCGGCCGGGGCGTGCTTCCCCCTCAGCTGGGTTTTGGAGGCGCCAGCGGGGAGTGAGGGTGGCGGGAGCCGGCGCAGGGAGGGGGCACCGGTAATGCAGTGTGGCTGCGTGCCGCGGGCGGGGGCTTAACGTGAGACACGAAGTGATTTGCCCCAGGTTCCAGGCGCTCTCAAGGTGATTTTATTAAAGAAGCCACCGGTGCGTACTGCCGCAGTGAAGGGAGAGGGAACGAGAAGACCAGTTCATAACCATTTTTAATATTACACATGGGAGAAGTTAGACATTAGCTTTCTACTTTGTCACATTTTGTAAATGATAATTTGGCACAGTTTTGGTAATACAGCAGAAACAGTTTCACAGTAGAACATTAAAAACAATACAAATAGCGACACTTAAAACCAGAGTTTGTGCCCTTGACGTCCTCATTGCATGTGTGTGTCTGCTATATGTGATAAAAAAAGGCTTGGTAACCTGGTGCATAAGTCCAGCTGTCAGAGCATAAAATGACACTTGAAAAATATGTCCCCTTTAACTTAAGGTTTGGGAAAATACGTACTAAATATAGGCATGTAGTGTATCTAAAAATTACAGTAGCAGACCTTGTAATTTCATATGCATAACATAGAGGGGGAAAAAAGGCATTGGAACTAATTTTATTGAAATCACAATTATGCCACCTAACGCTCAAATCACATTTAAGCAATTATCACTAAACTTCAAAAATACGTTTTGTTGAAAACATGTTAAAAGAGTATTTGCACAAGTTTGACTTACAGTCTGTTCTATAAACAATTTCAGGTGAATCAATAGAATTTGGTGCTTGCAACCTTGTTAAACTGTGCACGTGTTTATCTCAAGTAGAAAGGGCTCCTCATACATATCTATAACCTAAGAGCTCGAACTATCCCTTCTTTTAAAAATTACTGCTTTTTTGAGGGCAGGAAAGAAGAAAGGTGAAAAATGTTAATGACAGTGTTTCTGTTTTCTCACACTCCTCCCTGGTTAATCTGGAAGAGGGGGCGGTGGAGTGATTCCACGCTGTTCTTCTTTTGCTCAATTTACTGTCCAAATGAACTGTTACAGTTCTGTTAAACAAACCTGCTAATTAGAAGAGATCTGCATACATCTCCCAATACGCAGATCTGGGCTTTGGTGAAGAACAGACAGTTAAGAGCCCAATGCTTATGAAAATTTAGATTGTCCCATGGGCTTGACTACAGGTAGGTTCTGGCTCCATTGCACAAGGCACAGTCTTGACTTCATTAAATGTATTAGCGTGCTTTCTTGAATTGGGACTTTTGTGTTGTTCCCACGTAAGAAAGCTCCCTTTTGAATTTAATCACCAGTGCTGAAATTTTCCACTACATGAAAAATGATGGGGAAGAAAAAAGTTCTTAAACGTCTTTTTTCTTTTTTATAACAGTGTCACAAACAATTTTAAGGCCAAAATACACAATATTAAATAGAAAATCTAAAATTAACTTGCTTGCATTCAGTGAAAAGAAATGAGGTATACAAAATATTTTTACAATTGTGCGTAAATTTGCAATAGTTTTCAAAAGGTGCTTTCCCATTTTCAGCTAGTGGTTCATTGTCCAAGTGATCTTCATGTATACAAGTAACCGTCTAATTATGACCAATTAAAAAATACAGTGCATTCAATAGCTTATGGTTCTTCAGAACTCTTATTTTAAAAAAGAAAAAAAGTTATATTTATTGTAACAGCAGTAATGTAGTAAAATAAAACTATACCTAAACCAGCTCATAATCTTCAGTTGCTGTATTGTTTTTACTGTTGAAAATGAAAAGTGACTTTGTTTTTCAGTTTACTTTGGATGTTGACATATGAAAAGCACACCAATTGTCAGGACTTACTCTGGAGAAAACAAGATGTAAAACAGAAAAAAAAATGGCAGTGTCAAGTATTTTTTCTCCTTCCACATCCTGTTGGCAACTGATAAAAGCACATGAAGATAATGTAATTACACTGGACTTCAAAAAAAATTTTTTTAAAAGTTATAAAACTAGAGAGCTTTTGGCTGAGCATTTCCCTGAGTCTTCATTTTTTAAAATCATGTTAGACATTATGCTCATAGAATCAATCTGTTACAAAAGGCTTGATGAATAAAGGCTGTTTAGCTATATATGCAAAAGTTAGGTACTTCTATTCTTTAAAAGCCTAAGCAAGAACTGCTAAGGAAGCAATTTGATTCTTCAGAATC
Organism: Ibycter americanus; assembly: GCA_035590275.1. NCBI lineage: Eukaryota > Metazoa > Chordata > Aves > Falconiformes > Falconidae > Ibycter > Ibycter americanus. The sequence goes on from JAVJGI010000001.1 coordinate 59,794,164, forward strand.
TGGTATTTGTCCTAAGGAGAAAAGCAAACTTCACATACTTTTGCATTAATACTTTGATAATTGGAAATTACAAAGTAATTGTGAACAAGTCTAACAGGGATATATTTTGGGGCAAGACAGAAACAAAAAACTCTGGAACTGCTACATAATTAAAAAGACTTTGGGGTTTACAATATTTTATGAGAAAATAGAAGGCACAACTGTGCATCAAAACTATATGATTCTGTATTTTAATCTGCTTACATTGTTTTCATGAGCACATTGGACTTTCTGTAAGTCTTTACTGTAAAGATGTGTTTTAGTAACAGTAGTTAGTTAGCTGTAATAAGCTTTCCATATTACCTAAATGTGAGAATACTATTAGCAAGAAGGCATCTTTGAAAAAGGTGCATTCAACAACAGATCAGCTGATGTCCGTTCACCATTCTAGCTCTACGGGATACTCTCCAGTGAGACATGCTGTGCAATGACCAATCTTTCCAAGACGCAACTTCTGGGTTTTAAGGCTGTTCTCATTCTCTTGTCTTGCTTTGATGCTTTCTTGCACAGAAGATACCAGCCCTTCCACAGAAAGATAGACAACACTGTCTGCTCCTAAAAGAAGTAAAGAATTCGTCAGTTAAAGCTGCAATATTGTACCAAATGCAGTGCTCTTTGGAAACGCAGTCACGTTACTGCATGGATTATGATGCCAGGTGGATCACCTTACCTAAAGAGAACGGATATGAAAAATTATCAGACCATAATAAGCCTCACCCTTCTCAAACTCTCTATGCAGGAAGCAGACTCACTGAAATCTAGACAGAAGGATCTGAGTTGGGAACAAACATGTCCACATACTGCAAACACAGAAGCAAAGTGCAGAGTGTGTATTAAGACTCTTTAAACTCCCTATAGTTTCCCAGTTACCCTGTAGTTCGGGTCTGGAAGCAGATGTGTGTGTGGCTCGTGCTTCCCAAATAGCAACTAGGGCTACAAACGCTTACTGGGACTTGAAGGAGGGGAAGACCATCATGTTGAAAAAATTCAGTATGCAGTTCATGCATACGTTCTAGCAGTAGGAAAGTTTGATAGCCTTTTCACATCATTAGGTTTCTGTTGTATGCCCTCTCATTATTTTGTGAATAATACTTAAAAATGAGAGCCTACAAACTTGAAAAATTTCAACATGCCTTCACAGTAATTTTGGGGAAAAGAATTAATTGCAATATCAGACGGTGAGAGTAAGTATTTAACACAGGAAATGTAGGTTTACAGTTTTCTAACTGTAACCACAGCTATGTTCAACCATTTTTTTAAATATTTTGCAGCCCAGTAGACCATATATAGCAGATCTCACAAGCCTTCACCTGACTTCTGTTGCTGATACTGTAACAAAGAGCATGTTACTTACCACATCACAAGCAACAGAAGCTGTTGGTTCTTCTTTTGTTCTGCTGCAAACATGACTCATTCTAGGGCTTTGAGAATGTATTTTAACATTCTTTGATTAGTTTCAAATGTCATTTCTTTCAAAGTGAAATATATAACACAGTTAAAACTATTTACATAAATTTAAATTTGTAGAAACATCAGTGGGTGTTTACAAATTCCAAACATATTTTTATGAATATCTTGTGAAACTACATTAGCTTTTCATTATAGGACAGATTTTCACCACTTATTTTCTTCCTGGTATTTTGCCTACAGTAGCTCCTTGTAAAGTTTCCTAGAAGGAGCTTTAAGTATTGGAAAGCTGTGTTGTCATACCTTATTTATAACTTATGATTATGCAATTATTGTAATGCTTTCTATTGTTTGGAGAAATATAATTCACTAACTGTTAAAAAAAAGCGTGTAGCTAAATTGGTTTGATCTGTAGGGTACTCAAAATGCAGAGATGAAGTGCATCAAGCTCACAATTTTGCAGTCAGTTTTGCCACTGTTGCCTTGATGTGTTGTGCTTTGTTTTGATGTGGACAATAAATACCTACAGGTAAAAACTATCTCTCAAAATAAAAAAAAAAAAAAGAGAGAGAAGAAAAAAGAAAAGGAGGGAAAAAAAAGGAAAAAAATAGTAGTATTTACCTATATAGTTTGCAAGATCATGAAATTCAGGTCTGTTGGCAATGAGTTCTTCTTTAGTTGGAATGTTTATTCCCATGTAACAAGGAAATCTTATGGGAGGTGAAGCCACACGGATGTGCACCTGCATAAAAATACAGTTTAAAACTAGACTGCTATAAGGTGGAGGTCAGCAGATCATAATAAAATAACAAAGTCCCAGTTCTGCAAAATAATCATGAAGAACAGAACACAGCACTGCACAGAAGCTGTGGAAGGGTTAAAAGTAAGATAAAGTTTTTTCAGATGCCAACACAGCAGGAGAAAGACAGTTTTAGAATTTATTTTTTATGGTATTTCTTAATGTTATTAAAAGGATCCATCCTGATTTTGCTTTTCTTCTATGGTGTTCAACCCTTGATGCACATGTTTAAATTTATAAAGTCAAATACTATACAGAACATTTTTGCTCCAGCAACAGACTTGCACACTCCATTTCAATTAAAAAATATTGATCAATTAAAAAAATTGTGCTCTAGTGATTTAAGGCATGTGCTATTTACTGCAGTGTGTGGTTGTACTTAATGCAGTACAAGAAGTCACACATATGTCAGGAATACAACACCAGTCTTGATTTTCTGATCTTAACTAATTTATTTTCTGTTCTGTTTGCCAGATAGTGCTCTCTAAATGGAGACCTGCCCCTCGCCCCTGAACCATCCAAAAATCACGGTCATAGAAAAGAAGCTTCTTAACCTATCTTCACAGTAAACATTCACTAGCCATTGGGTTTTTTTGCACACTTGTCCTTTTAAATAAAGAAACAATGTATATTACCAATTAAGACAAAACCCTGTGCTTTACCCTCCCATCAGTCTTCTATTTACATTTGTATTGTACTGACTGAAAATTAACTTACCTCTTTGGCTCCTGATTCTCTCAGTAGTTTTATTATGGGTGAAATTGTATTGCCCCTCACAATTGAATCATCAATGATAACAACTCGCTTGCCTTTAAAATTATCAGACAGCACACCAAACTTCTTTGCAACACCAAGTTGCCGCAACCTCATGTTTGGCTGGATAAATGTTCTTCCTACATATCGATTTTTACAGAGTACCTCAACATATGGTAGTCCACACTGTAAACAGGAGACAGTTAAATCAAATTAATACCTAAAGAACTTGTTATTCTCAGTTACTGTTTTCTTTAAGCAACCTTAGGACTTAGTATGACTTCTCAGTAACTAGAAAAACTTTGAAATACCTTAATATACTGGCATAATGACAGAAAAAACAAGTGCAGATGACTCAACAGGAGTATTCAGTGTACTCAAGATATAAAGTGCTATCAATACAAAACTCTTAACAGCCCATACCATTATACTCCATTACAAAAAAAGAGGTATGTGTAAATACACTTGGGGAAAAAAAGGCAAGTTAGCATATATACCTTTTGAGCATAACCAAGAGCTGCTGGGGTGGCAGACTCTGGAACAGTGCTGACCAGGTCTGCTTCCACGGGTGCTTCAATAGCAAGCTGCTGCCCGCATCTTCTCCTGACTGAATACACCATCTGACCTAAGAACAGCAAGAAGTGTTTTTCCTGGTGTGCATAATTCAGATTTCCTCTCAGTTTGCTGTACAAATTTCTGTGGCAAGTTGCACGCATAGAAGTCAGAAAAACTCCAGAACCAAAAAGCAATCACTCACACAAGGCAATTTTTTATTTCCTTCCATAATGTTGTATTCTAACATTCATATGTTAGAACACAGAGAATTAAATCCAGTTTGCCCTAATCAGGTAACTAAAGGTCCTGTAGATATTACAAAATCTATTTACAGGAGGAAAGAAGCAGAAAATATGCCTGCCTGTTCATAACGTGCATATTCTATTTTTAGGCTGGTTTCTCCAGCAAAGTTTGTACAATCCTGCTGTCTGCCTCTGCCCAATTACTAACTTTTAAACGGTTGGCAAAATTCACCCCAAATTTAGTAAGGGGATAAGAGGCCTCAGAAGCTGTTAAGGTCCTAAAAAGTCTGCAGCATGGGAGGGAGCTGGAGATACTGTGATGATGCGGCACAGCAAAGGGTGCAGCATCCATACTGGATGTATGAAGTGATGTAAGAAGTAATGTAAGTAAGAAGTGATGTAAGAAGATGTAAGAAGCGAGGATACTGAAGTGTAATAGGATCATGAAAAAAAGGGATGTGGGGTGAATCAGGCTTTATAAGGGTGGGGAACTGTATTGGATCAACAAATGGCATGCCCATAGAAAGTGAAGAAGAGCTTGTTTGTTGGGTGTGAGAGCCCTGGTTAGTGTCTTATCACTGAGACAAGTTTTGAGGGCTTCTACGGAAATCATAATAAAAGCATTAGACTGACAACACCAAGTACTTAGATAATGCATAGATTTACAAGTTATATTAAAAGCATCTTCTTTTCTTGCAAAGAAAATAGCAAACTAAAGTTGTTTTGCAGATCCTATTTCAGAAGTCTAATTTTTGAAAAGTTTTCCAAGAACCAATGAAGATCCTTTCTTAAGTCTCTCACTTTTAAGGGAAATCTCCTCTACCTTAATCATGTTTGTGGCTCTTTTCATCCCTTCCATAGGACTACACAGGCAGCCTGACTGAGGCCATATGCACAGCCCTGAACAGGAAGGTGATGTTACATGCTCCTCCTGATGAGTTTTATCTCCTCAAGAACTGTGCCGACCCATTCTGTCCCAGCCCTGCTCTGCAAGCTCACATTCACTGGTACCCTACTATGATCCCAGATCCTTTCCAGAGTCATTGTTCTCCAGGATAACATCTCCCACTATTTAGGGAGGGGCTCTGCACATTACATTTTCTTACCTTCAAAAATACTGTCTGGTCTTGCAAAATAAACATATTCAAAGATGCAGAACGCTGATGGATCTCCTTCAGGTCTTGGTACAACATCCAGTGTCTGGACGTCATATCTGGATATTTTCACAATCTCTCCAGGAAGGACCTCACGATAGTACCTTGAAAGAGAAATATATGCATTTAGAAATGTCCTGAACCTGGATGATAGTTTTAAAATATAAACAAGATTCAACTGACAGGAAAAAATGCTTTTGAACATCCTAGCATGACAGTTTGCTTCTATCTTAGGATTTGACCTGCAGTGTTTTAAGACTAACATGCTAAGACAAGGGACCCTTACTAAAATAGTCTGAATTAATACGCAAAAGCAGTAAATTAATACTTAGTACCAGAGAATTATGGTATTCTTCCTATATGTGAGATGTACAGTTCTCACAGACTTAATTGAAAGTAAATTTATTTTAGTAATTTCATCCTGGATCAATACTAGAGGACTTTTCTATGAAAGCTAATAAACATTATAATGCAATATAAAAAAAACATGATCAAGAATAAAGATGGTAGCCAAAAAAATCCCGCTCCACAAGCCAGTATCTAGAGAAATATCCGTCTAGCAGTGACAGGCAGCTATGCCAGAATGTCATAAAGCTGACTGGAAATGTACATTCCAATTCTCATATCTGAAGACATATGGAATAGTATTAGGTTTATTAAGTTACAATGTTTAACCTTATTAAACATTTTTCTAGATCCTTTAGTGACTACTCAGGTGGCTATTCTAAAAATTTCAATCTAAATCTATCCCAAAATATTGAAATATTCTGGAGATACAAATCAGACATGAGCAAATCTGTGATCAATCACTGGTCAGATACTAGTATTAGCAGGCAGCAGCACTGCCTACAGCAGATGTTTAGACAAAATTGCTTTTTTAAAAATCCACAGGCTTCAGCTGATGGTCCTACATGGTAAGCTTCTCTTAACAAGAGATTTTGAAGAAGTTTCAGAAAACAGTTATTCTTCTCCACATGTAGAATAAATTGTCTCAAGAAAGCCCCTGTTACCAACAGCTAATAGTTCCTACAGAGACAGGGTAGAAGTTACAGCAAAAGAACACGAACACCACACCTACAATAAAACACTGCAGAATGGAATAAAAGACCTGTAAAGTGCAGTCATGCTACTTCCTGATTTTACTTTACATTTCTTTTTATTTCATAGTTGTGTTCTTAATGCAATTTTTCAGTTTTTTATTTGAAAGGGGTCCAGCTTTACTTACTAGTCTAGCCGCAAATGCACATTTTTTAATGTCTGATTAGGAAATTAAATATGCTTCTTCATAATCATAGTATGGTTTGGGTTAGAAGGGACCTTAAAGATTATGTAGTTCCAACCCCCCTGCCACAGGCAGGGACACCTTCCACTAGACCAGGTTGCTCAGAGCCCCATCCAGCCTGGCCTTGAACACTGCCAGGGATGGGGCATCCACAGCTTCTCTGGGCAACCTATTGCAGTGTCTCACCACCCTCACAATAAGGAATTTCTTCCTAATATCTAATCTAAATCTATCCTCTTTCAGTTTAAAGCCATTACCCCTTGTCCTATCACTACATGCCCTTGTAAAAAGTCCCTCTCCAGCTGTCTTGTAGGCTCCCTTGAGGTACTGGAAGGTTGCAATAAGGTCTCTCTGGAGCCTTCTCTTCCCCAGGCTGAACAACCCCAACTCTCTCAACCTGTCTTTATAGGAGAGCTGCTCCAGCCCTCTGATCATCTTTGTGGCCCTCCCCTGGACTCACTCCAACAGGTCCATGTCCTTCTTATGTTGGGGGCCCCAGAGCTGAAGGCAGTGCTCCAGGTGGGGTCTCACGACAGTGGAGTAGAGGGGCAGAATCACCTCCCTCGACCTGCTGGCCTCGCATCTTGTGATGCAGCCCAGGATATGGTTGGGTCTCTGGGTTGCAAATGCGAATTGCTGGGTCATGTTGAGCTTCTCATCCACCAGCACCCCCAAGTCCTTCTCCTCAGGGCTGCTCTCAATCCATTCTCTGCCCAACCTGTATTTGCGCTTGGGGTTGCCCCAACCCACATGCAGGACCTTGCACTTGGCCTTGCTGAACTTCATGAGGTTTGCACAGGCCCACCTCTCAAGCCTGTTGAGGTCCCTCTGGATGGAAACCCTTCACTCTGGCGTGTTGATCACACCACACAGCTTGGTGTCATCAGCAAACTTGCTGAGGGTGCACTCAATCCCACTGTCCGTGTTGCCAACAAAGATGTTAAACAGCACCCGTTCCCTTGAGGAATGCCACTCATCAATCTTTCTCACTTCAATTATGTTCTAGTTCACAATTACCTTTCACTCCAAACTTCTAAACAACAATCTGCAGTCTCCCGAAGAGCCTCTTAGCTTTCTCTTTTTGTCTGGAGAAAGTATCACACCTTTCTTTTCAGAGTATCTTAGCTAGAGAGGTAACATGAATGTCATCTCATTTCTTGGTTCTGATGGATGTTTGCACACATGGAAATAGTTTCAGGTGCCCATAATTTTTTTCAAACAAGGAGTCTGGCTCGTCAGACGGCATATGCTACAGCTCAGGTCAGTTCAGCCTGTGACCTACAAATGCAGCCTTTCTGTAGTTGAAGAATTATTTTATAATACAATGAATCTGCTGCAAACGAAGCCTAAATTAAAAAGTTATACGGATAACCAGGTTTAATGCAACAAGTAAGAGGCATTTACTTTACAACAGTAAAGTCATCTTTACTGTTACTTTCTGAACACATAATTCTTTTACATTAAACTGTTCAAGAAAATCAACAGGCAAAAAACAAGACTGGCAAAAAACCCCTTCCAAATAGCTCAACAAACTAACCCTTGATGTCTTTCACATTGTTATAGATTATGAGATTTGGCAATTTGAGGTTTAATGTTTAATTGCTGCCTGAGGAGAGTGTTCAGATAAAGTGAAAATCAGGGCACTTACTCTGCACCAATAGACAAAAAGCTACAGGATTCAGAAGAGACTACCCATCCTTCTGTTTCACTGTTATCTTTTCCTGAAATGGAAGACTGAAGTTAGAGTCCACAATTCTTGTTACCATTACCCCCCGCAATTGCATTTCTGCTGCAGTGTCTGGCTGCTACAGTTCAGGTTGCTAAGTGCACAATTAAAGACTGTTGTAATTTCTAACTAAAAAGTGTAGCATTCCAAAGTTTCTATAATACAAAAAAAACCCAACAACATAAACATCATAAACCTGTTCTAGGCAGAAATGGCAGTAACAGCATCATATTCACAGTTCATGAAAAGAGACAATTCAGATAACTACCTTTGTTATCTCTGCACTATTTCAGACTTTTCCAATTCTAGTTCAGTGACTTTAGATATACATAATTACTTCTGCTCACCTGAGAAACTCCTTCTTTTCCTATGCTAAATGTGTTGATAGATCCTTTTAATTACAATGGATGCTGGACTGAATTTCAATAAGGAGTTTTCAGAGACAGACACAGGGAAGACCAAATTGTGTAACATAGGTAGGGCAGGAATGTTTGTATGCTTTGGTAATTTTTCTTGCGGTTAAAATTACCAAGTTTTGTGAAGACATGGGAGCATTTACTACTTTGCCTTTGAATTATTTTATTTTTATACAAATGAACAGATTTTAATCTCACTTCATGGAAAATGTTGATTTGCAGGCTAAACAGGAGCACAAATAATTTTTCCTATAAATTGATTTTATAGTGGTCCATTACCATACTACGTGTGACTGGGAGTGCTTGGAATTTAGAAATACACTGCCAGTAATCCAGCACTTTTCAGCCACCTTACTACAGGAGAAAGGAAGAAACCAGACTTGTTTCTGGACTGGACATCATCCTGAGTAACTAGCTCTGAGTGGCCCTGCTTGAGCAGGGGATATGGACCAGATGACGACCTCCAAAGGTCCATTGTACCTCAACCCTTCTGTGATTCTGTTCATTCTTGCTTTCCTGTTGAGGTGATGAGATGTTAATTACATTTTCACAAATATTCTATTACAGTTTGGGTGCATAATTCTGACACTGTCATCAGGTGACTAGGATCTTTTGCTGGGAACAGAAAAGATGTTTGCAGACATTCTACAAATTATTTTTTCTTTACCAACATTTTTTTATTTTGAATTTTCAAAACTGGCTTTTGCATCACATATTCCTACTTGCACATCAGTAAGTGTAGCTTTTATTACTTATATCAGTGATTTCAGGCAAACTGTATATATACATATATATATATATATGTATATGAATATATATGTATGGTTTACCTTTTCCATTCATGTCCCCTACTGGAATAAGGCGACCAATGCAGAGTGGGCGATTCCCATATGGATCACGTACTGCATAGATTATGTCTTTATGCATAATTAGCAATGAATATGAAGTTGGAGTTTCATTCATTAAATTTTTTATTCTGAAATGAGACATAGGTGAACATAATCGTATGTCACACAAACAGCTGTGTGCATTTACAATTGCATATCATGTTGAGATTAGATTGCTGTTCTTGATTCTGAAACCCATCCTCCTCACCTTGCTACCCAGTCAGCTGTATCATCGTTTTCTAGAGGAGGCGTGAAAGCCAGCAACTGGGTGATCAGTTCACTGTCAGAACTGGTCGACAGTCCTACACCATGCCGCATAAGCTTTTAAGACAAAATAAAAGTGTTACCAACATTAAAAAAAAAAAAAATCCCACATAACACTGCTCAGATTGTAATCTAACAACACCTTTGTACAATGAACTAATATATTAAAACATCAGTGCTTCAGGTGATCAGATGATAGTAACGTCAAATTTCTTCCAAAAAACCAAATATGTAAAAAGAGCTGGTACAAACACCTATGCCTGGTACTACATTTCTCCCTTTGCATCTCATTCCTTTGCTCCACATGCAATCAAAATTAATACCACCAATATTCAGGGCATAGATTCATGTTTGGGCCATTTAATCAGCTTTGTGCTTCTGCTTGCTCTAGGAAGAGAGGTCAAATACACCAGGGAATATATGAAATTACCTACAGCAGACACAGAAAGAGGTATCAGGGCAGAATGGTGGTTTGGGCACAAAGAAACAACAACAAAAAAAGAGGTGTGAAGGGAGACAGAGAGGGATTAAAAAACTGAAATCCCACAACTTAAAGTCTGCTAGACCTAGTCAGCCAAATTGTTCTGTCTTGGCCTATTTATGCTTCTAAGGGAGAAGAGAATCTGCAATGTATCTAGCCAACTATTACAACCCATTCAATGCTGTATGCGTTACAGTTCCTAATTTTTATCGTTAGAAATCACTTTACATCTCATGTAACTCTGATTCTCCATCTACATTTCCTCAACGCTTTTTTTCTCCCATCCATTCACACACTTGTGGCTCTGATTAAAGATGGGCTAGGTTCCTTTGGGCATGCCATACATTTTCCTCGCTTCAATGCAAAAGTATGTCCTCTCGCTTTTGAGCGGAACATATGATACAAGAGATTTCACAATGAAACATCTGCTAAATTTTAATTTGGTTCTTAACACATACCCTTCTAGCCAAACACACTATCAAAATTCGGCATTCGTTGGTTTACATCCTGATAGTGTTCATGATTAATTTTGCAAGCCAGAAATACAAATAAAGGCAATATTCCAAACCAGACATTTCATATTACAATCACCTCACCTTATTATGCCTCTCCTAACTTTAAGCATATGATTTGCTCCTCCTATCAGCCACCACAAAGGAGCAGAGCTTCAAGCCAAGCTACCTTTTGTTATGGCTGAGTTAGTTTTCTCATTTGGTCAATAGGAACGTGACCATCAGTCTAAAGGACTGGTGAACCCCTGTGACAGCTTCAAATGCCTCCCTTCCCCAGGATTTTTTTTTTACCCCAAAATGATCTATTTTGATTTTGCTTCTCTTTTCACTACCCCAAGAAGTTTGGTATTAAGGAAAGTCATAGCAAATTACTTTAATGCTCATTGCTGCCTCATACTCAGAAAGAAACGATGCCAGAGCCTCCCAAAGGAGGTACTAACCTTCCTCCTGAGTTGTACAGCATTTGTTAGCTCCCCGTTGTGTGCCACAGCGATCTTCCCATGAAGAGTCTCTACGACAAAAGGCTGGCAGTTCTGCAGCTCAGAAATTCCCGAGGTGGAGTACCTCGTGTGCCCAATACCGAGGTTTGAAACATAGAGCTTCTTCAGGCTGTCTGCATTGAAGACATGATTTATAAGACCCATTCCCTTCAGGAGAGAAAGAAAAAAAAAGTTCTGTTTGGTTTTGTTTTCCTGGCAACTTCCTCATTTCTCCTGGTGTTTGTTTTTGGTACAGCATTAACGTAAGCAACTTTAAGAGAAAGACAAATAACCTGAAAGACATGGGAAAGAAAGAAGCTGAGTAGGTGTCGCAGTGATATATCAGATCCCATTACTCCGGTTCTTAAAGAAAGCAATACAAATTTTTGTGCTGAGGATTTTCATGGAACAATCTATTCCCTGATTAAAAATACGTCTTCTGAAAAATACTGCCAAACTGTTGTGTTGTTTGAAAATACCAGAAAAAAGACTGCCAGAAGACTGGCAAAGAAGCAAAAAGTTGTGATTCTGAAATTCTGTGTAAAGAATACCTTTTACAAGTTAGCAGTATATAGGATTTACTTTTATCTGGACCCATGATAATGTTCATTAGATTCCATTGTCATTCTTACCAATGTCAGAAGCAGAGCTTTTTTAAAGAGGTTTCATTGTTTACTTAAAACAAACTTTTCATGTAGCCAAGTTGCCTTCTATCTAAAGCAGAAATGCATCAAAACTTTTTAGTCAGTTGTCAGGAGCTGCTTTTGGTAACATGCACTATGTAGAGACAATATAGCAGCAAGAATAGTCTGAAAATACTGCAAAGAAAGTAGAAATTAAGACTGGATTCCAGGCCCTCCTACAAACTCCTGCTTCTGCCACTGCCTGTGGAAAACATTTACATCCTTCTATGCTTGGTTTCCCTATCACGCGTGGCAGTTGTGATACACACAACAGCACACAGGGTAACACTCTTCTAGGACCTTCAAAGATAGATGGGAGAGCTCTGCTGCTGTGAGCGGTTCACAGCCTGTGCTGTAGGTACAGCAACAAGAGAGCAGGATGGGACAGGAAGGAAGGAAAGTGGTTGAACTCTTTCCAGAGCTTAACTGAAAAAGCTTAAAGAAAGCTCAGCTTTAAGCTGTTTTCTGCTGTGACTGCTATAAAGTCAGAATACCAAGAGGCTGTGGTTGCAGGTGTGGATTTAGGATACTTACTATCACGATAAAAGTTACTGCCTCAAACAGCCAAACTGGTGTAGGTTTGCTTTAGTGGTTCAGCAAACTTTGTGCCAAATCAGTTATCATCTGTTGTCTCACAGATGACACAAAGGTGGTCTGAAGTCTGTGTCATGTGCTCAGACATGTAAAGAAATGCAACCATGCACTCTTATTTTACGGAGGCTAACTTTATCCTGACAGTTGACAGGTCCAGTGTTGATGGATGTGACCAAGTTAAGCATTGCAATAGCTTAGACAAGCAATGTTGTTTTAAACGAAATTTGGTTACACAAGCACATAATCTTTTAATTGCAGTTTGAAATATTTCTCCGAGTTAGATTGCGGTAGTGTGGGATGGCGAATGTGAATTACATCAGTATAAAAAATTCCCAATCTTATGTATGTGTTATACAAGGCCTTACACATGCCAGAACATGATAATGGTCTGGTAAATAGCTACTTTAATATATTATTCTGCATATCCAAGTGTGAAACAATCAGAAAGTCTTTCTCCTACTGGTATCGCTATGTCTATACAAGAGATTTAAATTTTTCCACATCTTGAGCTAATACAGCTCTGACAATGATGTTTTGTCATAGGAATCCAGCTGAAAGGCTCTGACAGACAAATCTGGAAGAGTCTTTCTCGGAGATTTTAAAACAAAGGATTAATAGCCTTTATCAAGGGCTATTAATCTGTGGTCAAAGGCTGGCAACAATCAGAAGGGAACACATACCCATGCCTGAGGTGTTCCAGTTCATACTGTAATTTATTTTTTTTAAACTATTGACAAACCTGAGTAGGGAGAAGCAAGAACCTTTTCCACTCTTGTCTCTGCTATGAAGGAGAGTCAAATGGGGTTTGGAGGACAAACAGGTACAGCAGCATCTCAACTGCTGACATTTTTACGGACTAGTTTAGAACTCAGAGTCCTAGATATACTTTCACCGGTGTAACAGACCCAAGTGTTTGTTACATTAGCACCACTTCCAGGATTAAACAAGTCATATAAATTGTACTCCACAGACTCTTTATTACACTTGTGGTTGTTTCAGTTTTTAAAAGTGCTGGAGCTGAGACATGTATTTCAAGGATAAAAGAAGCCATCACATGCTCTGCAACTCTTAAAGTATCAAAGCTGATATGATGAGATAGTAAATTTTAAATTCTTAGCATGACAGCTAAATAGTGCAGCTCAGTAACATGGAAACACTACAAATTACTACATCACCTGCTGTTAGTTCATTCTGAGAAGAAATTTTTACTATGGGATTTATAGAGCAGCCTACTTTAAAGGAAGCTGGAATTCCTGTAAACCTTAAGGAAAGCTGAAACCCAAGCAGGAGCAGGAATGAACAGCAGGTAACAGTGCTGAAGTTGAGAAAAGCTGCATTTAAAAGCGTGTGTATGTGTGTGTGAATCAGGCTGTAACTAACAGATAGGAAGGGGGAAACGCCTGTAGAGGCGACAAACATGATGCTTGAAGAGACAAGATTTTGCATGAGGCATTGAGCAGTCATGCATAGATACACATGCTGCTGCAGCAAAGCAGCTCTTACTCTTGAACTGCTTTGAACAGGCTAATTAATCTTCCTCAGAGACCTCTGAACTGCTTTCTGATTGTGGTCAGGGAACACGCATCAAGAAGTGCCTCATGGTTATTTTGCTGATGTAGTTTTATTTCAAATCCTCTCCTCTTCCAGGATGGAACAGGCTGATGATTATTTTTTTTTCCTGATCACCATTCAGTACAGAAGGAGCAGAAATATCCTAGAGCATGCAGGTATCCTCCTGGCATAATACGTTCGAGGCTATGGCCATTTTACGCCATTTAACATCCCCCGGGATTCTCTCAGCTCAAGAAAGACTGTGACCTTCTCAGGCCTCCACTCAATCTTTTATTCTGTTTATTTTTACCTATGGGTAAAGTAGCTGCCACTTCTCCAGTCTCACTGAGGCAAGAATTAGTCATCCATTTGCTTGTGCACAGCCTATAACCCTATTTCTTTTCTCTTGATCTCAAGTTGCATTGTTGCTCTTCCAAATCTCTGGAGTTAACACCTTAGGTGCAGGGTGACTTTGGTAAGTAGTTTTTGTGACATTAATAGACTGATCTTGATACTTCTGTGTCTGCCACTGTGGGCATGGATCCACCCAGCACCATAACAGTGGCATGTTTGTTTTAAACATGCACTTAAGACAAAAATTGCACAAATAACAGGATTAGATACTATCACTGACAAAACCAAACAATCCATCAAAACATGTTACTTTCCCTCTAATCATTCTGTTTCCTAGCCAAAACAAACTTTCATGTGCCTCAGTTAGGCACCTACAAAACATTCATTTACATTTTACCTTGTGCACTTTAAATGCCTGGGATGACTCTCCATCACTTGTCACAATTCCAGCACTCTCCTGGCCCCTATGGACAGAACAGAGTTAACATAAAGCAATGAAATGCTTAGAATATGAAATGCTTTAACATACAATGGATTGATATTTTTCCATCTATTTTTTACAACATGAAATTTTAATGTAGGCTTATTTGTTGTTTTATTTTACAGGCTTGTAATTACAGCTGGTTTCTTGCCCATGTTATGCTTTATTTCAAAACAGTCACATAAGGTTTGTGCCTAAGCCTACTGAATTCAGTGGGAATCTTTCCACTAATAAGCACTGGCTCAGGTTCTTACTGCAGTCCTATTTCAGCGTGGGCATAAAATAACAGCAGATGCTTAATCCGAAAAGCCACTTTGCAGTGATAGTCATCCAGACTGTAGTAGTAGGCTCTATAGTGCTACTCTATTTCTGCTTTGGGCTGGAGGTTATTATGAAACTGATGGTTTTGCCTAGGGGGATGCATTGTTCCTTCCACTGATCCCCTATGTAGAAGCTTTTGCATTCTTGCACTTCAGCAGACAAGCTAGCCATCTACACCTCTAAAAGCTATATGGACCCTCTGATAAAAGCATTTGAGCACATAAAGCTAATATCGGGCACCAAAGCTTCTGAACTCAAGCAAAACAAGTCTGGTGTACAGCATCACTGCACATGGAAACACTTCTCCTACAGCAGCTCAACCTCCAGCCGGCAGTTGTGCTTTGCTGAGCAGAAGAGCTGTATCAGCTGGAAGGATGGTTTTCCCCAGTCTGCTCCCAGTTCTCCCC
Source organism: Ibycter americanus (assembly GCA_035590275.1). Classification (NCBI taxonomy): domain Eukaryota; kingdom Metazoa; phylum Chordata; class Aves; order Falconiformes; family Falconidae; genus Ibycter; species Ibycter americanus. Next base: position 59,809,551 of record JAVJGI010000001.1, read on the forward strand.
AGCCCTACCTCCAGGCTTGGTCCCCAGGGTGGGCAGGCAGCAGGCGCGGGTGTCCTGGTGCTGCCCTGCCAGGGGCAGGCAGAACGCTGCACAGCTGCCCAAGGTTTACAATTCAGTCCTTATCCATGGAAAAGGTATGTTTTGCAGACAGGGTTTAGTGGGTAACAGTGCAGGCTACTCAAATCTCCCTTTAAAAGGCCTCCTGGAGTCAGGCAGTGTTCCCTCTAACAAAACTGCTGCCACAGACCCACCATGCCCGTAACACTCATAAGGACTGTGGTGGACTTGCAAGCTCCCATCCATTCTCATATATAGTAATGCCTGAAAAGCAAAGACGTTTTTCTTTAAAAGGCAACATTCAGAATATTTTTAGAATATTAGACAAGGATGCTATTTGTGCATTAGACTGGTTTAACTCAACTGAAGTCACTGGAATTATGTAGTATAACCGACAATAAAACTGGGCACCAAAAATCTACAGAATGGACGCTAATCTACCACTGACCACGCTCATTACAAATTTTCTCCCATTCCTAAAATCCCTTTATTGGTCGCTAGCCCCAGTTCTACGTAAAACAGAAATTTAAAGAACATTTGCTTACAGAAAGCAAAACAAAACAAGCTTCGGACAAATCTGAGCGACTTTGTCCTGTTACTGAGAGAGGTCTTCAAGAGAAAAAAAAACCAGAGGTGAGGACACTCAAACCCATTTATTTTAGCTGAGGAAGATGTCCCACCTCTAAGCACAAAGACAGGTAGTGAAACTTAAGGGTTGATATGCTGCATTCAGCAACTGTTAAATCCGATGTTAATACTACAGGCAATTGCCATTTGAGTACGGACACTGTCCCTTTAAACATCAACAAAATCAATAGCGAGAAAGAGGGAAGGGAAGGTCCTGAAGGTGGCCAGGCCTGTGGGCGCATCTTTCACGTAGCACTAATGAACGAGTAAGCTCAATGCCATTACCACAGAGCGCGCACAGTTCTACCAGTTTAGTCAGATGTTTAAGTACGCAAGCTTTTCATTAAAACATCACTAATAACCCATGAATACTAGAGTTAAAAATGCGCATATATACCACCACCAGTTCAAAACCGATCCTAGACGGAGAAGCAAACGCCAGGCGGGATGATCCCATCCTCGATACTACCCCACCAACTACTACAAACTTGCAACTTGTTGGAGGGCGCAGCCGGCTGCTCCCCAGGGCGGAGGAGCCGCGCAGGGAAGGGTGGGCAAGGCCGCGTTTTGCCGGGGAGTGGGTCGCGTAGTGCTTTGGTTTTGGTGGTTGGGGTTTATTTTAAAGCACCTGGATAGGGCGAGCGGCCTTTCCCCTGCCCTGCGCCCCCCGCGGCGCTCGCAGCGCACCCGCGGCCCCCCGAAGGGTTAAAGCGCC
>JAVJGI010000001.1:59811191-59824416 GCA_035590275.1 Ibycter americanus
GCCCCCGCCGCCCGCCCGCTTATTTGGCAGTTTCTCAAGTTACTCCCCTCAGGCAGCTTGAGCCAGTAAAACTAGATCCTTTCATCTCGGCGGAGCTTACTGACAACCAGCCGTCTGGTTTCCTAGGAAACAAAATCTTGGCTAGAAATAGTGAATCATTTCCAGGTCACTTTCAACATGGAGAGTGGAGCGGGGAAGCATTGGACTGAGGAGGAGGTTAAAGCCTTGTTAAGCGTCTGGTCAGAAAAAAATATCAGAAAGCAACTCCACGGCACCCTGAGGAATAAAGGAATATTCATCTACATTGCTAAAAGGTTACAGGAGTTAGGAGTTTGCAGGGATTGGAAACAGTGCCGTGCAAAGTATAAAAACCTGAAGTATGAATACAGAACGGTTAAATATGCCCACAACTCGGGGGATGTCACTAAAACCATGAAGTTTTTCCATGATCTGGATGCCATATTGCGATACGAACCTGTCACACAATTAGCAGCAGAAGAGAACGGCAGGTGTTCTGCGACTGAGGCGCAGCTGAACACAAGCCCCACCACAGAGAGCACGCAAGGTAAAAAAAACCGTTTTTGCTTCTATTTTTCTCTCTTTGCTTAAACCCCAGAGGGAACAAACCCCAAGCCTGAGTTTGCTTGAGCTGAAGCGGAGGCTGCGCAGCCCCGGCAGCGCTGCTAGAACTGACTGGATGCACTCCTCGCGCCGGGGAATAAAATGTTAGCACCCACCAGTGTCGAAGTCTGTAAATACAGCGTAATTCTAGCAAAATTATGGTAACTGCTCGTATTGCAGCCTTGGTGCGTACGCGCCGCTGTCTAGGCTCCTGCACTGGCTTGAAACGGTACATTAAGAAAAGCTGTTTTCTTTCCTTGTGACGTTCGTTCGTGCGCGGTACTTGGCGAAGAAGCCGGTCTTGTAGGGCTCCGGTTTGGATGTGAACTTAAAGAAAGGTGAAAGCAAAGGTTGAAATCATCATGATTTTTTGAAAATCATTATTTGTGATACAAGTGAAATTTAGGGGGTTTGTTCATATTTCTCTAACTGCAAATTTAGGTGTGATGACTAAAGGTAAATTAAATAATTTTGTAAGTAATTCAACTTAAATATTTGAGAAACGGGGATGTGTTTAATAATGTCATATTAAAAATTGTAATGTGAGGAAAGTAAAACTCATCGTGTTTATCAGACTGTTTTGAGGCAAACCAAATGAATACCATGGCTTTTATTCTGAAGGGGTTTTTACAAAATTATTTGCATCTCTTGTTTTATTCAACCCTCTCTACATATGCATGTAAGCTATGCTTAACATTTCATTAGGGTCAATCTGCTATTTGACATCACTCAAATCTCCTTGTCACATCCTAAATGTCACTGAAGCATAAGCCCCAATAAGAGTTAAAAGTACCGAAATAAGACGGCTAAAAAGAGAAATGAAAAGCTGAGCCGTTCATGCCCACGGTATGTGGTAATTTACATTAGTTAAGACTGTGAACCTTTTTTAAGAAAACAAAAACTCAGCGTTAGTATCAGGGGAGATTGCCAAGGGCACAGAAAGGAGCTGGACATACAGCTTGCCCTTGTACCCTTCCACATCTTCCCCTACAATGCTGTTCTACAGATCTGAGGAAAAGAAATTGCCATTTTTCTTGTCATTGTTTACCTTAACAAAAAGCTTGACCTTAATTTGTCATTACTAGCAGAAAGCCTTTAATCTATCAAAGTCACTTCAAATTAAAATGGCAATTTTATAATATTTTAACATGTGCTCTCTGCACTGTATTGCAATCCATTTTTATTTTTAAACTTGCAGAACTGAGGCCAATACAAGCTGTTACACTTTTGAGGTCTACACGGAACTAAGACAGTGTCCTTCATCTGAGGATCTGCCTTTAGATTACCCTCTGTTTTTTGATGTAGTTTGCACCAACTGTTAATCCTAATTCTCATCTGCTTTAGACCTCTAGCAAGTTTAAATCAGAAAAAGTTAATTTCAGTTGCGAATCCCAAACTAGAATATGTATTACAAAAATTACCCCTGGGTGAGACACACCTCATTCTGAAGCATTAGGACAGCTTGGTTTTGAAGGTGATATAATTAAAATAAATCTCTTCAATCCACAAGCATTTCTGTTACTCCCTTACAAAAAAACCCAACAACAACAAAACCCCAAGTTTTATGGATAAACAAAAATTAAATGCAACTATGTGTAATAATGCAACGCTAATGGTAAGAATTCAAATGCAAAGTTTTTCACAACCACCATAATTCAGCCACAAAGAAAACACAGTAAGATAGAAACGTGTCCTGCAGCTATGCAGAATGCATGCATCCATAACAAGGGGCAGAGAGATCAGCTGTGAGAACACCAACTTTCTTCATTTAAGAATACAAGTTAAGCAAGTAATGCTGTACTAGGGGCCCAGTCCTTTCCGCCTGTGGTGAAGAGCTGCCCTGTCCGCCCAGCTCAGGACTTTGAAGGGCACTTGTAAGGCTGAAATGGCATCTGTGGCTCTGCAGCTGATGCTCACAAGTTCTTTTGCAGAGGCAGATCGGACAGTGTCACTCCCACAGAAAGAAATGTGATTCCCTGTGCCCATGAAGGCAGCCTGCTGCCCCTGAACTTGAACCTGGCTGCTCCCCCGTGGTCTGCAGGGGGATGGGGGCTGCTTTCATGTGGGTGTCATTGCCAAAGGCAAGGCAAACAGACCAAAGTACATTTGTGTCCCTGTACTTTGTCCCCCCCCGGGCTTCTCCCCTTCAAACGCAGAGCCTTACAGGAGAGGAAGGAAAAATGGTCACTCCCCGCTTTAGAAAGATGCTGAGATGCCTCATTTTGACAGAGCTGGAGGCATCAAGGATGTCTAGGCTTGTGACTTGGGTAGCAAGAACAAAATGCTATCAGGAAACTAAAACCTGTGCCAAATAATACTGTCCACCATGCACGTCTTACTTTATTTGAAGAACTTAGTAGCTATACTAATTTGTTTTGTTTAAAAAGCATGACAAGGGACAAGGCATGCTCCCAAAGAAATTACTGTATTTTTACCGTTCTGCTTAGCCTCAGTCTAAATATTCATATCCATCCTTAATGTAAAGCTACAAAGCATGTCTTTGTGTTTGATTTGCCTGATTATCTCAACTACTGGGAGATTTCTGGGGAGGGGGAGGGGGAGGAAGGGGAAAGGAAGGAAGGAAAAAAGAGACAACTTTTATGGGACCGAATGGTATTTCTATAGTGTTTCCCTGAGTGTTTTCTTCATATCTGGTAAAATCAGTTTTCTTTTGAATGTGTAATTGAAGAAATTGATACTGAAAATCACAATCAAATCTGAGAGGTGTCTTGGGACAAACTTGGTAGCAACGTACACACCAAATTCCCAGCTCACTCAAGGCAAGATGACACTTTTTGCATAAGCACATACGGCAGCACAAGCCAGAGATGTTCATGTTGTTCTCCCAAAATACATGTTTTCAGAGGCACACACGTGAGTTGTAGCTTAAACAATCATTAAAAAAGATGTAAGTCAAATGTTCACTTAGCTTAAAATTTAGTTTGTGTACTATCGCAGTAATCAACAACCAAGAAAATCCATTAGAGTGATGGTGCACTATGGAAAATGCTATCTTTCGTTAGAGTTCAAATGAATGACCTTCCCATTTTGTTAATCAGTTTTGATTGTTTCAAGTTAAATCAAGTATTAATAAATCAGCTACAGGATTTACAGAAGTAAAGCCCACCTAGTAACTCAAGTAACTAACGCTCTTTCATATTCCTCTCTTTATGTTTAAATATTAATGCGCTGGTCAGTCACTTTACTTGACCTTCAGTTTACCACAGCAAATGCAGGAAAGGTATCAAGTCTGAGCAGAAATGCATCAGCAATGACAGTATTATCATATGTACAAAACTCAGACAGCTACTAGAGATGTGAAAAGATCCTTCAGAAATGCTGACTTGAAAATGCCACTCATGCATAGTTTTTCCGTGTCTGGACTTTAACATTAAACATGTCATTGTATTTCATATACATTTTTTTTAATAAGAGTGTGCAGTGCTCTTACTGAGTAACTTTTTTGCTCATCAGATGCTTTTTTCCCCCCATCAAATACTCTAACATGTTTTTGTGTTAACTGTTCTTATTTACTTAAAATTATAATAAATTGTTTCTCTGTAATACTACAATGTAATTAAACTTGCTCATCCTAGTGCCCTTGGGACACTCAGCAGCCTTCCGACAGAGAATTTATTTCCCCTCTCCTCAGCTTGCTTTGCAGCTCCTAAGCAGATAAAACGCCAGCCCTGGCGCTGGAGGTGGAGGGATGAGCACACCTTTCCCTCCATCAGCCCGGCCGCAGGGGGTAGCAGCTCCTGCCAGAGAAGCCAGGCGGACGGCTGGGAGCAGTCGGAGATCAGGCCACTGCATCTATGAGTCATTGTGAGCCTTGCTGAAAGTCAGGAGGATTTAGGATAATGCTTTCAAGTGCAGTTTTCAGTTTCACCTACGTCAGGGATACCAGGTTGCATCCTAACCGCACCTCGTTACTGCTCCTTGTGACGTGACGAGCTACCGCAGCACCTTTGAACAGGTGGCTTTGATCTGTGTGACCTGCCTGGCTGGAGCTGACAGTAGCTCAACTCCCCGTACAGTGAATCAATATTTCAAACCTCCCTGTCAACACGGTGCGTTGAATACAGTGTGTTACCATAGAACATAGAACTTACAAGTCTGTCCTCTGTGAAAATGAAGCTGATTCAGAACCTGACTTACATATGCTGCTTTCTAAACTCACATAGCAATTGCTATAATATTGCTTTTTAGAGAAATGTAGGAATGCCATGCTGTAAAAAGCTAGACTGAATCCTGTCAGCTACAAATACGTCCGTTCTCTAGTCACAATACTTTTCCTGCTTTCCCCGTGCCATTAATGAATCCCATAGATTTCCAGAACTCTTTGCAGAACATTGTTTTCTTCATACTCTTCCCTAAATAATTCTTTCTGGATAATTTTTTTCTTTGTTACATAAATGCATTTGTGCTTATGTGAATCCGTATGCAAAGTCCGCTTTTATTTGCATGTCTCTTACCTTTCATTATCTACCTTTGAACTAGACTTTTAATGTGCTGTCCACCCCAAATGCTGAGTCAGAAAAGCATATGAGTCACTAGAATCAAGTTGGTTTCTTCAAGGATTTAAAAATACATTTCAAACAAGCTTCATATGCAAGATGTAAAATAATTTGATTTACTTCCTGTAACTCGTGTCCTCTTATGAGGACAGGCCAAATTAATTTTAAATTTAATTTAAATACAAATTAAGTGTGGAGATTACAAAGTTAATAATCTGATTGTGTATGGACATTTTCACTTAAAGTAATTTAAGCTAACGTAGTCCATACCTATTTTTCATCTAAAAACTCTTTCCTTCCCAGGTGAAATATCAGTTTCTTTAGAAGATGATGAGGATGCTCCAGGAGATCCACTACTTTTTATGTCTCATGTCAGACCAGTTCAACTAGGTATAGTATGATGGCACAGAAAGATCAAAAACTAAAAAGCGGCATGGCTGTCAGAGCACTTTCTGATAGCTTGAATACGCTGTCATTCTGTTTCTGATCAACGTAGCTTTAAAATAGCCACACTTCTGCACCATCTCCTTCCCAGTTTTAGCACTCGGCAGTCTCATGCATCACTAGATACTGGCCACTGTATATGACATAACACCTGTATGACCACCATTCACGTTCAAAACACATCCCGTGCTATAGCTTAATCATATTAACCACCTTCATTTTGTTAAATGCTAGTGGAAAGTATGCCAAATGGTAGTGTGTGAAACCACTGTCAACTTGTGGATTTTCTCTAACTCATGTAATTTCTGCTTAAAGCAGCATAAGTGAACGGCCTGAGCCAGGAGAGAGATGCAGAGGTCAGAGCTGTTTCACTGACCAATCCAGATCTGCAGTGGTCTTCAAATTGTGTCCTGTCTCCATGCAAAGAGGGGTCAGCAATGTTTTAGTCCAACCAGCCATACAACAACTCACTTGGAAATAATCCTACTATAGGTGTTTTGCTCGGGAAAGTCATTACAGAGGAAAGGCACAAATCTGGCAAGCCAGAAGGGGGAAGAAGATCCTAGGTGTGAGCCCCGTGAAGGGGCTGCTAAAGGGAATGGAGAAGCCTGAACACATTTTAGGCAGAATTAGGCAACCGATGAGCTGATCCCATGCCTGTACAGTAGCGCTGTCCTGAATTTCCTACATGCTCTTTCCATTTTTTATATACCCTCTATGCCCTAGCATACATCCCAATCCAGTTACAACTTTCACTACAGAATCTCCAAGGTGCCATATTCAGGGAGAAAACAAGGTCCCAGCTAAACCTACAGCTTTTACATTACACACTATACCCCTTTTAGCTGGCATAACAAGAAATTAAGGAAGATACAAGAATCTCACATGGAGTTATATGCACAGATATATATAAACAAAACTTTTCTTGGCAGTAAGTATCTGAATCAAGTTTTACAGGAATATATCTGTGTTACTCAGTGCTCTTGCAACACACTGCAAAGCAGATTTATTTGGCCTGCTAAAAAAGTCTTCAGTTCTGACAAAGTTACTTTCTCCAAAGCCAGCAAAGTAACTTCAACTGCATAGGCTCTTAAGTATGTACTGATACCGAAATGTCTTCCCCTAGTACCTCTCTTAGTCTTTAGATTTCAGACACCACTGTAAGAAAAATGTTGGGCCCTTTGTATTTGTATTGCTAATCTTTCGGTTTCATTTCAGCAGATACCTCATTTTGAGGGGGCTTAAGAGGAAAATCAAATATGGCATAAACATATCTAAACAATGCATATTACAGAATCATAGTATTGTAGAATGGTTTGGGTTGGAAGGGGCCTTAAAGGTCATCCAGCTCCAACCCCGCTGCCATGGGCAGGGACACCTGCCACTAGACCAGGTTGCTCAGAGCCCCATCCAAATTGGCCTTGAACACTGCCAGGGATGGGGCATCCACATAACCAGTCTTAACAATATTTTTTTTAAACAAATTAGGGCTAAAATACATTCGAGGCATAAGGAAAATTTTCACAGTGACCATAACAACTTTGTTTCAAAGCAGTGCTTGTGGGTAATATGTTTTGAATCACAATGCTTTTTAAAGGGAATGAGCACCAACAAAGCCACGTTTTTCCACTCTGCATACAGCAGAATGAATAAGCAATACACTATGTCAGGAGCACTCATTTGAACTAATATCCACAACCAAAAGCGAGCTCAGTTCCAAATGAGCTTACTAGTGAGAAATACTGGTCTACCCAAGAACTATAAAGAAACCTTATCCCTCCCAGACTGGCCCATACTCTATGGCTTGACTGAGAGGTGCAGGGAGCACCTTCTGCATTCGTCTTCCTCTTCTTCCCCTGGGCCTTTTCTCTCTGGCCCCCGTGGCACGCTCTGGTAGTGCAGAATGAACCACGCTGGAAATACAGATAGTTGAAATACTCCCGGTAACACTGAGCAGAGAGACTACACCAAGCCTGTCTGATGTTGGCAGTTGTCATCTGTGACAGTTTCTACAGTTGCATTTACCTGTAAACAAACATTTTCTTTCACTCCCTCAGGAAGAAATGAAGAAAGCATAATTGATATGTCACCTGAAAATCACCCTCCTCAACAACATATCAGTGAGCTGGCTGCTGCAGAGTCCCGATTAACACAGGCGGGACTAACAGGGGAAAACTGCTATCTCAGAACAGCTTTTTCACAACCAGAATGATTATGGAGGCTAGCAAAGAATGCCTCTGTCTAGGACAAGTTTGTCCTCAGACAGGTGGCTATACACAAGTACGCTCCACTGAAGCTGTATGTACAAGCAAAGGTCAGATATTTTTGCCATCACATAAAGCTCAGTGACTATAAAGTATCCAACCCCGGTAACCTGGCTTGCCCTTTTAGAATAAGACACTGGCAAAGGCATTTATCACTTCAGTATGGTTGGAAAAAACTGTCAGTTACTGTGCATTTTCGTGTTTGATGTCTTTGTTGAAGCGCTGGAATTGTGTTGGGTGGTGGGGTTTTTTTAATAGTTATTTTTGCAAAGATTTAGATAGAAAATGCATGAGAAACCACTTTCCAAACTAATCTGATAATCAAAATGAAATCTGGGAGCAAATTCATAATTAGAAACAAGTAAACATTAAAAAATAAAGTTGAAGACTGAAGAAAGATAAAAAAATCTTAGTTCTGCAGAGTAAGATAACTCAAACTTAAGTTTTTACTAAAAATCCCCAAATATTATTGATTGACCTGCACTGAGAAAAGGTGGAGGTTCTGTACCATGAGAACTGTGTTCGTTATCACATAAATGCTCTGTGTGACTGAAGGCAAGCCTCCATTCCTCAGCTCCCCATAAACTGGATGCTTTGTTAAAAGTTAAGGATCCGATTCTTCAGATCCTTACCCAGTTTAAATGTCTCCGTGTGTGTAAAACCGTTAGTATGGCACGAATGCAGAAAGTTAAGTCTTGATGGTAGTGTCAGTGACTCAGGGCCCAATTTATTACTGTGCTGAGGCAGCACTTGCTATCTGCCAAACAGCACCCCTCTCTAACGTCTGAATGACAGAACAGCTCCTTGGTTATTCTCAAAGGTGTTACAAGTCCTTGGTTATTCTCAAAGGTGTTACAAGTAAAAGTTCAGTGTATTAGGGCACAGAGAAAGAAATGTTCCTCTTAGGTTAGTTAAATGCACGTGCGCTATCAGTATTGGTTTTCAAGAGAAGGCAAAAATGATGTCAGAGTTAACAAAAGTGCTGAAAAATTAACAACCAGTAGCTTGGGTTTAATGTCACCTCTACTCCGTCTTTCTCTGGAGAGACAAGTCATGAGGAAACAGCATACTTCATTCTCATTCTCTCTGTCCTTTCCCCACCCCAACCACCCAATGCAGGTAACCCGTTTCTGTCTCTCCCCTACCCCACATGATGCAGGTAATCCAACGTCAGCAATAGAGGCTTCCAAAACACCGGCTTTTATTCCAACAGTAGCAAATGAAGGAGGAAAACACTGGACCGTTAATGAAGTCAGAGCTTTGATACGCATATGGTCAGACAAAAATATCCAGCAACAACTGGAGGGGACAGTGAGAAATAAAAGAATATTTGAACAGGTTGCTGCTAGACTTCAGAAGTTTGGAATTGACAGGGACTGGAAGCAGTGCAGGACAAAATACAAAAATCTGAAACATGAATACAAGAGTGTTAAAAGTGCCCAAGACTCAGGGAGCACAAGTAAAAGTATGAAATTTTTTAATGAACTGGATGCTATTCTGGGGCACAGCACCATGGAACAAGCAAGTAAATCAGATAATGATGAAAGTGAGAGGCCTCCAGAATGGACAGAAGCAAAATCAGAAAAGGACTCCATAGGTAAGTACTTCAGCTACCCATATATCATTTAAAACGTTTAGTTTTCCAACACTAGAGAGACTCTGAAAGAACACCAAAAAAAAAGCAACCAGCTAGATTAACTGATTTGCTGGGGGGAAAAAAACACCGAATGGAAGTTTACTGTTTTGTCTTCTGTTTTGTCTTACATTATAAGGTAATCTTTCAGACTGAGTGATTGCCTCAAACTTTTTGTAACAAAACTGAGAAACAAAAAGAGGAAAAAAAGATGGAGACATAGGATAAGATAAAGTGATGCAGAGAGACCATTCCGGTCAAAATCATGACAGAAGAGACTGTTACCAGCTTAGTTAAAAAAAAAGGATCAGAGAGATGGTCAGACTGTGTAACTGGAAAAAATGAAGACATTGAGCAAAAGAAGTCTGTAGTTATAGACATTGGTTAAATAATTAACATCAAAATTGTCTTTCTCCTGTTGTCCCCAATAGTCCAGCTTCACTGGCCTTTGGAGCAAGTCTCCCAAACCAGTGAAACAGCTATTGTGAAAATAGCAAAAGGAGTAACACCAAGAATGCTGACAGAGCTTGTCTTTATTTTTGTGTGGTTATTGACAAATAACTTGGTAATGGATGGATTAATGCAGAATTACACTGATGAACATACACTACCCAGGAGTTAAAACATTTTTTATTGGTATGTACAACCAGAAACATGCCTGTTGTTTAAGAACAGAATTAAACGTAAAACTCTTTATTACACAGTAAGAATCCTACACAGGGGATGATATTACAATGGTCAAATATAAGACTAAAAGTTAGTAAACTAATGGAAGAAGTCAAGAAAAATATAACACAAAGACCGTCTCTGGCTGAAAACCATGAGAACATTTTAGGGGAGGATTCACTCTTCAGTTGCTGTTTCTAAGCTTTTTGCTAATGCATCTACTACTGCCTGCTGGCCTGAAGGATCTTTTGGCATAGGTTGGATGGATCTTTTGATTTGACACAGCACAGCTGTTCTTATGTAGTACACGAATGCAGTGCCCTAATTAACATAGCATTATTTACGCAGAAATGCCTGGAGACACAGGTGAAGAGGACTCTGTTAGTAATATGTCAGAAGACCTACAGGTTGGAGATATAAAGAAAGTTTCTGACTCAGGTAAACTGAAAAGTCTTCTATTTTATATAAATCCCTCAATTTAGTAAATTAAGATGGATTTCTAAAATAAGCCCACATTGTAATTATGATTAAAAGAGGCAAAGACCTAAAAAATTTACAAGCAGGAGATAACGTCATGGTGATAACTATACTTTTAGTACAGGCATATGTGCACATTTACAGTGCTCTGCTAAATTTGATAAAAACAGTCTCCTAAGTAATCTTCTCAAAGATTCATGGCCCAAGATATAAAGAAGAAGAAACTATTGGTTTGAGCAAATTGAGTGCAATGTATTACCACATTTACTTCTACTTAAACTCTATCTTTCCAATGATTAGAATTGTTCATTCTCCTGTGCATGAATTAGTAACAGCATTCTCTTTTTCACAATATAATGTGATCAATATAATATAATTGTGTAAATGCTCATGTCGGGGGATGAAAACTTCATTTAAGAGTATCACTACTAGCACTGAATATGAAGGTTGTATGCTCTTTACAAAGAAACATTATGATTTGCATCTGAAAGCGTAACTTCCAGGGGAAGCGGGAGTTTAACATTCAGCTAGAGACACATGAAAGTCTCAGAGGCTGACAGACTTGACTCGCCACAACAAGGGACCTTATGATCTCTTTCAGTAGCATGAGGGAGAATATAGTCTAAATTAGGCATTAAGGAGTAGTCTTACAGAATTTAAAATGGTCTAATGTGAACTTGAAAGATTTTAATATCAAATTTAAAATCTTCTGGCAGATGATGTTACTGTGAATACTACTCCAGAGAATCAGGCAGCTCTGCGTATAACGAAAGAAACACCTATGACAAGTAAGTAAAGACATGGTTGATCATGAGAGGTAATTTGAGGTATACTGGACAGCAGCAATTTTGTTTTACCATTCAAGAGCAATGACATTTATTAATTTAAATTTACTAACAAAGACATATGTAACTGGCCTTTACCAGACCACCATGGGCACTTGAGGCATTCACTGGAGAAAAACAGGTTGTCATGAAAAGTGTATTGCTTATAGGGACCTCATTTGGAGAGAGACAAAATACATAAGAAATCATGAAGAGTACTTTGTGGGATGCAGTTAAGACAACTTGTCAAATGCATCAAATCCCATTTCTCCCCATCAACAAGTAAAATTACTACATATACATGAACAGTAGTGAGATACTGTAATAATACATAGATTCAGCAGTGCCACTAAACTGTCATCTGACATAGTTTTCAACTGCCTGCAGCTACGTAATATTGTAACTTTTTGGATTGCAATCTTCCAAATGAGTTATTTAAGATGAAGTTAACTGAATACTTGTAGTAAAGTTCTGAGCATTCATTTTTGACACTTTAACACTCCTTTAGGATAAGTGTAGGTGTTAAGACATCTACAGCCTACCTTGGTTACAGTTTGCCTTCTCAAATATATGGATTTTAACTGCATATTTTGTTTGTTTCTAAGTAATTGTAACTGCAATCTGATTTTGTGGGGAAAGGCTAAAATAGCAAGTACTTCAGAAGTGTCTCTGGCTCAGCCTATCTACTCTAAAGACTATTGTTCAAACTTTTGTGGGGAAAAAAAGGCAAAACCGCAGCACTACATCATGAAGAGATGCAGTTTCAGTTTCTAAAATTCTTTCCCTGATTCCCAAATGAACAATACAGACTCAGATCTTTTTACCACAGGTGGTAAAAACCACCTAGACTTTGATGTTATTATTGGTAACATAATTAGGTATTACATAAAGCAGAGAAAAGATGCACACTTTATATGTTACAATATCATGGAGACCCTTTATTTTTGAATTGTGGTACATGCCTTTCCTAGATGGTTGGAATAAATTTAGAGTGAGAAACTGGTAAGTAAAGAGATTGTACGTACCTCTGTATTCATAAATTTACTTGCTGATAAGTAGTGAAAAAGGCAATCAGGCAGTGATATATTACATTGGTTCTTTGATATCAGATGCCTGACAATCGATAGTCTTTAGGATGCGACTTCTTAAGGACTACTCCGTATTCAACAGAACCTTCGTAGAAGACTGTTGCTCAGCAAGCACGTGATTATAATTTATACTCGTGCCTTTTAAAAAAATTTGTAAAACCCCTCAATTTGACATAATTAGGAATTTATAAATTCTGTTCACCTTGTATCAAGGTATCTTCCTAATTAATACATGGAGTTGATGTGCTCTGCAGTGGGAGTTAGACAGACACTCAACTGGATGTATGGTAGCTAGCCTGGGCAGGTCGCTGCTCTCTGGCCACCACAGCTGTGTGAACGTGCAGAGGTGCACAAGCTGCCTCAGCAGTGCATGTGCTTCTCACCAGCTTCCAGGTGAATCTGTTATGAGCCACGGCAACATTGTCGTCACTGCTGCTCTTTAAAAATGGTCCCGTCGGGTTTGCTATACTCTAGCAAGGGAAAAATTAAGATGCTATTAGTCCAAAGACAAATACCTCGGTTCCAGGAAAATACCTGGTTACTTGACGTTTCATGGTATTGTTTTTCTCCTCTGCCCAAGCTTGGGGAGCAGCACGTGCCCACCTGGGAAGGGGAAGACGGAGGGAAAGAAGCCCCGAGGTGCGCCCAGGGCGGGCGGCGGGGGGCGCTGCGGCAGGGCCTGGCCGGCAGG
>JAVJGI010000001.1:59824494-59836887 GCA_035590275.1 Ibycter americanus
GGGGAGGCTGGGGCCGCTGTAAATGTCTCCCTTTCCGGGTAAGAGATACCCATATTAAATCAGTCTGGAAATAAACCCGTATTTAGTCATTTTGACTGACGTTTTCTATTTCACGGGATGGCTTTTGAGGGCAGTTAATTCCAGAAATCTGTTTGGAAGAGCCAAACTGCTTCCGTTAGCCCAGGCAGTAGCCAGTGTACATTCCAGTGTGTCACTGTGCCCTATGGCCACACGTGTGCGTGTCTGATTAAACACAGGTGCCAGGGAACTACAGTGGAGGTGGAAACAAGATTCTAGGGAATGCCGGTAGCTTGATGTTCTTAAAAAATACCTGCAGCAAGTATTTTGCTTCAAATTACTTTTCTTGTCATTATTTTTTAGGATTTTTGGTGCCCCGTATACTTTACTATATGTCCCTCTCAGAACAAATTCGGAATAACTCATGATGCTGCCAGGATACATTTCTAAGCAAGGGCTTTTTAAAAATCTGTTGTTTAAGATCTTAAGTCGGTGCATACTGGGGCACTTATGTTGGCTTGAAGACTTACTGCTGTGTGCTTGGAATTTTAAAACGTACGAAGTCAAAAGATAATGTTTTAATACATATGCCCCGGGCTGGTGTGAAGTAGAGTGTTCAGGGAAGTGCAAAACCAAAAGTTCCTGGTTATTCACTGGCTCAGCCCGAGGCACACTTGGGCTGCAGACACAAATTCCTAACTGTGCATCCAAGTTGTCTGTATCCAGTCTCATAGATCTGCCTGACAGAAGCAGCAGCAACTTTGCAAGCTGTTGGAGAGTAAACATAGGCGACACACTGAAAAATTTCCCTAGCTTTGACATTTCCCACTCCCCTTTTATACTACACAAGACACACATGAGAGTAAGGATTAGGCGACAAATTACTGATCTTGCCTCGTGTGCCAGAAAACAGGATGGTGATAGTGAGAGAGTGCCAAGAGAGAGCAGAGCTTCTATCAGTCTGAGCGGGTAAAAGGAAGGACTGCAACAGCCTGGCTCTGGTGGCCTTGTGAGCAATGCTTCAAACACAAAGTGGAGATTAAGCATATTTGCTGGCAACTGTCTATAGCTTCACTAAACAATGCGGACGGAGCCACTGTGTTTTATCGATGCCAGAAACTGTTGATGGTTTGTTCTGTTTGGCTCAGGCTTGCTCTCCTCATGCCCTCCCTCCAAAAACTCTGAACGGTGGCTTGGAAAAAAAAGCCAGGCTCCCTACCCACATTCTTGGCTCCCTAAAAAAAAAAAAAAATAATTAAAAGGCACATGATGCTGGTCACATCGTAAAGAACATCTGATGCAAACAAGGCCGTATTGATTTGGGGGGTAATTTTTAATAAAATGGATGTAGATTATGCTTTATTGCTCAATGTTTAGGGGAAATATTCTTGAATGGACTGAGAACAGGCTGGGAGCCAGAAACTGCTGTCATCGATCCGTAGTGTGGCCTTCACCATTTAATCTCTGTACTCCCTTGGAAATGAGGATCAGAAAGACCACTTGCATCATCCCCCTGCCCATGCCTCCCTCCCAGGGCGGAGGGGTGGAACTCTCCCCCGAACACCATAGGGCCAATGGCAGAGGAGCGGAGATCTCCTCCCCGTGGAGGGGAGCCCAGGGACACCTCTGTCACCCTGCCTGCAGCGGGGCCCAGCTGTGTGATGTAAACCTCTCGCAGAGGGGATGCTCTCAGGACAGGCATTTAGTACTTTGTCTTTACCAGGCAGGCAGCCTTGCAGATCAGTGGTCCAGGCACAGCACCCTGATGCAGTGTCAGGACCCTCGGCCCTTTGGGGGCTAATTCAGTGACTCGTGGCATCAGTCGCTTGGAGTCTTCAATAATTCCAGTATATATTGAAGCACCCCTTAGGAAAGTCACCATCTTGCCTGTTCTGCTGCATGGAGGGTCACCAGTTACTACATATCTTACCACCATGATCAATGAACATTCTCCAAATTCTGATGCAGCTCTAAATAACTTAAGATTTGGCACATTTAATCCATAAACTTGTGTTATGCGGCTGTTACATGGTGTTCTGGATTTATCTTAAGTGCATACACTCTGCTCTTAAGCCTGCAACTGCAGGGAAATGGCAGCTTTAATGTATTAAGAGATGAAATCTTTAACAAGTTATCATTAATGACATTCTGAAGTTGGTGATTCCCAAGACATAACTCAAGACCTGTCTAGTTAATTAGAACTCTGTAATTATTTTTTTTTTTTTACAGAAATCTTTGAAGATGAGGGGGACTTTGCCAACTCCACCCCGGCAGCTCTGGAAGCTACACAAATAAAGAAGGAGACGATTGACATAGGTAGGTCAAGACTGTGTCTTGATGGTTATAACAGCACATTGTACTTTACTGGGAACTGCAGATTTCTATGGTTCATATGTTACTCCTGCACATTATACTCATTCTGCTTCTATGTTATGATAAAAACTGGGTTTTGTTTGATTTGATATTGCAAAAATGTATAAACACTTATTTCTCCTTCCCCCAATTAACAAGCTCTTATTTTCCCAGACAACATACTCCTTATTATGCTAGATGTGGTAAATCTGCATTTGATTGTGACACAAATACTGTTCTTTTTCATACACAGTTGCTAGAGAGGATAAACTGGAGAGCTGAACAGCTGTCTTAGAAACACTGAACATTTTATACCTTATCTGTCTGTTCAAACACTTCATGACAGTGCATTTAATTTCAGACTATTCACTATCAAACAAGTGCCATAAATATTCTGAATTATTTTACAAGGAAAACCGAAATCAGAACCTCAGCAATATGTAGAAGTCATACATTCAATGACAAGTATTCAGGAGATTTGTTTTATTAAAACCATTACAATTTAACATTAGAATACAGTAGGGGTATTAATCTTCTGGAATAAATGAGCATAGAAACCATGGAAGGTCATGAAAAAAAGGCATCAGAGGAAATAGCGCTGACATTGAAATCTATTGACCTGACATCCTAGTTCAAAATTTACTTTATGGTAGTGCTGTTTGTACCCAGAAGTTCATGGAAAGAATAAAAAATTCTATTATAATGATTATGTGAACAACAATTTTTTGGCCTTTTACACCGAAAGTTTCTACTATAAAAATATTTCTATTGTATGCATCAGTATTTCTGTGATCCAGGCAAGAGCTTCCTTCTTGGCAATTATGTTATCTGGAGTTTGGGTGTTGAGACACCCTACCCAGCAGAGGTTTTACAACTGTTTGCATAGGCCGATCTTGATGATGAAAGACAACTGTAAGGAGTATGACACTGAGGACAACATCAGAGCAATGCCATCACAGCAATGACACACAGCAACACAAGTTACATTGAGGATAAAGTAAAGCTGTGTCCCTGAAAGTTCAGAGACATAGCGAGGTCACACTAATGCAAAGAGAAGAGTTCATATACAATGACATAGAATAAAATGTCATGCAAATCAACTGACTGCCTTGTACACACAAAATCCCTGTTCCTGTCATGTAATATCCAATTGAGGATAGTAATCACGTAAGTCAGCAGTACACAAGTGCTGTTGCCAAAGGCAGAAAGAGATTAGAGAGCCAGCATGGTTGAGAAAATGAGCACATAAATGAACGCCATGGAGGTTTTTGGTAATAGTTAAAAAAAAAAAAATATATCCTTTAAGAGCCCAAGAGTAGACCTGCTACTTCACTTTGGCCCAAGGTTGTATTTCCAATAGCTGCAAGTGTTAAAGGAAGATGCAAGAATTTTCTTAAGAGTTATGGGGCAGGCTATTAATGAAAAAACACTTTTTTTCTAGTACTGCAAGTAAATCACACACACATGCTTATAAGAGTATAATTTCTGATTCTAAGTTTTCCATAAGTATAAAATTTATTCCTGCATATGGCTTATGAAAACCAAGTATTTGCCAAATCACTTAAGAGAAAGTTATAAAGCAAATGTAAAAATTCTAAGTACTACTCTGTGCATATGCTAGCAAGTACCATTATAGAAAGCACATCAAATGAACCTGCTTATTTACCAACAATCTCTTATTTCTAACAGAGTCAAAACCATGCATTCAGTTTTTCAAAACATGTAAGGAATATTTACTTCTACCCTTTGCTGAAAACTATATCGAATATATTTGGTGTATGACATCCCCTACCAAAACAATGACGACTAATCTTTCTCTCCCTCCCAACCCAAAAAGTAATTCCACATAAAAGTGAACTTTCAGCCTCAGAGCAGTCCAAGCATGAGGAAATGAGCCCAGAGTCGGCAAAGCCGGGTTTTGGTGTCCACAGGTGATTTCAATAATTCTGAGGGCTCCTGAATTTTACTTCTGAAAGGAATAGTTTTTATGCTGTGAAAAAGTGCAAAGCTATTATTGCCTCAGCTCTGCAGAGGGGAGAAAACCTGGCATGCAGACATGCAGAAAAATAATAGATCAATGTATCTATCCTGTTAGAGATGGAATTTTGAAGAGCACTTATATGCTGGTAGAATAAAAAGTAGTTCTTCTGTCTTCCCTGTTTTGTTGTTTAAGCCACACAGAATCGTTTCAGATAGAGCCATTCCTACAGACAGAAAGTGCAAGTTAAGCTGAGGCTAAAGATTTCCACAAAAACATTAATGAATTCTTTACCATTTTTTCTTCTGCTTATGTCTCTGCTAACAGAGACTAGCCTTTCACCCAAAGGTAAGCAAACACGGCTGTCTCCTAAAGGAAGGCAAAATCCTGCAACCTTCCCCACAAAACCCAGCATCGCTCCCTGCCCCCCCTCCCAGAGTCGAGGAGAGGCACGCCTCGAAGCCCAGCTCTGAAACCCACCATGGCAGCTTGCTAGAATGGACCCTAAACCACTTTTTTTTTTCGTGGTTAAAAGGAGTCCTGAATAGCGGAGAACAAGTAGGAGTAAGGAGCAGAGGTCTCTTTTCAGTTCCTTTCTGCTGTACCAGGGGAACTCACGTCGATGTGAGGAAAGCCCCACCAGCAGCACGAAAGGCAGCTTGTACGAACTGACCGCGCGTGCGGGTGTGCCGACCGGTGCCCGTGCCCGTGCCTCCCCCTCCTCATCGCGCCCGCACCACGTGCACCTCCCCCAGACTGCAGAGGGGGACAGCGGCCCCTAGGGGCCGGATGAGCGCAGCGGGGAGCACGCATGGCGCCGTGGGACGCAAGGCCGCAGCCCAGCCCTGTCAGCTCGCACCGAAGCCGCAGGCACGTGCCCTCACGAGCGGCACCCGAGCCTCGCCAAGGCTGGCCTACCCACAGCACTGAAGAGAAAATCTGGAAGGCACGCCTGTGCTAATCAGTGTGTACAAACATGTTACGCGAATCGGCGTATATGTGCGATACAAACCATCCGTGTACGCCTACGTGTTTAATCAAGTGTTTTAAATCCATGTCGCATCCACAGCTACCTTTGGGGAATGCAGGGGCAGAGAGAAAGATAGGGCTTAGAAGAAATGCCAATAAATAACTTGATTTAGGGAGGCGTGAGGCAGAAGACTTGTTTAGGAGACTCCCTGCTGAGCGGAGCAGCAGGCCCGGTACGCAGGCTGGACCCACTCCAGGGCAGCCCGCTGCATCCCTGGGGCCCGGGTTAAAGATGTGGAGGGGAAGCTTCTTACCCCGGTACAGCCCTCGGATTCCTGTCCGTGATCGGTTTTTCAGGTAGGCAGCGATGAAGTTGCAATAAGAAGTCCGAGGCCAATCGAGAGAAACTGCAGAGCCTTGAACAACTGGTTAAGGGATCAGAAGCACAAGCAGCATTCCCTTCTGTCATTGCAGTTGCAGGGGATGATGAGGGAAGGAACAGAGAGAGCCAGCAGGTCAGTACCTGGCTCCGAGCCTGGTCACGGCAGAATTTTGGGTTTTTTGATCATGGGTGGGTTTACATGACACCAGGCCTGCTGGCAACAGATGCAGTGCACCTGTCTCAAAGGGGGAAAAGGATCTTTGCACAGGCGTTAGCAGGGCTCGTTGAAAGAGCTTTAAACTAGATTTGAAGGGGGAAGGGGATAAATCCAGGCTCGCTAGAGATAAGCCTGGGGGCAGCACACCAACGATTGAGGGATGGTGTCCTAGCGAGGCCCTTTGGTGTGCCGTTTCAGTGGAGGTAGGGGATAGAGATCCATGAGTCAGCAAAGACACAAGGGTTATTGATGCGTTAGAAACCATGGAAGGACCTGAGCATGGTCACATAGGAATTAGGGCTTCTCCCTCCAAAAAGTGGCAGGATCAATAACCCAACTGAAGTGCATCTACACCAATGCATGCAGCATGGGCAACAAACAGGAGGGGCTGGAAGCCATTGTGCGGCAGGAAAACTATGATATAGTTGCCATCATGGAAACATGGTGGGATGACTCACACAACTGTAGTGCTGTAATGGATGGCTATAAACTCTTCACAAGGGACAGGCAAGGAACGAGAGGCAGTGGGGTAGCCCTGTATGTTAGGGAGTGTTGTGACTGTCTAGAGCTTAATGATGGTGATGATGGGGTTGAGTGTTCATGGGTAAGAATCAGGGGGGAATGCCACCCAACCAGGATGAAGAGGGAGATGAAATACTCTATAAGCAGCTGGGAGGAGTCTCACAATTGCTAGTCCTTGTTCTTGTGGGGGACTTCAACTTACCAGATGTCTGCTGAAAATATAATACAACAAAGAGGAAACAGTCTAGGAGGTTCCTGGAGTGTGTGGAAGATAACTTTCTGACACAGCTGGTGAGGGACCCAACTAGGGAAGGTGTCCCACTGGACCTGCTGTTTGTGAACAGAGAAGAACTTGTGGGTAATGTGATGGTTGGAGGCCATCTTGGGCATAGTGATCACAAAATGATAGAGCTTTTGATTCTTGGAAAAGTGAGGAGGGGGTCAGCAGAACTGCTCCCTTGGATTTCCAGAGGGCCAGCTTTGGCCTGTTTAGGAGCCTGGTTGACAAAGTCCCTTGGGAGGCAGTCCTGAAGGGCCAAGGGGTCCAGGAAGGCTGGACATTCTTCAAGAAGGAAATCTTAAAGGCACAGGAGCAGGCCATCCCCATGGGCTGAAAGATGAGCTGGTGGGTAGGAACACTGGCCTGGCTGAACAGCGAGCTTTGGCTGGAACTCAGGAAAAAACAGGAGAGTTTATGACCTTTGGAAGAAGGGGCAGGCAACTCAGGAGGACTACAAGGATGTCGTGAGGTTATACAGGGAGAAGATTAGAAGGGCCAAAGCCCAACTAGAACTTTATCTGGCTACTGCTGTAAAAGACAATAAAAAATGTTTCTGTAAATACATTAGCAACAAAAGAAAGGCTAAGGAGAATATCTAACCTTTATTAGATGGGGGCGGGGGGGAAACCCAGTGACAAAGGATGATGAAAAGGCTGAGGTACTTAATGCCTTATTTGCCTCAGTCTTTAATAGTAAGACCAGTTGTCCTCCAGGTACCCAGCCCCCTGAGCTGGAAGACAGGGACGGGGAGCAGAATGAAGCCCCCATAATCCAAAGAGAAATGGTCAGTGACCTGCTAGATCACTTACACACACACACACACACACACACACAAGTATATGGCGCTGGATGGAATCCACCCAAGGGTTCTGAGCGAGCTGGTGGAAGTGCTCATCGAGGCACTTCCAGTCACCTGTCAGCAGTCCTAGCTACGCGGGGAGGTCCCAGTTGACTGGAGATTAGCAAATGTGATGCCCATCTACAGGAAGGGCTGGAAGGAGGATCTGGGGAACTACAGGCCTGTCAGCCTGATTGCGGTGCAAGGGGGGGTTATAGAGCGGATCATCTTAAGGGCCATCACACAGCACGTGTAGGACAACCAGGCGATCAGGCCCAGCCAGCATGGGTCTATGAAAGGCAGACAAATGCTTGACAAACCTGATCTCCTTCTATGACAAGGTGACCTGCTTAGTGGATGAGGGAAAGGCTGTGGATGTTGTCTACCTGGACTTCAGTAAAACCTTTGACACCATTTCCCACAGCATTCTCCTGGAGAAACTGGCTGCTCATGGCCTGGGCGGGTGTACGCTTCGCTGGGTGGAAAACTGGCTGGATGGCTGAGCCCAGAGAGCGGTGGTGAATGGAGCTGCATCCAGCTGGTGGCCGGTCACAAGTGGTGTTCCCCAGGGCTCAGTACTGGGGCCAGTTCTGTTTACTATCATTGTCAACAATCTGGATGAGGGGATCAAGTGCACCCTCAGTAAGTTTGCAGATGACACCAAGTTGGGTGGGAGTGTTGATCTGCTGGAGGGCAGGAAGGCTCTGCAGAGGGATCTGGACAGGCTGGACCGATGGGCCGAGGCCAGTCTATGAGGTTCAACAAGGCTCAGTGCCGGGTCCTGCACTTGGGTCACAACAACCCCACACAGCGCTATGGGCTGGGGGAAGAGCGGCTGGAAAGCTGCCTGGAGGAAAAGGACCTGGGGGTGTTGGTCAGCAGCTGGCTGAACATGAGCCAGCAGTGTGCCCAGGTGGCCAAGAAGGCCAACAGCATCCTGGCTTGTATCAGAAATGGTGTGGCCAGCAGGACAAGGGCAGTGATTGTCCCCCTGTGCTCAGCACTGGTGAGGCTGCACCTCAAACTCTGTGTTCAGTTTTGGGCCCCTTATGACAAGACAGACACTGAAGTGCTGGAGCGTGTCCAGAGGAGGGCAATGGAGCTGGTGAAGGGTCTGGAGCACAAGTCCTATGAGGAGCAGCTGAGGGAACTGGGAGTGTTTAGCCTGGAGAAAAGGAGGCTGAGGGGAGACCTTATTGCTCTCTACAGCTCCCTGAAAGGAGGTTGGAGCGAGGTGGGTGTTGGTCTCTTCTCCCAGGTAACAAGTGCCAGGACAAGATTTAGATATTAGGAAAAATTTCTTCACCAAAAGGGTTGTCAAGCATTGGAACAGGCTGCCCAGGGATGTGGTTGAATCACCATCCCTGTAGGTATCTAAAAGACATGTAGATGGTTTAGTGGTGGACTTGACAGTCCTGGGTTAATGGTTGAACTCAATGATCTCAAAGGTCTTTTCCAACCTATACGATTCTATGATTTTGTGATTGTACGATTCTGTAACTAATGGGTTAGACTAATCGATTATGACATTTTTAAGTGAAGATAGGTGTTACCTGCAGAGGGTGACAATAATGTTAGCAATTTATTTGTCTAAGTCCAAGTCTATTTTACTTAAATCTGTGTTATTTCTATAGATGATGATTCTATAAGCACTACCTCAGAAGACAGATCTTGTACGCCAGTAGCAAAACGGATGGTTGGGACAGGTGAGTATTAATTTCCATGCATTTATTCTGAAATAAAATTGCATTGTAATTTCAGTACCAAAGCTGGACCAAGCAGATCTTTACTGTAAACATGGCTCTACTTTTCTGCTTCCAACTCCAGTCTAGCTTTATCACTAAACTTAAAAATTAGTTTCATAGCTCTATTCCCTGTCATGAGCAAAACTTGCATTAATACTGTAGTTTGACTTTGCATTCTACATTTATCTGATGAGCAGCATTTGCCTGCTTCTGAATATGCAGATAAGATTTTTTTTCTTTGATTGAATCCCCAGTAGCATTTTCATTTGCATGATATTTTGCCATGCCATTCTAATTTGACACCATACTGGAAAGCCATTTTATTATCAATGCTGATATCTTGTTGCTTTAAAGCTTAAGGCATATTGCTTTCCTTCATGTAGCGCTTGGATATATCTGTCTTTAATTTGACAACAGCAACAAAATTACACTGACAAAATGTGGAAGTTTAGATGCCTTAGAGAAACAATAGATTTCACTTGCTACATATTTTGCATACTTAAGAGAAATGTAATCATGTATGATGTTAACATTGTAAAGTTAAAAGATTTTCATAACAAGGGATTATTCTAAACATTAATTAATCCCTCAGCTTGTTATAAAATCATTAGCTACAATTACACTTTAACGTATGTATATTCAGCAATACTCTGTTGTTGTTTCATTTATATTTTCAGACAATCACGTCCCCTTGGAAGAAGCACAAAATCACTTTAAAGTTATTACAGTTAATGATACTGGAGCAGGAAAACACTGGAGTGATAATGAAGTCAGAGCTCTGATAAACATATGGTCAGATGAAAAAATACAACAAATGCTTGAAGGGGCCACGAGAAATAAAGAAATATTTGAGGAAATTGCCAGAAGGTTAATGAAACGTGGTATAGACAGAGATTGGAAACAATGTCGCACAAAGTACAAGAACCTAAAATATGAATACCGTGCACTGCAGAAGGAAAATGAGCATCTTGGTAATCCCAGGAGAAAAATGAGATTTTACGATGAAGTTGACTGTATCTTAAGAAGACAGCCTCTGGGTCCCTCAAGCTGGGGATGTGAAAGTTCAAGTCTCCTATCAGGTACTAAAAACTTCAGTGATGAGATAAAGTGCTTAAAATGAAACTTAAAAGTTGCCTTGTTGACCCATGCTGTAGTGGTGAAATATATGGCCAGAATGGGGAGGGAAAATAACTGAAGAACCTGTATCTGCATGGTCACGTAGGTCATCTGCATTCATGAATGGAAATGGTCTTTGGAAGAGTTTAGAAGTCAGAACATTAACAAGTGAATGCACCTGAAGCATTTATTGGAGAACCTTTGTGCTTTTGGAAGCTTAAGCGAGATACAGTGAAATGGTGCTAGAGAATGTGGCAGGTTTTAGAGGTGATCTAGCAGACGTGAAATCTTACAGAGAGCTGCAAGCTCATACCATTTAAAACTGCAGAAATCTGTAACAGTCAAGCCAAGTGCAAGGACTCCAATAAAATCAAACTTCATTAATTCAGTTCACACCACAGTCAAGAGGGAGAAAAATCCAGGGCAGTGATGTTTATCTGAGCACTTGTAATTATTTTATTAATTTTGATAAAGCAGAATCAGTTTTCTAAAGAGTTTGCTTCTATTTTAGTATCAAAAGACCTCAGATCTAGAACCAGCAGGTCACCTTGTGGCTGCTGTAAGGGTTCTTATGACTGGCCAACTGCTCCAGCTCTCAGGTACACCTGCCCTTGCTCCAGGCAGATCAGATGCTCTTGTAAGAGCAACTTAACCACTGCAGCTTAAAGCTCAGTGAGTTATGGTAAACCAGAACTAATTCTGATTTTTCTTAATATATTAGATAATAATTTGCAACATTGCAAATGTTAGTTGAGGACTTGAACCACTTCTGCAGCAAAGGCCAGATGGACAGCTTGAGCAGAAACCGCTGGAGTCATCCCTAAGCCAGCTGTCCTCAGTCATGAATCAGAGCCCTAATGTGGTGTCCAAGGGAACCACACGGTAATGCCATTAGTTGAGGCTGGAATGACATCCACACAGCCATGGGATGACACCACTGCTTCTCATCTGCTTCATTCTTGTGCTTGATCATTCTTAAAACAGACATTTTCTTCCAAATCCAGAAACTGAAGATATTACTGCTCATTTCTGCTCTCCATGAATGGAATTTATCAACACCAAGAATATTTGAGCCAGCCTGGCTGTTTTACATTTTAGCATGCTGGAAAAGGACTGTGTAGTCTGTGCTGTGAATGCTGATGCAGGAGACAGTAAAACAATAACCTTTCAGAAAAGAAGCTTTAGTAATTAAGCTGTTCCAAGGGATCTGCCAAATGAATGTCTCCACCCAGATTTTGTGTGCCAACCCAGTACCTAACTTTTCTAGAGGACTCTCATTACTCCAGGTCACTTGTCCCAATGCATTTGCTTTTGTAGTGTAAAACGTTTTGGTGTGTGACTGACTGTGCTTTGAGAATCACTGCAAAATACTTAAGTCACCTTGCTTTCTCTTCTAAGTTTCAGTGGGAGATGTTACAGCAAACACAGGATCCTTGAGTATCAAGAGAAAAACATGGAATGATGGTAAGAGCCCCTGACTTTTTAAAGCATCTATACACTACTGTTGAATTGGATGCCAGCTTCTAGTTTCTAGTACTTGAACAGTTAAAAAAAAAAATCCTAGAACTTAACACCAAGCTCCAATTCTTCTCTCACCCTCAGCAATGTACAAAAGAAGAGTCCTGATAAAAATGTGGGCCTAGGGAAAACTGCAGTTTCTTTATTTAGTCCTCATCCCTGGTATAAATGAGATATAAATCAAAAGAAGTATTTTCTGATGTTAAGAATCAAGTGCAAGGAAAAGATAAAAAGATTTTTAAAAGAAGATATCTTACCCGTGTTGCTTAGAGGAAAATAGGGACAATATCACAGTCATGGTTGTGGTTTCCTTATATTGTACTATGTGTCAGTAAATGAGAAATTACATGTTTAGACATACAATGTATAACATGTAATGTCTAACATGTTGTACAAGGGAAAACAGGGTAAGACAGCTATTGCAAAGAGAAGATACGATGTAGAATCACTGAGAGAAA
>JAVJGI010000001.1:59848083-59876819 GCA_035590275.1 Ibycter americanus
GGGGGCGGTCGCTGCCGCCCTGGCTGCTCGGGGGGTGCCTGCGCGAGCTGCCCCGCCGCGGGGGGCTTAGCGTGCGCTTGGGGGTCACCGCCTGCAGCGTGGGATGCTGCCGGGTCTCGCCTTGCACGCAGCTGATAAACCGTGCGGACTTGCTGCGCTTGCATGCAGAAGTGAAAAACTTCTTTCCACCTACAACTCATAATTTTTTATATATATATATATATTATTTCTCTAGACCTGAAACTTGGTAAAAAAGTTAACGAAGGTAAAACGAAAGAAGTGTACGAGCTGCCAGATATCCCGGGATGTGTTCTCATGCAGTCGAAAGACCAAATAACAGCGGGAAACGCAGCCAGGAAGGACCGAATGGAAGGGAAGGCTGCCATTTCCAACACAACAACTAGCTGTGTCTTTCAGTTGCTTCAAGAAGCCGGTAGGTATTTCAAAGGTAGAATATGTGCCTGTGTGTTACAGATATTGTTACAAAACAGTATTGTTTCTGTATGTTGGTTTATCCTGCCTTGAGGCTGTAATGGGTTTTTTGAATGCCTTTTCCATTAGTTTTTAGTTACACTCTTCCCTCCGGTACTACAGATCTGGGCGGCTGATTTCATCATTTGGAAGATGAGACTATCTGAACTAATCATCTAATCGCAGATAACACTTCAAGTTTCTTATGTTTGTTTGGACACACTCCTAATCCTCCTCTGTACTTATCAGTTCTTCCCTCCCCTTGCCTGTAATACCGGACTGGATGCATCTCGCTTCTTACTACATCTGCCTGCATAGAAATCACTGCTAGCTGATGGCACTACCAGACTTATGTCTTAGCTGTTTGAAATTTGTGTATGAAGGTTAAAAGATAAAATCAGAGTACCTTTTTATATTTTTTTCTTTTCCCTTTCGGTTGTGTTTACTATATCAATGTAAAGTTTCTGTACGTTTTGTACTTAAACACTTAAGTGGACTGTATCGCAAATGCATGTATCAGTCTGATGGAATGTATCAGGAACTTAATGTTTACTTTTAAAAACCTCAAAATATTTCTGATGCTAGAAGTGAGTTTTCATGGAGTACTTAACTAACTTGAATTTCTCAAGTAAGTTTTGCACCATGCTTCCAAAAATGGAACCCGTATCTTGCTTTGAAAAAGCTTTTTGAACTGTCTCTTTGCAATATGCAAACTTCTCAGGAATTTGCACTGGTGGGTTTCTAACTTGAATCTGCAAACTGGTCCTATAATACAGGTAGGGTAGGTACCAGTAAACTTGGTTAAGGCCGCTTATAGTTGTGTGCTCAGCGCACTTCAAAGCGCTCACAAAGTCTCACAAAGACTACTGCAAGTACCAGTTGAGTTACTCTAAAACTTGAATCTGTTACAAGATGTAGTAATAGTTCTGTAGAGTTTAATCTCCTGTATTTCTGTGCAAGTAGTACTTGAAATACGGGCTGAGACAAAGATAAGTCATTCAGTATAATCCTCAGTCACTGGCTTTCTTGAGAAGCGCATTGTGCATGCAGTACAAAGTAGCCTCCAAGGTCTGTCTTTCTGATGATATTTGCGGTTGATTACCAGTTTTCATTTAGAAATCATTAATGAGATGTTTTGCCTAATTCTTAAATGGCAACAGTTAAGATAACAATAAAAATATCCTACCGATATAAACTATAAATGTGAAGAAGCCATGCTGTCGACCTCTCAAAGGTCCTCAAATGGCTTGTACTCAGTAACTTCAGGTGCTGTGGAAAAATGTGCAGAGTAAACTGTAGCTGCGTTTTACAGCAACAAAAGAACTTTCAGGGTCCTTCTACAGTTTGCTTATTTAACTGGCATAAATTGCAGATAACGTGAATGCCTTATTGTAGAAGTAGTTTGCTTTGCGCAACTCTTCTTAACCTACCCTTTCAGAGGTGATGATTTACAAAGTTCTGTTAAAGTTTCTCTCCGTTTATAGAAGCTATTGTCAGCCCTTTAAAAGCATACCTCTGCACTGGTGAAAAATGTAGCAGTAAACCATGTAGGGGCCTTAATGCCTGGATTTAGAAGTGACTTAATGTGCAGTTGATTATTTAAATCATTCTGCCCTTGAGGGCAATGCAATAAAATCTGAAGAGTCAATGCTAATACTGTATTTTAAGACTTTAATTCTTCATGGCTCTGGAAGTGGGATGGAATAGAGCTACTTCTTGTTTTG
This sequence comes from Ibycter americanus, assembly GCA_035590275.1. Classification (NCBI taxonomy): domain Eukaryota; kingdom Metazoa; phylum Chordata; class Aves; order Falconiformes; family Falconidae; genus Ibycter; species Ibycter americanus. The sequence goes on from JAVJGI010000001.1 coordinate 59,850,279, forward strand.
ACTGGATGCAGCTCTGTTGTCCAGTTTCTGGCAGATGCCAATTGGGCTTAGCAGTTGTCTTGCCCTGGGTGGAGGAGGGTGGGACTTTCCTCAAGAGTGAAATTGAAAAAGGAGCCATTTGGCACTTACAGCACCTATCTGCACGTGTTGGCTGGCCCCGGTTAATATGGGGTCATCTTAGGATTGTGTAAGAATGTTGACTTGCTGCAGCAGGTTTATGTGTGTGCGTGTGCTTCTGACCCTTAATGTCTTTTAGCTAACAAATCATGAAGATCTCGTGTCCTAAATAAATGTTAGTTTGTAATGAAAGGGAGGACTAAGTCATTCTCTTCCTTACCCATCCTCCTTTATTGAACAAAGTAGTAAAAACTACTGTGCTCCCCAACTCCTTTGCAAGTCTCCAATTACTGTTCCATGTATAATGGATCTTCCACTAGAGAGCATGGTTGGGTACTTGGTTGCTGCTAACTTTTGTTTACAAACAAACCATAGGGAGGGATAGATATATACATATTTTTTAGAAGCTCTGTGAACAAAATTATTTGCAAGAATAGGATTTCTGACCAGAGCATAAGGTTCTGCACTACAAGCAAGTGTTGTATGATAAAATAGGCAAAACTAATAACTTGTGGAAGATAACAACATTGATTGCCTTTTGCAAGGTGAGAGTGGGCTTGAAATACCCTGAAGAGATTCAGGGTGTCCCTTAAGTCCAGAGAACAAGATTCAGTTGTACTTAGAGATATTTGTGACTCTTGTTTCAATTGTGGAGTGTGTTTAGTAATGGAACTAAGCATCTATCTTTATATTTAGGAATTAAAACAGCTTTTGTCAGGAAACAGAGTGACACAGCATTCATAGCAGCTCACTGTGAAATGATCCCAATTGAATGGGTGTGCAGAAGAATTGCTACTGGTTCCTTCCTCAAAAGAAACCCTGGTGTCAAAGAAGGATATAAGTTTTACCCACCCAAAATTGAGATGTTTTACAAGGTAAGCTTCCTTTCCTGTAATGTTAATCAAACTTAAACAGAGACAGAACTCTGTATTATCTCCTTTAAAATGCTGACAAATAAAGTAGTGCTCATATTGTTGGTAGTCCTCTCAGTATTGGTAGCTTTACCATCCTGATGTTTTCGTGCATTCTTGTCCAAAAGCTGTTTTGTCTAAAGTAATGCTGGCTTACAGGGCCATCAAAGAATAACAAGTCAAACTGTACATAAAATAGAAACATGTTTTATTTAGAACGTAAGGATTTTTTAGGCGTAAGCTGAGGCATCAGTTGAAATGAGTGTGTTCATACATTTGGAGAAATTAAAATAAACAGTAATTGCATGGTAAGGGTAAGTAACTAGCTAGTCACTTAGGATTCTGAACTTCATTGGGGATGTGTGCTGAAAGAAGTATCTTGTGAACTATGACCTAAAGTGCTGTTTGTAGTGTACCCTGTCACTCGGGCACTGTCCAAACTTGAAGTGCTTTTAAAGATGTTCCGGTGTTACAGCAAGTGTTTTCAATGTTGCTGTCACATGGTTTTTTTTTTTTACTGCTATTCATAAAATACTAGTTTGAAGCCTGTGTGTGTTTGGGTTTTTTTAAAACAAACAAATCCTAGTATTATCTTCTAATGGCTATTTTTCTCTTGTAGCCAGCTTAAATTACATGATGAGTATGTTCTGGTTTTGTTAACAGGATGACGCTAATAATGATCCGCAGTGGTCTGAGGAACAGCTGATTGAAGCAAAATTCTGTTTTGCTGGACTTACTATTGGCCAGACTGAAGTAGATATTATGGCTCGTTCTACTCAAGCCATTTTTGAAATCCTGGAAAAATCATGGCAGCCTCAAAACTGTACTCTGGTAGACCTGAAGGTATAAGAGTCTGATTTCTTGTGATCCTAGATCTGACAGGAAGTATATCACTGTATAGTTCCTAAATTAGGATTCTTACTGTCTTTTTTAGATTGAATTTGGTGTTAATATTCTGACAAAAGAAATTGTTCTTGCTGATGTTATTGATAATGACTCATGGAGACTGTGGCCATCAGGAGACAGAAGCCAGCAGAAGGACAAACAGGTAGTGTTTTAATCTTTACCTTCCAAGTCACTTGGGAAGGAGACTGAAAAAACATGAACCCTATAGTTAAATATCTGCTTTCAGAGTGGCTTTTTCTGGATAGTTTTATCTTAGAGTAGCTTATAGGGTACCTAATGCCCAAGCCTATTTTCATTAAATAGTTGATCTGGTTTATGGTAGAAAATCCTCTGTCTGTATATCTTCAATAGGAATGCCCAACAGCACTATTGACTGGAGCTATTGTAATGAAGTGTGGATCTTCCAGGGGTAATAAGAATTTCTGATTTGTTGTGCAGGTAATAAAATAGTCGGACAACAAATTGGTAGGAATAATAGAAGCTTTGGTTCCCAGGTCTGCCTCCAAGTTTCTCCATTTATTCAGAGTGGTATCCTCTAGTAGTAGAGAACTGGTGACACATAAGAGGGATCTGCAGGGAGGATGCTTTTCAACAGTATGTTGGTTAAGCTTGAATTCAATATTTAGTTGTCTTAAGTGTTACTAACAGACTGTGTCCACATATGAGGGCTGCAAACAAACATAAGTTTGAAATAAAACCTGTCCTATATTTAAACTTGTAGCAATTACACTTGTCAAATATCTCTGAATTACCAGATAGTAGTTATGAAAGAACTGGTTTGTGAATGCTGCTGCCATGGAGCTTCTGTGACAGTTGTTGAGACTAGTAACAGAGAGCCTGTGAGAGAACGTGGCTGTAAGCCACAGGGCAAGATTTCAAAGTGGATGGGGGGGGTGGGGTGTATTACTCTTAAATTGGGAAGCAGCACTGCTCTATTGCTTACTTCACCTGAATTATGTAGTAGCATACTAGAGTTAATTGCTCTGACAGTGCTTTTGCTCATCTCCCTAAAATAAGGTATGTGGTAATACGCAGAACGTAGGTTGGCTAGTGCAGACAATAATGTTGTTACAGATCCAATTTTTAAAATGTTGTATATCTTTCCTTAAATTTACCCTTTGAAAAGCTTCCAAAACCTTGGCACCCTTGTGGCTGAAAGCCTTTCATGTTGCAAATGGCTATGAATAGTAATGTAGAAGGTTGTTTAATGAAGAACCATCTCAGTAATCTCAGTAGATGTAAATAGCTCTTTGTTGCTTCCATATCCACTGTCCCCTGTATCTATACCAATCCCTTGCTCTCCTTCCTGTGCAATTTCTAGAAACTGCGTAAATATTCCAGTTGGGGTATCCTTATGAATTATGGTAGCAAAATGAGTGCTTTGTGTACCCAAAACACTAACTTCAGTCTTTTTTCATCTTTTCAGTCCTACCGGGACCTGAAAGAAGTGACCCCTGAAGCACTGCAGATGGTCAAGAGAAACTTCGAATGGGTTGCAGAAAGAGTGGAGGTACCTGATTTTACAAACAATCTATCTAGACTTTGGTAACTGCACATCTTCAGGCCTGTTGACTGCTTTTTTTTCTTCCCCCTGGCTTCCTTCACTCTTTTGCCCAGTTGCTTCTGAAAACAAAGAGCCAAGGTAGAGTGGTGGTGTTGATGGGATCTCCTTCTGACCTGAGTCACTGTGAAAAAATAAAAAAGGCATGTGCAACCTTTGGAATTCCTTGTGAGTTAAGAGTGACGTCTGCTCACAAAGGGCCAGATGAAACCCTGAGGATCAAAGCAGAATATGAAGGTAAATGCCAAAGAAGTACTGATTTGGATTGAAACAGTATCATGTTCAAGAATTACTTGGCAACTTAAGGATTTGTGTAGGTGTTTTCCATGTTCTGTCAAACAGAACACCAAGGTGTTACAATGCTGTTCTATTCTTGCTAATTACACCGTGAGAAGTTATAGACTGCACTAAGCAGTTAAAGTAATGTATTGTCCTACTGCCCAGCCACAACTTCCATTACTCAAAGTCTAACCCAGTATCAGAACTATTTTGCCCAAGCCTTGATTATGTCAATGTGTTTACGGTAGTATCTTGCTGGTGATGCTGGCCATTCTGAAACAAGGAGGGATGATAGTTTCTCTAGCTGACTCTGAATATTCCTGTGTTATTTACAAGGCACATGTTGCTCCCATCATTTTTTTTGGCCTGTGACATAAAAATATTCTTGTTTGTTATTTTAGATGCCATGAGAAAAATGTATTTGATTTAAATTCTTATCTTTTACCAAGAAAAGTTTACATCTTTTTAAAAGTGTTTATAGCCTAGTAGAGGAGAGACAAGAACGATTTATTTTTGTGGGAGTATACTTTCTGCTCTGTGAAACCACAGATGTGGTAACAGAGAAGGACTTTGAGGTGAACTGTGTATGATTTAAGGAGAGGAGGAACACTTAAAGATGGCAGAGGTTTAATGGCTGTGTTCTCTGCAAAGCTAAGCAGCACCTATTTGTGTGGTACTGAGACTTCCCCTCAGAGGCAGACATGCTGACTTCAGTTGTGGGAAACAGTAGCTGGGATTTAAGGCTGCAAGATTTATAAGATATTTATGTAAAAGGAGAAGTTAACACTAGAATTTTGTGTCTATGTAATGGAATTGACAAAATAACTGCAAACAAAATTGTGGACTCTGATAAAGTTACCACAAAAGCAAGTGGTACAGAACAAGGTAGATTGCTTATTTCTGAATGCCTTCCTCCCCTCCAGGAGATGGAATCCCAACAGTGTTTGTTGCAGTAGCTGGCAGAAGCAATGGTTTGGGGCCAGTAATGTCTGGTAACACTGCTTACCCAGTTGTCAACTGTCCTCCACTCTCAGCTGACTGGGGTACTCAGGATGTGTGGTCTTCGCTCAGACTGCCCAGTGGTAGGATGACCTTAAACTTCTGCTCTTGTTCTGACCTAGTTCTATTTTTGTTGTTGTTCTAGTGTGCATACACATACAAATGCACATGACAAAACACTGGAAAAGCAGCTGGATATAGTACTGAACAAAATCTTTGAAATATCTTGCATATAGTCTTTGACTTTCTGATGGCAAAAAGCCCAGTAGGCAGAGCAAAGATTGCATAGGAATAATCTTCAGAAAAATACAAACCTTGGCTCATCCTTGCCTAACATTCCAGTTTGAAATTGGAATTGGTATTAATGGTGATTTAAATAATGGAATTTTGTTCTAGACCTGTGTTCTCCTTATGATTAAAGATTTTCTTAAAAAAATATCTTTCTCCACAATTGGTGTAAGTAAGGGCTTAATTCTGTTACTTCAGTGCATTGCTACCCGTATGATTTTTTGACTTAGTGACTTGAATGGATGCTTGGCAACTAGGAGGCCCAGAAGTCTGTTAGCTCTGTACAAGGCGAGTCATTTGGTACGCTGGCTTCGGCTTTAAAATGCCGTGAAGCAGTTCGGTTAGAAGTAGTGGAACACATGACACTTCACTAGCTTTAAAACCAGATCGTGTGGTTCCCGGAGGCTGAAACAAACATTGTCTTAAATTGTTCTTCAGAGGTGGCAGGTGTTTGGTTTTTTTTTTTACTATAAAATATGGTTTGGTAAGTGGCATTCTCCTCTCTGCAGGTCTTGGCTGTCCTACTACTCTGTCACCTGAAGGAGCTGCCCAGTTTGCTGCCCAGATATTTGGCTTAAACAACCATTTGGTGTGGGCCAAACTGCGATCAAACATGTTAAACACCTGGATCTCCTTGAAGCAGGCTGACAAAAAACTTCGAGAGTGCACCTTGTAAGTCATACTAACAAGTAACTTTTATCAGTTATGCAAAGATAATGGCGTGCATATTCATTCATATTAGGATTTACATTTGGATAAGCTGAAAGTCCTGCATCCTTTCTTACAGAAGAAAGCATTGTTAGAGCAGCAGATGAAGTCTGTTTTGTCCTCATCCTTCCCTTGTGTATTTTTTTAATATGACAGCTAAGGAAAAGATGGGGAAGTAGTATTTTAGGTATCTTTCTGTTGCTCCAAAATGGTGCTGTTCTGCTTTTTAGTGTATACTGTTAACTACAGACTGTCAAGAGAATGATTTGGTGCGATCTAAATAGAATTCAACTAGTCTTCTGTATTTCTGTAACAGTAATATTCTTCCATAGTAATAATGTATGTCTTGAACCTTATTAACTCAACTGGACTGCTAACTAGAGCCACTGCTGATGCTGTTCTGCTTGCAATGACGGTATGCTTTCTTTAGCAATAAAATGGCAACATATCCTGTATAAAGAGGAAAAGGGGCTGGAAAAATGTTGTAAGAGCCTGAAATAAATACCTGCCTTATTTAAGTAATTTATATACATACATGTATTTTTTTAAAATATATGTGTGTGTATATGTACCCCATTGATACCTTCTGAAATGATGTGATGAAGTTGAAACCAATTCTCTTGTTCATAACAAGCTATAAATACAAATGCTTTGTGAGCTGTAACTAGGCTTGTTGCCTGTTTGCTGTAACTCTTGCCTAGTCCAGTCTTTACCCTTTCAAATACTAGGCAGATCTCTACCTTCAGTAGTTCAAAATGGCCTACGTGATGTTGTCAAACTGTCCTCACACACTTCAGTAACTCTAGCTATTATATATCTGTAATTCCTCACTCTGTTTCTATGGAAATTTTACTGAACTGAAAGGGGGAATAAATATAAAGAAAAAAAGTACTGGGGGGAAGTTAAGCATGACTGTCTTGTCTTTGCACACACCAATCTTCTGAGTAGGTACGATTCTAACAAATATGCAATTACTCAAGGTATGTAACACTTATGCTTTTACAATTATAAATAAACTATTCAATTCAAAGCTTCTTCATGGAGATTTACTAAATACGCTCAAAAACTAGCCATCAGCTGTGGTACGTAACTTCAGGGCCTTAAGTTGGGTAATAATTGTGTAAAAAGCTTATGCTTTAAGACCTGCACAGAATGGTACTAGGTGACAGTCTTCTGGAAGATCATACTCTACTAAAGTGTCTCACCATTACTGGAAGCTGTGTTGCTTTGTTCCTAATGTACTGCTTTATGATTGTGTGGTAGGTCAGGCTTACCCATAATCCAGTTACTTGCACTAAATGCTGCTGCTGGCTTTCTCCTTAACAGGAAGGGACCGCATCTTATCTGTAGTTGTATAGAAGAGCTCTAAACAGTGCTCTCAGCAGTGCTCTCTTCTGGAGTTAAGTGGCCCGAGTTTTTAAATTCACCAGCTTACACTAAAGCACAATAATCAGAACTCTTTTCTTGGTCGTGAGGGCACTTGCTTTTCTAATGAATTTCTAAATGAAATATCAATAACAGTGAGTGCTAGTGATGACAAAGAGGTTGAAATTTGTCCATACCATCTCTGTGGAAGCACTGATGTAAAAGTGAAGATCCTCAAGACAGTGTTTTTCAAAAAGCACTATTTACAAAGGTTGTACTCACCCATGTGCTTATGATGTCAGCTAGCTGTCCTAACACGATAGTAGTATTCAACTAACAGAAAAATTAATGGGCAAAATGAGATGAGTGCATGCTGTTTATTTGCTTGTGTGAGTAAGTTGGATTGTATCTTGTAATCGGACAAGAACCAAAGCCAGCAACTAAAGGAGACTGTAGCACTTCTTTCTCCTGGTTGCAGCAGCCTGCTAGCTCAGCTGTATAACTATACATAACCTGAGGGTGAAGTTACATAAGAGGTAAAGGTGTCACTTCCCTACCCAGCACTACGCTTGGTGTTAGCTCTGATATGTAATTAACCTGACAAGTTTATTAGCCCCCTGACTACTCTAGCACTATGGTGAGATGGACAACTGCAGCCAGACCTTTGTGTTTTGGTTCGTCCCCCAACCTGTATCACAGTGTGGTATTGCTGTCTCTGCACCGTCCTTCCCCTTGCAATACAAAGTAGTAATAGACAATGGTTTGAGTGTTACACCTGGAATATTCTGTACTGTCTTTAGTTACTTTTCTCAGATTACTTGCACCCTGATTATACTAAATTAACTTGTAAAGTTGTGCCAGTTTATGTTGGGCATGAGCATGCTAAGTGCTTTAGTTGCCATAGAGATGGTCATTCTTCAGCTTCTGGATGGGGTAGGCTGTTTGGGGTGGGTTTTGTGCGGTTTGTGCTGAACTCTCAGATGCAAGCCCTTGCTTGAGCAGTTGCCTTGCAAAGGAGTACTAAGATGCAGCAGCTAGCATTAGCAGTGCATAGCTGTGATCAGCAGATAAAACCTGCCAAGTCTATCATACCTGCAAGGACTTCATATAGTTGCCCTAAAGGCTGAAGTGCTGCATATCAGCTGTTTAGCTGGAAGTTTTACTTTACATAGCTTTTGCTATGAAGTGAAAATACTTCCCCTTGGTTCAGCATTACAACTATTACACTGATGAGATAACCTGAGAATTTTTTCAGCCAGAAATTGCTCTTGTAGCACTTGCTTTTTTGTATCCGATTTAAAAATCTATCCCAACAACTTCTTAAATAAAAAGTGCTTTTATCTTCACAAAAACTACTACACAGAGGGGTTACTGAAATTTATTTCCATTTTTTTTTAATTGAGTTGGGATACCTGTAATGAAAGTCTTAATTTTTAAGGACCTGATGTGGAACCTAGGACCCTGGATTAGATCATTTCCTAATTGGCAGAGTTACCTGCTTAACAGTACATATACTTGCAAGATATTAGCAAGGAGCTATTTAGACTTGGCAGAGGAAGGTACTCAGGGCAGGACTTGTTTTACATCCTACACTGCCTCAGGTACAGGTGAGTGGCATCTGGTGTTCAGCCTTTATAACATCATTTCCTTTTCAAAAAAAGCCAACCCAAAACACCCATTCTGTAAGAACGAGGGGAAAACCAGTCACAGCTCCCACTGATTTGTCCTCCATCTGCAGTTCAAAGGTTAAGGCACTTATTCAGGACCCTGAAGGTACAGTTTTAATATCCTGTGCCTGTGGAGAATTGTGAGAAGTGAATTGAAGGCCTAGGAGAGGATGTGAACTAGATTTCTTGGGGATGGCATTAAGGCACTCCCTGTTTTTGAAGCCTTTCTTTTTGGAAGCAGTTGAAGTATTTCATACCCAAAGAAAAAAATGATGACTTCCCTCATCAGAGTAGGCATTTGAACCTCTTGTCACAGCCCCAGTGATTTCAGCAACACAACTTAATTATGAAATAGTGTCAGAAATCTTGAGCCATGATTTAAAATAAAACCAGAGGTGCCTGTTCCACTGTATTTGGATCACATTGCAGTAGGCATCCCACACACATTTTTAGAGCACACTTCCCTGTTCAAAACTTTCAGAAGCTTACATGTGAAAGTGCTCAACTTCTGGGCTTAGACAAAAATAAGGTAAAAATTGTTTGAACAATCAAGACTCGTTTCAAGGTATGTACAAGAGGAGAACTTTTAACATTTCATAGCAGGTTGATTTAAAAAAAAAAACAAACCACAAACCCTGCATTTCCTGCAAAGCTTAAGTACCTCTAAAATTGGGTTGCAGTCCCAGTTCCCAAATCCCTATTCCATTTCAGATCTTGAGTGCAAGGGACCTAAAGCCACTTATGAGTTTGCTGTTGTGCTTTTGCAGAAGCATTTTAGATCTTGACAGGGTAGAACAGCCTCTTACACATGAAAGCTTCATCAGGATACACAAAGTCAGTGTTCCTGCCAGGATCTAAAGTACACCTATGCACTCAAAACCTAAACCCCACTCTACATACTAGAACAGTCACCTAGGTTACAAGCAACTTAATCCCCTTTCTACGGGGGGAAAGGGGCAAAACTTTTCCCTTACTTAGAAGAGTGCTTTAACCACCACAGCCATATGGAGATCTGTAGGAAGGGAAGATCTCAGTTTCCCCTTTTTCCCCACCACTGTTTCAATTTGTTTCCTTAAATAACCGCAACAGGGGTTGGACCACAGCAATGCTGCAGCTCCCTCTAGAGCTTTGGGTTTCTGCCTCAAAAGTCTTGTAGCAGGCCTTACACAGACCGTGTTACCTTTGTTTGGTATGAAAAACAATGACTATGAACTATCAGTTCAGCTAGACTGGGAGCTTTCTGAAGGACTTAGTTCCTGAAGAGTATGCCCTGAGTGTAAAGATGATCTTACACTTGGAGAAGACAGAAGATTTGTTGTTCCCCATGGAAGGTAAAATTCAAAACTTAAAGAAGGAATTAAGATGTATGTGCATGGAACTTGGTAGAGAATTAACGATAACAGCTTTTCTTCTCTCCCCTCCTGATGACAGATGTCATCAACAGTAGGAGGATATCCTGATAGAAAAATAGTGCAGCAAACAAGTTGCCAAAAGCTCAACAGATGCTTGAGAATATCAAGCATCAAGTTAAAGTCTTTTTCAAGGACAGAGCTTTTCACAGAAAAGAACAGGTTGTCTTCCACAGGAACTCGAAACTTCCAAGATAGATACCGAGATTGCCTACAGCAAGGGGCAGTTGGCTGAAATGTCATAAACAGACCTGATACATTAGCATGGGAAAGAGGATGGGCTGTGGCAGCCCCAACAAGAAGCCCTCAGTCAGAACTAGGTACAGTCTGATGCAAGGGCAGGGGACGGGAACACACACGAAAGGAAAAACATAAAACCTCCAAACCGCCACCACCTTACAGCAGCATCAGGGAGAAGCCACCCCACTTTGCCAAGCACCTTGTATAGCTCTTTATGCTGATAAAAACATTCCTAGCTGGCAGACCAGAAAGCTCTTGAGAACGCAAGGAACAACACTCACAAATAGATGATATAATTAAGGAGTTTCAGATGCCAAGCTCGAGAATTTCTATTTGGATTGGAAAGTGACTGTATTTGTCTTAATATAGCACAGCTCCCTGTCCCCAGTTTCCCATTACATCATTTCCCTTTTCTAACACACTTAAACATGTAGTGAATGGCCAACTTCCTAGCTAGTACAGATTCATATTTAGTCTGATTTAAAAATAGTTTCCAACATAGGACATTCTTCCATTTACTTATCAGACAAAACAAAACCCCTCAGCTAGAAATATAAAGACTTTTAAATCAACTTCTTTCTCACTAACATTCAAGCCTCTTTGTCCTAGAGAGCCTGCCACATCCTTACAGGCCCTCCTGACTGCATTTCAGCTACATCACTTGTACCATCACTACTGCAATTACCCATGGTGAAATGCTGCTATTGGCTTTCTCTTGTAAAAGCAGTCGCAGTCATGAGCACCCAGGAAAGTATAACTTCACCAAACTCAAGGCTCAAAACTCAGTAGACTTTAATTTGCTTTGTTTTGGTAAAGGCTTTAGAATAACTTACATCCTAGCATTAAACATATTATGGCTTTATTATTTTTTTTTTAATTGTAGGAAAGCACATAATTGAGAGGGTAACGGACAGATTTCAGTGTGATACCAAGTGGCATGGATACAATAATACTTAAACTGGTATCTCATGTCTACTCACTAATGGAACAACCTTCTTCCATTAGAAATCCAGTTGTAGATAGACAGGTTTCTGCAGTCAAAGACAGTACTGAAAGAGCAATACCTCAGACTTGGTCAGGTGCAGCCAGGCAGTTGTGGTTTGTCTACTGCTCCTGAAGATGTGCTCAAAGCCAAAGTTTCAACCATTTTCTCTGGGAACTGTCCCTGCCCCAACTGGTAATGTCAAGTGAGCAGCACCTTGCACTGTAAGACTCCCTTGTGCTGTTGTTCAGAAGACTGTTGTGTGGATCAACTCTACCGTGTCTCACTTGTAATCAATGCAAATGAGGCTGTAGTAAAATTTCAGTATTTGGCAGGTATTTACCCCACCACACACACACACTGAGACAGAGCTCAAAAGGAATGGGTTTGATAACTTACAGAACCAAAAGGATGAGTGTACTGTCCTTCCAAGTCTTATAAAGCCCCTAGCAACATTTGAATTTGGCAGTCTTTCATGGGTTTCAGAGCGAACATTTCTCCCTAGTAATGTTCTAGCATCACTTCAAGTTTCACAGCCACCTGCACCAACGTATCTTACAACCATGTTTGCATATTGTCCTTTAAGAAACTTATGACCTGTAAAAGGCCCACAGAGAAACACTTTGCTAGAATGAATGTTACAGATGAAGTTTGTATATTTGCCAGTTAAACAAACAAACAAAAAAATCAAGTTAGATGGAGAAACACAAAGTTGCCATTTCACACTAAGGAAACAGATTTCTGAACCTAAAGTTCGTTAGTTCTCACTCGAGGCACCAAGTTGCTACAAGAAATGATGACTGGTAAGAATAATTTAAGGTAAAAAGACTAGAGGTGAATATTAATTATGAATTAAAAATTTCAGTGAGATCTTTGGCCACAATCTAGCAGAACTGGGAAAAGGTCCTTGCCAGAAAGATATGAAAAGTACATACCAGTTCTGGGCAGATACTTCTCAGTACAGTGACTGCAGTCCCTCACGTTGAAGTTTACAACCTGTCTTAAATTAACATACACGCACATCCAATTTATTGTATAGCTATTTACAGATCACCAGTCTTTTGAGACACATCTAGTTTTGTTCTCACATGTAAAGAACACATCTATGTCAACTTGTCAATCATATGATCAAACAGGAAAGGTGCAACCCTACAAACAAGGCGCCCCCACACTAAGTTGGGGTAACTCTCGTTGGCTGGTCCAGGGGTACTGCCTGGTGAAGGAGACATCCTTACATTATAACAGAGAACAGGAGAGGTTGACAATTTTGTTGACTGTTGCTCATTATCAGGTAAGACTTATCATTAACAGTTGTACCTTGCCTACATAGCAAGTGAGCTTTCCCCTTTTCCCTTTCACTTATGCCTAGATTGCTCACATTCCACTCAGGCTTAATTACATTGTCAACTTATTATTATAATAATAAGTTGATCAAATTCGATCCTTAGTCTGTTGCTGTTTTATTGTTTGATAGCTAAAGAACCCTCTTGCTGTGTGATATGGGGCACTGGGAGGAAAGAATAAGGAAGTACTCCCCAAATTCAAAACACTGTGTACAAAGTACAGCAGGGTATCTCTCCAAGGTACTTGCTGAAAGGTCTATGCCAACCTTCAGGCAAGCTTGTTGTTCTGCCCCATTCTAATTGCACAAAGTGACAAAATCTGGTCCACCAAACAACCACTTGAAAAAATTCCAACCTAAAAATCCTCTTAAAAATCATTCCTCCCCATTCTCAGTTTCACAGCATTCCCAACAGCACCTACAATGATATTGTGTGTGGAACAGTTACTGAAGAGTAGTGCTTACGATCAGTCTTAATGCAGCATGTGTTAATCACAGTAACTTTGCTTTTTTTGCTGTTGCTGTTTCTTTGTAATAAAGTTTTCTCTTACATGATTTACAATTCCAGAAGCAGAACTTACATGTGCACAGGACAGTGCAAGCCAACTGACATTTTATCTGAATTTTTATTTTATTAAAAAGTCATGGGAACTTATAAAGCCACCTAGAAGCTACATCTTTCAGCAGACTAGGGAATACTCAATTTCAAAATTAAAGCTATTGGCAAGAAAAAAACCCCTTAAACACTATATTGTTTGGGTATTTCAAGCCTGGCTACAGGGACTTTTCACTGTCAAGAAAAAAAATCCCATCACCTACATTCTTGAGATCATGGTCATACAAATATTAATTTCTAAAGTTGTAACATACTGAAGTGGAAAAACAGAGGATCCCCTTTCTTCTTTTATGCAAATAAAGTTTTCCAAGTATTAAACCAGGACTTTATTCATACAATAAAGGGGAAATTTACCCTAGATAGAAGCCCACATTAAAAATGATCCAGCAGATTTTGGGTTGCCTGTAATATCTCAAGTCTTAAACTCCAGAAGAGAGCTAGGCCAAAGCATCTGATTAGCAAGCCTGTGAAATACCTAACAGTTCTGCAAGAACAGTTTCCCACAACTTAAGTTTTGTGAAATGCAGACTTCATACCTGAAACCACCTTAATTTAAACAAAGTTGATACAGAAGCCGGACACCAACAAATACCTCATCTGGCCAATAATGAGTCTGAGACAGGTACTACAATCAGAAACAGATTATGTACATACCAATTAATGTCACGAAGTGCTGGCAACCTTGATGTAGGTTAAACAGCTGCTTCTGGATTTACTTGAGAACCCAGAATAGAAGCATATGGAAAAAGAAAGTGATTTTTAGTTTCTGATAAAGTTAAAAATATTACAAACTTTTAGCTTTTATTGAAAATTAAATATATTAGCAAAAGCAAGATTTAAGAAATATTTTACAAATGATTTACATACAAGAAAGCCAGTATCAGACATATTCACAAATATGCAAACCTTTAATTACAAAAAGTACCTATTGGCAGCATGATGCTAACCTTGCCACTGCAGTGTGCTCTACTATTGATATGAATAAGGCATAGAACTCACATTTGCACCAACTTAAAAAGTTCAAATAAAACTTTAAGCTTTTAAATCCTGGATACACAATCCCCAAACACACACACATACACACGCACTCTCTAAGATTTCTTCTTCTAAGCTCTATAAACTAAGTGTGTGCTCTGAAAGAACAGCCAGCCTGAAAAGGCCAGTAGAAATTTAACCAGTACTAGCATTTAGTTTTCAGTTTCCTCTTTTAACATGTACAGGCCTAGGTATGTAAACCATATTCACAGTTTAAGTATTTTTAGACAGAAGTACCTTTTTTTTTTTTTGCATTTGTTCCTTAAAATTGGCTCTCACTTCAGCATACAGTTCGTATTGTCACCTGTTTTGTGATGCATACATTTACAAGATAACTTAAAAATCTGTGCCATGTTCATGGTCAAGATAATTCAACAAGAGTAGTAATATTAAACAGTGACATTCAATACTACTTTTCAAATATCTGTGCAAACAGCAAAAGAACAGTTGTACAAGGCAAACATTTGCAAAACCTTTAATACCTCCTCAATGTTGTAAACTTGGACTGTCAGTCTAAGTCCTATACTTCCCACAGCTTTAAAAAGTCAGTGGCTAAAATTATCAAGTCTCAAAAAGGTTCTCTTCTACATAGTGCAAATTGTAATGTAGATAACGTGAAAAACATATCTAGCTGGATTGACTGTGTAATTGTCAGTGGTCTTCTCTCATAGTTGAAGAAAGTGTGCATTCAAAGAACCACATGGTTCAGGAAGCCAGGAGGGTGGGGAGGAGAGAGAAAAAGCAGTTCCACTACACTTCTCAAACCAGTGCTAGATGTGCAAAGGCAGCAAAAATTCCAGCTGCTACTACAACCAGAACAGAGTAACTTTTCAGGAAGACCCAGGTGGTTAGTCACTTGGACTGGTCTCTAGAAAAATATGTGAGTATATGTTGGATTTTTATCAGACGGTCTTTTAAAGACATCATGGAGAGAACGGACAGCTGATATCTGGGATCTACTGGGAGAACAGCTAGAAGCCACCAACACCAAGCAGGACCATTGGGCATTGCCTAAAAACAAAAGATAAGTCGGTTACCCATAACCAATGTAGTATAGTTGACTAACATGAAGACATTAAAAGACAAAGTGGTCAATGACAAAGACTAGTTTAAAGTTCGATACTAACTAGAGAATTCCACATACATGAGATCAGATGGGTTCTGAAGGGATCTCTTCTGATCCCTCCCCAGCTGAGAAGTCAAATAAAGTACACTTAAACTAGCTTGATAAAGCAATTATTTTTAAGACAACAAAGGAAGCTCATAGCTTCCTTGGGAAAAGATGGCAAAGTATAGGACAGTCACCTAATAACAAACCTCCCTGATAAAAACTAAATCCATTACCTGTCATGCTGTTCTTAAGGCTTGAATATTCTTGAAGACTAACATTTTCATTACAATTGTCTTGTTATATTTGAAGGACTCCTCTTTCACCTCACAATTCCACTCCCTTCTCATTACTTCCTAGACAGAGCATGACTACTTAACTAGTTTCTTCTAAGTTGATAAAACATACTATGGAACTTTTTCCTGTATTTTATTCAATTCTTTACATTAAGCCTTAGATGTTAAGCCCAGAACTAAACATAACACTCCTCAGCAGAGGTCCTATCACTGCAGAGAAGATTAATTACCACAAATAGCTTGCAAAAATATTACTGGTAGTGGTACGCTGAAGGATGACATTCCCTCCCCTTGCATCTGTATCACACAGTTGACACATTTGTGTTCTATCATAAATCTCTGGTACATACCCACAGTGTTGCTGACCTGCTAGTTACCCTGGTTTTGCACACTTATTCATCTTTCCTAGTATGTTGTTTTAAATCTATTTTTTTATTCAATTGTTCTAAAATCACTTCTGAATTCATGCACTGGCCTCCACAGCATCTACAGTCCTCCCAGATTGGTTTATATAGTCTCATAAAAGTATCTAGCAGATGGGTGAGGGACGGGCTCTCTTAAGACCCCCAACTTCATATATAGTTCCACTTTGAAAGCCAAATCTTACGTTTTTAAATGCTACTTTTCTCCAGCCTCCACTCTCGCAGGATCTCAACAACCTTCATTGTTTATAATAACCATTAAAATAGATTGCTGCAGCTAGTTTCTTAAGAAACATTCATCTAATCCTACCAGCTGCAGCAGTTTATGGCACTAGCTCAGAAAGGAGGAAAGTGTTGTGATTACCTCTTCGCCAAAGATTACTGCCTGCACGTGTCACAGGGAAGAAAATACAGGGTTTTTTCCATTTGAATTCTAACAGCTTTACACAACCCAACAGTTCAAAATGCTACTGGAACTTAAAGTGTTCTCAGTTTACTAGTTTTATCTCCACAGCAGCATATCATCCTACCCTGCAAAACTGCTGAACAGTGACAGAATTGCCCTTTGTGGCTCATCATAACAGGAAACAAGATGCAAGCCTTATTGCCTACGAAGCTGGGGAAAAAAGTGGGTTTTTTCTTTTAATGTTTAGTAGTGGTTAACAGGGGGTGTATTTTGAAAAATAAGCACCTAATAATTGATACTAAATGATGTCTCACCTGTATATTTTCCTCCCTGTCAGGCATTGGCCCAAAGTGCTGAAGAATTTGAGTGCGAAATTTGTTTCTTAAGTTTTGGAACCAACTGCAGGCCTGATTGTAAACAAAATTGTGAAGTTCTCTCAGTTTCTTTAGTTCTTCTTCATCAGCAACCTATAGGAGGAATGTTATGAAAATATTGTTAGAGATAAAGAAACAATTAAGGTGTTTAAGCTAAAATCAAGAAACGTTCCATTTCAACTGTATTTAGATACGTTTCTTGCATTCTCCTAAACCTTGATTGCTAATGACTGAATAGTAAAGAAGTCCTGTGATATTTTTAAAAGTTACAGTTTCAAACTATTGTTCAAACAAAACCCACACTATTTCTTTGTTGCTTTATAATAATAAAAAAATGAAGGTAGCTTCCATTTCTTCCACGTGCTGGCACTGAATCTGCCAGTGGTCCAGGGACCTAAAAATTTGAAACAGAGCTCTCAAGAACAAATGAAGCAAAAATCTTCAGGCGTTAATACTAGTAAGTATTTAGACAGCATTCTGGATACCTTAACATCTTCCAAATATTCAATGTCTGCAGTGCAATAACCATCTTTCATCCCTCTCCGCAAAACTCTAAATCTCTTTCCACCAACTGTATCAACAACAGACCGTCCATCAGGTAGAAAATGAACATTCCTAATTTGCAGCATGCATCCATAATCTGCAAAACTAGAAAAGAGACCTTGTCAGTAATGCTATTGCACAGTTCTGAAAGGACGCTTCTTAGAATTTAAAAAAAAAAAGACATAAGAGATGACAAGCTTAGAATTAGGCTGTAAACTTACCTGTTTTGAGAATCACTTATACACATCCCAAACTGTTTAGTTCCAGTTTCCATACTTCTGCGAATCATTAGTCGGTATCTTGGCTCAAACACATGTAGAGGGCAAGGCACAGTAGGATATGCCATAGTGCAAACAAACATTGGAACATTCTTGGTCAAGCTTCAAGAGAACATTGGAAGAAATACATAACTTAAAAATCTAAGCACTGAGCTATGCCAAAACAATACATTTTTTCAGTATGTTTGCTATATTTGATTGGTGCACTCTTTTCAAACTTTAATAAGCAGCACATTGTAATAACTTTCATAAACAACAAAAACATACTAACGGTGACTGAGTATCTATGTACTGGTTTGAATACATACTGGACAGTAAGCCTCATAAGTTATCTAGTTAGTAGTATCTAGTCAGTGAATGAAGGCCTTTGTTTTGAGGACAGGGGTGTTACATTTTTCCTTTTTGTTTTAGTTTGAGCCATACAAGCCATTATGCCCTCAGAACAACAGCTTTCCTGGAACTAAAAAGATGTAGCAGTAACTACATAGTAGCCATATCACCGCTTACATTATTTTTAGTGATGGACTCCAGATCACAAGATGCAACTCAGGGTGTAATTTTTACCTTGCAATATGCCTCAGTAGGCAAATACAGTATTTTTTTCATGCTATTTTATCAAGTATGTACCATTGATAATTGATACAAACAAGTTAGCATGAAAACATTACCAGGTATTTAATTTTAACACCTTTCAGACTATAAAACATAATTCTAATCTACGGATTCGGTTACGTAAGTTGCATTACCTATAGGTTTAAATAGTTTTCCAACATTCATATCTACAATACATGATGCTTTACATATTGAAAGAAGTCTACTAGAGATAAACATCAAGATTACAAAAAAATCCAAATGATTTCTTTTCATCACATCTATCTATCTTTATACAATTAACGTCTATCCTGAACTGCTCTGAAAGAAATTCAAGTATCCCAGACTCCGCAGCTAACTCAAGAGGACAATTCCATTCACAGCAGCAAAGTGAAAACTGAAGCTTCACGACAGTGCATGCAGAAAGAGAAACAGAAGGGCAAACATATTTTGTAGAGGACTTAAGAGCCTCACATTGCTACTATCAAAGTGTGATTTTTTTATTTCCACAGTAGTTAAAAAAAGAAGTTAATTTTCTGAAATACATATTTAAACCACAAATTAACATGACTTTATACTCCTTCTTGCATCGATAATATGCCATTATTAATAATCACAAAAATGATAAAACATTTCTAAAAAGGATTTCCATACTAATGTCTCAAGTTTTCTAGATAAAAGACAGCAAGCTTACTTTGAGTGTTCAGCGGTTTCTTCAGCATGAATTCTTTTTCTCTCACACAATTCATCAGACAGATACTTCATTATTAATTCCTCCAGCAGTTCTGTGATGCTGTATTTTCTGCTTGCAAGGTACTGTTAAGCAATTGAAAAAATATATTAGGGGTTTTTTTCATATATATTAACAAGAGGCTTGAGAAAATGCAGCTTTTATTTAAAACCATGACATATTAAATGTGTCATAAATTAGATTTAAACATATGAAAACTTACAGCTCTGAAGTTCTTATGTTTCATTACTTAACACCTCACGTTACTCTAATATTTGAAAATTAGATTCTCTATTTTAGTTCTTAGTGTCTGACAATTCAAGTGTCTAACTTAGTTTGTACTTCTATGCTTACCAGAGACAGAATTGATTCCCTAGGTTATACAGCCATACAAATACAAAAACCAAAGTTTAGAAAGACTTAGGATTTAATTACACCAATAAAGTAGATGGTCACAGAAACATAAAACCTCTAAGACCCTGAGGCAAGCCTAATCAACTTGTATTGACAAAGTTTGTCTCAAATTTTTCCTTTCTAGCAGCAATCCATAACCCAAGTGAATCCAAGTTGCTGGGTTTAAGTGAAACAGCCTTTAAAATGACACAATATTTGTAATTGTGATCTCTACTGAGAAACAGTACCTCTTTCAAACTCTCCTTACAGAGTGGACACTGAGGAGCATGATCTAAACACCGTTCCAAGCAACCTTTGCAAAAAGTATGTCCACAAGGGGTTGTCACTGGCTCAAAGAATAGCCTGAAACAAAGTTATTAGAAGTTAGATGCCATGGCAAGTGTGTGTTTTGCTAAAAAGTCAGTGATCAACCTCTTTAATTTTTAAGACTAATTATACCATAACAAAGCAGAGAAAAATTAATCCCATGTCTCCTTATTCTACTTTTAACCCTATACTGCAGTTCATTTCCATTCACCATTGCACCACATATTTTGTTTTCTGATGAATCTGGACACATTTCAACACTCTAAATATCTAAACATTTATCCCAATGTACAAAGATTTTGGTTGCACTACATAGAGATTCAGAATATGCAAAATTAAGTGATTCTTTGAGGACCTAAGTTTTTTTAATAGAAGTATTATATACTAGTAACAGAACTATGGACAGTTTAGTATACACCGTATGTTTTAGAGGTATTTATTCTGAAAACCAAGACAAGAGCTTTCAAATACATCAGCTACATTTAAGTAGACTAACATGCTGAAGTATCTACATCTCCTAGACAAATATGTGGTTCACAGGCAATGCTTCTAAGCATTAGCCTTCCCGAAATAAGTTTAATAGTTCTATTGACTGAAGAAAAACCCTAGCATTTAACCACAAAAGATCCTGTCCTTTTAAAGTTACCGGTTAACAACGCCAGTTTAATTTAAAAGGCAAACTGATTAAAATAATGCTGTATTATATTGCACTATACCACGTGACACATTTAAATAAGCAGTGATAAAGGAATGCTGAAAAGTATTATCACAACCTATAACTACCTCAGTTTATACGTGTAACAGATATGTGGCCAAACATCTATAATGGAAATACTGAATCAAGGAGAAAATCTTACCTCATACATAGAGAGCACTCAAAATCTGATACATCAATCAGATCCCCTGGAATTGTTCCAAAAACCAGTGTGTTGTCCCTTTTTGTACTTTCTAAGGAAACACAAGACAAAATAGTCCTTCAAAAAAGGCACAAGTCAGTAAATACTTTAAATTTCAAAGTAAGTGACTGTTTACCTCCTTGCTTTTTGTGTTTGTTTCTTCCATCTTCATACACAACTGTATCCTGTTCTGAAAAGGAAAGCTTTCTTTTCAACAAAGCACCTTTTTCTTGGCCAGAGAGAAGGGGTTCAGAAGACACTCTCTTTAAGCCATCTTCCTTGGCAAGGTCTTTTGTTGAGTTAAGAGCATGGGCAGACTGTGCGCGATTTAAGCTTCCACTGACAGGCTCCGGTACATCTGATCCTTCTAAACTCTGTAATGGTAAGATGAACTAAAGTGTAGTTAGAGTAACACAAGCCTAAGTATGTAAGATGTGAACATGCAAAGATATACAAGCCAAACTGATACCCATAGTTAGTTCATTACTTAACTAGAGAAATTTGGTAAGTAAAGACAGTACTCAAATTTGCTTAGCATTAACGAATTAAAAATCTTCACCTGCTTCAAAGAGAAGAAAAACTGTATTTCTCTTTATTTTGAAGACACTAGTATCAAATCTCAGTACCTTCTAATAAGCAGTTCACTGGAATGAGGAGTCTAACACTCCAAATGAAAATACATTACTCCCAAATGACAATTCTTTTCTTCCAATTTAGTCAATTACAGAAAGTCAGCATTTAGGCTGGAAAGTATGACAAATAAGGATATCAGAACACCTGATGTTTGCATATCGGGCAAGGAGAAAAGTTATCCCATAGTTTTTGTTACCTGCTCAGGACAAAGCTGTAAGTTACAGTAAGACTCGGTCACCTCAGAACTAAGTATAAAAGGTTTATTTCGAGTATGTGGTGAATTCCAAGCAGATTCCTTCAGACTCTCTCCTAACTTCTCTGGTGACAGCACATCACACAATGTCTAGAAAACAAACAGCTAAATGTTCATAATAATGAAAAAGGATCTAGACATAGCTTCATTATAAAACTACATACCAAAAAAAAGAATTTAATCTATATGGAGTTATCCTCATAACTAGAGCTTTATTTAAGCAGTAACTGAGAAAGAACAGTTGAAAACAAGCTTACATAGCTGTATTACTAAAAATAAATGTATCCAGAAATCTTTACTACAAGTGAGTGAGCTCTTCAGTTAGACATTATCAATTCAATATCATGCATCAATATAATTTTTCAATGTAATTTTTATTATCAAAGAAAAACTGTTGTGCTCTGGGCACGAATGAGTACAACTTCAGATATTTAACTTGCTGTCTGTTTTCCAGTTTTCTAGATTTTCATTTAATAACTTCAAAAGCATATGTACTTATAAACATGTGCTTAAAACATGTACATTAGGGCTACCTCTTCAACATAGTATGATATACCTTGAAAACAAATAATCTGCCACCTGAACCTTCTCTGTATGTATAGAAGACTTTTACATGCTTAAAGCCTGCCATAACGGGAGTTTTATCTCACATCAGAGATAGTAATCCAGTTTCAAAAATAAAATTACCCTTTCTACTTCTAGCTTGGCTGGAAGAAAGTCCTCATCAAGGGCTAAGCACTGTAGAAACAGTTGTAAGGCATCACCTACAAAGCCAGAGTCTTGCAGCACTTTTCCTTTCCGGAAGTAGACCTGAAACACAGATACCATGACGACGTTTCTATAGAGTATGTAGAACTGCAGTATTCATCTTGCAGGCACTACGACAGAGTTAGAACCCTCCATGACAAGAAGAATGTAGCTCTTCAACAAACTTCAGCTGTGCACAGTGTGGATGACCTACATGCCTTGTCTAACATACATTCCCTACAGTGTTTGAAAAGAGTCATGGGATAGGCTGGTGTTAGTCTCCTTCCGGTTAATTTGCTTTGCCTTACATGCCTAACGCTGAATTCACAAAAGGCCTTAATCTCCCTCTTCTGTGAGCCTTTGGAGGGGAAGAAGACGGACATGAAATGCAAATTATTACTTAACCTCATACAACAGCTTACTAGATACCCTTTTTGCCCTCTGTTTCATTAAAAGACTTATGGTTCCAGCCTGCAGGAGAAGGGTAACTAGAAAGAAAACAATCCACACAACCATGCATCCCTTATATACATCTTAATCTAAATTTTTAACACAAAACAATACACTTTTGGAAATCCTTCTTCCAACTATATTTTATTCTTGAACACTGGACAGCAGCTAGGAAAAAAAAAAATCTGTGCACTGTTTTCCCTGAAAGGAAAAAAAAACAGACAGGGAGAAAAGACTACTAAATTTTGCTGAACCTACCTATAATTATATGACATTGGAACTAAGAAGTCCCTTATTCAATTTATGCCAGTTTTAAAAAGTTGTATTTGCCCTAACATAAATCCAAGTTAGACAAAAAACCAGTTATCTAACAAAAGTTAGATAAAACAGTATCTAGTTGTAGATGAGATTTTGGATAATGAGTCAGAAACTGAAATTAAGAACAAACAAACAAACAAAAACCCCAGAGTGCAGTTTCTACATAACAACTGCCAGTATTAACAGCAGGACCTGTTAAACAAGGCTGTCAGATGAGGGCATGCATCATCTTTGATGGATTTGGGCAGTTTCATTAAGATGTATTCTGAAGAAGGAAAGTATGCTAATCCTCCTACCAAGCTCAGTTAAGTGAAATGAGGTTTCTTTCCAAGCATACAGAAACAAAGTAGACAGCACTACCAACACTGAAAGGTGTAAAGTAGGATGCTCCCCGAATTTGCAGTAGCCATGGAACTGCTGAACACAGGAGATACCAAAACAGCAGCAGTTACCTCCCCTTATGTGGCAAGACCTTGCTGCTCCTGCTGTGCTCAGAATTTAGACAGTGCTGCAGTCTCTTACAGCTATGCAGGATCTTACACTTCTGAAGGCCAGTGACTCCCCAGCTGCCTGCACTATTTGCAAAGCTCAGTTCCCACTGAGTTTCTTTCAGCTTCTCAATGAAAAAATAGCAAAGCGTCCCTCTCAACAAAAATTATCAAATAAACAAAACAAACCCCAGCTGTCACAGGTTACATCACCATAAACTATCCCAACTCTAAGTATATTTGTCAATCAACTCCAGCCTGCTGTACTCATCAGTAACCTGTCTCATATAAGTCACTATTTTAAGATACCTTTCAGCATTTTGCATGTCTTACAAGATGACATTTAAGGTAGCTGACCTAGGTTCTTAACTTGATGCAAGTATAATTTAGAGTTCATTAATTTGATAGATAAACACAGATTTTGAAAAATGAAGAGTTCATATCAACTTACCTCTGGCCAATTTGGCATTTTAGAAATAACAAAATTTAGATCTTCTATGGCTGTTTTATATTCTTGGAGGCCAACATATGACTCAGCACGGTAAATCCTTAGCATCAAGTCACTGGAATCTGAAGACAAAAATTAAGTAACATTTTTAACAATTCAGAAATTTTTAATTTTTAATTAGATATGCTTTCATAGTGATATTTCATAAATACACTTTCTTGTACAATACTTTCAAAATTACTGGAGTACATTCTCCTGCGCCCCCCAGTGTTTGATTAATAAAAGTGCCAGTAACTCCAAGCTCATGTCTTTCAAGCTGAAGATCAAATTTTAGACCCTCTAATGTATTGCAGCAACAAGAAAATATATTTTAAAAGATCTATCACTGAGGCTAACAGAGTAAAGTATTGCTCAGTACTACTGTGACAACAAAAACTGAGGACTAAGTAGACTAGCTTTATATTACACCCATTCAACCCCACAGAAATCTGGGAATTCAGTGCACATATTAAAAAGTCTAAATATTACAAAGTTTGCTTTCAAACATGCAAGTTTTTCTTTAGGCTGTCATTTGTTTTTATAATGCCCAACCTCTTCCAACTACGGCTGGAGACACAGATGCCACTGTCACAATGGCATCTGTCTGGTAAGTACCAGAATTAGGCTTTATCACTATGTGGTCTGAGAAGTGATAGCCAGTACCAGAAAGCCTTTAATACCAGCTGGCAGCCCTGTTGTAAGGAGTTGTACTAGTGGAACTTCTGCAACGGGAAAACATTAGTATGTGTTCAGTAAAGACAAATTCCATACAGCATTTTGCACTTTTAGTAAAGCAACCTCTAAACGGGAAGCACACCCATCTCCTTGCCACTAGAACTACAGTTTTCATAACACAACTAATTGTAGTTATTGCTTGGAAAAAATGCCAGCATGCTGCTTTGTTCTTGATTTAAAAAAAAACCAACACATCCTTGTTTTTCATTGAATGAGATAACCAAGTCAAACATTGGCCTACTGTAAACAATACTAAAATTAAATAGTTCTTTTAAGTGTATTTCAACAAGGTTTTCTTGGAAGGGGATAATTTAAATTCAATATTCTATCTTGGTCTATTCTAAATGTCTAGTTTAAATTTTCATGTTTTCCAACATTAGCTTGTTTTACGTTTAAAAGCCAGACTGGTCAATGTTCCCATGTATTCCAACATATTGCTTTACATTTAGATCCACAATGCTACATATAAAAAAAACTTAAGGGAAAAGAAAGAGTTAAGAAAATCAAACCTCACAAAAGATTTCACAGTCGAAACTGAAGTGTCTTTCTGATTTGAGTTGTCACTCTTTTGAGTTGACAATTTTCCTTCAAATACAAATATTCCCAAACCTGGTTTGTTTGTTTGGTTTTTATTTTATTTTAGATATAATAAAATGTTTGCATTAACAGAAGTCTGGGAAACTGTCTTTGTCTAATTTAAACACTAGTTATGCAAGCAGAACAACTCTGAAGCCTGCTTTCCTGTGGCTTTGTGTTTTGTGATCCTGTAGCCTAGTAAGGCAGGAGCTCAGATCAAACTCTTCAGACCATTTTTTCTATTGTAGTTGAGTCTTTGTTGCCCAGCAGAGTCAGTATCAAACCAAATTCTCTTCTTGAGAGGTAGCAGTAAGTGCAGGTCTTTGTACTCTGATAAGCTACCTATTTGCACTCAGAGGGAGCTCATCTTTTTCAGACTTTCAAGCATATAACATGACCCGAGGAACTCTCAGCCTTCTTTCCTGGTGGAGGGTGAAGGGTAGTTTGAAGATAAAAATGTAAGTTCAAGTCTACAGCAGGTAGACATTTTGCCCATTTCTTTTTCAAACAGAAAAGCATGATTCCAATTGAACTGGTACAAAAAAAAAGGCTAAACCAATGAGTTTAAGCGGGGCCCCAACTCTGCTGCTGAACACACACAAATGCTGCCAATGAATGATCAATACATGTAAAAAATTGGGTCTAAATATTTGCAAGACCAAAGGTGGTGGGTCACAAGTGATGTTCCTCAGGCTCAGTATCAGGGCTAGTTCCGTCTGACATCTGTATCAATGATCTGGATGAAGGGAACTAGTGCACCCTCAGCAAATTTGCAGACAACACCACGTTGGGCAGGAGCTTTGATCTGCTCGAGTGTAGGCTGGATCGATCAGCTGAGGCCAATTTTGTGAGATTCAACAAGGAGAAGTGCCAGGTCCTACACTCGGGTCACAACAACCCCACACAATGCTACAGACTTGGGGAAGAGTGGCTGGAAAGCTGCCCCATGGAAAAGGACCCAGGGGTGCTGGTCGACAACCAGCTGAATATGAGCCAGCAGTGTGCCCAGGTGGCCAAGAAGGCCAACAGCATCCTGGCTTGTATCAGAAATGGTGTGGCCAGCAG
>JAVJGI010000001.1:59888979-59920053 GCA_035590275.1 Ibycter americanus
CATTCTTATACAATTAAAAAAAGGGGGGGGGGGGGGGATTACAGCCATTACATCATATTTGCATTAAAAGTGTGTCTGTATCGTAAAACCAAATCTTAAACCAAGGGACAAGGAAGGAAAAAAGCTTATTACGCTTGATATCTATCCTCTTGGTAAAAACCTTTCTTTTCTGGGTAGTCAATAATAAATGTGGAATTAAATTCAGAGTTTCAGTTAATTAAAGTACATTTTAAGAAATGCATATAGAAGTCAGATGATGCTTTGCAGCCTACTTATGGTGAGGAAAAAAAGATTGTTACTACTGGACTGGACTTCAGGCTGGAATGAGGTATAATACTATTGACCATGATTGTTAAGTACCTTTGCATACAACCAGAGAGTGTACATCAGTGCTGCTAGTACTAGATAAGTCACAGTTTCCACATAGCTAATGATAAAGTTACCAGCCTTTAAAAATTTAAAAGGATCTCGATATAGTTAAAAAATTTGGATTTGCTTATTCTTCTTAGATTAACTCTTTAGGATTAGAGGAACAACACCTCCTTGTCTTAGGTGTTTCTCATTCATAGAGTTCCTTAGAGTTTGCATGTATATCTGCTTTTTCCTTATCTAATGAGCATCCTTCCTTCAGAGGTTTTTAGACTGCTGGGCAACTATTTCCCATCAATGAGAACAGACAATACATGAATTTTCTTCAAAGACTATGAATAGTGCTCTTTACTAAATGTAGTGTTATGTGAAGAAAATCTGAGCTGGACAAAAAGTGATTACTTTTAAATTTAATTGAAGTGGCAGAAAACATTTATTTAGTTAAATGGCCTGATCGGCAATAATCTACCTCTTAGCAACAAGATGAATGTTGCAGTTTATTCTGGCTATTCAGTATCCCCTTTCTACTTTGGCTTGTACCTATTTACTGTAACTTGTCTTGTTTGCTTTTTGAACATTAGTAGGATCACACAGCAGCAGCACATTGTACACTCACTATAGGCTGGATATCACAGCCCCATCTTTTCAGCCTTTCCTACAAGTATACTGCAGGAAATGTATACCTTTATATTGCTTCTGCCAAAGACAGCAGATGACAGGTTTGAATTTGGAGACCATTAGTTTTTTCAGCAGCACACAGGATCATACAGGAGAGAAGTGAGCACTCTCTAATTCTTCATTATGGTATGAAAGTGTAAAGAATGTTCAGTGTTTCAGTCTTTCTCCTACCTTTCTCCTTCACCATATTTATACACTGAGGTAAATGAGTATCTGGTCTGTGGCTGTTGTCCACAAATGATCTATGTAGAGACAAAAGAACACCTCATTTAATTTCATTTCCATTCCCAAAAAAACAATAAAACTTTTTTTCTCCAATTTATGTTGGACATAATTTGTCCATGCAGTGGTACAAAGTTTGTCATACGAGTCTAGGCTGATGACATGTTTTCACAGGTGGCTCTGTGGTAAGTAGCCCATCCAAAATGGATTCTGTATGTCTTACATGTTCTGTCCTTTTCATACTATATATAAGCATGACATTTTAGGGATCTTTTTAAAATAAATAATGCTATTAATAATATATGAATATTGCATTTTTAATTTAATAATTTTCAGGTCCCTCAACTCCTGATTGTCCAGGAAGGGTTTCACAACAGCTGAAAGACTGTGATAAGCCCATGCCTATGAGAGTATTTTTTAAATCACATAATACATTCAATTTATCTTCATATTTCTACCTATAATTTCAAAAATCATGATGCTTTAAGTGAACAGCTTATCCTGCTGTTTTTCAGGGGTTTTCTGGTAAACTGGGTCTGTTTCAGGTTTGCATTCTGCTGGACTGGTGTTCGTAGACCACCTGAGAGCCCCACCTCACACCTAGTTCATGCCTGTTCTTCACTGAAAAAGTGACAGCTATTGTCACTGTTTTCCTTTGTGACACATTGCAGAGCCTTCTTGTTGCAAAGTACTTGGTTTGTGTCCTGGGGCTCTCAACTGTGGAGATTTGATGCATGGCTCGCTGTGTCAAGTTGCATAGCTCCTGTAATATTTCATCCTCCTGCTGGTACTGCTTTAACATCCCAATTCCTGGCCATAAATCTAAGCCAAAAGTTAACTGTGTAAACTAGATGTAGGTATTTATTATTAATTGTAGAAGGTGCAACATGTTTTTCTTTACTGTATTTAAATGTTTAAACTGAAAGAGGCTAGATACAGATTCGATATTGGGAAGAAATTCTTTACTGTGAGGGTGGTGAGACACTGGAACAGGTTTCCCAGAGAAGCTGTGGATGCCCCATCCCTGGAAGTGTTCAAGGCCAGTGGATGGGGCTTTGAGCAGCCTGGTCTAGTGGAAGGTGTCCCTGCCTGTGGCAGGAGGATTGGAGCTGGATGATTTTTAAGGTCCCTTCTAACCCAAACCATCCTATGATTTACTTAAAAAAAAAAAAAAGAAACAAACTTTTCGAGACTCTTTTTTTGGTACCTGGGTTACCTTGATTAAAAAAACCAACAGTGAGTGGAATACTCTGATATTTACAGTGCTAACACCTGGGGGCCAACAGGCTGTCAGAATTCTTGAGTTCTGCAACATCATTAACAAAATTAATGGTCAGGCCAGTAATTGATTCCAAGCTTAAAAGCAGGTTATACTGATTGTAGGGCTGATTCATATCTTAAGCAGAGTAGCTAAGTAAACTGCTAGGGTTAAGTAAACAATAATATATCAGAATGAAAGGTTTCCAAATAAACTGTATGTTGATCATTACAGCATATTGGAGTCCACATGTCAAAAATGGTGAAATGTGAGCAAAGAAAGTGGCAGCCTGTAATCTGATTTATCCAGATGACTGTCATTGAAAAAGGCTTACATTGTAAGAGAAATATTGGGTATTTCAAGAGGGAAATTTAGGTAGAATAAATAATTGCTGGAAAGGAGGTGGAAGCAAAAGAGAAGGTATTTCATTTGCATTTTCCAGTGACATACTGCAAACCTCTGATTATATTTACACTAGTAGGACTGAGCTGTCCCTCTTCTCACTGAAATCACCTCTTTCCAGATGGAGTAAAGCTGGCAAGTCATGGATGTGACTACTTTACTACTTTCCGGTTGTCGCATAATGCAAAATATAGGTTGTACCATAGCTCTGATTTCCTTGTGTCCACAGTGTTTTGAGAGCGCAATGATGACTGGAAGGAACCTCTGATCCTTCCTTTCCTGCCTCAGACAGAAGATTGTGAATGATAACATGTGCCAGTAAATCTGAAACAAATCTTCAGTCTTAGTACTGCTTCCTTTTGAGACAATGACTACCTTTCTGAAGATCTCAATAGAAAGCCATAATGCTTTTATCAGTTCTTACTGCAAATAAGTTTCTCCCCAGAATGACTGTTTTAAGAAACCTTGCTTTAAAAGCATCATTTTAATGTGATTTATGTAAGAGCTAACAATGCCTATAGAAAGATTGATCATTGTTTTTAAGTAAGCACTTGTACAATGTCATTGTCTTGGACATTCTAGTCGGTTGATTTTTTTTAAAAAATCTGGTTTTCAGAATACTGGGTTTTACCTTAGATTCCACTATTGTTTGCACTGTGTACTTCATTCCTACAATTCTCACGGCATTATCCTATTAAAATCAAAATATATACATGAAAATATGTGTACGTACCTGTGGACAAAGTATTTACAACCTTTTTAAAAATAGTTTGCATTCGTTTCTGTAACGCTTAGTGTTTTCTGAAACAAAAACTAAGAGTTTTAAGTGAAGAGAATAATAAGTGATATTAAATGTAAAAAAGAAAAAATTACTACTTTTGCCCCTGTTTTTACTTCTGTCTGTTAAAGTGGTACAGTGTGCTTTTCTCCATTCCAAAACTTTCAATAGTTTATCTTCCCTGTGGACAGCGTGCAGTGTGCTGTGCACGTCCTATTTGAGAAAGGCTTACCCCCTTTTGGTTATTCGAGCTATTGTAGGCTTTTCTTACAAGTAAACAGTTCGATTCTTCATTTCTGCTGTCAAACAGAAGGGATGTTCACAGGAGAACTCCTTGCTGCACTTTTCGGTAAAGGGGAGTACGCACAAGTGGTGAAATCACTGGTACCGGGTGGGAGCTGCCGGTTGCAATGAGCTGGGTAGGTTTATCCTGTGGCCAAGGGATATGTGCCACACTACACAGGCCTGAAGGCTAAACTGGGTGTGCAACACAGGCCTGGTGGACCTACTCAGGTTAACTGCTGTATGGGTCACTAGCTCCTTGATGGCACAGTGGACTTCGTCCTGGTCAGTATCACTACTGCATATTACAGGTTAAAGGAAAGAAAAGGATCTTTTGAATGGTTTGTAACGTGTGTGAGCTTCCCTCCAAAGAAATCGGCATTAGTTTCATTAGTATTACCTGTATTCCTGCTTTAGCTCATATTGGAAACTGCCAGCACTACCCTATCAAAGTGTACATATTGCTTTGGGAGGCCACTGCTGTTCCTCCTGAGACAGAGACACTATCTTGTAGTTCTGCTACTTGGCTTTTGGAGTTAGGAGCAGGCCCTGCGAAGAATTCTCTGAAGGTGCTCCAGAGCGATTAAAAATTGTGAAGCAAATTTATGATACTTAAAAAAAATTCCATTGTTATTTGTGAAAGGTGTTAGGTAGTACTGAATGAAATTAAGAAGTTTTTTTCCTAAAGCAGTGGCCAGTTTCTTTTCTTCTTTCAATCTGCATAGAACAAAAGTTAATTTTTTAATTTTTGCTCACTCAGTTGAGATACAGATGGACACAAACACACAACCCTAAAAATGGATTTTAAAAATCTATTATATGTTTTTTAACAACTGACCTAACA
This sequence comes from Ibycter americanus, assembly GCA_035590275.1. NCBI lineage: Eukaryota > Metazoa > Chordata > Aves > Falconiformes > Falconidae > Ibycter > Ibycter americanus. The sequence continues at coordinate 59,893,813 of JAVJGI010000001.1, forward strand.
TGCCTTATTTCATGTAAATTCAGCTCTCAGCATTTTCTGTTTTAGGTCAGTACCACATGGGAATTTTAGAGGGGCTTGATGTGCCTGTTGTGCTGTACAAGCTAGATTCTCTGGCCAGAATGTACTTCCCACAATACAGAAGAAAATTCACAGATCTCCAGGCAGATGTTGTCTTCCTGCATGCTTGACCTTAGAAGGAATCAACGTTTGAGTTCCTGCTTAACTTGGTAAATGTGCTGAGTTGGAGATACATTCAGATTCAGTGTGTAATAAACTAGTTGGAAACGATGTTTCAGATGAGATGCAGCAAACAAAATACCATAGTTTGAAATTACATTTAGTTTTCCCACTAGAAAATTGGCAGTTAACAACTGCATTATTTGTCAAAAAAATCTTTCAAGCAAGAAACTGAAGTCAGCTCTATTTGCACAAAACTAATGGTCTAAGATTTTAAACAATTTTCTAATTACTTCCCATCATACATAATGTATCCCAGAAGCAATATATGTTTGAATGTAAAAGACCTGCATTTTTGGAAAGTGAAGATAAAGACAAAAATAGAGATTGTTGCTGACTTTCCAAATAATTAGTATAATACATTTGGTAGTGAAGTTTTTAAAACTGCATTTTTTATTGAGGTGATTCAGTTTTCAGTGTAACAGTGTAGCTACTGAAAAACAACAAAAAGGATAAATATTTTTTAGTAACAGGGAGCAACGCCTTAATTTTTTTAGCTGTTTTCATTCGTTTATGCATAACTGTTTCACTTAGGCAGGAACTTTAATAAATAACTGCAACTTTATATTTAATTCCTTTTGGTTTGTCGTCAGAGTTTGAATTTCATGAGTACCACAGGACAGTTTCTGTACTTGAGCTGCATAATCCCCACAGAAGGCAGCAGAGTTCGGGTCACCAAAGCTTCGTTCATATTAGAGAATATGGGCATTTCAGGCATTAGGTAATATGGAGTCCCTTATATTCACACAGAAAAGTATTACTGCAGTTGTACTTGCTTTTAAGCAACTGACTTTTTTCCCTTTCTCCATACTTTGGTGGCCTTCAGTTGGGTTGTGTCAGAGCAGAATGGGACAAGGCAGCAACAGGAGTCCCTGTGCACTGTTTTGTTCCTTTTGCTCTCCTCTTACCTCAACCATTGTATGTGCACAAGTGCTAGAACAATGAAATGTCTGGTGCAGCCACAAACTACCAGTTGGTTTTGCACTAGAGAAATTTCCACTGAAGACTGTCTTTGGGCATAGGCAAAGGAAGCAGATGCCAAGGGTATTAGACTTCTGGGAGCAGTCGCTGTCTGTTCCATCTGTGCCAGGGCTGCAGCACTCTGTACAGCCTGTAGTGCCTTCCTTTCACTGCTTTGCTGACATTAAGGGAGGAAAGTGTTGGAAAGCACAGAATAATTGCTGCGGAGTTGTCAGTGGCTCTTCCCAGTCATTAATTTCATGCTATCCTCCTTTTCCTCCTACTTAATGGCTTATGCAGCTATAGAAGTAAAACTTGTTTTCTAAGAAATTGCTCTGACTTTCTAGGCACAGCTCATTTCCTCACCCACCCTCCACCTCTTTCATATGACAAGCTCTTTCTGGTTTCTGGAACCTCAAACAGTATGGAAGTGTTATAAGATAGATCTGGTTTTTTAGGGAAGAACTGCTTGCAGGAGTAATAGTAGGAAGTGCTTATGTAGGAGTATGGTGGGAATTTAAATTTGCTCTGACACACTAGTGATTGACAGTGAATGATGTTTTGAGTGATCTTTTGTACAGCTAAAGTGGAGTTACACTGCTGGTTTTGCACAGTGCAGATTTCCACATATTCCCCCAATATATGTACAACTACAAGGTGTCACCACTGCAAAGAAGTGACAGAACAAGAGGCAATGGGCACAAACTGAAACTAAAAAATAAGGAAAATATTTTTTACTGTGAGGGTGGTCAAACTCTGGAATGAGTTGCCCAGAGAGCTTGTGAAGTCTTCATCCTTGGAAATACTGAATACCTGAATGCATATGGCCTGAACAACCTGCTCTAGTTCACCTTCCTTTGAGCAGAGGGTGGACCAAAGGCCTCCAGTAGTCCCTTCCAGTCTTAACCGATCTGTTATTCTCTTGTTGTAAGAAAAGCATGCAGTAATCCTTTTTAAAGTGAAGTGGTGATCCCCTGGAGTATTGTTCTGGCTTCCCACAATTTGTGGTTCAGAGAATACATTCTATTGTCACTTTGGTGACCTTTAATTATTACAAAGGATGTAAGTGAAAATTACACATGCCAAAAACCAGACACCAAAATCATTGTTAATTAATAACTCCAGTTGTATAGTCATTAATTAGAAACATTCTGAGTAATAATGAGACAGATTTTGGTTTCTTTGAAGTCTGTAGTTAAAACTTCGTGACTTCATGGAGCTAGGAATTTGACATGTTACATTTTGTATTTGACATAAAATATGAACTGAAGCAAAGTGAACAGGTTAGTTATATGTTTAAACATTCTATAAAACCAAAATCTATCATAATAGGAAATTTGAGTTGCTTCTGCCTCTAACCGTCGAGCAGCTATCTGTGGTCTGCTCTTTGTACAGTCTTATAATTGCTGTGCACCAGCTATGTGCATTACTTGCTGGCATGGTGATCTGCCTGTTTGGCAGGAAGGGAAAGCTGGGAAGCTTCATTATTCTGTAGAAAGGCTTTTAAATGTGTAGAAGCAGCCTGGGAGTGCACAGTTGAGGAATGGGCTCTTTTATATGACAAGCCGCACTTTGTACTTGGCTGTACAAAGAAATCTCTTGATTTTTTGATGTTTGAGAGTGGAAAATATTATTCTCCTGTTTGATAAATTAAACTGTATGTCTCCCAAGCAAGCATATAAGTAATAGAATAAACGTATTTTCTCACCAAAGGGATAGTTTCAGGAAAAGAGGATTAAAATTCTTGGAAAATCAGCGAGGCAGCTACAAGTGTCAGGTGATTGTATGGCCTTATGTAAGTGCAGTGTTTGGTGTCTAGCCAAGTATTTCTAAAACTTATAGGGCAACTTCTGTTCACATTTAGGCCAGCATAAATCTGAAAGCACTTCAAAAATAATCAGAGAGCAGTGTTTGCTTCTATGTTAGAGCTTTTTTTTGAAAAGAAAAAAAGTCTGTATCAAATTAAATTTCTTTACTACAGGAAATTCCTAAAGGGGATGTTGTGGTTAAAACAGAGGCTTGCGGGAACTGAATTTTATTCCTGCCTTCCTTGTAGATCTCCTGTGCTGTATGGGGCAAGCCATCCTTGTGGCTCAGTTTCTGTCTGAACCATACCAAAAGTATTGTGATATTCAAACAATATAGTGTATGGGTGTGGGTGTTTGGTAGGTACATTAGCTATTTGTTGTATGGCAGTATGTTAAAATAATTTTGTTTGTTACTGTTTTTGTTTCATGGAGAAAAACTAGTTGAAACTAATGAGGAAAAAAACTTGTAAAGTGAGGGTTTTTTTGAAAATTTTACACCCGTTTAGTCTAGCAGTGCAGGTGGTAATAAGCTGCTTCTGAAGTGAACCCAGCTTAAGTAACTAATTTGTATTGTTTGGTAGATTTTTAGTGTGTAATAATCTTTCAAACGCTGGTTTTCTCCAAGATAGCATCCAGAATGCAAATTGTGTTTCATAATGTTCTTCTTCTTGCACATCCACTCTTTTTTATCTCATGCTTAGTTTTTGTGCAGCTTGTATCACATTACTTTTTCCACTTCAGGTTTGAAATATCTTTAAACTTGGTGAGAGACATAGTACCATAGAATAATTCTCTTTGACTTATGCAAACCTTCAGGTATTTAGAATTAGAAAAGCAAGATCTTGCATTGGTAGAACATTGCTTGAAGTGCCGGAGATGACTGGCTAAATCTGGTGAGTACTGATTAGGTAGAATTTGTCAGTCTATCAATCAGTCAGTCTTACAGATTTTCCCGATCACATGCTGAACATAAACAAAGCAAGGGAGTAGATACAGTGAGTTCAAGAATTGTCTTTGGAATGATGCTTCTTTCAAAAGAGATTTATGAACTGATGTTCAAACAGAAGCATAAAATGTTTCCAGATGACAACAGAATGAAAGATGTCAGAGAGATCTCAGGAAAGGAAGTCAGAATAGGCAAGAATGTATTTGGAAATGTGTTAGCTTTTACTGAAAGTGCAGATTTGGACATCAGAGAAGTCCTGGAATGCCTGTTGGGCTGTATTCTCTGTCTCCCCTAGGCTTTTAGCACTGTAGTTGCCCACCAGGCAGTATCAGATGAATCATCATGAAAACCGAGTAAGACAACTTTACTGGAGGGAAGGAATACAGAATATGAACCCTTGCTGAGACAATCCAAGTGCCATCTGTATGTTTTTTCTGATGAATGGCATTATCGTATCTTTTTGTGCCAAATGAGTAGACTATTTTCACCACATAAATACTGTCTACTCCAGCATGTATTACATGCAAACTACTGAGCACAAATTTCAGGGTGATCTTTGCAATGTGAATTCACTCTGTCAGTTGGAAACCTATCCAGCAAGTTCTGGTTAGAAAACTAGGGCCAAAAGAATTGTAGGCCTGTGATGAATGATTGGGTCATCAAAACCCCACAGCTTTCCAGGAGCTTATAAAACGCAACTGCGTTGATCACTGCCAAATTAGTAAATATGTATTAGCAACCAGTTGACTCACAGATAGATGTACAAGCTCAAAATGTGTAACACAGAAAAGAATGATGGCAAATAGGAGGATGGTATGAAAGAGCATTTCAGTGAAGAATTGGAAGAGAATAAAGAAAAGCATAAAGATGTTGAGGTATCCTCTAGTGCTTTACAGGGACTATATAGTTCATCTAACCTGGTTTCAGTAAGGAAAATAACACTATTCGTTTACATTCTATTAAGTAATATGAATATGTGTTCTGTACTTGTAGTAAGAACTCGTTTTAATCAATACATAATCTTTATAAAACAAACATTGTTTTGTAACAAAATAACATAGCTAAACTATCCCTCCAAGAAGGTTTTGATATTCACAAAGCCTAGAGATCTGTATTCTTACATAGTATTCACTCGCTCAGATGTAGCAACATCCAGGATCTTAAATTTTGGCTCATTGAGTGGTCTTTCTTTGCGCAGTCTGTCTTCCCATATAGTAAAGCCTGCTCACAGATTTCCTAAAGCCTCTGTGCAAATCCACAATTTCTGCCTGCTCATGTTTATGCCGTGATAAAGTGGTTTTAATGGAATAATGTTAGTAAAGGACCAAAGGCTGCTGGAGTGAAACTCTGTGGAAAGAGAAAAGTGATAGAAAAACTTTAACTTTTCATATCAATTAGAGAAAACTAATTTGCAGCAACAGAATATAAATACAGTCAGAGTACACGTTATGAGTATATAAGGGAAACAATGTGACATTTGACAGGTGTCTTTCCTGGTCTTGATGTTGTTTAGTGTTTCTTCTTGTTCTGTCTCACACAACACTGTTTAGTACAAAATACTTCCAAACCCAGAGGATATCAAATGGTGCTAGCACAGTTCCTCTTCATAAAACTAAGTGCAGCATTGAAAAATGCTGCCATTACAGAGCAATAAAAGTAAGATTTACCATGAAGAACACCTCCATTATACAGCTTTCAGCAGCAGTACAAAAGGACTTTCTGGAACTGTGTTGGTATGACCTCAGTCTTTGAATACATGGCTAGAATTTTGGTTATGTTTTTAACAGTACATACTGCCAACTGTTGAAAAGAAGTTACACTTCTTTTTATTATTCCTGTGTATAAGATGTGTATTTATCTTGCATTCTGTATGCACCTTTCATCTCAAGATATATTTAGTAAATCATTTATGAATCACTGGAGGTTTTTTGCCCCCGCTTTTGGGTGGAACAAACTGCTGTATATCAGCAGCGTGACTTTTTAGGACAAGAAGTGCAATGTCTAGTTGATATTGCAGTGCAAAGATGAGAGACAAAAAATATACCTTTGCATTCACCTCGACATTGGAATGGACATCTCTGCTCTCCCAAAAACTCATTAAAACTTATGAAAGTTGTTAGGACAAGAATCTTGGTCTCTTCTGAAGAATGCTTGTTTCTGAAATACTATTTTATTAGAAATATTATACTCTGACACTGATGGAGTAGAGGTTCAGAGATTACCTAATGAATTACTTATGTCACTTCCTGCTGCACCTTAGATTTACATGCCAGCTCCTTTAGTTGGGTATGTGATCAACTGTTTAACTCTGGGAAGAACAAAAAAGCAAACAGGAAGATTACAAGGTGTAAATTTAAAATGTACAAAGCGTTTGAACACTTGAAATTTAATCCAATTTGGAATATTTCACCTTTATAACAAATAAAGCTAACACAAATAATTTTTTAGTGTCTCAGGCTCATAAGGCGATGATTTGTGTCTTGAGGGGGAGATATTTTTTTTTTTTTTTGGGCATTTCCTGATACTATCAGCCAAACTCTTAAATGAGTTACTGAGTGGTTTCAGGGCTCAGTTATTCTACAGTTCTTCAGTGTTAATATATCACTCTTTCATCTGGAATGGAATTACCAAGAAAATTATTTCTCTTGATACTTTCTCGGAAGCAGTAATCATTTTTTTGTGTCTCATGACATTTGAATTCCATGATAGTTATTGAAATGTGTTTAATTTTTTTGAAGGTCTTTAATCATTTCCACATCATTTCTTTGTTTGTCTTTCACAAGAACCTCTAATATTACCGGTAGCAGTTATGTTTCTCTGCGGCATTCTTTGCCCTATTAATTACCTCATTGGCTCTCCCTTGCCATGGGGGAATATCACATTTTTCTTTCAAATTGTCCAGTCTTTAAAAATAAGTAAAATAAACTGGGATAGATTTGTTCAAACCTTTATTTATCCTTTCAAACCTGAACAAATAATTGTGCCCTAAACTTGTCTTTTTTTCAGACTACATCGGGTGGTCTTGTAGAAGATAGTACTTGTCCCACAAACCTTACCTTACTTTCCTGCCAAGCAATCTGCATTCACCAAGGCTATGGTATGACTAAAACACGGCTGAAGGAGGAATGTGTCTAAAAGCACTAGTGAATCTTTAACAGTTGATTCTGATTCTTCGTTAAACCTGAGAGATGAGTGGGAGGTTGCATGCAGTAACTCTCTGCTATACAGCCATGGAAGGCAGAATGGGTCTTCTTCTGGTCCTGCAGTCCCTCTCGCTACCATGCAAGGCTGTGCTCTACACTGAGTTGGAGTTCAGCTTTTGAGTTTTAAGTGTCCCAGGATAAGAGTTGCAATCAGTTTCCTTGAGAAACTGTCCCTTAGGAAAGTCCAAACCTGTAAGAAACTTCTTCCTGTTCTTCAGACTAAGAATTATCTACCTTATTTTTATTGAATTCCTTTAGTTATTTTCCTGCCTACAATTCTAAATGTTATTTCTGCAAACATGTATGACCTTGCTAGTTGTTGCTTAGTCAGTTGCCTTCTGACAGCGTATTTGATGTCCAAAAAAGTCAAAGGAAAAAGCATATTTCATTAGTTACTCTGCTTTTGCAAGTCATTTTCTGAAATAATTTTTGGGAAAAATTTTTGTAAAACAGAAAGTCTTTGTAAGGCATAAAAGGCAGCAATAAGAATTCATATTTTTAGTTTGTTGTAACTTCTCCACACTGTCTACTGTACTGTTGACTCAGAGTAGCTTTCAGAGTAGGAGAACTGGATCTCAGCCATCATAATTACATAAGAAAATTAAAAAAAAATTAAGCAATTTGTTGATCTTCAGTCCTCTGACTGCCTAGATTATCCTTACGATAACCTTTGTAGCCTTTGATTAAAAAGTGCTGCACAGAAGCAAGTCCGCCTGTTAACAAAGCTTAGTTTGCTTGTACTGGAAATTAAAAAATATGGCTGACTACTTTTCAAACCAGAATAGTGAATTGTGTTACATCACTAAGAAGGTTGACACACAAAGGTAAACCAAAGCAAACCAAATAATTAAATAAGAAATCTTGAAACTTAGATTAATTAAGTTATGATATCTGGTAGGTTTGTTAATTCATCAGAAAAGAATGTTATTATTTTTTAACTTAATGAGCACATGAGTCTGTTTATCACATGCCTCTATAAATAAGTGTCTTTGTAGATGTTTTCTCTTCGTTGAAAATACTTTTTGTCCCCTCAGGGCATGCTACACAAATTGAAAAACTGTGAATTTACTTGCTGATTACAGAAGACACTTAAGAGTACTGTGGCAGGCATAGCACTGGCATAATTTCTTAATATCTATTTTAAGAACTATTTGCAGATTATTTCGTTAGTATAGCACTGATATATTTTATCTGACAAAACTTTTTAATATAAATTTCAAGGACCGTTTACACATTATTTCAGTAGTTCATTGATGCTGTGTCTGGTTAATAAAAAATGATCGGCTAATTTTCATTGATCGTGGTATCTCTGTTAATACAATAAATATAATGAGTTTCACTGACAGTTAAATTGTCTGGGTCGCTTAGGCTAATTTTACTATTCTAATTAATTGTTAATTATTTTCCCACCCTATCCATACTTCCTATATCTGCAACCCCCATTTCTTTCATAGTGTGGTTCAGATTGCAATTATTGTCTAATGTCAAACAGCATGTTGTCAGTGCTACCTCAGCAAACCCATCTGTTAATGACTACAATTTCTTCCACAGACAGAATAAACACAATCACAAAACTATTTCTGAAGAGGTTTTACAAAACTCTAAAGAGGGAAAGATAGGTGAAAAATCAGGGGTTGCTGTGTAGTTTAGGGGAAAAAAAGGAATTCTAAATTACAATATAGTCTGACATACTCCCATTTATTTTTTATTTCAGCCTGGGAGAATTCATTATTACTGTCTTTTACAGTGAAATACTGAGATGACTTAGAAAATTACCAATTAGTAAAGAATAACAACAGCTTTCATTTCCATGCCTTGTTTAAATGTGGTACCTGCTGAATTCTCAGCAGTGAAATTTTGCACACACACACACACACACACACACACTTTTTTTTTTTTTTAAGTTAAAATGTTCAAATCTGGGTCTTCTGACTAAGCTCACACCTAGATAGTTAAATATTACAAACCTAGAATGTCTTTGCTTTCCAGTCAAGGTTGGCCTGTACTGATGCTTGCAGTTAAGTTAAGCAGTTGTTGCATTCTCTAAATGTAGCTATCTTGCCTGGGCATAAGAAACATTCAGCACAGTTTGCATACACTGTAAATTACTTTGGGCTCTTTCTAAAGAAAGGTTCCTTGGCATAGTTTCTAAGAGGCGTGCTTCCCTCATTAGAAGAACAGTGTAGGGAAATCAGGTACAAGACCACAAGAGGTGATAAAGAGCTGTAAAATCAGCTTCGTATTTTGTGATAATGTCTGCAAAACCCTTCCTCAGGTGGTACAGAGTGGACATGTGAAATCACATTGTAAAAGAAGCTGAGGCTGTACAGAACCATAACAGAAATCCTGACAGGGCAGTGTTCTAGCACTCCCATTTTGTAGCGGCCAAGGATGTAGCTGCCTTTTGCAAAGAAATAACCCCAGGTAGTGTCATCATGTCATCATGTAACATTTGGTTCCAGTCGATGGCCTTAGTTTGAATCAGTCACCAACAGAAGAAATGGAAGAAATGTTGGGTATGTGTTTAGTTGTGATAAGTTATTAGTGTTCATGCAACACAAACATCCATCAGACAGATACTCTGAAGGAATGGAATGCAGGGGTTCTGCTGTGAGGATATGTTTATGTTGGATTAGCCTGTGCTAATGCAGAGTGTGATTTTCACCATGTTAATCATGCCACTGTAGTACCTCTTGTAGGTGAGCCATGTTACAACCTTACTGCTGTGGACTATGACATGAGCACTTTTCACATGTGGAAATGGTTTACTTCCTGTATCTATAGTAACTAACTGCTGACATTTTCACTAAGTGCTGTGCATAGGCTGAGGGTGTGTGACTTTTATTACTATCCGCTTTATAACTTATGCCAGAAGGCAACGTAGTATGTAGTACCTAAATTAGTTTGAAGTAAAACAGTTCATGATCTGAAGTGTTACAGCTGTGGCAGCAAAGATGTTCACAAAATTTAATTGACCCTGCCAGAAATAACCTTCAGTATGTATAGAGAGATCCTTGGGCATCATAATTTAACTTTATTGATCTGAGTACAGATAAACTACAGTGGCTGTGTGGGCTATAATGCTCCCAGCTCCTATTGCTGCCCTGCATGGTAGACGTGCTTTTCAGTTGGTGATACAGTAATGGGCTGGTGAATTTGTGTTTTCATCAAAACACTGCTTCTAATTAAATGTCTGATCTTCTCACTGGTGTCTAGTTCTGCTGAACTGTTTCTGCTCAATTCATAAATATGCCTTTGCACATTACATATATAGCACTAAGTGTAGTGGCAATTACATACGGTGAAGGATTACTCAATAACAGTGTCTTATCTTATTTAAGTGTGGAAGGCCAGATTGTGAAATTCCAGTTAAACAGTTTCTTAATGATGAACCTAAAGATTCTGTTGATTTCCTCCTATGCTTTTGTTACTACTGTCTCCATTGGGTTGGGGGAGTAAAACATGAATGGACTTGGAAGTAAAAACCATGGGGGAATTAGTGATACTGCAATCAATATTACTTTGTTGATATCTTTGCACCTTTTCAAGTGAAAGGTGCAAAGAAGAAAATATGTCTCTCCATGTTTCTTGGCACCTTCTCTCTGTCACGATTTTACAACATGTATTTTGCCATTATAGTCTATTTCTTAGTAGTTAACATGTTACAAAGCATGGACTAGTGTTGCAGAGCACTCACTGCGTATGTTAAGTTCCATGCTGTTTCTTCTAGCATGTGTTGTGTATGTAGAGAACTGCCATGACCTAAAATATTTTGATGCCTTAAAAGCAGACAATATAAGAAGACTTCTTGTATATTGTGAATCTGAGGTCAAAGTGGAATTAATGTACATCACCTTGTAAATGCTGTGGTTTTAAAACTGTGGTTGACAGCTTGTTCTGATATTGGCATTTCCATAATAAAGTTAAATGAGTGTTTGAGAACAGGGCAATATATTCTCTGGCATGCTGAAGGTGAAAAATGCAGCTCCGGATACTGGAAGTTCCTGCCAGACTACACAGTTTGTATTAAATCATCCAACCCTTATGTTGATACTTTGCTGTAATAGTCCTTTGCTCTGTTCTGCCCTGTGTGAAGATGGTTAACAAAGATTTGTCCTTGCAAGAGAAGGTAAGTAGTCATCCCAATTTATTGGTGTAACATCAAGGCACTATAAAATCTGCAAACAAAGCAGATGGGAGAGGAATCTACAGCTTTCCTAATTCATTCGTATAATCTTCAGCTTTTTAGCTCCATTTTTCTGTAGGAATTGAGCACCTCATCATTTGCATGTACAATCTCTTACCTTTGCCCTGCATAGCATTTTAGAATTTTTGGAGTGTCAGGATTCCTTCACATCTCTAAATATATTAATTAATAAATCTCTTTTGACTGGTTGAAATTAACCTCCTAAACATCCACAATTACTGATGGTTGTTGGCTGATTTTTTCATCACTGTTGCTAAAACAGCAGATGCTGAATGGTCAGACAAGTATTGCAATATTCTGGCAGGAATTATTAATTTACTTAGATCATAAGTGAAAATCCATGGTATGGGCTTATTGTAACAGTAGCTGCTCTGCTGTAAAGGGTATCCTGTATGGGTAAGTCTCAGTTTATATCTCCTTACTGGGTGCAAAATTCCTTAAATTCTATTAAATATGAGGTAAGAGTTGCATAACATGTAACAGCTGGCCTTTTATAAATTCATACTCTAGATTACGCAGAGATAACATTTTGGAGTTGAAATACCAAGAATTTTTTTTCTTTCAGTCTTGCCAAAAGCCACAGTCTCAAAAGTCATATTCTCAAAGGCTTAGAAAAGAAGTTGTGTATGATTTTAAACCCTGCTGCCTTGCTGACAAGGCATAAGCATAAAGCAAAGAGACAAGATAACACCAATCAGCAGATTAGCAGCTTCTGGCTCCTCCCAAGTTTCGGCTGTCTTCTTACCAGACCTGTGAAGCAAGCTGTAAGAATTATCTTCCTCTAGGCACTAGGCAGCAGTTTTCAAGTCAGCTTGCTCCACAATGCCTGCAGAAACTTGGTGGAAACAGCAGATTTTATCTTGCCTGGGGATTGTAGTCTGCTGCCTAAAAAGATGGTGGTGACAGTCTGTTCCCTATTAAAAATGCAGTAGTGCAGTATACAACTTACATAATCATCCACTATGAGGACAGTAATAGAACACTCCAAAGCATGTCCTTACCAATCTCCTTTTCATATAAGCAGGGACAATAGCCCTGGGGTTTATCTGAGTACATCTGAAGAACAAATTCTGCTTTTGGGATATCCTTGGCTCATCAGCTTTGCTTATTCATTCACATCTGTATGTCAAATATGTTGGTTGAAAAGTCTCTATTCTGGCAACTGATCTCCTTGTACTAGGGACTGCATTGCCTTGCATTCGCAAAACTGTTTCTAGTCTTATTGGATATCAAGACAATCACAGAATCATTTAGTTTGGAAGGGGACTCTTGAGATCGTCTAGACCAATCCCCATGCTCAAGCAGGGTCAGCTAGAACTGGCTGCCCAGGACCATGGCCATCAGATTTTGAGTATCTCCACGGATGGAAATTCCACAGCCTGTCTGGCCAACCTGTGCCAGTGTTTGATCACCCTCAGTAAAAAAGTGTCATCTCATGTTCTGATGGACTCTCCTGTGCCCATTGCTTCTTGACCTGTTGCTGGGCACTATTGGAAAGTCTGGCTCCCTCATGCTTGTTCCCTCCCATCAAGTATTTGTAGAATCATAGAATAGTTTGGGTTGGAAGGGACCTTTAAAGGTCATCTAGTCCAACCCCCTGTGCAGTGGGCATGGATGATGCTCTGTCACTGAGCTATATACCTGCCTGACCCATTATACCCATTGATGAGATCCCCCTGAGCCTTCTCTTCTTCAGATTGAAGAGTCCCAGCTCTCTCAGTCTCTCCTAATGCATGAGATTCTCTAGTTCCTTAATCTTCTTTGTGCTGGACTCACTCCATTAAGTCCGTGTCACTCTTGTACTGGGGAGGCCAGACCTGGTCACACGGTGCTCTGAAGTGTGGCCTCACTAGTGGTGAGTAGGGCGGAAAGATCACTTCCTTTGACCTGTGGGCAACGCTCTTCTCCATACAGGCCAGGATGCTGTTGGCCTTCTTTGCTGTGAAGGTGTGTTGCTGGTTCATGGTCAGCTTGTTGCCCACTAGGACCCCAAAGGGCCTTCTCTGCAAAGCTGCTTTCCAGCAGGTTGGCCCCCAGTGTATATGGCACCTGAGTTTATTCCTCTTGGAAGTCCTCTTCAGGACTTTGCATTTATCCTTATTAAACTTCATGAGGTTCCTCTTGACCCAACTCTCCAGCTTGTCAAGGTCCCACTGAATAGTAGCACAACCACGTGGTATTTCAGCGTTCCTCCCAGTTTGGTATCATCTGTGAACTTGCTGAGGCTGTAAACAGGATTAGCCCCAGTAATGATCCCTGGGTTACACCACTTCTGACTTGCCTCCCATTGGACTTCCAATTGGACTTTGTGCTGCTGATCACTACCCTACAAGCCTGGCCATTCAGTCAATTTTCAGTCTATCTCCCTGTGTAATTATCTAGTCTTTAATTTGTCAGTTTATCTATGAGGATGTTGTAGGGTCAGCCTTACTAAAGCTGAGATAAACAGCATCAGGTGCTCTCCCCTCATTCAACAGGCTAGTCACCTTGTTGTAGAAAGTTATCAGATTGGTAAAGCATGATTTCCCCTTTGCAAACCCATGCTGACTGCTCCCAGTCACCACCTTTCCCTTCATGTGTTTGGAAATGGTTTCCAGGGTGATTTTTTCCATCACCTTCCCATGGATATAAATTGCTGCTGTATTGTTTGCCTGCGGTTGCAGAGCTCAGATAATATATTTGATAGGAAAGCTGTTCCATTCGTTTTATTTTGGACGCCTGAATTATGAAATCTCTAGGTACTGGGTTTTCCAGAATGTCTCTGAATTATCTCATGGAGAGTAGATTGAAGTTTACCTTGCAGCCAGTGAATGGGAGGAGGCATAGAAGAGGAGTGAGCAGAAATCCTGGAGAGCATTGCTGACAGTGAGGCTTGGAGGGACTGAGGGGAGAGTTTGTTTGGGACGTGTGGACAAAACATTGTGTTAGCAATGAATGCAAGACTGTCCATTTTTCTTGTTTTCATGGAGCCTTCTGCTATTAAAGCAATGCTACATTAAAGTGACTTGATTAAAAAAAAAAAAGAAAAAAGAGATGTTAACATTCCCAGTTAATGCCTATATGGTTGGTTTTTTTATGAAAGCATAATGAAACCCTGAAGAGTGACAGAAGACCAGTGGCCTTATAAAAGTTTGGGTAGACTGCATAAAACTTTGTCCTTCAAATTATTTACTTCTATTTTGGCTTTTCAAGATCCATATGGATAGACCAACAGGAATGTGTGAGGCCAATTCCCTTCAGCTGGATATCGCCTTACCAGGAGTGGATCTGGAGGACACACGGGTGGTTTTGTGTGGGCAGGTGAGATGTTGCCTACCAAGATAATCATGACAGAGAGAGAGAAAAAAATCGGAAATCTGTCTGAAGATGCCTCGAAGCAATGCATATTCTGATAGGTAATTTTCATTTGCTTCCTAATCAAGGAGGACAAAGTCATCCCTGCTACTCAGATGATGTTTTTTTCTTCAGTCTTTCCCTCAAACATCAATATTCCTTTTCTTTTTAGATGTAAGGAAATCGGACAAGAATTCAGGTGGAAAGGCAACTGGGCAAAATGAAAATATGAGGCTTTAGAAATAATCTTGTTCTGTTTTATTGTTTTTATCTACTAAATATATTTGGGGAAGTTGTGTGATTGGATGTGGCATATGTAAAATCAAGAGTCTGAGAAAACTGAAGACTGTCAAAAGCTTTTTGCTCTTGAGATTGAAGACTAGAAAAAAATTAGTTTCATTATCAGCACCTCATTATCAACAGTATTGAACAGCCTGATTACTGCAGCAATTAAAAAAAAAATTATGATAAAAATTAGCCTGTCTGAAAGAGTTCTGGTAAGAATTCATTACACTGACTCTTATGAGAGCAAAACCTTGAAACTTCTGAATTCTTTCTTACTTCTTTTAGTATTTAGTATCTAGACCCCTCCTTGCAGTTTAGAATTTGGTCAGGGAATTGGCCCATGTATTTTCAGAACTGGTTCTGACATTTCTTTATCCTATTTTGATCATTATCTTTGTCCTGCCTTTTTTGCAGTAGTTATGACTTACCTCAGTATTCCATCTGCTCTTGCTTTTTAATGTGGGGGTTTTTTGTAAGCATTTTCCTGTAGTACAAAAATACATAAGTAATGCATTTATCATGTCTTTCGTGAACAACTCTTTTCTATTCCACCCCTTCCAAAGTGACTGTAGTCATGGAAGTAGAGAGATTATCAGCCATGATGAGGTTCTTCTGAGACAAATAAACAACTGAGAGTTGAAAGCTCATCTGTTGTGAAAATGGTTTATCTGATGGTACGAGTCACCTAGGATTTTGAATATGGAAGAGTGACTGGTAGTTTAAGGTCAATCCCTATGTGAAATTCAGTGCCTACCAGAAAATCCCTGAAACGTGCAAGTCTGGTTTATCTGCTTTTGCTATTTGTGTGCAGTTCTGCTCTGTTTTGAGGAGTTTTGTTAAGGCATATGCTACTAGACACTCTCCAACTAGAAAATATACAAAGTCTGTAGTGTGAGGAATCGGCTGAAATTGTGCTGGAGGATTCTTTTTTTTTTTTCTTTTATAAGTTCAGAACTGGCATAATGTGCAGGCATTGCTTGATGTTTCTGAAAGCCTAGCTATCTGTGATTCAGTATCATCCTAAATCTTATAATTTGCTATTGTGACTACTACCATGCTTGCATATCCCTTATTTGATTTACCTTTTAAGAAACTCAGTATGTCTTGTTTCATGTGGCTAGTTTCTGTTTTCATTCTAGTAGCAGAAGAAAGAAAAGAAAGAATCATTGTTTTGTGATGACTTTTGTATCTGGGCATCCTCAGAAGATGGTGTTTCTTTATATAGTGACTTTGGAGAACCATGTTCCTAACTATCTCTAGTGTACTAGATAATTTGGGAATTTTCCTAATAATTGCTTATCTCTCAGCCCCATATGCTGTCTTGTTTCTGTTGATACTTTTTATTTTCATTTTCCCATAACCACAGTGCAGGATTAGACTGTACAGGGGTGTTCTGAAATTATTTGCTGATTCAGCTTTATTTTGCTGTGTGAGTGAGATGGTGTGATTTTTGAGAAGGCTCAGTGGTGTGGCTTGAAACTTACTTTTCTGTTGGACAGTTTTGTGTAAGCAGCTGTAAGGCTTCTGGAATAGGTTATGTCCTCTCATGCACGCTGTTGGTGATCTAAACCAGATATAATCCCTAGGATCTGCCTATCCATTACTATAATCACTCGAAAGAGAGGTTAGCTAATGTGGCCATTTCTGTTGTTACCACCTTTGGCCAAGGTGGTGCCACTCTTTAAGGAACTGGACTGATGCTTACTGCTGAGTCTGACTGTAACAACATGCCTATGCTCACTGCCTGTTGCATCCTTGACTCACTACAGTGCTTTTTCGTTGAGCTTTCTATGGGTTTAGGCCTGTTGTGCTTCTATTACTGTTTTAAGTTCTAGGGCTATTGTAGCTAAATTGGAGCTCTGGCTTGCCTGTTTTTTCTCCCATTTCGTTTTGCTAGAAAGTCTCGCAGATCTTAAATCCTTATCTGATCTGGTTTCTAACACCAGTTGGAGATTAGAGACTCAGTTTACTGGAGTTAGAATGAATACAAGAGCATTTTTCCCTAGTTAATGCTCTCTAATATTCACCCTGGACAGTGCACTCTTCACAATCAATGTATTTACATTTTCCTTGGAAGCCTGATTATGTTTTTAATCCAAGTTGTTTCCCATAGGGCAGAAAGGAAAAAAGGCAACACAGAGCCCAAATACCATTCCCACTCCCATCCTGGAATTTTGGTCTCTTTTAAAGCATGTGTACACAACTTACTCAGTAGAACCCTGAAGGAACTAGGACCTTGCAAAGCCAACATGCAGAGGGTGGAAAAGGTGTCTATTTCATTGATATCGCACCCATATTCGGAGGCTGCTTCCTTTCCTCTCTCAATCTGCCTTTTAATCTACCAGTCTGCCATGGCCACTGCTATTGTTTTTTGTCAAGGGAGCCCTGCCTTTGATATCGATAGAGTTATGATGGTATTCCATAGATTTCAGAAGAACATACCAAGCAGGTGCAGTTTGCCTTACTGTTCGATTATTTGTTTGGAAGCCTTTCCATTTAAATGGAAAAACAGATGCATGATTTGTCCAGCTGCTCAACCTTGTCATCAGGGACATGCTCCAGGGATAAGCAGGATTTAGCAGAGGTTAAGGGGGAACATTTGTGCAAAAGCTACTTGTTAATATATTAGTGACCTATCACAGGAAGATTCACTTTGGGCAGGAGCTAAGTGTGGGCTTGATACATCAGCTGATCTCTGACAATAAGCTCCAGTCTAAACTAGATCTTTCAATCTTTTGAGGTTCATTGGTTTCTAAAGCAGTATTTACTTTTGAAATGATTGAGTAAATACTTACACTGGTAAAGATTTAATGGAGGAAGTCCAGTATTCAGTCTTTTTCTGACCTCAGGCAAAGTGTAGTTGAATTGCAATGTTAGCTTTTAGTACCTTGACAGCTTCTTCAGAAATATGCTTTCTTTGGCATAAGCACTTGACACTTAACCTGTGTCAGTTATGTCTTGCATATTAACTGCTAACACAGGATGTGATATAATGAAACCTGGAGCATATCTGAATTAGATTTGGCGTTGCTGCAGAAAAGAGCCAGTTAATGTCCTTGTGTAATGCTTATGTAATAGATTAGATTCTCTGCCTGACTATTCTAGTTGTCTCTGGTGGTATATAAAAAGCTTGCCACCTTGCTAATACTCAATTAGCTCATTCGCCACACGTAAACTAGTTTTCTAGCTTATAGGAGGAAAGCACTTCCAATCCTTTAATTGGTTTATGTATATAATCTTTTCCACACACCAACAAGTGCAAAAGTTGACTAGCTAATAGAATCGCAGAATAAAGTGAGAGGGGGCAAAAAGATAAAGATCTAGACTCAAGCTGTACGGACAACTTATACAGTAATAGCACCATTTGTTATCCCTTCAGTTCTTTTTGGTGACTTAAGATGACAGGTAAATCTTAATATAGATGAAGAGGCATCATAGTCACCTGATGAATGCAAATGTTTGATTTTTTTGAGATATACAGGTGCCGTCAAACTCTCAAACCAGCTTTGTGGTGTATATATTATATTAATGTTCTACATATTTTCTTTATATTGTTTTTAATGGCTGCAAATAGGCTTTACTTATTACTTATCAGTTTTTAATAGGAAGTTGTACATTTTATAGAAGATTATAAATCTGGTAAAAGGAGATTCTATCTTCAGAAAGCACATTTGGAGACAGCATGACAATGTTCAGTTCAGGGTCATTGAGAAATTATGCTGTGTGTAGCCTCTTTGATGGCATAGAAGATGACCTTTTAGGGTTTTTATCTGAAAAAGATAATAATCTCAAGATGATATTTCTAGCGGACCTACTGAGCAGGGGCTCTTGAAACAGAATTTCTTGAAGCCTTTTACTATGGTCATTGTCAGGACAGAACCAAGACAGTGCTGGGCCTTTGTTAGTTGTCTGGTTCCTCACAGGGCAGGGGCTGAGTGTCAGAGGCAGAAGCACTGTGTCTGACAAGAAATGTCATCCTGCGATTGGACATACACCCTCCAGGCCTTAGCTGCTTCTGTAGCATTTCTTACTTATCTTTATGACCACAAAAAGTGCAACAGTGCCTCTTCTAGAGTTAACTAGGGCTGTGGTGATGCTCCACTTAAAATTTTGTTATGCAGCCCCTTGCCTGACTTCCCATCCATTGAGTCCTACTATGAATGAAACTGGAAATTCTTGCTCTAAAGTATTAACCCTTCAATACTAAGCAAAACTTGGATGTATTGGAAAGTTCTCGGTAACATCTACTTCATGTTCCACTTTGTTTGCTTCAAATGGTTCTGAAAACAGCATGATCTTCTTTTGAGATGCTGAGATGTTTTGTAGATGCTTTGCATGTAAATGTACATCTTTTAGCCTGCTAATCTCATAACTATTACATGTTCAGAAATTTATTTTACATATGAGCATAGCAAATAATACAGTTTTTAGTTTAAGCACCCATTTGACAGTAAATATTAACTGAAGGCTTAATTCTCCTACCAAAGTGTAAGCAGCTCCTTGCCACATGCAGAAGAGAAAATAATTTCCCTGAAAACTTTTGATGGTCTTTCTTTAACAATTCAAATTTGAAAAATTGCACCAAGGTACAAATGAAAAGCTTTATTTAAGAAATTAGGGGCATGGTTTCACTTGACCTATAATTTTAGATTCTATTAAACATGAAGAGGATAGCTCAGAAAATAGGTTGAATTATTAAAAAATGGCCTGATCAAAGAAAAGAAATAGTTTCCTGTTGTAACATGACTAGGTACACTTGCATTCTGCCAAAAGCTTTGCCCTGTGCCAGTGAACCTCCTCTACTCATTGCACAATGTCTTTTCCACACAGGCAATTTATGTAACTGCTTCCCAAGACCGCCAGCGTAACTCTGTGAAAGAACTGTACCTTCTGGGTATTCTCAGGCTGGACACCTGGTTCTGGCTGTTACTTAGTAAGAATGCAATGTCTTATTGTTTGCCTGTTCCTCTGAACCTCTTTGGTGCCTTATAATCCCAGAAACATTTATCAAAGAAGCTGTGTTGCTTCTCCCCAGGCACACTGAGTCTCTGAGGTAGAAAAGAGTGGCACCTTGTAAGGTCTCTTTCTGGTCCTGACTCAGAACAAATAAATGAGAGCTTCCATTCTCTTTCAAAACGCAGCTGTAGACACTTTCTTTTTCACAGAATGAGATGGTGACTGAAAGTGATAATGACCTTAATAGCGCTCGTCTGGCTATGCTCTATTGCTGAGGCTCTTCCCATGACTCAGGGTGTAGATATTCCTTAGAAGGGAGCAACAAGGCTGGTGTGTGTAAGTATTGGAAAGGGGAGTGGGGCTGACCTGCAGTATGCCAAAGAGCTGAGAAATTTGCAGTCTTCAAAAAACAACCCTGAAATGGCTGGCCAAAGCAGACTTTCTAGGTATGGAAAGGATTTGAAAGTTAATTGGAAAAAGCACTTTCGATTCACAGTGGACTGCTATTGTAATTTTTCTTCAGCACGGTGTTACAGCCTCAGAAGAGCATTCATCTGTGGAGCTGGAAGCATGTTCCAAGTTACAAAATGCTAAATCACTGTTTTTGTACAAATACCTTGCTTTGCCAATATTTATTTGCAGTTCAAATCTCAAGTTGCCCATTGGGTTTCACTTCAGTCAAGAAACCACACATCCTATTGTATATTTTGTTTTGCTGTGTAAGAGCAACTTGAACATTTTATGTATTGTCCACCCAACTATAAACCCAGGCCACATAGCTGGACTTAGGTCTTTATAGGAAGTCGGCATCCTGCATAACTTTGTGAATAGTTTGTCATACAGTCTCAATTACCAAAAGTGTCGGAGAGCAGCAAGGGCCAGCTGCTCCACAATGGGAGGTGAGCCAGAAGCCAAGGATGGCTATAAGGCCAGCAGAGGGAAGTGCCTCACTAGCCAGGGTGCAGAACTGTGGTGCCTGGGCAAGGTGAGCAGCACGGGTCTGGTCAGGGCATCCAGGGTACGGCACAGCTCAGCAGTCACCCGGCAAGTCCGTAGTGACGAGGCAGGGCTGAGGCCAGGCCAGAAAGCCAGCCTGCATGTCAGGGTCTGGATGTGAGTCAACAGGGCTGATGGCCAGGCACAGTCATGGCTGCAGCGCAGCGAGATCCATAGTTCATGTGGGAGACAAGTGGTAGTGGCTCAGCTTAAAAGCAGCTTGCGTGGGAAAGGGGAGTCAGCTCTGGCAGAGGCGTCCCCACAATGCTGTCTGGAGGGCTCTGTCAAGGTCACCAGCAGGAGGGGGACCTCCCTCCACTGTGCTGCATCTAAGCTGGCCCCAAGCCTAGGCAGCCAAACCTCTGGGAAGGGGTATGCTCTCAGGACCCATACAGAGGGATATAAATGTGTCTCTAGTAGAACATTTCCAGTGATGGATGTGCCTTTCTGTGCAGTGTCCATGCCTCATGCCTGTTTAGCAGTTTCCAGCACTGATTCCATGCTAAATTCGTAAGACTGCCAAAGGTTCAGGTCGCTTTCTGGATATTATGGAGAACGTCCATCACTGTGGCAGAATGCTTAGGAGAAAAATAAACTCTTGGATGACTAAAAGTTCAGTTCTGCTGATGGATATGGAAGAAGCTATTTGATAGACAGATTCAGTTTTCTGCAAACTGTTAGTCCAAAGCTGTCTGCAGAATCTGAAGTTTTAAGTATTAGCAAATAGAAGAGCTTGCTAGAAACGATGCACTGTTACACAGTCCTTTATATCCAATAGTATGGAAAGGATAAATATTCTCCTACAGTGCAAAAGTGAATCATGAGGCTTGCTTTAAGGTCATGCATTGCTTTATCTGATACTACTGCACAATATATTGCAAACAGGATCAATCCTCAAACACATTCATCTTTCGTAATGCTTGTCATAAGGAAGAGGTCAGATGGATTTTACGAGCCTGTATTCTGCCAGGCATTGTGAAGATCCCTCAAAGCTGACAGAAACTTTTTTGGACTGCCAAATCTTTTTGGAACGTTCCACATCCTCTCATATTGTCATAGTTAATCTCTATTTATCATAGTTTAGCAGATATTCTTTTAAGAATGCATGGTATGGTATTTAACAAGAAAAATTGTTAAAATACATTAAATTACATTTAAATATTCAATTCAAATCATACTAGCAAAATATAAAAAAAAGTTTGCAAGTTTATGATGCAGAGACTTCTGTGATGCTTTTATATGGTATAGGAAAGGATGACAAGAGCTTTCTGAGTTTTGATCCTACATTATCATACCACTGTCTTTTACAGATATTTGTTTGGGTGGAAATCAAAATAAAAAGACTGGGCTCTCCTTTGTTTAGTGTCTGTGCCCTGGAGAAAGGGATTGGCATCCATGAAATTTTTCAGAGACTCCTGAGAAGGAAAGCCTTTTATAAAGAAAAGACAGAAATGCTAACTGTGGGAATAAGAATATTTCTTGTTTGTGACAGAGATTTGCTTGAGATTCTTTGTTGAATCCCAGTGAAGAAGTTCAAGCAAAGTCCTACATACCACAAATACAAAGATGTGATCAACTTCCAGCCAAATCCTTTTCATCACGCCTACACTTAAGAGGCATTCATTACTATCAGTCATGAATTTCTGGTTCTTTTCCCCTTCCTTTTTCAGTTATTAGTGTTTAATTAGTTTACTATCTGTTTAATTAGATATTTGTAGACCTGTAAGGCCCTGTGCAGACTTGGTGTACTGCCACTGAAGGATCAAAGCAAGTAGATACTTTTCTAATGTAAAAAGTTGAATTGATTTTCAGTTTAACACATATTTATGGTTTATCTTAATTAACAAAAAATCTGTAGAGTTACCAGTAGATTATAACTATGGCAACAAGTACGGAGAAGATGGAACAATTTCTTTTCAGGGTGTAATAGGCAAATGAGTCTTGGGGGTTTTTTCCGCTACAGATACTCTGTTCACAAGTCAGAAATCTTAATGTGTGGTATCTGGAGCATTTGACAATTTCATTACTATGAAATGAATACAATGGGGAATCAGGAGGTGATTAACAGTGGATGTTAAACAAGTTTGTGATTTGGAGAAACAGTCTACAAAATATTTCGCGAAATTGGTGTAATCACAGAGGACAGCTCCTTGTTATGTATGTGATTGAAAAACAATGAAACCAAATAATTAAATCAGTGCCAGATTAAGCTTTTACAGCATGAAAGCATTTATATTTTTCATAGCAACTAGCAATAAAAGTCACAAATTCCAAGTTATTTTAAATGGGAATTATAACAGTATACCTTTTCTACTGCATAAAACAGAAAGATCCATCTTCAAAAATAAAACTGGTTTCTCATTGAATTGCTCTAGTGAGGCTAATGAAACTTTAAGCCCTTTATTTCTTCTCAAAATTAAAAGTTGTGTCAGTGATTGTTGTCATCATTTACCATGGTTCTGGTCTCCTCTTGTAGAGACCATTTTCCTCCACTGAAAAATATGTTCTGTATGATCTAGGTCTCTCCCTCCATGCCGTCTGCCACATGCATAGGTGCTCTGGAAGCTGTGGGTGAGCTCTCCACCAGCAGAACCTGGTTGCAAGGGTCTGTTGGCAGTCCAGCTATGCCAGGTTCCAAGGTGACTGTCCAGTGAATTGGCATGGAGGAGAAAGAACCCACAGTTCTGTCTGCTGGTCACGAATACTGGAAATTCTTTGGCGCTTCATCACAGATTTGCTCTCCCTCTCAAACAAAATACTTTTTCCGTTCACTTTTCTGTGACAGTTATTTTTTTCCTTTTTTATCACTGAGGCAACAAAAGTCTCACTCTAGTGCCTGACAGCTCTTCCGTAGCCACTGCCCACGGCGGTCTGTGTTTCCCAGCTTGCTGTGATTTCTTAGGAGATTCACAAGGATGAGGCCAGAGTCCAGATCAGTGGACTGAATACATCCTCCCGCTGGAGAAGAGAAAGCACAAAGCCTCAAGTAGAGCAATTCCACTGTCTCATAACTGCTGCTTCTGAGCACTCCCTGAGCACTCAGCCCTTGCCAGTGCAGCGCATGAGCGTGAGCTTGCCCAGGGCTCAGGGGAAGGTAGGACCACTGAAGGTGTTTCATTCGTATCTGGTGCTATGGTGGAATGTCTCCTTCTCCCAGGAGTTTCTGCCAGCCAGTTAGCATGGCCACCGTGGCTGAGGGAGACAACTTTACTGCAGGAAGCGGAGAAGGGCTGGCCACCTCTACAAGCAGTAAGCATTTGATTAATCCGCTGAGCAGTATCAAGGGTCAACAATATGTTTATGATGAGTCATCCTCAGAGGAATAGGATTGTGGAAATCGATTTCTATGGGAAACTAACCCTTCTGAAGAGAACAAATCAGGTCTTTTTAGCAACTGAGCTTCTGCTCAGACTGTTCATGGTGTTGAAGGCACCAAGCAGTGGGACAGAAGGACATTATCGTCTCAACAGTTTGGTGGAGCAGAGATGGAGGAGGCAAGGGGAGGCCTGCAGACAGGTTTAGAGGCAGAAGCTAATTTAACATCCCTACAGAACTGATAGCTGAGAAAAAGGTGGGAGATGCAGGTCTCCCACAGGAGATCCCACAGCTGCAAGCACTAGCTTTTGTTATGCCACAAGTCTTTAGCCTCTTTGTAGCTTCTAATTCCTGGGATGAAAGCATGCAAATCCCAGCATCGCATCCTGGGGAAATGAACCTACCTACTTCAGGACATACACAGCAGTCAGGTGGAGGGGTGTGTATTTCTTCATTTGTCTCCAAACACAAGGTGTCCAAAGGACAGCCAAAGCAGGTAGTCCTCTCTTTCTTTTCAGGCTGTCCCTCCAAACGATGAATGCTGTGACGCCAGAAACATGCTGGGCTCGACTTTTATATCCTTATTTGCATTGTGTCTCACTGCTTTCACCCAACCCTGCTCTCAAATTCCTGCCTGGTCTGCTAACCCTGCTGTATCTAGTCAAGTCGTTCTGTTCTTCCCAATAGTCCCACCGTGTTTCACCACTGGAATTTAGGCCCTTATCTGCGTTTAAAGTCAAAAGCCTGGACCTAATCAATGGTTTTGCCTGTCTGTTAGCCCCGTGGCCAGGGTAAGCCTGTAAAGGACTGACTTTTATACTTGTGGGTGAGCCCCATTTCTGTTTTGAGGACTTTGATTAAGATCTTCTTTCCGGAGTACCCGTAGCCTCTTTTGACAGGGAAGGCTTAGTTAAGAATTAGGGGAATGAGTCAAAACAGTGTTTGAGAAGAGGATTGATAGCTAAGGCAGAGGGGGGTTAAGTGTGCCACGTATGAGTGAGGGAGCTTGGCCTTTGGGCTTTTTTGTTCTGCTGAATTTGTCAGTAGGGGTCTTGGCTGTGACTTTAGCATACGTTCAAATAAGTAACTTACAATTCAATTTTTTTATATAATCGCTCAATATTTTAACCTGTTGCAATTTATCTGTAGTGCATATGTAAGAAAATAGCTTTAATCACACATTGAAAGTAAATCAGTTTTAAATTCAGCAATCCAGATATTTTTAAATTGGGCCAAGACGAGTTTGCAGTGCCAAAGAAAAGTCCTGTTAAGGTGTTTTAGCTTGACAGTGATTAAAGGGTTACAAATGTGTAGAAAAGTGTACAAGCGACATGTTTCCTGTTTCAAAATTAGTCTAAATTAAAAGTGAATGTCTACGCATATGGGTGGTTCCTGGAATTCGAACAACAAAATGCTTCATTTTGTGCATTTTATGTAACTATACCGAAATGAGATACGCTATGTATTTAACTAATACCTTTACATTTAAAAATAATGGCTACTGAATCTGCTGTACCTCCCGAGACAGCTGTATGTTGCTCCGGCTTCCCTGGAGCCTGCCCCGCAGCACAGCCAGCTCGGTGTCCTGTGGAGGAGTCCCGGCTTCTGCGTTCTGTCTGCAGACTAAATCGCGATATGACAGCTTGCAGGCGATTAGAAGACGTTTTGTGGAGCCGTGTCCTTTTTCTCGGAAGGCGTTGCCTTGTAATTGAAAACGTGACTTTGGTAGCGGTACCCGGAGCACTAGTACTTCATGGTTGCGCCTGATCAGTTCAAGGTTATTTTCTTCGTCGAGGAAAGAAAATTATTAAAGCTTTCAGTTAATCAACCTGCACACTCGTGCATATTATGCATTCCCCCTTGGAACTGCAAAACCAGGATATAATCACAGGCGAGGAGGCAGATGTAAAGCGAACCTTAACAGGCGTTAATTGTGGCAAGTACCCCAGAAGCGGGAGCACCGTGCGCCGTGCGGCCTGCGCTGCCCCTGCCTGC
>JAVJGI010000001.1:59927974-59980619 GCA_035590275.1 Ibycter americanus
AGCCAGCCCACCGCCCCAGAAGCAAGCCCACAACTGTATATTATCAATGTTAATTAACCCTCTACAGTTCCTCTACAGAAAGGTTCTTGCTCCTCTATACCATTGCCCACCCTCTCTCAAATTGTGATTTTGAAGCCATGCTGTATACATAGCAAAGATGCAGATGGGGGTGAGAAGCTGGGAGCAGCAGAAGCAAGGCAGGAATGCTTTTAGCATGGAATTATAGCCTGAATGCTTTTATAACTGCATTTTGATGTTACCTTTCGTTTATACTTCTAGGGTTTTGATCTTGTTTTTCTACCTCCCTCTCATTGAAACAATATCCAGAAAAGCCCCTCTTATTTTAATATTTAACAGAACCTACCTGTACTCTTCTATACAAGACCCAGCCCTCTCTGTTAATGTTAGAATTGCCATTTCCTTTCACAGAAAATGCCATATTTACAGTAGGGACTACAGTCTTCTAGTAGATACTGTTCAAGCTGGTCTGTCAGAACAGAGCATCTCTCGTTTCCAAAACTCCACGTTCTCCAAGCCAAGAATAGTTAAGTATGTTGTTCATGGTTGTTTCCATCAGACAGGACTATTTACGTCCATGTAGAAGAATATTCACCCTGGATCTCACTGGCTGCATCTAGTGTCCCTCTGGGGTCATAAATTTTTAGCTTGTGTTTTTTCTGCTGAAAATTCCTGCAGTCATGCAAGGATTGTGTCAGGGCTGCTAGACTGACATTTTTATAAGATGATACCAGAGTTATGTACTGCATGCATGAAGCATGATATGTGAGTGTATAGGGTTTGTGTGGCAAGGTTTTGGTAGTGGGAGGCTAGGGGTGGCTTCTGTGAGAAGCTGTTAGAAGGTTCCCCTATGTCCGATGGAGGCAATGCCAGCCGGCTCCAAGACAGAGCTGCTGCTGGCCAAGGCTGAGCCCATCAGTGACAGTGGTAGCGCCTCTGGGATAATGTATTTAAGAAGAGGGGAAAAAAGCCCTGTGCAACTGCAGTCAGAAGGGAGGAGTGAGACTATGTGAGAGCAGCCACTCTGCAGTCACCAAGGTCAGTGAAGAAGGAGGGGGAGAAGGTGATCCAGGCACCAGAGCAGAGCTTAACCTCTGTAGCCCGTGGTAAGGACTCACATTGGAGAAGTTTGCAGAGGACTGTCCCATGCAGGGAAAGTGTGTGAGGAGCCTCCCCCTAAGGAGGAAGGAGCAGCAGAGACAGCGTGTAATGGACTGACCGCAGCCCCCATTCCCCGTGTCCCTGTGCCACTGGTGGGGAGGAGGCAGAGAAATTGGGAGTGAAGTTCAGCCTGGGAAGAAGGGAGGTGTGGGGGGAAGGTGTTTTTAAGATTTGGTTTTATTTCTCATTATCCTACTCTGACTTCATTGGTAATAAATTAAACTTAATTTCCCCAGCTTGAGTCTGTTTTGCCCGTGGCTGTCCTCTCCTTGGCCCATGAGCCTTTCATTATATTTTTCTCTCCCCTGTCCAGTTGAGTAGGGGAGTGATAGAGCCGTTTTGGTGGGCACCTGGTGTCCAGCCAGGGTCAACTTACTACAGTGAGGACAGTAGAGACATGTTTGGGAGTACTGATCTACTGAGGATGAGTCCATTGAAATAGTGTTGGGAGACTATGTAAGGAGGAAAGAGCCAACCCTGGTGCCATCTTGTCCTTACTATATTTATGTTGAAGTCCTCGGAAAAAATTACCTCTGGACTGCACCTAGGCTTTGTCTTGGAGGAACTAGTCAGTTTGCTGCAAGCAAGAGCCTAAGCAGAACTCAGATGCATGCCGTATGAGTAATTAAGGGACGAAGATCTTGGGAAGAGCTGAGATATGTCATTTGATGATATAAATTAACTCCATGTACACTTCTGATTATCCATTATGCGTATATTTCAGCTGTGAGAAACATCTCTAGTCTTTATCTGTTGGGTGTAAGGACTGATTAATAAAGAACATCTGTCAAAGTAACAGATAATTCTATGAAGACTAGGATATTAAAAGAAAAATGTGTCAAGGGAATATTCAGAAAGATCAAAAGCTTGTTTTCTTCATAATGCTATTAGGCACTGAAAGTAAACCAATAAATTTTACATCAAAGTACCACACTGTGGCATTGCAGCATGAATAAAATCCAATCTGATTTACAGGAAGGTTACTGAACTGGTGGCCTGTGAACTGTCTGGCCTGAAGGATGAATTTGTCTCAAGTCTGTATAATTTTGATACAGTTATGCTGAGCATCTAGTTCTGCAAACTACTGCTGAGTCTATCCATCTCCAGGAAATGATAAATTTGATTTTTAAAAGTCCCAAAACTCATACCAAGCCATCATTCTGAAAATGCTAGGCAGCCCTGATTTAGAAAATAAGCTATTTCATTATAAACAACATAGCAACTGCTTTTGCTTTTAAATGAAAATAAAATAAAAATAATATAAAAACAGAATACTGGACTGCTTGGTATGTCATGATGTAATATGACAACTTGACATAATATAAATCATATTACATACAGACAATATCCAATAACATATATAGTATGTACCTGTAACAGAACGAGATAAAAATAATAAATAAAAGCATGAAAAAATTAATTTTAACATAGCAATTTAATTGTATTTCATCGAAGATATTGAGAGTACTCAGCTTTGTTCAGAACTGGAATGAGGTCAGATTTTGAAATGCCTGTGTTTCCTGTGAAGTGGAAAGTTGAAGTGCTGATCAGCTCTATTTTTAGCAGAACTTTGTAACTGATTAGATCTCAGACTGATTACTAGATCTTGTTTTAAAAAATCCAGAAAAGGAAGCTGTCACTTTGAGTTCTTGAAAGTAGTTTCTGTACGCGTGATGCAGTTTGCCCATCTTTGTAGTCAATCTGTTCCTAGGTCAGTCATCTGTTTGCATATGTAAGTTTGTCTTTGTTGATTACCTTTTTTCCCCAATCATAAATAATAGATATACCAAACATTGCTTTCTTCATTACTTTTGCACCTACCATCTGTACAGGAGAAACCATGCTAAAACTGGAGTTCTTAGAGGAGTCAGAATCCTGAACTATTAGGCTGTAGCTGCTTGGAATGTTTGTGTAACATACAGGTCTATACATGATGAAACCACTAAAACCTTCTGTTCTGACTGATTTACCTGATGAGCCTGCACACGATTTTCAAGGTTTGACCTTTCAGCTTCAGTTTAGATAATTACATTGACAAAGATTGTTAAAGCTGCTACTGTGCAGCTTCTTTATAGACAATGTCAGAATGAGTTAAGAGATTCATGTTTGTGTGTTGTCAGATCGATTAAATGAGATGTAGATCTCAAAACTTCCAACTAGTATTTCAAATTGTAATTTACCTTTGTCTATAGCATGAGGAGATAACAGCACCTCAGTCTAGTAAAGTACAGGCATGTCTTGTGGGCATTTTTGCGTTAGTTCGTTGGCACACGTCTGCTGATCTTTTTATTGCTATTACACTGAAAGAGCAACAACAGCCCCCAAAGAGACTCTGAGTGAAATATAGTCAATGGAACTGGAATTTGAAAATACTTGCATAGTATTTTAGAAAAAATGCCGGTGTGCTGAGGATTCATTAACTGTCATACACTGCCAAAAGAGGAATCACACCTTTTTGTCTCCTCCAAGCCATGCAGGCCAACCCTATGTCTTCATCTGACAAACCAGTGATGTGTTCAGGCTCTGAAATAATCTATGGTAATGTGTTTTTCTCAACAAAGACAGCCTAGTGAAAAATTCTGCTAGTTTTTTGATCTCAGGATCCACACTTTATCTTTGCCCTTTAAAATCTTTTAGAGAAGCATAAAGAACATGTCAGTTAGTTAACAGGTTGGAAGTGCATCAAGTACATCCATTTTTCATACAGAGTAAACTCTTGCCAGGAAAATTTAATAAAGTAATTTGCTGAAGCAGAAGAATGCTGATAATGTTGGAAGCACTCAGCATATCTAGCCAGCATACAATACTGGTGGCTAATTCTTTTTCTAGATAAACAGAGGATCTTAGACCTAAGTGTCTAAGTGATTCATATGTGCCTACATTTAACAACAACATGTAGGATATCATCACCTGTCAATTAGAAAGAAACTGATCCCCATGGTATCTTACAAGGCATCTTAGAAGATTTTCTGTTTGCATTCCCATCATTCTGCATTTTCATCCACGATGGCAAAACTGAAAATTCCTGTCAAATAGAATTCTATGGCAAATGCTTTATCGTCAGAGAATATTAATTCATAAGAACTAAAGGCCTTTTCTGAAAGGTGGTGGTTCTGCCAAGTTGTTTTCTTGACTTGTAAAGAAATTGAAAATTAAACAATATTGTCGTTTTGAAAAGTGGTGGTTTTTAAATTATATTTAAAAATGGTCAAGACTTAGAAGACCTGATGAAGATCTCAGAGGATAATGGTATGTTAAAATATTATCACTGTTGTGAGAAATAATCGATAAACAGCTTTTTCTGATCTAAAATTAGTTTAGTAAGGAAGCTGCATCAAAACTGAGATCAGGATTTCAAATAATATTGGAATATGTCAGTATACTTATATGCGTAGAATGGGAAATAAATACTAAGCAATTATATAGCTATACATACATTTTGATTACAAAATAGGAATGTGCAAAAGTAGAAGAAAATGAGAGTTTTCAAGTATTTGTCTTTTTACCATATGTCTATGGTAGAAACCTATGCCAAAAAAAAAGGACAAATTATGATTTTATATTTTCCTTCTTGTGCAGGGATGTGTAAAGCCCAGACTAGAAGTAAATTGTTGTAAATTGGATTTAGGTGATGTAATAAATGGCAGTATAAATATGCTGTATCCAGATACTAACATGTAACAATCTGAGTATTCATAATGAGTATTTTCATATATTTTTCATATAGCTATTTGTTTTAAATAGCTGTGGCAATCAAACTATTTTCTTATCAACTTAATCCATGGTCTCTAGATAATTTGGTGCATTTTTATGGCCCCCTTTTTTTTTTCTTGTAGGTGGTTCTCTATCAAATGAGTTTTTATATTATTACTGGAAGTTCTAATCCATTCAAGTACATTTAATTTTTATTGTGTAATTTATTTATGTATCATGAGATGCTTTAGATTGTAATCCTTTACATACTGGGACAGCAGGCCAATAAGTATAAATCTTTTCTGAGGCAGGTGGATGAGAAACATACCCAATCAAGCAAAATGAAGAGAAACAGCCTTAGGGAAAACTCCCTGAGAGAAGCTGCTAAGCCTTTGCTTTGTTAGATTTTGTTCTCTTCTATTTTGTTGGACTGTATGTACAGTAGACTTACATGTATATGCATAATTAAATTGTGCCAGGCTAATTAATATGAAAGCCTTAATCTTAGCATTTTACAGCTGTGATCTTCACCTATTTTAGGCTGGATGAAACTTGATGAAATGCTCAGTAATTTGACAGGTTAGTGGTTTAAGTGCTGACTTGGTAATGTTCACACTATAAAAATATTTTCTTTCCAATGATCAAATAACCTTGATAGATTTAAGTATCCTTTAAACAGTTTCTCAAGCTGACAACTTTAATTGCTCTGTGAGTAGTTGGACTGATATGGAAGCACACTGTGTGATTTTTCAGAAAAGGCTGATTTCATTGGCATAATTTCTCTGTCCTTCAAGTGCCGGGATATGGTGAGCACAGGGAGGTGAGTACTTGTTTGAGCAGCTGCTGCCAGTAATGTGCTTGTCTGAATGCTGTGCTAGCTGCTGGAAGTTCTGTAATCATATTACCACAGAATGTGCTTTTCTTTGCAAGTGAGGAAGCTGTAAAGCCTTCAACCTTGGATCAACTAGTGTTCTATTTGCGGTTGCAAACAGACTTTGGCCAGGCTAAATTTGTTGTGAGAGCTGTTTAGAAGGCAAAACATGGCATGATATTTTCACCACATCCATTCAGATCTGAAATAGGTTCAGAAATGGGTCTCAGCTGTGTAGGTATTGTCTATAGAAGAGAAATTCAGAGTTGCCTGTTTACGTCACTCAAACTGAGAGACTTTAATCCGATATAAGGTGTTTAAATCTGGCTATTGCCTGCTTCACTGTTCTGGAACTATAACATGTTTTCTGACTCAGACCTTTTGTCTAACACTCTTCTTTGGGAGACAAACTAACCAATTCCATGTGCAAAGTCCTCTGGAGCAGGATTTGAATCCTTTCCAGCCTTCGGAGCCCCAGTCTCATTCATGCTCTTTCAGAGTTCTTGTTCAATCGTCTGAAGGACAGTGTAGTAGTA
This sequence comes from Ibycter americanus, assembly GCA_035590275.1. Lineage (NCBI taxonomy): Eukaryota > Metazoa > Chordata > Aves > Falconiformes > Falconidae > Ibycter > Ibycter americanus. Next base: position 59,934,254 of record JAVJGI010000001.1, read on the forward strand.
AATAAAATAACTTCTCAGCTACAACTGCTTTCCTCTCTAAGGACTGGAAAATCTCAAAGGAAAAAAAATTTCTAGTCTGATAATAGCCCTTTTGGATCTGTCCGCAGATTTTTCATAGGCAAGATCATTTCCTGATGGCAATTGCATAAAGTTTGATTGACTTGTTCAGTGGAAAAACCGTGGCTTAGATACATATTCTCCCTGTTACGGAAGTAGTGAGAGTTTGTGACAGCAAACAGTCCAGGTATTATGTTATGCTAAAGCACGTTATGCTGCATCTAAGCTAGCTGAGTGTCTCTGCTCCACTGTGCTATGCACACATATCCTGAATGAGTATCAGAAACCAAAAGCCAGTGAGGTTGATTGCAAACTGTGATACATTTAGAGTAAGAAAAAGAATTGCTGTTTCAGATTTTTCTTACATGGTCCTGTTGTTTCATAGGCTTGAAAGAGGAGAGGAAACGACTGAACTGCTTGCATTTGATAAAAATTGTTTTGTAGTTTTGCCAGTAGAGTCCAACTGAAGCAAGGGCTATACTGTCATAGGTGCTATGATAGCTCACCTCTACCTCCAAACAGTATTTTAACATTCAGATGAGAAAATCTAACAGGGTTAGAAAGAAGCAGATTTAGAGAGGTGAAATTGCTTTCCTTAATTTTGCAGATCCAGATTCTCCTACTAAATGAAACTATTCTTTCAAGACAGCAGCTCTATCTGCTCTCTTCAGTTTTTCCAGCCATGTGTTCTTGGGTAATTAAGACTAAGTGAAGTCAGGGGATGAAGTTTTTAGGTATCTTTGGGAGAAGTATTGTTATAGAGGCCTGATTATGCAAAACAGAAAAGAAGATTTTTCCACTTTGCAAATGCCGATTAGCTTTTTCAGTGGCTCAGTGTAGGAGTTCAGCATGATTTCTGTATTTTGAAAATAAGAATTGCTGAGAGATTAGAACAACATGGATTACAAAAACCCAAGTATCGTGTTCTAGAAATTACTGTCTTCCCTTCACAGTTTTGAATTAACAGAGCATATCAGAAATGGTGTTAAACAAATGTTTCATTAAAGAAAATAGAATTGCAAATACAACCTTTTTTCTTACTTGGAAAATTTGCTCATTTTTCAGTTTTGTTTTGATTTAAATATTTTTCTTCAGGAGCATGTCAGATGGAATTAAACTAGTCACCAACACTTTACATTTCACTTAATTTTATGTCCACTACATCTGAAGTTAAACCCACCTTGTGTTTTTTACAATTCATTTGCAAAAACTGCTACATTCATAATTTATGTTTCTCCAAAGTGTAGCCAGTGAAAGGAAGCTTTACAGTGTGAAATGCTTCTGTGCTGATGTGAAAACATGACATGAGCTCAGAACTTCTGGCATAGATTGCATTTAAATATAACTCAGCATGATTGAAAATCTTCTCTGTGTCCTAGATTTGCACTTTAGGTTTCAATTTATACTAGGCGTGAGTAAGTGTTGTTAGCTGCATGAATAATGCATCATTTTCTTCAGCTCAGCTCATTCCCTTCACATGTTTATTCATTTATGCTGTTTAAATGAACAGAAATACTCGTATCAGTATTCACTGGTGTTCTGACAAGCTGCAGGATATATCAGTTTCCTCAGGCTTAAAAAAAGCAGAGAACTACTTACCCAGAGACCATCTTTTCAAATGATCATTTATATTTAGTCGTCATCTGCATTCAGTGACAGAAACCCCCTTTCATACTTTTATATCATTATCTTGAATAAAATTCTTGTAAATTTATATATATTTTTGTAATACATTTCTGGTGTCAGGGGAATACTAGTTGAAGAAAAAAGTAGTTTTACAACTGAACCCAAATATACACAGGGTTTGAGACATGAGGACGTGTTTTTCCCTGAAACATGTAATGCCACCATCAATCCATACCTTTTCAGAGCTCAGAGAGTCCATAAACAAAGGATTGGATCAACAGAAGGTGGAAATAGGGTTGAATTTGTCATGTTTCCTTGTTAGATGGGCTGCATGGGTCTGTTCATGTTAGTTCACAAAAATGAATTTGGGCAGAAAAGCAGCTCTGTAGAGACTAATATTATCTAATTTTAGATTAATAGAGAATAATTTTGTCACTTCACTGGTGATTTATGTTTTATCATTCTATAGTTTAAATGTCACAAACTTAGTTTTCATATTATGTCAGTCATTCAAACTTGCATGGATACATAGTTTATTACTGTCTGTATGCAGGTAATTAGTGTATTTCTTTTAGATAATAAGATTTAGTAGTATTTGTTAAGGTAGCACATTTTTATTGTGCTTGTGGTGGTTTGACCCTGGCTGGATGCCAGGTGCCCTCCAAAGCCACCCTATCACTCCCCTCCTCAGCTGGACAGGGAAGAGAAAATATAATGAAAGGCTCAAGGGTTGAGATAAGGACAGGGAGATCACTCGGTAATTACTGTCATGGGCAAAACAGACCTGACTTGAGGAAATTAGTTTAATTTGTTACCATTTAAATCATAAAAAAATACCTTCCCCCCACCCCTCCCTTCTTCCCAGGCTTAGCTTCACTCCCGATTTCTCTGCCTGCTCCCCACCAGTGGCACAGGGACACGGGGAATGGGGGTTGCAGTCGGTTCATCACACGCTGTCTCTGCTGCTCCTTCCCCCTCAGGGGGAGGCTCCTCACACTCTGCCCCTGCTCCAGCCTGGGGTTCCTCCCACGGGAGACAGTCCTCTGTGAACTTCTCCAGCGTGAGTCCTTCCCATGGGCTGCAGTTCTTCACACACTGCTCCAGCGTGTCCCCCACAGGGTCACAAGTCCTGCAAGCAAACCTGCTTCAGCACAGGCTTCCAGTGAGTCACAGCCTCCTTCAGGCATCCACCTGCTCTGGGGTGAGGTCCTCCATAGGCTATAGATGGATGTCTGCTTCACCGTGGACCTCCACGGGCTGCGGGGGCACAGCCTGGTCACCATGGTCTTCACCACTGGCTGCAGGGGAATCTCTGCTCTGGCACCTGGAGCACCTCCTGCCCCTCCTTCTGCACTGACCTTGGTGTCTGCGGTTGTTGCTCTCACATAGTCTCAATCCTCACTTCCTGTGGTGCGTATTTCAAAAATATTTTTTTCCTTCTCAATATGCTATCACAGAGGCGCTACTGCTGTTGCTGATGGGCTCGGCCTTGGCCAGCGGCAGGTCTGTCTTGGAGCCGGCTGGCATTGGCTCCATTGGACATGGAGGAAACTTCTGGCGTCTGTTCATAGAAGCCACCCTTGTAGCCCCTCCGTTACCAAAACCTTGCCATGCAAACCCACTACAGTGCTCAAAGCATAAATTTCATCTGCAAAAGGAGCTTTTAAAACATATTAGTGATAGCTACATGCCACGCTGCCATCAGCTTCCATAGCACTTTTTCCTCAGTTTCTTACAGTCATTAATATAATTATCCTTATCCTAGTGCTTGTGTTGTTTGTTATACATTAGGTACTGGGAAATGCAAGTAACTTGCACGCAGTCACACAAGAAAATCTGTGATAGAAAGAGACCTTAATTTTTACTATTTGAATCCAGGTTATTGCCTGGGTTCTATTGCCTGGATACTACAGTACCACCCATCGGTTTTATACCGTAGTTGTGTCTTTGAAAATTACCTCCAAGTTAAGACTTACTACCTATTGGAATTATTCAAATTTAAAAGGTGAGAAGAATCTGCTTTTTATTTAATCAGTTCCCACTTTCTGTAACTGGTATCCCACAAAGACTTCTTGAAACCAAAATGCATTGAGCAAACTTGTTTTTATGTTTAGTTGTGGTGTTGGGTAGAATTTAATTTTTCTGTTTTATGGCAAATGTAGCAACTTTGCAAAATTTTGCCATTGTGAAGTGAGACAAACCTAGAAAGTTTTAAAATTTAACCCAGAATGAAAATATGAATAATTCTTTCAGTTTCTGAAGCAGAATTTCTTTGAAATTACACAAGTAGCTTTTGATAATATGGGACAATTTTTGCAAAGAAACTTTCCTGATTACCTTATATGTTATCTCTCCATCTTCCTGAGACACATGTAATGTTCTTTAATCATTTATAGAAACAAGCAGCTATTCCATATTTATGAAATAGTAAGACTACATGAAATAGTGAGGCAATGAGAGCTTTGAGCTATTGGGAACTGTTACTGTCTGTCAGTTTAATAAGACTTTCTCAGAAATGGACGGAGTTTCTAACTGCAGAATATAGATTTTCGATCAGCAAATAGAAGAATCAGGAAATTTCAGAGAAAAATGTATTTAACATGCAAAATTAAACAACACAATGGTCACTAAGGCTTATGTACGATTCATTGAAATGGCCTTAAGAATAATAGATCCAGGAGCTAGAATTTCATAAAAATATTCCCGTGTTTTTCATTTCATAGGCTTCTTGTGCCAGTCAGCTTAGACTTTAGAACACATTTCATTTCTAATGCTTTTCGTAGTTCTTTTCTGAGATGGTCAGAGACATTCTGCATGAATTGGATCCCTGCACTTTGGAACTCACCTGACCTCAGTGCCTTGCCATATCTGAATTACAGAAGAGCTATTGGGTTGAGTGACAATAACTTCTAGTTGCTCTTAGCCAAGGTTGATCCAAATAAAATGTTTCTAGAAAAGTCTGCTTCACTAAGCTGCCTACATAAACTGCGCTATTTGTTAGTCTTGTTAGCAGTCTCAGACGTCGGAAGTGTTTCTTTGCTCCTTCCTCCACACACGTGCTGCCTTTTTATCAGCATTGGCACACACTGCATAGAATGTGAGGAAAAGCAGCTGTCTGAGATAACTGGCAGTATAATAAATGGGAATTAGCTGACACTAAAATAGGAATGCTGGACAAGCAAATTCATGAAAATAAAGGAAGACTGGGCTTCATGAAACAGTAACAATATGAAAATACCACTTCTTTTGGCAAAATAGTTCTCATGACTATTTGCTCTGATGGAAACTTACTTACTGGAATGGAATTTATTTCTGGTAAATGATGTGTGCAACTACCCTGTTCTCTAGGGATATAGCCTTGTCAGTGTTCTTAAGATCAAGTTCCCCAGCTCTCCAGATGTGTTAGTCACAAGAACATCTTTAGTTTTTCCATGAGAGCACCTGCCTAGTATTCCTTCAAGTGTATCTAGTCCTTAATGTGCCTTCCAGCGCCCATACATGTGTGGTACTGATGATCTGCATTCATAAATGCCTCCACCTAGAAGGCCAACTCCTGTAGCACCTATCTCAGTGGTCCACACAGAATAGCTGAAAACATCATTACGTGCGCCAGTGCTGATATTCTCTCACCCACTGGATGCTTCTCTGTTACTGCGGTAGAACAGGAGGCAGCAGTGATATCCAGAAAGGAAAGAGACTGTGACTATGTGCTATATATATGATGATTTTTAACAGCTTATGTAGTCTGTAATGTGTAAATATGAGAACTCAAGCATGGCAGTAGCAGATGCAGTTATGCCTTAGCAATACTTAACTATGCAATACTTGAGGGAGAACAAATGAGATAACTGTGAGATAACTATGGTAGTGACATTGGATAACTATAATAATTTATGAAATAACTATGAAAATGGCAGCTGTAAGAAACATTAGCAGCATTAATCTTTGAGCCATGACCAACACGATGTTAATTACAGTTATGGCAGCAAACCCCTGCATTGTTTCAGTCCACTAAGGACCTCAATACCTCTCTCTCGGCCCTCAAAGCCCACACTCCTGGCACAAGACTCCCCAGGGTATCCCACCTGGTATGTTGAGAAGGCCTAGGTGGATGTTCATCACTGTAACCATTGATTCTTAGATGCTGGGATCTGCAACACTGGTCCTCTTCTGCTGATCCTACCTTGGTAGTCTTTAATTTGTCTTTTTATACCCTCATGGTACTGTGACCTATGAAGTTCTGTACTTCAGTATGTACTTCTGTACATTCTTAGAGAGATTATTCATTACTTCTGTTGAGTCAGTTCAGTCTGGAAGCAACTGCTCACTGTGTCCTCTGGTCGCTGTGTCCTCATCCTGTAGCTGTTTCCCTGCAGTGCTGATTCCATGAAACCATCCCTCTGCCCTCAGGCCACAGCTGTCTTAACTGCACTGTTACTGCAAAATTTTCCTTTATTTTATTAATGGCCTACAATAAGCAATTTGTTAAATTGGTTTATTTTAGTTCAGAATTGCCTCTGTGGTTTTTTAGATATACTAAGGTCTCACACTTGTGACCAGCCATTTGGCTAGTCCTTATCTTGCCACAATGCCAAATATGTTTGTGCAGGGTTAGTAAAGTTACATCAAAGCCTGTCTTGACTTACCAGTACCCTATACTTTGCTATGATGTTTAGCAGTATTATACTGAGGCCTGTCTTGGCTGAGAGAGACCTGACTTGGCTTGGATATTCGTAGTTCCCCAATACATACACAAGACCCGCTTCTTGTTTTCAAGTTTTCCTCCTATGTTCTGTGGAAATTCAGAGTAGGCAACAAGCTTGGGTTCGTCATGGTGCAGAGGTCTTGCCAGAAACCCATTAGCCTGGACCCTGCCGTTTGTGGCATAAATGGATATTTATTGAGTTGGCCCTGGCTTGCAGCCAAGCGCCTGCACAGCTCCTCACTTGCACATACCTCCCTTCAGTGGGACAGGGGGAGAAAATAGAAAGAATAGGAGTGAGAAGACTAGTGGGTCAAAGTAAAGACAGAGCAATTGCTTACCTGTACATGACAAGTGCTGTCATGGACCAAACACAATTGACATGGGGAATTTAACTTAATTTATTTCCGATTAACAGAAATTGTTGATTTCTGATTCAGGTATTACAAAACAAAGCCCCCAAACGTTGATACACTTAGGGAGAAAATACCCCTTTTCTTTTCCCAGCCTCAACTTCACTTCAGACACCTCTTTCCCCACTTCTAGTCTCCACTTCACTCCTCCACTCCAGACATCTATCCTCACACCACTCAGTCCCTTCAGTGGGGTGACAGGTGGTGCAGGGGGTTGGGGTCAGGATGTAGGTGGTTCTCTGTTGGCCCTTCTTTCTCCCTCATTTCATATGGTGCAGCACACGTCCTTCATGAGCTAGAGTCCCTTGGGGGTGTACCTGCTCTGCTGTGGTTCCTCCATGGAGTGCAGTCCCTTCAGGGTGTACCTGATCCACTACAGAGCACCTCCTTCTCCTCTGGCTTTGTTATTCCCTCATTCCCTCTGCTGTTTCTTACTCTTTTGTTCCCTCCTTCTGTCTCTGTCTGGTGTTCCCTGAACTTTCTTAAACACTTTTTCACAAGAGTGCCACAAACTCCTCTGAATGGCTTAGCTGTGGCCTGCATCAGGTCTGTTGTGGAGCCAGCTGCGGCTGGCACAGGGCAGTCACTGACCTTTTCCCACCACCCCATTAACCCCCCATCCTGCTACCAGAACCTTACATTTGCATCCAATGCAGCAGAGACTTAAGATCTTTTTTGTTTTTTGAAGAGTATGTGCACAAACGCAGGTTTGAAGGATGACTTGCCAGCTGACACCAAAGGCCAGCTGACAGAGACCTACAGCTGTGTCAATGACAACAGCTCCCATTTGTGGCGGAAGTTTCTCCAGCTGCAGATACGCGTTGCTACTGGTTGTACCTGCCAGGGCATGGATCCTTTCTTAGCAAGCTTCTGATCTGAAGAACATTTCTGGAAAGGGTGAGGGAAACACACTGGGCATTGACACTTGGCTGTGAACCTGCACTACCAATAGATAAACCATTAAACTGATGACACCATCTCTCAACCAGATGCCTATTTCCTGAGCACACTTAACTTCTTCCCACTTCTAAATCACCACTGGGTGTCAGTGATCGGTCTTTATGTAACTGAGGATTGTAATTTGGGATAATTAGCCTCATGAGTTGATCCTAGACCATGCCAGTGACAGCTTTTTCCTACAATCGTTGTGGGACCTGAGGAGCAGGAGATAGAGCACAATTGAAAACGGAAGGATCTGTAAGTGTTTTGTTGCCCTCATCGTTTTCCCCATATATCTAGCTACAATTTCGCTTGCTGCAGCTTGTGCCTGCTGCCTTTTATCCTTTCACTGTGCATCTCTGAGAAAAGTCTGTCTCTGTGTTCTCTAAAACCCCCATTAAATAGTTGAGTACAGCAGTGAGATCTCTCCTTAGCCGTCTCTTCTTGAAGCTGAACAAACACCACTCTCTTTGTCTCTCCCTGTATGTTATGTATTCCGGCCCCCTAACTATTTTTGCTGGGCCCATTGCTGGGCTCACTCCAGGTGGTCAATGCCTTTACTGTACCAGGAATCCCACATTGGGCATGTTACTACAGGTACAATCTTACAAGTGACAAATAGCCGAGAATAATTACTTCCCTTAACATGCTGGCCACACTGTTAAAGCACAGTTATGTTCTTAGCACTTGTTGCTGCAAGGACACGCTGCTCATTTCTAGACAACATCTTGTCCACTAGAGTCTCCAGGTCTTTTTCTGCAAAGCTGCTTTCTAGCCAGCTGGCTCCCAGGCTGTATTACTGCATGGGATACTCCTCTCCAGGTGAGGAGCTTTCCATTTGTCTTTGTTGAACTGTGTGAGGTCCTGCCAGACCCTTCCTCCAACCTGTCAAGATCCCTCTGAAAAGCAGCCATAACTTCCAGCATATTGACTGCTCTCCTCCCTTTCTCTTTCCAAACTGCTGCTTTGCTTTTTCCCCCCCCTTTGGCCATTTTCTAGTGTTTTGGAGGGTGTGAGACATTAGTAATAGAGGGCCATTCAGGGCCAGTTGGCCTTTATGTCAGTCAAGGGTACTTTTAATTTACTGGTGTATTTGTATCCCCCAGTTCTGAGGTGAAAGAGAAGCACAACTAGATAATGCTCAGAGCTGCAGTGCTAGATGGTAATGTGTGCTCCGGAAAAGCACGTGTGGTGTTGGTTTGTCACCTTCCATCATCAGAACTGTGACTGCTGAAGCTGTGCTCCAGTGTTGGGTGCTTGGCTGCGGCCAAGCCCACATGTGTCCTAGGAAGATGGCTTTGGAAGCACTTGGAGAAGAGGCTCCTGTACTGTACTTGCAGTGGTTAGTGAGGCCATGGGAAATAATGGGAGTATTACTGTCTGTGATTATGACAGCTGAAGGCCCCTTCCAGAGAACACTGAATTGGAAACGTGTCTTCTTGATGATCTTGGTATATTTAGGCATATTATTTGGCCTGAAGGCTCTGATGTTTGAGACCCCAGACAGTGTGTACCCAGATGGTATATTACTTCACACAGCTCCACTTTGATGATGCTGGCAGTGGTTTTACTGACACAAAGCTGTTCGTGCCATGGATTCAGATGAGAGGTGTAAGAAGATTTCCTGGCATCAAACTGACCCACTTCTGGGACAGGATGGATATGTAAAAATGAGCGTGCTGCAGCACAAGAACTAATGCCAGCTCGTCACTCAGGACCATGCAGTGGCCTTATGCATTAGATATTAATGGCCCAATAGTGGTTATTCTGCAGCTAGTGGATGATAATGTGTGTGTCCCCCTGCTCCGAGTGCTGGTGATTTGGCATCTGAACCAGTGTGCCATGGCTTTGGGAGTGGGTGGCCTGCACACGGCTGGAGCTAGGACTGATCGTAACAGACATGACAGTCCAGCTGCCAGAGCCCTGCAGGGGCAGCTGCTCAGTATTGCCAGTCAGACCACATCCATCCTGCATAAAGGAGCCTCATTTCTCCACTCACAAAATTAAAATTGTAGTAAGATCATCACAAATTATTATGTTATTAAGTTATCAATTACAACATTTTAGTATTGTGTGGTTTATTATTACATAATTACAGCCCACATACATAAATACACAGCATACTAATTATGTTAAAAATATGAAATCTTGAAAATCTTAATTTTAAAATCAAATTAGCAGGTTTGGTAATTGAGGAAAAATGCAAGTTTCTGGCTTATTCCAGTGAATAAAAATAGTTTAGAAATGATACTACCCTCCTTAGAGAACTTTCTTATTCATCAAACATTGTTAAGAACTGCATTTCACCTTTTGAGTGCCTAAAAAAGTGAAAGTGATGTTTAGATAACATAGAAACTGGAAATATGTTGTGGAAGTAAATTCTTAATCTTGCAGCTACCAAGAGTCATTACTGAGGAAGTGTTTATGTACTGTAATTGGTGTATTGTATAAAATATAGATTCATAAATCTGTTGAATAAAGTAATTAATCATTGCACTTATTTTACATAAAACAAGTGAGCTGACCACAGTAAAAAACAAATCTACAAAGAAAAAATCTGAAACCCTTCAAACCTGGATTAGTTCATTGATCTGATTTGTCACCTCAGCTCACAAACAATTGTTCTGGTATAGCGATTTGGGCAATGTGGTGTCACCTTAAGTTTGCACTAATGGAAATAAAAAGGTATATGGAACTAGCTGGCATTTGTGGGTTAATTTGTTAATTTATTGGTGTAATACGATTAAGATCCTGATTCATCAAAACACTTAAACCACATATTTTACTTTTCACCAATGTCACAAAATAGTCACTTTGGGTTCATTGCACTTTTATGTATGTAAGTGTCTTCACAGTCTGCCCTTTATTTTTGGTGAAAATGTCTTAAACTCATTTTTCTGCTGTCATACTTTAGACAGAATAGCATTGTGCCAAAGCAAAAAGGAGATTAAGCTGTTTATCTTTTCTGATCATTTTTTATGTTGAAATGAACCAATATTACATAGGACAAAAAAGAAATCTGATTTTCAAATGTTTCTATTTTAATGAATGATGGCAGCTAAAGGAGCAGATGTGAATATTTTGCAATCTTTTAATGTACCAGTAAAAATTTGTAAACATTGGGTTATACCTTTCTTTTGTCAACACTCATCCAGTATCACTCATTTGTTAGCATATACATTCTTCAGAACAGCCTGTGTTTGCTCTGTGTCTAGCACAAGAGGGCTCTTGATCTTAATTGGGCTCTTTGGCTTCTGTGGTAATCTACTCTATTAGGGAACTATAGCCTACAAGATGGCTGGGAGTATCAGCAAGGACATTTAAAAATGTCATTAATGTCAGTTAATATTTATGTATCATATGAAAGGCCATTATTACTATGAAGTTAAAAACAGCATTGGCAAGATGTTATTAAGCTTATAAAATTAACTTTGCTTTTGTGGGCTAGGATTTTAATACCAGCAAGTTACTAGTTTACAATCTGGATTCTTCTGATAATATACTGAATAGTAACTTGGTAGAAGTGTGTGGGTGTCTAATGTCACTTCCATTTATCCTTTCCATCACCAGTGACCTGCAAACTCCAAACATATAATGCTTTAGGGGATTCACATTTCAGAATGAAATAATTCTTGATGTATGGAATCACAATGATACTTTCTTAGACATTTCAGCATTCTTTTGCTGTCGTAGTGGTAAAATTCCTGATGGGGTTGAGAATGGTAATATTCTGTCTGGTTCTTATAAGAAGGTTATGTCAACAAATACTGGTTTTCTTAATAATAAACAAATAAGAACTATTTTTTCTTACTATCTCCTCTTGTAGTTTAAAGATTTAATGTGGCTTTATATAAAAATCAATCTCAATATAAACAAAAAATATGCAATTACTGTTCTTCTAGGAAGAATCATCAGGTCAGAATGGCCAGGGTGATATGTGTAGCAGGAAACTGAACAATGAAATTGCTTGTGTGTTTTTAGCGTCTTTTGCACCAGATAATTTCCTTTTTTATGCCCAGAGTAGACTGGAAGGAAATGTATTTGTGCAATTGTCAGATTGCTTACCAAGATTGACATACATAGGTTCTGTAAGGTTTGCGTAAGGTCCCTGCTTGAATACTATAGCCACTGTCCAGCATTCAGCTGCCAGCTGAGGATGGAGAAAACCAGCCTGGGGAGGCTTGATAGCAGGCAGAGTCAGAGTTGCCATCTACCCTCTGCTCTTTAAGGCTGTATCTAGTGTTTTAGGAACTGTCATTCAGACAAAGGCAAAATGTTGTCCTTCCTCTGAAATAAATGAGCAACCAAAATGCAGTGCTGTTAGGATCTCATCCTGTGTGCTCTGTGTCTTCCTTAGTTACAGGAAATCTCTAAGATCATAGGCACTGTGATGGAAAATTCAATTTGAGATGAGCAGGGCAGCTTTCATAAAGATCAGAAAAAGGAAGCACATATATATTAATTAAAAGCTAATGGTAATAAATAAGCAATAATGGTAAAAAGATTGTCTATAAATAACAGTTAATCAAATATTGTTGTATATGCATCTGTTATTCTGTGTCCTTACTGTCACAAGCTGTTGATTCTATGATTGTGTCTCATTTTTAAGGTCTAGTCTACATTAAAATACTCTTGGTATTGTTTAAAAGACTCCAGCTGGGCTATACAAAGCAGTTTGTTAGCTCAGCCTAAAACATGCTTACCTTACCTAAAAATCCGTAAAACTTCCAACAACCTTCTTGTCATTTTTGCAGATAGGTAAATAAGTTCTCATATTGCTGCCTTAACTTACCAGGCAAGGCAACTGAGCACCACAGTGCGAAAGACCATGGGATATCCCCACAGTGCAGAAACTGTGAGGTTACAATTATTTGTGCAGGGACTTAAAATGGGGGAATCTGTTACCAGGCTGGGCAGATCCTGGGACTCAGATGAAGGCATGCTCTGTGGTGTAGACCACATCCCTACTGTAATCAGGGTAATCACATAGGGCTCAGTTTCCTCATAGCTGGTGGGCTTCTTCCATCTCCTTTTTTGTGATCTTGGTTTTGTATTTTCTGGTATGCTATCTTCAATCCTTAGAAGACTTTTCCTCCAACTTCCTTTCCAAGTTTTACTCGCATCTCTGCCCTCAAGTCCCCCCTTTGAATCACCGCTCGTCCAGGAATCACATCTTCTTGTGAGAACTCACTTTGAGCTCTCTTTTTTGACAGCTAATATTCTGTTTCTGTTTTAAAGCAATTCCCTTCCCCCCCAACCTTTGACTATTCTCTTTTGTGAGAAGAAAGTGTAAGTAGTTGGAGAATGTGATGTAAATATGTAGCACTGTAGACAGGCCTGGATTTACAAGAAAGATCAGTTACTTGTCTGCACTTCTAGGTGGTGTGACACCACCTGATTGTGCAGCCCTCATTTCCTCCCCTCTGCTCCCAATTTTACTTTCAATAATAATGCGATTGTGCCCAGTGTCAGCATAACTGCTTTTCTGTGATAGTTGTAGCTTGTGAAGTTACTGTACCTATTCAATAAGAAGAAGCTTCCAGACTTATAGAGCTGTTCAGTGACAGCAAGCTAATACAATGAAGACCAGATTTATGGCTAGGCACCTGTTTTCCACTTCTAAAGGGGGACTGTCTTGCGCAGTGTAGCTCATCTCAATACTTGATTTATTTTAACTAGCTTAATGAGGGATGTCCCCTGAAGAATAATACAATACTTCTTGTCCTTGTTTTGTTAAAAGCATCACCCAGTGGCATATTCAGAAGTCATCTAAATTTGGTAAGGAGTTGGCTGCTTTTTTCTCCTCAGTGCTCCAGATAAAACAGCTGTGAGCGTAGGGATGTTATTTCTAATGCAGGAAATGAAGAAGAATCTTGTCTTCATAATAAGCTAGCATAAAAGGAATGAAATATTATTTAACTAGATGTTTAGGCAGAACTCATAACTGCAGTATCTGAATATCTGTTTAACAATGAAGGCTGCCTTGAAAATGGAAGATCTTCTTATAATGATTGACAAGGTTGTAAATGAGTTGTTTCTTGCTGTAATCAGAGCCCCACATTATAAGCCTGCACATACCTCAGCACAGCAGGCTAGCTTGGATGTTGCAGTGATCTTATATTCACAGGATGTGTTCCTGCTGGAACAATATTAACTCTGAGAGTAAATAACTGAAAGTGTTAACTCTGAGAATAAATCACTAAAAACACCATTGCATGAGGCGGTTTACTCTGCTTACTGTACTCCACAGTAATCTACATGGAAGAGTTACAACAGAATGGTGAACTGGGCTATGAAGGTTAACTTCCCAAGCAGACTGACCCTTAGGGACACCTAAAACATTCCCCATCCTTTCTGTTGTAATATGGAATTAATCCAGTGAGTTTTCTGATGTGGTCAGTTCCCTCAAGATTTGTTCTTTAACATCAAGTTTAAAGAAATGTAAAAGAGGAGATCATTATTTGTCTTCTGGAAATACCTCTAACCATTAGAAGTATGGATATCATAGCCTTGGATTTATTTCATAAGAATCTGACATGATTTTCAGAAAGTTTTCTGTATGTCACTAAGACTTACTCAACATTGTTTACAAACAAGGGGTTTATATCCTCAGAGATAAGCATCATCCTTTCAAGTTGATGTGTCAGACATCACATTAATATGAGTAATGATAAAAAAGATTAATTAATTTTATGCATATTAGGGGCATTATAATTGTTGTCGCTTTTAACATAAATTTATGTCAACATGATGATTGCAAAGCCTGAGTAACAGGAAAGAGAAATGAGCTCTGTCCAATCTATTAGAGCTCATCTAAGCAGTTAGATTAAAAAAACCCCATTAAACAAACCAGTTCTTGTAGGTTCAGGTTTTGTTTTCATTCATAAAGAGAAGGAAAAGAAAAGAAACTTCCAGAGCACTGTTTTGTATCTTGAGGATACGAATGACAGCCCATCTTTTGCTATGATTATTTAGGGGATTTACATGAGATATTTTCAAGCATTCAGTGTCATATTAGTCATAGAATTTTTGAGTCTAAAACAGAGAGCCAGTAGCTGCCAGGTGAATGCAGTATTTCAGCTTACACAGGGTGGTCCAAGTATGGAATGACAAGACTAAATGCCAGAATCTTATGACCATGTACTTTTCTCAGCTGAGTGTTGAAAGGAGCAATTAATGCATGATACTTGCCTAGAAGAGGAAAAAATGCTGTCTGTGCCAAGTCTAGTATTTCCCATAATTGGAATTTTCTTGTCAAAAATACTCCTTTAGCACCTTTTGTTTTGGCTTACAGAAGTTAATGTATTTCTCCTGCCTGTATTCTTAGAAAAAATGATGGTGTTCCTTTACTTTGGGATTGATATTGGATGATAGTGTATATAGATCAAGCCTAGTGAGTTCTTTTGAAGCAGTGTAACAACAAGCAAAGTCACGGGGATGCTGGATTGCATCATTGATTAGCACTGACAATTTTTAAGGCGCAAAGTGACAGTGCTGTTCAGGACTAATAGAGGATTGTTACAGGAGAGAAATAAAATAAAGAGAAGAAAAATAGTATGTTTTCAGATGCCTATAACAAATGCATTGAAGTCCCTAGAGACTGCTTTTTTGTCAGCAGAGTTCACACCAACTGCCAGTGTGTCTGATGAATGATTTTCTATTATGCATACCAAAGTCTGTGAACCAGAGGTGTCCTTTTAATATTTATACAGAAATGAGTTCATTGTTTCCAAGGCAATTTCCTTTAAATCTCTCTTCAGTCTTCAGGGCTATGCCCTGTTGGACGCTTGAAAAATCCTAAAAGCAAGACTAATTTCTTAGTGCTAGAAATTCTTTCTTGGGGAATATCTGTCCTGCTTTAAGAGAAGATCTAATGCCCTCTTTTAGGGGTGTACAATGTAAAAAAAAAAACCCAAAACACACAGATGTTTTGGGAATACAGAAGAAGTTAACTGAAATTTCTCAAGATAGAGAGAAGCAATGTATTTTCACAGAATTAAATTAGAGAGTTGATATATTTCTCTTGGAAGAGAAATGAGCCATTCTGGATGAGGAAATTGAAAGGTGAATTGGCAATGATTATATGTCTGCTGAAGGATAAATAAATAAATAAATAATGTATATACATGCAATTAAAAAAATCCCTCCTGATTTGGGGCTAGTACTATCTTGCTCTTGAAAAGCTAATAGAATAACTATCCTGGGAAAAGCACCAAGAAAATAAAGGACTGGCAAGTAGCCAGCTGACTAACACGTGTAATGTTTGTAGTGCTTGTGATGAAAGACAAAGTATCTTTTGGGCATTAATCCTAAAGCAGCTGTTACCTTGACAACTGCAGGTAATGGATAGTTATAGTGTTCAGCTCTTTTCAGATTCACTTTTAACTACCAATGAAAAATTAGAGCAGCTTGTCTTACAAATGGCTTCATGTGGCTTTCCAAAGATTTGGTGCTGAAGTGATTAATCTGTTTCTGTGAGTGGCAATTTTGCAAATAGAAGTGAATTTGGGGAACTTGACACATAGCAAAGATGAACAGTTATATGTAAGGTCATCTAAATTTGTGGCTGCCTTAGTGAGAAAATCTTCACATTAGGGAAATAAAGCATATTGTTTCTATACTGTATTTTGGATGCAGATCCTCAACCTGTGTCTGCACCCAGACTCACCTTATGTTGTATTATCTGAACACAGGCAGACTGCTGGTGAGCTCACCAGCATGGATGGGCTCCTATGTTTCTCCCTGTGGTATGGGTGCATTTTGGCCATGCCTGCCTGTTCAGGTATCTCGTAGTATCATCGAAGGTTAGAATCATTTAGGTTGGAAAAGGCCTTTAACATCATCAAGTCCAACTGTTAACCCAGGACTGACAAGTCCACCACCAAACCAAGTCCCTACACACCGTATCTACACATTCTTTAAACACCTCCAGGGATGGTGATTCCACCACCTCCCTGGGCAGCCTGTTCCAATGCTTGACCACCTTTTCAGTGAAAATTTTTTTCCTAATATCCAATCTAAAACTCTTCTGGTGCAACTGGAGGCTGTTTCTTCTTGTCCTATTGCTTGTTACCTGGGAGAAGGGTCTGACCCCCACCTCGGTACAACCCCCTTTCAGGGAGTTGAGGAGACAAATAATGTCTCCCCTCAGCTTCCTTTTCTCCAGACTAAACACCCCCAGTTCCCTCAGCTGTTCCTCATAAGACTTGTGCTCCAGACCCTTCACCAGCCCCGCTGCCCGTCTCTGGACACGCTCCAGCACCTTAACATCCCTCTTGAAGTGAGAGGCCCCAAACCGAACACAGTATTCAAGGTGCAGCCTCACCAGTGCTGAGACAGGGTGCCCAAGAAGGCCCAAGAAGGCCACCTGGGCACACTGCTGGCTCATGTTCAGCCAGCTGTTGACATGCACCCCCAGGTCCTTTTCCTCCAGGCAGCTTTCCAGCCGCTCTTCCCCCAGCCCATAGCGCTGTGTGGGGCTGTTGTGACCCAAGTGCAGGACCCGGCACTGAGCCTTGTTGAACCTCATACACTGGCCTCGGCCCATCGGTCCAGCCTGTCCAGATCCCTCTGCAGAGCCTGCCTGCCCTCAAGGAGATCAACACTCCTGCCCAGCTTGCTGTCACCTGTAAACTTACTGAAGGTGCCCTCAATCCCCGTATCCAGATTGTTGACAATGATATGAAACAGGACTGGCCACAGTACGGAGCCCTGGGGAACACCACTTGTGACTGGCCACCAGCTGGGTGTGGCTCCATTCACCGCTGCACTCTGGGCTCAGCCATCCAGCCAGTCTTTTACCCAGTGAACAGTGCACCTGTCCAAGCCATGAACAGCCAGGAGAATGCTGTGGGAGGTGGTGTCAAAGGCTTTACTAAGGTCCAGGTAGACAACATCCACAGCCTTTCCTTCACCCACTGAGTGGGCCATCTGGTCGTAGAAGGAGATCAGGTTTGTCAAGCATTTGTCTGCCTTTCATAGACCCATGCTGGCTGGGCCTGATCCCCCGGTTGTCCTGCACGTGCCGTGTGATGTTGCTCAGGATGATCTGCTCCATAACCTTCCCTGGTACCAAGGTCAGACTGACAGGTCTGTAGTTTCCCGGATCCTCCTTCCTGCCCTTCTTGTAGATGGGTGTCACATGTATCCTCCATACTGCATGTTGGCAATGTTATATGGCATGCTGGCTGGGGTCCTTGGTGGAAGAAGACAACCTCAGGTAGCAGTGCAGCAGAAGATATGTCTTGCAGCATGGTCATGTGAACAGTGCACCAATAAGTATGTCATATTTTAAATTGTACTCAGCAGTGGCTCTCTCAGTAACCTTCT
Source organism: Ibycter americanus (assembly GCA_035590275.1). Lineage (NCBI taxonomy): Eukaryota > Metazoa > Chordata > Aves > Falconiformes > Falconidae > Ibycter > Ibycter americanus. Next base: position 59,952,320 of record JAVJGI010000001.1, read on the forward strand.
TTTACTGGCTATTCTAGGTCAGCATGGTTTGGCTGGTGAACTGCTGCCTTTCCCTCACAGGAGATAGGGAGTGGCCATTTTGGCATTTCATGTTACCCTAACAACTGACTGCTTCCTTCTGTTCCCACTCATAGTCCAGCAGTTAGAATACAAGCCTCTGCATGTGTCTGACCTTGCTTGTGTGAATGTGCAGCCTCACCCAGACCTGGATAATGCCTTTGTGCACTGTGAAAGGAATCTCCAAACTGGAATTTGGGCGATCCACGTACCACGTACTAATCAAGTAACAATGGCTGTACCTTATAGGTGTTCTTGATTGTGCTTAGTGATGGCACTGTTCAAGTAAATATAATATTAAGGCTTCAAATTTTCTATGTGCAAACTGATCCTTCAAGTTATCCTTAGTACTCCAAACTGGTTTCCCAGTGAATTCATCAAGGTTAGCAAGACTACAACTTCCTACTCAAGCTGCAAACTAATATTTTCAGATATGCTGAAGTTTATAGTCAGTATATAGAACCCTAAAAAGAACTGGGCTTTCAAAGATACTCAGGATTTTTATGTGTTTTGTCAGTTCATTTGTTTACTGTGAAAGCAAAGGAAGCTCAGCAATAGAGATTGGATTTTGGTAATGAACTCACAATGACAAGTTATACAAATATCCTTTTGGGCCTTTTAGTAGATTGTCCTTTAAGGAAAATATTTGTTAAATCGTATACTTGGTTTTATCACACTCTGATATGTATTTTGATGTTTATCTTCTGTAGCACAGAGGCGTTATGTTTTCAGCTGATGTACATCCAGTTACTTAGCAATAGAATTTAGTGTCTTCTATATTAATAGCATTGTTGGAAAGTGCGAACAGTCCTTTGACAGAGCTATTAAGCCAGCCCTGGGAGCTACTGCTATTTTTATACGAGAGATAAACAGAGAAAAATTTAATATTGATACTGAGAATATTATTCTGATCCCTAGCACCTTATCTCTGGCTGCTGTGATATATGGCATAGCCTCAGGGTATGAGCTTGACAGAGCTGTTCTCAGAAAATTGTGTAACCGCTTGCTCAGTTCCAGTAATTCTGGCTTTTGTCTAGGATTTATTAGCTTCTTAGGTGTTTGTGCACATTGTTGGTGTGTGTATGTGTGTACATGTTTTAATTTTTTGTTGTAGAAAAGCTTCTGCAATTTCCCTCTTTTTGCCAACACAAGAAAAGATATTCAAGGTGCAGGCCTGTGAGATTACTACAAAGCCACAAGTCTTATTCTTGGCAATGAAACAAAATTATGTAACTAAACACTACTGACATATTCACCAGTTTGATATGTTCTCTAAGACTTTGTACAGTGGCCAAAAGACTTCAGTATCCTTTGCCTATTTTATACTGCAGCTGTTACTGGTTAGGAGAACGCAACACAGATTATCCAAAATGACCAACCAAAAATCCAGCAGTTTCAAAAGCATCCTCAAGAGAATCAGCAGAGAAGCTGCTTCTCTCTTTCTGCCCTCCTCCTTCTCTCCTGGGATCATCTGCCTGCCATCATCATCATCTTTGTCTGGCCTTCCAGATCTACTAGAGATCTGATGTTCTTTCTTACCAATAGATTGGAGAATCTGATCAGTTGGGTGATATCAACATCTATGGGTACTGAATGAAAAATAACCTGGACATATATTGAATGCCAGTTTGAAGTCAAGTGGGACAAAAACCAGCAAGACTTATCCTGTGTTGTAGCAGGTGTTGACAAGCTTAATACAGCTAGAAATATATACAATTAGAGATATTACATCACATCATTTGATAAAGAGCCAAAGGAGGAAGAGATCTTCCTCTGTGTTACAGTACAATAGAAACTGTGTAACACATTTAGCAATTTCTTTTGCAAGAAAAAAATTGGGGAAGTAGTGATAGTATTTCCACTGGCCTTAATACAAGATGGAAATAAAGAGAATTAACATCACCTACTCTGTCAGGTCACTGCAGAAGGCTCTTCGGCACTCTAGAGAGATCAGTTTGGTTGCCAGGAGACGATAAGTTAATTTTGGAAGGTAATGCCCTCCAAGCAAGTAAGGCCATCGTTCTACATCAGAGTAAAATCTAATGCTCTATAGCCACAAGCTTGCTTTTTAAAAGGATTTACCTCTCTACCTTACTGAGAATAATCAAAAGTGTGCTGCAGCATTGTCTATTGCTGGTAGAATAAAATCCTGAACAGTAAAATCTTAGGGTGCTGTTAAATACTCAGCATAAAAAAATGCCTCAGCAGGCTCGTCTAGGTTAGGCCATCTGCTAACTATGCTGGTACATATGTCAAATGACAGGTTGCCAAAACTATTTTTCATGACCTTAAAATAAGAGGGAGACCAATGAAATGTTGCAAGGACATATTCGAGACAAGTCTTCAGCTGTGTGGCATTTATTTCACAGTATGGGACATGGTAGCTAAAGGCTTTTGGGACACTAAACATTTACTAATGCTGTTAAAGTCTATAAACAAAACTGTACTGATGCCTCGGAATGCAAATGGCAGCAGAGCGGTGTAAAAGTAAGAAACACAAGAAACTGTATCTTTGGCACTAATGCTGACTAGTGCAATGCAGAAAGCATTTCTCTTCAGACTAGCTGCAAACCTGAATCCTTATATATTCAAAGTTGTCAGAGTTGTGGCAAGCACACAGGAAACAAGGTTTGAGACAGGAATCACTCATGAAATCATTTGAGCTTTTCTGGGTGGAGATGGGATATGTAATCATAGGGGTTGGTCTGAACTGAAAATTCTGACAATCCCTGAAGAATTTGCGAAAATGTGTAAACAGGCAGATAGATTGCAATGGTCAGCACATGATCAGCTCTGACGCTGGATGATTTTGACATATGCTACTTAAAAAAACTGCATAGAAAAGGTCTTGTAAAATGTCTGTATGTACTTAAACTATTTCTAAAGCAATTCTATACCTTCTTATCTGTTCCTGAAGATGAGTGGGAAAATGACAGGATTTTATGGTATCCCTGAAAATGAACAAAATTGTTTGCTTGTGTGTGCATGTGTTTCTTTTCTTTAGTCTACTCTTGCTTCATTCTGGACTGGTATGCAAATCGGTAGTAGAGGAAGGGAGATCTAGAGGAGATATGAGCCAGTGCTTTTTTATAAATATGGTGCTTTTCATCTGAAAGTTCATCAAAGACAGCAAGTACTCTCATACAGATTTTACAGATGGGGAAACTGAAGCACAGACCAGTTACTATGAGTTGACAAGTTATGTAGCACACAAGTGGCCTAGTAATGCAGCTCTCCTTCCAGAGTATCAATCCAATATTCCTATTGATATTTTCCTGAGTTGTAGAAGGATTTCTGAAGAAAAAATATCCGCAGCCCAAAGGAAACCTCAGAGTGTAGCACACAGGCAAGGAATCTAGAACAGTTTGCACTAAAGCAGTAGACAATTATACAGCTTCCATTCAGCATTTGGGATAACCTTGAAAACTTTTTGCTCTACTAAACTCCAACTCTAAGCAAACAAAGACAATTACAAGCATACAAGTGCTTCAGAAAATTACTTTTGAAGAGACTGTTGGGAAAGGTAAACGAAGGATGTCACCAGACACTTGGATGACGGGTATCAGTGATTGTTTTTAACTATTTTTCCAGTTGTCTTGCCATGTTTTGCATGACACTTCGTGGAATCAATCCTTGCCACCATCAGGAAATGTATGGGAGGGGAAGGTCCCTGCTTGCTCTGCTATATTTAGTTATGCAGTGTAGGAGAAAGAGATGGAAGAAGGAAAGAATGTGAGGATAATGGGAGAAGGAGATGGTGGCCAAAAAAAAGCAGAAGAGTGCTAAATAGAAGCCGGGCTTAAGAGGTAGAGATTAAGAGATAAGGAATGTGGAGAGCCGTGGAACAGGGAAAAAGTATCTTTTGAAGAGGAAGTGTAAGTCCAAAAACATTACTTTCCTTTGTAGGAGAACAGAGACTAACATCTCTTCCTGTTTATCTACACTCCGTATTTTCCATTTTGTATATTAAAGCTCTTACCAAAAAACATAGTTTATAATTCAGCCTTACCCCATTTTTTAAAAGTTTGCTAAAAGCCTAGGGCAACAAAATCTAAACTGTAGTCTGCCTTTCATGCTATTCCCACTCTTCCACAATGTGACAAAGCTGTATATTTTTAAAAATACCTCTCAGAATGTCCATTCAAAGCTGTTTTGCCAAATCTTATTAGTCTATCCTGATACATTCTTTTGTTCAAAAGAGAAGGGTTTTGGAATTAATTGGCAGTATATAATTTCATACTGTCTTTTCAGCCTGATATGTGGGGCAGAAATGGATCCATTGTGACTTGTGAATCAAAACATTATCAGCTGTGACAAGTTCGTAAGTCCATAAGTCAGTAGAATAAACTGAAATAAAATACCATTGGTCTGAAAAACCTTAATTTTTTTTATTCCAGTGATTGCTGTGTTCTTCTGATAGGAAATTTTGTAGTTTCTGGCAAACCCCAAAAAGGAGGAGTACCGATTTGTCAGAAAATCAGTGGCCTCGGATGTCATTGGACTAAAAGGGAGTAAACTGGACATAAAACTGAAAGTGCAGTGATAATTGTGGTAGCTATCATTTACAAATAGGAGTTTTGAGGATGTCTGACTAATTACATTAAACATGAAAACCTAGTAAGGATGAAAGAAACAATGATGGGTGGGGGAACCCTGCCATGTTCATGGGTGAAAAGAGAGCATCCTGCATCAGCTAATTCGTAAAGACTGTCAAAGGAGAGTGGTTTCCCATTGACTCTGGGCTGAAACCCATGCAGAGGGATCAATCAAAAACTCTCTTCCTAGAAAGCCATGCAAACTGAAGAGAGCAATTGCCTGAAAGGGTACGGGACTTGCTGTGGGAAATAGGGGGAGAGATTTTAGGGACTAAGTAAAATGAATGTTTTAAGACGATTGTAGGAGTGTGTCAAACTTACTAGGGGTTGTTTAGAGGAAGGACTGAAGGCAGGAGAAAGGAATGATCAAGGTGGGCTGGAGAGGAACAAATGTAGGGAAAATGACATAAAACGGTCCAGTCAACTGGACAGTTGCTTGGTGGACTTACCTGTCTGAGTATTGGACTTGACCACCTCAGTCTGTCCTAACTTCTTATTAACCTTATTTCTGTCGCTTGTGTGTGTTACACTCTCTTCTCTGAGCCTCTGTGTGTGAGCGCTAGTGAGCTTGAAGTTGGACGGGCCGGTGAGTTGGAGGAGGGTCTGACTGCCAGCTGCTGGGCTGAGACCGGGAGCCTCCGGGGTCGGTAGGTCCAGATGCCAAGAGCTCAGCAGACTGGGGCCTGGAGGCCAGCAGATGCACAGTCGGAGTGCCTAGGGCTAGTGTCTGAAGAGACCTGCACTGTGCGTGTGTGTGGCTGCTGGTGAACTTCAGTCCTGATCAGCAACAGGGGAGTGACAGGATCAGGCTGCCTGTGCTGTTCATGTCTGTGTGAGCACTGGCTGTGCTTATGTGGGTGCAGTAAGGGCACTGCTCTCTGCTGGTCCGTGGGGTTGGTTGTATGCATGTAGTTTGTTTCTGCCATGTGTACATGCCTACTGGGCATACGTGCTCAGCATGGCCAGCATCTGGACTTTGGAACATGGAAGTCTATCAGCATCCTCACATCTATTGGACTGGGGTAGGAGAAATCCCCTGGATCATGAAGTTTACTGGATTTAGCTACCTTTCACAGCAATCATTACTAAATGAGTCTTTTCCTATTCTGTTTCCTTAAGGGTGGGCAATAGACTACTCAATATTATCATCAATGATCCGGAAATCAGTGCTGATGAAACTAACAGATACCACAATATTTGAAATAAAACAGTCTGAATTATTTTCTCAAGTGGGCTGTTCAAGAAAAAGAAATGTTTCATACAAAAAAATGCACAATCTTATATCTAGACACGAATCATAGAATACAGGGTTGAAAGGGACCTCAAGGGTCATCTGGTCCAACCTTTCTTGGCAAAAGCACAGTCTAGACAGGTCTGTACAATAGTACTATTATACAATAGTACAGGCCTTCTCTAGAGCATGGCAGTGTGAAAATAGTAACACTTTAAAAGATGTAGGAGCTGAGCAATGCAATGAATCCTCCAATTCAGATGCTGTGAAAAAGACTAGTGGAAGTTTTGAAGTGGTAAACTAGTAAGTAGGAGTAGAAAGGTGATGTGACTTGTGTGTGTGGCATTTTTTACTTCCCACAGAAGAAAGAGGGATTTGAATTTTATATAATGAGTCTTAGTCATGAATGTTTCTTGCTGAAGAGCATTCATACTGAAGCACCAGTATCTAGCCTATCTTCTACCTTCCTAATGTTGCTGACTTGTGTGTACTCCTAATATCCCTTTGCACTTGATCAACTGCATATATATCGTTCCATTTCTCTGCCAGAAATTTTTGCTATTTCGTGGTGGTTCAGGACAGTTTCACAGACAGGAACTCATGCAGTGCCTGAGAAAGTTCAAGTAAGTAAAGTCAGTAAGTCTACTTGACTGGTAAAATGGTTGTAAACTGATAATGGAATTATAGTGTTTACACAGGAAAAAATAGTGAAACCGCAGAGAATAACTGTCATAATTATTTGAAAATTAGAGAAAGTGTCCTATAATGGCATAATTAAAGAGTGTAAGATAACTGCAAGGTGACTTGATTATGGCACATAAGTTCCAGGAAAATATCACCAGTTGGTAGTATGCTCTTTCAGTCCAAAAAAAGTAGCACCACAAAAACCCAATATCTGGGAACAAAACCAAAACAAACCTGTAATCAGATATAAAATCAGATTTTTACCGGTGTGGACGATAAACTATTGCCACAAACTGGATGCTTTATGAAGTGTGAGATTTGGTGAAGCACAGGTAATAGGGCTTCTTAGAGAAGTAGAATTACTTAGCCTGTGATGTCCAGAGGGGTGTGATCAGATTACTTCTGGTGATCTCTGAACACTATGTCACAAAAAATTTTTAAAGGTGTTTGTGCTTCAGTTGAAAAATTATAATGGTCCACATGTCCAGAAAGGACGAAAACTATCTCACAGGATGCTAAAGAAAGCCAAGTTCATAGTGAGGTAAAATCTTTTATTAAAAATGGGAAAGTACAGTTCTGTCTATATATAATAATTTTAATGTATAGTCTGAAATATCCATGTAAATTTCAAAATCTTGATGTATGAATCTAGTAACTACATTTTACCTCTTAAAAAATTATTACAATTTTCATAAATGACATATCTTTGTAAGTTGTGCCAAGTGTCAACTTTGGACATTAAGTACTATGCAGTTATTTAAGCTTTTGTTCTGAGATGCATCTTTTGTTTTGAATACATTAAAATAAATAAGAAAACATTAAATTTATATTTTAAATAGACTTGTGATTTTTCATCTTATGATTTTAGAACTAGTGTAACCATGGTGATTATTCCTACATGGAAAAGAATGAATTTGTGATTCTTGTTATTAGAATGCCTTACTCCGGCTGAGGCTTTTAGCCTAGAAATTTCTGCTTCAAGACAAAGATTGCTACGGCAGCTAAATTGACAGCTGTGATGGAATCAATGGAGCTGGATAGATAGTGGTGAAGTTATTGTAATGATGTCATTTGGTCTGCTGGATAAAACAGGACATAGGACTGTCCTGAATTATTTCCTGTTTGAACTAGTCCGTATTCCTCTGTGTGTGTGTGTGTGTGTGTGTGTGTGCGCGCGCATAACCACTTTTGAGCCTAGACAGGTGTGTTGTTTTACCTCAGCCATCCAGCCAGACTGTTGCAGTATTAGATGTTACAGGGCTTACCAACAAGCATTGCTTGGATGCTCTGTTTTAATCTTGAATGTATGTTTTGTGTGACCACTTATACAAGAGTTGGAAGCCCAGGAGGTTTTTAGAAGATATAATAAGTCTAATACTCATTACATTCCAAACTGAACCAAAACCAGTTTCCTTAACTTGAACTGCAGAGTCTCCCCACTGTGAAACTTAAGGGCAAATCATCATTTAATATACAAGCATCTATTGTCCTGTTCTTCCAGAAGAGAGAGAATTTACATGGGAGAGCTGGTAGAAGTAACTAAGCTTACACGAAACTCTTACATTAGAACAAGAATTGATGGTGAACTTAAAGGTGACTTGCAAATCATTTTGTTTTGAAATTGAGCTTGTTCCTTCTTTGACAGGAGGCTTTTAAGTTGAGAAAAAGAAATCACATGGCAAATGGTATTACAAATTGTGCTCTTTTTGAAACAATATAATCTGAGGTTGCCGTACAGTCTCTTGGCTAGCTCAGCTATCATCAACTCTCACACTTGAACAGAAGCCCAGAACTTGTAATGCTATAACAAAACACCCGTGATGTTCTAATGTTAAATAGGTACTAGCTAAACCTCCCCCACTCAGTTTTTCAGCTCTTTCATTTCCACTTTTGTGCCTTCATTATTTTTCCAACTGTTACAGTTCTTACAGGCTGAACATGTTTTGTAGTTGTGATACCAAAGGCAAATCTCCCTTTGTTTTTAGTACATTTTAGACCATTTTCATAATGCCAAATAAACCTAATAGGGCATAATTTCTTTAATTCCTTCTTCATTCTGAAGTTACTTAAAGGCATCTAAGTGTTAGATTTATTTAGTCTTCCCTTCCCTTTTGGGTGTTACATCCACAGCAATTTTGAGCCTGTTCCCTCTCTTTTCCTCACTCACTTCTTACAAACTGTTGTAGAACCCCCCAAAAATTGTTGAACATTCAGAACTAGTATTATTTATTGTGTTTGATTATTTTAAATGCATATTAGTGAGGCCAAATCGATTTTGAGTGTAAGTGTTCTCTAATTATTATTGGAGATTATGTTTCTGTACTTGAATTATACTGGAGACTAATTACTTGCCATGTCCTCTATGTTGGGCTAAAATCTGTCTCCTTTGAAGTCAAAAGAAATTTATGTTTTATTTCAATGCAGGCAGGATATCATTCATTAATAACTGAGAATGAAATATTTAAAAGTGAGGTTTTCCCTAGGCATCTAGCACCCCTCAAAAACCTACAATGGAAAGTATATGACAGAATGAGCTCAGAATATAAAACAAGTTGTGGGTACTAGGATTTAGAAGTGCAGAATTCACTCCTCCACTCTATTACTGCATGATAATCTAAAATAAAAGAAGAAATTGGACTCTTCCTGTTACCATGTGGATTTCTAATAAAAAGCTATGTAAAATAATTAGAAAGTACATAGAATCTGAAAAGATCTGAAGCAACTTTATATAGTAATATCTGTGTCACCCCAACATAGTACAGGCATGAAAGTAGTTCTGCAATGGGAAAGGATAATTTCAGGAATTTTTGGTTAGCCAGGGTTCCCAGTAGAAAAGTAGTGAATCCTTATAGGAAGGGATTATTTCATTATGAACTGCTAGATTTTAATTCTTACTTGTCTGGATTTAAATTTCCACTTGATGGTAATTTTGTTCAAGTATTATCCAATATATTTAAATTAATGTACAAAATTAGTTGAGTCTCAGCCTGTTGGAAGAAAATAAGTATCACTAGCTACAATGTTTTAAACAGTGAACCAAGTCTTCCTCAACTAGAATGAAACGTTAGATTATCATTGCTTGTTAATTTTTTTACATTCACGTGACATAACGATTGCGTGTTAAACAAGATGATAATGTGCAATGACCTGTTAGCATTACATAGTATGTCTACTATGACTGATGTTTTAAGTAGCAATAATGAAATTAATGAGAAATTTTTTCTCATATTAATGTATGTAAAGCAATTTCTCCTGCTGATCTTCAATCTTGTACAAATCATAGTTTATCTGGGTGAAATAATTTAGTCTTTGTAAAGCACAGGTAGAAAATTTAAGAGACAAATCAGCTTGACTTTGACTTCCACAAAAAGCTGCTTACTGTGCCTCATGCACAGTGCTGGATACGTGCACTGAAGACACAGTTTGCTTTTGCCAGAAAATGTAGAGCTTCCAAGCTAAAATAATTCACGGTGCTTATTTATATTTGATACAATTTCCAGTGTTGTTATTCAAAACACATTTAGAAGTATTGTTCAGCCCAGTATAAGATTTGTGCAATCTGAGAGTAATTTGACCCAAGTGTAATCTGATTTAGAGAAATTTTGTAAGCCTGACAACTGCTGGGAAAGTCCTGATCCCCAAATTCCAGCCTGGTCATGGAACCACTGATTTTATGCCAGCCAAGAAGCTGCAATAGGAATAAGTGATCCCTCGATTTAAACTGGCATTTATTGCCAATGACTGTAGTGTTTGGAAATATTCTGTTCATAAAATTTCTGTGAAATCTTCTTGGAAGTCTGTTGAAAATGAACTCACATGTTACCCTTTTTGCAAAAATTATACTTTACTCTGAGTTGTACTTGATGATTTCTGTATTTATGGATATCATCAATATTTTCATATATGAAAAACAAAAATACAGAAGCCTTGAGGGTTTCAAGGATTTATGGTGATTATCAAAGATTCTTATGTACATCAATGAAAATAATGCAATAATTTTGCCAGTAGAACTGAAGACAATATGCTGTCAGCTGCAGTATATAGAAACTGGAGTGCAGTGGATAACTCTCTTGACATTTTTTTGTTATGGAACTCTTCTAATGTGCTTTACTCTTTTTTTAAAGTCTTCAACTTTTTTGAAGTTTTTAAAGTGGCAGCAGGTCAGCAACAGCAATGTTTATTCATCTAAATCTCAAAACATGTATTTGTGCAAATTGTATTAGGTATTATGATAAAAGCAAAATGCCTGCAGATCAGATATATACTCTTCTTTATTGGAAGGTAAACTCTTAATTAACTTCACAGAAGGAATAGAAACAGTGGGTGGTCATATTGTAGCCCCACTGTTCTCAGTGTAGTTCTTTCTGGTTTACAGTGGGACGGGTAGGGATATAGGTGCTATATGCACAAGATCAGCTCATGGGAATATCAGACATTGAGTCTAATTTCTTCAGCATTTGGGGGCCTAAGGGAACCACATTGGTATAATGAGAACAAACACCCTAGATAATTTTGAGGTGCTTGAATATCTCCATTCCAGAAGATATATTTGTTTTTATTAAAGTAGAAACAATATGCAATTTAGTTGATAATAGCAGCATTGAGCCCTGAAATAAAGCAGCACAGCTAAGGTAGGGCTATGAGGCAAAACATTTTTCATGTCTGTAAGCACAAACCCTCTTCCCCTGAAATCTCTTAAAGATTGCCATGTAAAGGGAATTTTATATAACTGAGTAGAATACTGGGTATTTTCAAAACACGTGTGGGAGAATCACAGTAATGTGAGAACCAGTAACTTTAAGATTCTTGTGGCTATAATTGTTCTTCAAGAATCACCTTTTCCCCCAGGAAATCAGTAGTAATGATGATGCACCCTCTAGAAATATATCCAAGTGCTTCTCAGTGCGTATCACCTGCAGCTCTAGGTCTAATGATGCATTTTCACAATATGTTTTCTATCTTCTTTAATAGCATTTCTATTTTGCAGAACACAGAAGATAACTCATGGAGGAATTGTCCTCCAGTGATGCTAACAGCCATTCACACAGCTGCTTAAAAGGATTTTAACAGAAGATGCATATTCACTAGGATGTCTCACCCAATAAATTGTGATTCAAAATGTACACACGTGAAAAATCTTCATGCATGTGGGCTGCTTCACTTTAACAGTGACTGTTATTCAACAGAGAGCTAAGATCATGACTCTGAAACTTCTTAGTCCTTTAAAGTTGGTAGTTATTTCTCCGATGTTGGTAGTTAGGACTTCGGGGAGTTTGAAGAGGAACAGAGAGTAAATCTAAACTTTCAAGGTTTAGTTCTATGCCTGCCTTAATGCTTTCAAGTACAATAATCAGCAAAATATTTGCTGATGTGTTTTGACTTTGGAATATAGTCTTTTCCTCTGATCACTAAATGTAGCCCTGGGTCCATACTGTAGGACTGCAGTGCCTTTATCAGGAGTGTAGCGTGACATCTTGGAGAAGCAGCAGGAAGGAATCTGCTGCCTTCTGCCCACTTCTTCAATTAAGGCATTCTGAAGCCTGATACTGTGTTTCATTTCCATTTGTGAGTTCCCTCACTTTGCCTAGGAGGTTTTTCTTGCATCTGTGGGAGGAAACAGACATTTTGTGACACATTTCTGAGAGAGGCCGTTAGAGTCTACTACTTGTGTATAGTGAGTAGACGCAACCTGAAATGGGACCTGAATCCCATAAGATAGCCCGAGGCCAATTATTTTTTAAAGAATGTGTATGTCAGAAACGTGACAATAGGGAGTTGGGATGAAATGATGCGTTACAGTTGCCTCTGCTGTTTGCTGGTGGGTTGGCTTGCAGTGTATCTGCAAGCGCTTTAGTTGAGATGACTGTCACAGGAGTACAGCTGTTCTGCTTTGAGGACAGCTCATCTGGTGCAGAACAGATGCTTTGAGTTGGAGCAGAGCCTGAGCTGTGAGGCCTGGCTGGATGCTAGCTGGATCCTTGCTGGTCAAATGTCTTCTCAAAGCCAGGCATACTGGGAGGTGCAGCGCAGAGACACACTAGGCTTTGAACAAGCTCAGCCTGGCTCCGACTTGGAGTATTAGCCAGTGCTCAGGCCTGGCCCTTGTAGACCTACCAACAGAGTATTCAACAGTGACAACCCTGAAGCTCAAAGAGGGACAAGAACAAAGTAGCAGTGGTCCCCATACCCTTGGAGGGAAAGGAGATGACAATCTATTTTTGGTATGCTTTGCTTTTTGGCTTAGACAGTGATGTGTTGATGCACAGAACAAGCCTGAAGCAGCACTATGGTCCCAGTCAGTGTGCTGGGAAATACAGAGCAGTGATGCCCAAGTGACTCTGCAGCACTGGCTTTGTGCGTTACTCACGTACATCTCTCCCACATCCTGAACTCCTGAAGCTACCCAGGCAATTTCCTATGTAGGTAAGAAGTAAACGATTATTAAGGAGGCATTAATTCTACAGCACCTGAGGGAAAGGGTTTTCTGGTTATATTGTTTGTGGATCAGGATAGAAGATACAGTTTTTTATAACAGAAATATTATAGAATAAATGTGTGCATTCTTTTTAAGCACAGTGCATTAAGTCTGAGAAAGCAAAGTTGGCTTCTGTGTAGAGGTTGTGTGGGAGACCTTTTTTTCTCATGGATTTAGCCACTTACATTTAATGTCATTAGGTGCTGTTGAGACACAGTTGTCATTGGGTTTGCTTATATTTTTGGAGAGTAGAGAAAGTGCAGATAAGGTACTAGATGAGCACTGCAGCTCGGTAATATGTAGCTGTTATGCATCTGCCTTGCTGCTTAGCCTGAGCACTGCCAAAGTGTCTTTCAGGACTTTCCATAAATCCCTAGGATATGTTATAAAAAAACTTTGATAAGAACCCGTTAGTAATTCCCAGACAATGTCCAATAAGAGAGAACCATAGAATTTCTTAAAACTAAATGGTGCACCGAGAATAGGATGAAATAATGTAAAAAGCATTTGGAATACTATGAAGAACTTTATGATACAGACCACAGCCAAACTGACATCTTGCTTTCTTGCTAAGACATGTTTTCATGTAAGAATTGAATACAATATGTAAATTTGGTCCTTTATTGTACATTTAAAAGAGCCTGTGTAGTCTCTACCATTACTAGGATTCCAGCCAATCCTCAGCTGCCAGGAAACAGAAACATATATCTCATACCTGAGGTATGGTATAGATATTGAGACCCAGGTCCCGTAAAGTTCAGTTTTCCATGAGTTAGCTACAGCATCCTCATTACCTCCTGTATTTATAACCTCCTCTACCTCTTTGCTAACTGTCTCAATTTCAGAGGAGTTTTTGGGTATAACCTGTTGAGACCCTTGAGTTTCAGAAACAGCTAATCCATGTATGTAGTAATTGTCACACTTCTTATCAAGAAGTTATTGGACATCTAAAAAAAGGCTGTCCTGCTCATTGCTTACATGAAAAACCATAGCATATTACAATTAAAATCTTCCTCACTGCTGTTCTCCCCTGAAAAATGCTGTGTGTGCAGCAGGCAGGCTATCAAGGAAAATTAGTCAGATTAGGAATTCTGTCTGCTTTGGTTGAGACTGGGCAAAGAAAATATTGGCTTAAATAGCAAATTATGTATAAGATATGATTTCTTCTTTTGTTTAAGGAAAAATAAATCCCATTAGCCCATCAGTTCCAGGCTAGTCTCATAAAAAGGTCCAGGGACTTTCATTTTTTCCTGCAGTGAATTACATATTTATGTTCAAATCCATTGGACATTAAGAGAAAAAAAAAAGCAAAACAATTTGTCAGGATTGTCAGTTTCTGTGCAAGACAGCTTTGTCACAGTGGTTGCAATTCCATTATTCCACTGCATGCCAAATCAATCAGAAAAGCTTGAAAAAACAATCAAACACACATTTTAAAGAGATTATTCTTTGCTTGAATTAGCCTCCAAGATTCTCTAAATAGCAAAGCCCACATTAGTTTTTTTCTAAACTGTGTTCATGCAGCTCAATTATGTTAGATTTAAATAGGCTACATACAATAGCTTTTTATTTTTGTAAAGTACTATCAGACCAGTCAGAGCCAGACAATATAATTAGCATTTCTTATTCCCTGGACAGTCCCAGTAAGGCTGTTACTAACTTTGATAATATTTTGGAGAATGACTCGGATACACTGGTAGATAATTCTCCATTGTCATTAGGTGCATAATTTCTAGCATAAAATAAGGCAGATAACTAATGCCTGGTATTTTATTTACAATATTTAAATCTTATTAACTCTTTCAGATACTTTTACAGAAATGATAAAATGAAACTGAAGCGTAAAACTCTTAATTGCTGGATATCAGTTATAAAAAGACGTATCTTTCACTAAGATACTAAAGTAAGCTTTAAGAGGAAGCTTACATAATAGGGCAAGGCAGGAAGTTTAGACTAATACTCTGGCAGAGAACAGTGCAAAATCAAGACAGAAGGCAGTGACCCTTAACAAAGGGACTTTGGCTAAGAATACAGAGGGGTTGCTCCCTTGAGGCAGATGTAGGTGTCATAGTGCTTGTCACTGAAAGCTCTGCTCTTTCAGACATTCATCTGTCTCGTGGCACAAACAGTTTGGCATCTGCCAAAGCTCACCCATATGGTGAGATTTAAGCACATAAGGATGGCATTCATAGAAGATAGCACGTGAATCTTGTCCTCAGCTAGCTTCTGGAAGATGTGAATAATGGGTTGTGCGATTTTAGAAAAAAATCTGCCTTTCTCTTCGAGTTAGATTTCCAAATCCGAACTGTTTGGCTCTTTATCCTGGAAAAGCCTAGTCCCTTTATTTAAAAAATTTAGCCTCATATTCAGGGATTCAATAATGCTGATTTTCAGTGCTCTCCTCTGACACAGAGAGCTGAAGAGAAAGCTTTGTGCCTATGTCTGTAGTGTCCCCTGAGGTTCAGTGCAAAGTTACCTAGACCAGGATGTAAGTGAGCTATCTCAAGTGTTGAATGCAGTCTACCTATGAGTGTGGATCTCCTTGGTAAGTAAAGCAAGCCTTGTGTGTTGCAGTTCTGCTCAAGATGGTGAACAAAGAAGTTGGATACTGTTGTCAGAGCCATTAGGGACTTCTAAATATATCGACAAGCAGACAAGGCAAAATCAAATAACTTGGATCCCAAGAGCAATGGCTGTTCCTGAGAATGTAACCTTGCACATTTCTTGTAGGAAGCAAGGGTTGAAAAAAGCAGCCCGAGACTGTAGGACGAGAGGTTGTCCCTCAGAAACCACCAGACGGAGGGGAAGTTGAAACAGAACTGTTCTGTCAGACCCTAAAAATAGGCATTTTTAGCTGCAACTACAACTGAAGTTGCTGCTTTTTCCAGAAATGTTGCTGAAAACTTCTAGAGAAATGTGGGAACTCGCTAAAAGATGAGAGAACTCACACACTGTTTCTTTTGTTTCTTTCTTTGTCACTGATGCCTTTAATCTTAGTGAACATAGCTGTCTACAATGAAATTACTCATGCATCTGTAGATAGCTTTGTGGGTGACATCTTTCTGATTAAACTGCTTTGAACAATAATGACCAAAGATTGTGATACTTCCCCATGTTTCTGTTCTTCGCAAAGAGAAAAATTTCTTGGTTGCATTTTTTTTCCTTTCCAACAAAAGAGTGGACTAAACTTGTCACATCAACAGTAATGACAGCAAAGACTGCTCTTTAGGTCAGGTAGCAGCATCCTTCTTATGGGCAAGGAAAATAACCTCCTCTGTCTAGTCTTTATGGTTGTTATATTTTCTTTTTTGAGATGATCCTTCCTAAGAAGTATATATGTGTCACTTCCCCTTCCTCCTTGGCTGGAAGCTGATGTAAGTTTTTCTTACAGAGCAGAGCCAGCTCTTCTGCATCTCTGAAGTGGCATATTTTACAAAGGCCTATATTTTAGCTTATCTCAAAGTTCTGAAAGGATTTTTGTTCATGAGGGTGTTATTGTAAATGATTTATGAACCCTAGGTTTTCATGGCATGTTAAAAGTTCATATGACCATTAGATTTAAAATTTAAATATCTGAACTAGCTGAAACACTTCTTCAGGCTTGTAATCAGGCAGGTAATCAGGCAGATATATAGCACTATACACAGCAAAGGAGACCTGGGACTTGTGTCCAGATCATCAGATGTATTATGTAGACAACTCTTATTGACAAAGAGTCTTATTTGGTCCTTGGAGAAAGACCTTTGTCTCTTCCTTTAATCATCCAAACACAGAATATGTTGGTAATATATGTTCATTCTCAAACAGCATGATTTTGCTTAACTTAAGCTAAATTTCTTTAGGCTTCTTTGGATTGGTAGCCGGTTACAACTTATTGAAATAGAAAGTGCTACTGAATATGAGTGGTGATAGTGAAATCTGAGCCTGCATTTGCTCTTTGCTATCGTTCTGGTTTTGGAAGAAATATAAAACAATAGCCTTGCCCTTAATCATCTCTTTTAGGCAAATCACATAGCTTTCTTGAGGCTGTATTCCTCTTACTTGACCATAGTCATCTGAACATTAAGTATGTGTTCCAATTTAGTTTGTTGAATTAGCCTTTTAGCAAACAGTATGAGGTAGCCCTGGAAGGCAAGTCATCCCACCTTTTTTAGAGTGGGACAAACTGCCTTGAGGAGCTCCGTCTGTCTGCTATCTATATGGGAGTCTGGACTGATAAGTAGGTAAGTACACCTGGTCAGACAATTAGATTTAGGTACCAAGTTAACAGAGATGAATCCATCAGAGATGTCCTTTTAATATTTTTTTTTAATTGAGAAATAAAATAGGCATCTATAAGGTCCTACTTTTGTATAACAAAATATTGGCAAATAAACTCTTCAATTCTTTCTTAACAAATTAAAATTATTGACAATGGAAGTAAACAGAGTGCTCCATTCATCTTTTAAATCTTTTACTGGGATGGCAAATCAAATATCTTTTGATGTGTGCTTATGGGATTTAGTTTGCTAAAATCACTTCTCTGAAATTCCTGGAATGAGAAGGCTAATAAACTGAAATGTTTCAAGGTTGCCAAAAGGAACAGCTCTTTAAACATTAGACTTGAGAATTTGTATGGGCTGGAGAAAAACTCAAAGAGTTTCAAAAAAACTTTATTGTATTTAGATTTGAAATTCTTGGGAGAGAGTCTTCTAATATGAAGGTTTTACAGTTTTGAAAGAACTGGCATAAAGGACGGTGAAAATATTTACAAATAAAGCCTTCTTATATAAGAGAGAGACAGCAATAACTGATATAACTAATTTAAATGTTTATATTTCAAATGTTCTCTGCTAGGCTTTGTGCAAAATATCAAATATTCAAAGATATTTAAACTAATTGTTTACCTGACTCCAGATAGTAAAGAGTTGCTCCTTGTTGTAGAAGTGAGCATAATCATCACAAGTATGTGCATAAGTAGAAAAGAATGCACCCACTTCTTCGATACAATTTTCTAGCTCATGGCTTGTCCGTGGCTGCATGTTGATTGAAGGCATCTCCTGCTAAGAAGGGGCTGCTTGTTTAAGAAGAAGAAGAAGAAGCTGCAGGTAGATGGAGGTATCAGATAGTGCACCTTGGTTCTGAGAGAAGGCGCTCTGGTTGTCACAGGAATGGCAGTTCTCGCCCTCTTGGCTGATGATCTTGTGCTTTTTTGATGTTGTCTTCCTCACCATGAAGCCTTGTTATGTCTGATGGGAAGCTTAGCTAGATATGAGTATTTGCATTCACATTTCCTTTGTGGAAGCAAGGATAATCAGTGAAGCAGCACAACAGTGGCCTATTACTGACCAACTGGGACCAGGTGGATAAAAATTCCCAGCAGCAAGAATCAGAATTTGCTAGCTGTGGTTTCCTTTATGAAGATGTTATAAAGGCTACAGTGCTGATTAGAAGGGCCTCTCTATGGGTGAAAATCTTGTCCCTATCTCTCTTTATCTTTCAATCCTCTAGTGTCAGCCTTGGACTGAGAATGTATGATCTGCTTTCTGGAGATAGGAATCTCCTATCAGGATAATGGTCACTAAGAGTGGAGACTGTTGCATAAAGAACGTGCCCGCCACCATCCAACAAGTGGCTTGTGTTGTAGACCAGTAATTTTTCTGAGTGAAACAAATTCTTGCAAAACTTGCCATCTCTCCTACTCAGAGTAGGCAAACAGATAACCATTGCTGAAATACCATTTTCTCTGCAGAGCTCTGAAAATCCTCAGAAGTAAAACAAAAATAAAAACAAACTTCTGGGGCTTGGAGGTGTAACGCAGGAACCTGTTTCATTTTCTCTGAACAGTCACCTCTAGAAATACATGCTGCCTTCCCATCAGTCATTTTTGAGGTAGGTCTGTACATAGCAGAACGTACAGTTTGCATCCGCCTTAGGGTGATCCTTTGATCTTGACAACTGGATGTCCTGAATGCACACCAGCATGACTTCTGGAAGGGTTTGTCCACATAATCTTCCTCCACCAGAGAACCACTTCCTTGCAAAACTCTTTGAATAAGGACACCCATGCTCATGGAAAGGTTTTAGAGACTTCAGGGTGTGCTTAAAAGGTGTGACACACCATACCTTCCTGCCTAGTGCTGAATTCAGCTGCAACAACCTGGGGTAGTGGGCCTTTTGGGCTGGGGTATCCACTAAACTCATCTCCGTTCTCAGATATGAGGTTGGGGTGCAAGGGCTGAGCTAAATAGACAAGGCAGAATCGTGGGACTGCTGACTGGTGCTATACCCCTCATACTACTCATATGCTTGAAAAGTGATTCAGATGCTTAGATGATTAGTGCAGGTTGAGAGTCTGTTTAGAAGAGAAAAATACAGTGAAATGAACAAGGGAGACAAGTATACAAAGCAAAAACATTTCATTTGTAACAATACCAAACAGAAACTAGGCAAAATATCATGACTCTTGGACAAGAGCACTGAAAATGTCTGATTAATATTTGTTTCTATTATTATAATATGGTATATGTATGCATATTGTATAAAGCAAACTGCAAAGCAATACAAGTGAACTACTGTAATGTAGTACAATGTAACTACTGAAATGCTGCAGTAAAGTGGCTAAAGTTGTATTAAACCCCAACAAATTACATGCTTCCATAAATACATAAAGTTAATCTGTATGTAGTACACTAAGGAAAGCAAGTCAAATTTCTAGTTGGGCTGCTTGTAACCATCTGTTAAAGCAGTGCAAGAATCTTAATGGGCACTTCGCATTAGTAGCATGTGCAAATTTGGGAACAGAGCCTGATCTTGTGATTCTTACTCTGAATCAGCCAGAAATAATGCTTTTTTTTTTTTTGAAAGGTTAGGACTCATAAATTCAAACATTCCTAAATTTGCCATCTGATCTGCTCCCTGAACTCCAGCTGAGTAAGTCTGAGTAGATCTCGTATTGACTAAAGGGATCTTAGATACTCACTCAAATGAAGATACCAGGGCTCAGTGGTCTAAGCATAGACTTCCATGCCATTTGTGATGACCTAGGGGATCCTGCCAGGCCTCCACAAACTGCTGCAGAAGGGCACAGATCTTGTACAGTTCCTGCATTGTATTTTCCAGTCTTGGGATATTTCAGGTGCACAGGCCCCTCTCTGTAGCCATCTAAACTGAAATATCTTCATCTGTGAGGAAATACGTCCAAGTCATGTTACGTAACTAAACATATCTTCAAACAGATGGCTCAGCAGCATCCATTTGTCTGATTTAGAGGGAATTGTGTATGTTATCCAAGTGTAAGTGCAGGAATGTGTTTATCAGGGTCTAAAAATCTGTGCGGTGGATGCAGAACTAGTGCACAGCTATGTGACAAGTGTGACTGGTAGTGGTTAAACTGGTAGAAGCAAAACAACTTACTGTGTAAGCATATTCAGAGAAGGTGAAGAAGTGCATTACAGTATGAAGATAGTCATGAGATAGCTGTAAGGATCGTGAATGATACACCATCATAATGCTATACAAGCAGAAACACATTTTCTATGTGTAGAAAATAGGAAAGTAGAGCGGGAATATTCTCACCACACTATTCTTTTAGACACATAGCAATAGCTTTAATCCACCTCCACTTCCTCCTCCTGGTTTTCAGCTAACTCATTGCTTTCCATTAGTGAGAACTTTTCAGAGCTTGTCATCTCTCATTAAGGCCATCAGCAATGGCCTCAGTGGCACCCATTGGATCTGGAAAGAAAAACCTGGTTTATGGCATGTTTTACACGGCTTTTGTTTGTGACGGGTGGGCATGCCTGAGCTGAAGCCGTATCAGAGAAGCCACTGCCCATGATAGCAGGGCATAGGATTTGTCTCAGGTAAACAGGTCTACATCTATACTGGCAAGGATTAAAAAAAAAAAAGGCACTTGGGCTTAACCACTGTGCTCCCATTTTCCAAACTGTTTAGCTGTTAGCATGCTTCCTGCAATATTTTGGCAGATGCCAGTTAGGATTTCACCAGACAATTCCTGAGCTTGGCTCAGAAGACAGCACAGTCTGGGTTTTTTTCCTAAAAAGCCATTCCTTGCTCCCTGTCCCGTGCAATAACACTCAACATCTTGGTCAGGGAGTAGGGAAGCAGTGGCCTGTTTGATTCATTGGTTTGAATGTAGTGTAGCATACCTCAGTCCTCTAACTTCTGTCTCTCCCTGCTACAGATCAGACATTTCTCTTCAGATCTTTGTTGTGATTCCTGCCAAGACATGGAGATGCTAGCCTGAAGTCTACTAGTGGTCAAGAAGAACTTACACATATTTTTGATTTAAAGATTTTTGGGGGACTGCATTTTAACCACATATTTTCTACTCCTCATGTCAGGTGCTTTTCCTGCCAGTGGTCACTCTCTCAAGGCCTAAAAGCTCCAAGTGACATTAACAGAGACACATGTTAACTTCTCCTCTCTGCTGGTGGCGTTGAGTGTAACAACAGTTTGCTTCCAAAGGAGAAATCTGAAGGTCCTCAGAAAGCGAGTTGTATGGGTAAGCCTAAAATGGTTAACCATTTCAAAATCTATTAAAGTTCTGTTATGCATTTTGGGTGATCTTACCAGTATTAGGATCTTACTTCAGAGACACAAGAAAAGTGAACCTGCAGCTTTAGTAAACTAAAGAAGGTGCATTTTCAAGGTAAGAAGTGAAATACAGAAAGGTGATTTGTTCTAGAGTTCTTCTCTACTTGGGATGGGAAACTATGCTATACATATATGCAGCTAACATGAGACTTTTCCTAGCTCTGATGCAGTTTGGACAGGAGGATCTACCTGGAGTATGTTGCATGTATTTTCTGCTCCTTGGTGATCAGAAGGAATTAAATTAGACTAACCTCTCCCCACCCCTATGAAATGGGCTAATGGACAAGAAAACAGAGCCCAGTGCATTGGGCTGAGATGAGCACGTTGGTGTATTTTGTCCTGACAGTTATAGGATGTGGGTATATATGGGAAGAATAGGAGCCCTAGGGACTAAGGAGAAAAGACAGTGGACTCTACAGCCCCAGGAAAATGGTTTCTGCTGGGACATCTGGGCACCAGAAGTCTGACATATTCAAAGTACTTCTGGTAGATAGTTCAGCTGAGAAAGACAATATTTAAGGCCCAGAGTATTCTGAACTCATCTGCCATCTGAAGTAAGAAAAAGATGAAAAAGATGCACATGGTCTTCTTGTAATAGATCTTGGTCTGCTGTGAACACGGGGGGGCTGTGGACATGCCATCTTTCAATACTGTCCACTGTGTAGCCACATGCGGCTACTGCCAGTCTGACACACATGCACAGCCTTTTTAGTGGTGTGTGATCCATTGCAGGGAGGGACTGATGGGATGCTCACTTACTGCATTTCTTTCTGTCCTGTACACCAGATACTGGCTTTAAGCAACATTCAAAAACATTTGTTGGTGGTTCTGTTTTTACAGTGTTTCGGTCTTGCTCAATGTGCTAAAATCACATGAAAACCGAGCCACATACGCCTATTTCTAAACTGTATGTGTCATACTCTGCACAGTACGTGAAACTGATAGCGGTCTTTGTATCTTTCAAGCTCAGAAACTCAGGCATCAGAAGACCCAGCTGCATTTTTTCAAATTCTAACTAGATTTGTAATGCACCTGGTAAATATCTGCCCTTTCAGAAACACAATTTCACTTCTGCCAAAATAAGCATTGAGAATATTAATGCAGGTCAAGTGGTTTACTGTTGGTATGAGCAACAGCATAATTTGTATCTAAATCAAAGTAATGCATAATTTGAATCTAAAATGAATAATGAGTAGCTGCCATTGTATGATTTGAGACTCTAAACAAAACAGAAGGCAGTAAGGAAATCCAAGAAAAAGGTGCCTGAAAAAACAAAAGAAAAGAACGTTGTAGCTGAGTTACTTTTCTTGCTTTAGCTGTGACACAGGTGGGAGAGCAACTGTGGAGGTGAGTGGAGCCCCAGGTAAAGGATTAGAAAACCTATAAAACCTGATAAGAACAAAGAAGCCCTGAATCTCGTGAACGCTTTTGAGCTTAAGGAGCTAAGTCTGACTGAACTACCTCGAGTTTCCCACATCTCCTGGGGTAGCTGGTCAAAAGACTGGTAAGACCTTGTTAACAGAGTGCATGGAATCAAATTTGGCACCATACATAGACAAATCTTTTCTGTAGACAATGTGCACCACACTGTTCTAGTCTATTGTAAACTGTTTCTAGGCTGAATGGCTCAAACAGTCTGGGATGGGGATCAATGTCTAGAAAGATGAGTTGAGTGCTGGCTTTTTCATGGACTTTATGTGTGTTTTGGGACAAATATTTTGATCTCCTGTGACACAATGATTGTTAAGAACTTAATAGAGGAAGCAAAGTTTATGCTTTCCAAAGAGAAGTAGGAGCATTAGAGGTCTGCATCTTCCTTGACCCAAGAAATTACAAGGATCAGTGGTTATTGTACAAGTACACTATTCACTTTCTGTTTGCCGTCTTTTATATTTACCTGTCTCTAAATCTGAATTTCAGTTCATACTGGAGACATTCAGTGAAGTGCATTTTTATTATATGCTTCAATTCAGACCAAAATGTCAAAACACTATAGGAAAGTAATCTTTATTCTTAGCCATAGAGAAGAAATGCATGTACTTGAAAAGCCTGTCCTTGTGCAATGTCTGCAGCACTTTTGCAGAGGCAAGATATTTAAGTACTGAGTGCTTTGTCCTGCAAAGAGACTGCCATTGAATAATAATTAGTCTTTGTAAGGTAAATAAATCCAACTCTCCTTCCCTGCATGCCAAATAGAGTCTTACGGCTTCAGGATGCTGGGGTGCATCTCAGGGTCTGATAATACGCCACCCTAACATCTATAGTGTGTGGATGCCAGCAGTCCTGAAATGCTTGTGTTCCTCTGCCTCCAACATAGTTAGGCATAAAACTATGTCATGTTGTTTCTCTTTGGCATTGTTATTTTATTAACAAATGCTCTGTCTCTTCACTACCACAAGAAACCCCAACAACTACTTCTGCTACTGAAAACTGACTTTACAAAACAAGGGAGAGGAAGGCTGATGCCCAAATGAAACTGAACAAAGCAATTGTATCAAAAAAAGGTATTCTCAATCTGATCGATAAAGACAACAGTCTCTCTGTGTTCGTCTTTCTTCCAAAATTTTTACTTTAAATTTTTAATTGATTAAAGCCAAAGCTAAAATATGTATGAAGTCCAACTTAACAGTGTACAGATTCTACCCATCCTTACTGACACTTGGCAACATTTTCAGTTGCTATATAATTGATGTATTTGGTCCGTCTATGGATTTGGGGTTTGGAGTTGTACTTCCTGGAGAATAGTCAATGGGTCTACTTGGGTAAGAGAGGACATAGATTAAGTAAGGGCACCTTAAGGAGCCCTGCATTTTTATGTGGGTTTCTTGGATCTACTATTGCATTTCATAATAATTATTTTTCAATTAAATTTTCTGCAACACCATTACAGTTGTATCTCACTTTAGTCTCTGATAGTGCAACAAGAAAAGAATTTCACTCTCCTGTGGCTGGTTCTGCTTGCTTTACCTCTTGCAACAACTATATTGAAATCACAAAGACTCATACTAGTGAGATGAACATGAGTTGTCCTGTAAAGCTCAGTTATAATACTCAAGTATTAAATAATAGTGCTTAGCACTTATGCAACTTAATGCCTTGTAATCTTCAAAGCACTTTACAAATCTTAACTAGTTAATCCCACAGCAGCTCTGTGTGGTAGGTTATGAAGGCCACACATTAAAAATGTCCCACACTATGAGCTTGTCTGCATACTAAGCTTATGTGAAAAAAATATCTGCACAGTTATGTCCGTGAAGTCATGAGTGCTAATTTTACTGGACTATAACATGCCTTACTTTCACTAAATTAGTTCTGCTTCCCATTCAAGGTAAACCCGTTATACTATGCAGCATTGCTCAGCATGCAGTATTATCACAATTTTGAGGGTATTTTTTATTATTAAAACTCCTGGAAGCAAATAAGCAGAGAATCTGAATTTTATTTAAGAAATGAAGTTTCTAGTGCCAATGATTGCAGAGAAAATGCATGGGAAAAGGTCAGAAAGTCTCTAAAGACTGAAGCACTCAGGAGACTAACTACCATATTCAGCCACTTCTTTTGAAAACGTGAGTTTTGTGATATCAAGGTTGACTGACAGACAAAATATACTTATACGCAATTTCACTGGGGAACTTAAGCCTTCAGAGAGCCCACTTCATTCAGGAAACAGTACATTTTTCTAGGTCAGTTTTCTTTGAATTTTTTTGTTCCAGAAAAAAGAAAAAAAAAAATTGTATAGTTATTACTTTAGCCTGTTTCAGGTCTAAAATTTCCCATGAAGTGGCAATACTGGTTTTAGTTCACTGTAGTCATGCTGACTTACTGGTGTCACAACCACCATTGGTTCCAGTTTTTGTTAGTTCTGCTGGAAAACTTTTTAAAACAATGTTACAGTTTGAAGGTAACATTGTAATTCTATGTGAAGACCCAATTCAGCAACCAAAGATGTAAGCTCTTAGCTCATGATTAGATCTCAAGCATCTCCATAGAAAATAAGCCTCTGAAAAGTGTTTATTCTTTGTAATACCTAGCATGGAGAGGAAACAACGGCTTTGACTGGTGAGCCCTTCTTCTAAGAGAAGCAGATAGAAAGTAGATTTTTTGTCACAAATTAAAAAAAAAAAATATCAATTTTCCAGAATGCTGAGACAGTGCAGCATGATGTATAAATACAGTATGATCCTTCCCCTCCAAGACATCAGGCAACTTAATGCCTTCCTTTTGCTTTCATCTACAACTGTCTCTCTCTGTAAAGCTTATAATTTGAGAGCTGATCCTTTGTAAGAAGGAAGCTCTATGGTATCCTGAAGACTGACCTCAATTCCTTATTTCCCTTCTGCTTCAACCTGGAAACTTTTGTTTCCTTGTTTTTCACTCTCTTTCCTCCTGTCTTTGTTCTCCTTCCTTTTCTTTCCATTTTTTCTCATCTTTGGAGAAAAATAAAAAATAACCTTTGAAGGAATAATTAGCAATCTCTGTGACCCTATGGTGAAAACCTTTACCTGATTCACTGCTGAAGTAGTTATCTAAGGTAAGAGTTTCAGACAGACCAGGAAAAGAGAAATTTCCATATGAGAGATGGTAAGGGATGAGCAGAAGAGAGACCCTAGAAAGTAAAGGGATACAGACGGAGACATAATTAGCCACTCTCACATGCTTGCCACTACATAATTCTAAATGTTCCAAGTGGAGCCTGGCATTCTGCAGACAAACTCATAATTAAATACGGGGTTGCAATACACATGCACAAGAGGTCTGAATTAAGGGTGCATGGGTAGCCTTCTGGCTTTCCCAGCCTTTGGCCACTTGATTTAGTGACCTAAATAATTTTTAATACAGAAAAAATTGATTTTGATGAGGTCTTTTAATTGCTTAGGGAGGAGGGGTTGTTAAGGACTGCAATTTATTATGCAATTGTAGATGCATGGTACTAGAAATGAAAAAGTATTCTATTTTCATTCTGCCTAAATTTGTATACCATGCTGATACCTTAATACCTGTGGTTTTTTTCCTAAAGTGCATGAAGCTACATGACCAGCATCTATTTCAAATGCGTCAGAAGCAGGAAGTCTGCAAGACAATGTATAGGACTGTAGATAATCATGGTTTTAAAGGGCATCCAGAAAAGATTAGGTTGTAAGGGGAAGGGCTGCATGAATTCACCATGGGGGAGTTTTAAGGGAGTCTACATCAGAATCTTTTTATAAAAAGGTTAAATTTGAGGCAATTTTTTCAAACTGAAGAGCTTTTAAAACAAGTCAATAACAATGTCAGCAAATAACATGGACCAGATGGTATTCACAGTTGAGGAATATTTAGGAAACTCAGGTACGAAGTTACTGCAGGTGCTGAACTATGAGCTGTTACATGTAGCCTTCTGCTGAAATAAGCTTGGTACTTGAAGGTAAATGAGAATGAGCCAAATATGATGGCATCGTACAAAAAGATACCTGAGAAAATCTGGGAATGGCAGACCCTAATTTGTCTGCACCAGTCAATTTAACTGACATTACATTACAGAGCTAAATTAGCAGATGTACGTGGAAGTATGGAACAACAGGGACAAGTCAACATGATGTTTGTAGAGGACAATCACATCTTATAGATCAGTCAAAGCTCTTTGAAGGAGTTAAGAAGGTTAATTATGATTTAGCCAACAGCCCTGACTGTTGAATACCTTGATAACGAAGACCAAGAGCTTCATCATTGCTCCATGACTTTGGTGTATTTAATAGAATATTAGGTTCATAGGTCCTTAGTGTAGTTTTTCTCAGCTTGTTCTTATAATCTTCCTGTGTCACTATTGTGGTTTTTTTTTAGTTCAGGTGGTATTGTCAAAATAAAAGGAATTCATGATCCTGAGTAATTTTGGCAGTTTTGAAAGTCCTGTCAATACGTGGTCACGTTTCCCACTGTTTCCCCATAATCCTGTCTCCAGGTACCTTCAAAGGTGATTTGAGCAAAAGCTACCTATAACAGTAAATAGTTCAGTACCTGCAGTACTTTGTGCGATGCTGTACCGAGTTCCCTGCCTGTCATACTGGCTTGTATTGCTTCATCACTGTCTTCTCTATCTGTAATCTCTTATACATAATTTATAAGGTCTTGAGACAGGACTATATCTGGTGTTTATATCGCTAATAGTATCAGTCCTGGTGCTTGGCTGGGGTTCTGTGTACTTGTCTAATAAACACTGATAAATATGTGAAAGTATAGAAGCAATCTGCCATTTTTAGACTGCTTTAATAGGAATCGGTGCTGGAGCAGAGGGGAAAAAAATCATTCACCTTCGGCACTCGGGGTGGGAGCCCTTGCAGGCAGGACCCAGTCGCAAAGGTTGGCTTTGAGCTTAACCTTTAAATGAGCCAGAGCTAATCCTCCTCGGCCGCTTTTATCACCAGCAGAGACAGCACGGCTCCCATCAACCTCGCTCTGGAGGATCCCGGGGACCCTGCTGCTCCCCCCGCCCTCCCCTTGACGGAGCATCCCACCACCACCACCATCTTCACCAGCACCACCCTCACCTCCCGGCAGAAGACGCCCAAGGGATGAGACGAGACC
This sequence comes from Ibycter americanus, assembly GCA_035590275.1. Lineage (NCBI taxonomy): Eukaryota > Metazoa > Chordata > Aves > Falconiformes > Falconidae > Ibycter > Ibycter americanus. The sequence continues at coordinate 59,980,521 of JAVJGI010000001.1, forward strand.
GCAAGGAGAAGAGTTAACAGGGGAATCGATAACCCGGCCCTTCTCCCCCGCCTCCGCCCGCCGGCGGGGAAGTGGGGGATCGGGATCCGCCGCCCGGGG
>JAVJGI010000001.1:59980975-60058609 GCA_035590275.1 Ibycter americanus
GGGGGGGAATAGTAATAATAATATTAATTTTTTTAAAAAAGGCAAAAAAATCCCCAAGCCCAAACCACCCCCCCCAAAAAAAAGCGCCGCTGAGGGCTGGCGGCGGTAGATTTTTGCAGATTGGCATGGTTCTCTTACAAACACTGCCCGCCCAGCCGGCGGTCGCCCCGGGGGCGCTGACCCACCCCGGGACGGAAGGATTTCAGGATTAACTCGATTTTTACACCTCCCCCCGCCGCCTTCCCCGTTTTAATTGAACGGAGCGGCGGCTCGCGGCGGGGGGGCTCGCACGCGTGCTGGCGTAGCGGCTGGGGAGGGCAGTTTTTAGGAGACGTGGGGGGAATCGCAACAGAAATAATAAGTTTCTCCGTGGTCTCCTGATTAATTAAAAATGAAGTATGCTCTGCGCATTGGCAAACAGTCCTAAGCAATGATCTGGAGCATCCTAACCCGTAATAGTTAATTTCATATTTTTTTTCCTTTCCGAGAAAATTCGAAATATGTAGGTATTGCTTTTGTAAGTCCACACAGAGCCCTCACTGTTGCAGCGTGTTCACTATTTAATGAATGTTTGTGAAAGGATTTTCATTCCCGCTGAATGTCAGTGGGAGCAGCGAGAGCTCAGGGCGTCAGGTCACCGGCTCCTTTTCTTTTGCGAAGAAAGAGAGAGCAGAATTAATTCAGCAGCACTGCTGTGCTAATGTAGTGCGCAGGATGACATTCCCTGCTGATATAGTTGTTCAGGTGAAGCGTGCTGCTGGAGTTTATGATTTTGAGCATGAAACTGGAGAAACAGATAAGAAAAGCATGCAGCAGTCTCTCCATGAGCAATAGAAAAGGTCCTCTGGGGACTTTTTAATGCCCCATAATGGACTCGAGGGGGTTGGGTTTCATTTTTGTAGTTTGTATTCAGTCTAGTATATCAATATATTTATTTCAGTTATATATGTTATTTATAGAGCATGCCTTTGAACCAGCACATTTTTATTTACCGATTTCCTTCTGACATTGTGTGTTCGTAATGGATTGCACGCTGAGATATTTCGGTGGTGCTGCTATTGTTTAATTTACAGAGATGCGCATTTTGGGCAGATTAGGTACATGTAGGTAACTGTGGCTGTGCATTTTAATATCGCTTCTGGCAAGGAGATCTTCAAAGGCATAAAACATTTTCAGGTGTGTATATAATGTTAAACTGAACTTGGTGAGAAAAACAAATGCAAGTAACTTCATCATTTTCTGCATTTTCTAAGGTAAGCCAATCATAAACCCACAACAGAAGTTATAAAGCAAATTCAGTTTGAAATCTGCCATGCATCAAGGGATAAACACTATCCATGCAAACACTCAGATTTGCAAGTGTTCTGCCATCCATTCTGGATGGATGAATCAGAATATGGGACAATACAAACGGCAGAAGGCTCTGTCCTGAAAAAAGTTATGTGCAAATTCCTGCCTTTAGTTGTTATTAATAGGCTACCTGAGGTCAGTAAGATACTTTACAATACATAAAGTTAAGCAGATGTCCATGTCTTTGCAGTACCAGGATCTACATGGCCAAGTTTGTAAGTAATACTAGATACAGAATAATCTGGTGTGGCAGCAAACCACAGCTTGAGGTCTGCACGTCCCTTTAATTTCTAAATATTAAAGAGATTGAAAAAATACTTCAGACTTTTCTATGCTTATGAATTAATTTAAAAAGAATTTAAAAAGGCAAAATGAACTTCTGTTCAAAAGTGCTTAACAGTAAAGACACTGGTTCTTCAAAAGCTATGTGTATACCTTTCGTAAATGGAGATAGAAATACCAACTGAATTACTGGGAGAAAAAAAAGTCTTAACTATTGAAAAATGAAATACACATTTGTCTCCTAGTCAGGCTTTATGTACTTGACTAAAACTCATGTGACACAGAGTCCTGCCTGATTTTTTTTTCTTCAGAAAAGTTTAAACATAACACTGTTGGACCAGAGGCACCGTGTATTTCGGTTTGTATCTTGCTGTTGAAAGATACTCCATTTTGAAGAAAGCTTTATCTTTGGGTCTACATTTAATAATTTCAGAAAAATTAATTACTTGTGGACCAAAGTTCTTTTAAAAAATATTTCTATTGATGCTCCAGATACTGATTTTTTTAGGTAGCAATTCTTGTTCCGCATCATACAATTTTTCCTGGAAAATATTGATTTTTAAGAAAATAAAAAAATTACATCTGAAAAGGCCATCGTATTAAAATATTTTTCCAGAGAGCTTTTGTGCTGGTTATATGAAATTTCAGCCCCCTCAGGGAGGTTTTCCTTTCCATGCCGAATAGGAAAAATTGCTTTATGTAAAGGCCTTTCTTTGCCTTAAAATAGAGGGCTTAGAAATATTGAGTTATGTAAAAAGGTATCACTCATACTATAAAGCGCTTAAAATGAAACAGTCTTTCAGTGAAATTCTGGTGATTTATAGAAACTGAGAACCTTTTCTAGGGATTTTGGCTGCAGGGATGCTAAGCCTTCACGCTGCTCAGTCCACTACAGCTGTGACTGGAAGAACCTGTGTCTTTGACAGTGGCAAGACGCTTCTTGGAGGGTTGCACCTCGACCTTTTAGTAACAACATAGTGCAATTTTTCTGTGTTGAAGTCTAACTCTGAATCCTGATAGGATTACTGGTGTATCTTCAGATGCCTTTGTCAGCTGCGTGAGCACCCGATTACTATTAGATAGTACTTAAAATAGCCTTTGGTCTTTGAGCACTGTAAAACACCTTTTCTTTTTCAGGAAAGCAAATATAAATACATGACTTCCTATGATTAACAGTAACGTGAAAATAAAAGCTAATCAGTCAGATTTTTGAGTTTTGTAGGATAATAAAAATGGAATGCTGTCTTTGCTTTCATTCTGATGGTCAGAATGAGACATACTGAGGTTAACTTAACACCTAATACTGTCTGCCACAACGCTTGTTCTTTTGAAACTGTATTTGGTGAGTATACTGAACACTGAATACATTTGTATAAGAATATTTTTAGATAGGAAATTTTATGTTTGGTTATAATAAACATGTGATAATCAAGAGTAGTTTATAAAAGGTATCAAGAGAATCTACTTAGTAGTTCCGTAATTACTGTAATTTGTTGTGCAATATTTTATGTTTAATCTTGGGATCAAAGGTAACCATTGGCAGCCTTAGTTTGGAAACCTGTTTGATAATGTGCTGCTTATCTTTCTGTCACTAAGATATCCGGTTTCAGCAGAAGATGTATTTTAAAGTAATTGAATGTCTCAAGTCAGTTTGTAAATTGTTTTAATTGGGGAGGCTTTGTGTGTATCACCAAGTACAATGTAAGTACCAACAGTGAGGAGCTCTATGTGCTGGTGAAAAAAGAGAATTATACTGCATAAATTAAAACTAATCCGTCCGCGCATAGTAGTGTAAATGCAAACCCAGAGTGTGAGGAAACAGAAGGAATTTAGAAAGCTATAATTCCAGAATTGTAGGATGACATTAAGGAATCAAATATTCCTATGAATCTACTTTGGCATGAAGAATGCACACATATGGAGAGGATACAGAGAATAACAACAATATTTGTAAAAGACCACCTAGATTGATTCATCAGGGAGGATGAAAAGTAAATATTTAATACTTGGTTAACTGCTGGTAAATAAAGGAGAGAAGAGAACTGTTTACAAGTATTTGAGAGATACAGTGACCAAGGAGGGAAAATAGCGACATTTAAAGCTTATGAGTAGGGTAGCACGGCCAGGGACTTTGAGATAGTGATGCAGGGCTCTCAGGAAACAAACCAACCTGCTGAAAGTCAGGAGGAAATTAGTTTAATATCTGTACTAATTTAGCTGTAGAAACAACTCCTGTGTGGAAGACTGGTAAACATTGTGAAGCAGCCTTTCAGCCTTTCATTCTCGTTTTTCTACAGCAGGTCACTGAAATCTTGCTCATGACTTGAAAAGTTAAAGTTTTGTACTTCACAGACACACAGAGTCACAAGGCTAGATGTTGGGGCATCATCTGCCTCCCCTGAAGCTGCATCAATTACATATTACATCAATGTATTTCCTGACAGTTGCTAAACTGATTTATGTTTTTAAGACCCCATTGATGGAGGCTTCATGACCTACCCAGTCCACAGTCGTCTCCAGTGATTTTCTGTCCTTGTTTTTAAAATGCCTCACCTGTATCTTCCTTGCTGTAGTTTTAAGCCCCCTATTTTTTGTCTACCCATTGTTTTGGAGAACAGGTTATTCCCTCCCATTTTTCAGCAGCCCTTCTTGTATGAGAAGATGGTTCTCTCTTGTCCTGAACAAACAATTTGAAACAACCATCTTTCCCGGTGGTTTACTTGATTTCTGATCTCTTTGAGATTTACAATGATCTCAGATCATTGTTGTTCTCTTCTGTATTATTCTTGCTTGAAATTGGCTGTAATGCTCAAACTGAAACATCAGCAGTGCTGACTGTAGGAGAAGAACATTTTTATGTAACTTGCAAGTATCTGCCCTATTTCTGTGTGCTGGTCTTCATTTTTTTTTGCAACAGTATCTTGCAAAAGCTACCATAACACTATAGCATGTATGGTGGTAAATCTGTGAGATGTTATAATGCCCAGATCTGCTTTTATAGAACTGCTGCCAGTCGTCCTTCAGACTTTATTTGTGCAGTTTCTTATCCTTACCTAAATGAAATGCTTTGCTTTTGTATTTTTCAATCTGTTAAAACACTTGAATTCCAACACCATTATCCAGTGCATTTGAACCCTTGCCAGTTTGGTCCGTCTGCAGATATGCTATTCCCTAATCCATTATGCAAAGAAATCACTGAGGAGTACCCAAAACAGACTCCTGATCAGATTTGCTCAGGGTATCCTTCCAGTGTGATAGTGAATTGTTGATAATAACACTCTAAATAGTCACTTCCAAACAGTACTAACCTCTACTGCAATTCCATCTAAACCAACTGTCCCTAATTTGTTTACAAGAATATCATGAGACCAGGGACTGTACCTGCTGCCCACAGATTTCTCAAAACTAATTGCATGTGGCCCTGAGACTGGCTCATCTGAGGCCAGTGCAACCAGTTCCCTAAGTACTGTTTATTAGGCTAGTTGTTTTGAAAACTCTGAACTTATTTAAAAAGCCCCAATCTATTGTTTCCCTAAATTATTTTCCCATTGTCACTGATGTATTAGCTGCCTGGTGGCAATTAATAGTGAAGAAGAAGCAGAAGAAAAACCTAAACACTTTGCTTTTCTCAGCACCACTTATTACCATTTTTTTCCTAGTCCTCCCTTCTAATGTCTGTACACAGTGTTTCTGTGCAGGATCTGAAGATGCACATCACCACATCTAGCACATCTAGCACCAGGGATTTTTGACTGTATGGGAATCCAGTAGGAAGGGACCATCTGCTGAGAGCTGATTTATGAGTTTTGATGTGATAGTAAAGATGAACAGACATTTAAAGGGACTGTGCAATTTTTGCATGAGTCTGTTCCTTCTTTCAGTGTTTTTTAATGGCAAAGGGTCCATGTTCGTGCATTGTCATCTTAGCAGAATGCTACCTATCTACAGAATGGAGTTTATGTACTTAGTGAAGTAAATCTGTTTACAGTGCAACCTTGCAGCTACGTAGGCTGTGGTAGACCATGACCCTAAATGCAAAACAGCAAAGGGAATATTAAATGATTAACTGATCCAAGAATGTGCAGTGAATAGTGCTAGGTTTTGCCTGGACTGGGAAATGAAGCTGACAAAACGAATGTGGCGGTGAATGGTTGTTATTTTGAGTAACTAGAGCTTGAACCGTAAACTTACTTAGCCTGAGATCTTGAAAGAACAGCCTCAGTGCTTTCAATCTTTCATTGGTGGAAGGTCGTCCTATTTTGTAGTAAGAAAAAATACAATGATAGTGACTTTATTTCAATCAATGAAATTACTTTAAAATTCTATGTTCACAGTGAGCGTTTCAACTAACAGTGATTCTTGTCAAATGTATCTCAGCTCTTTGTTTTTCACTTCAGAATTGCCCAGATTTTACTGGAGGAAGGATTCTTAATCATGACTTCAGCTCAGTAAGGTTTTAGATATGCTGCACAGAGTTCCCCTTGCTCTGATTTCAAGCTGTGCATTTTCGTGGGATTGTAGCGGTTCATGCGTTGGTGAAATTAATAACTGGAGTTGTTAGCCTTATGTAAGCAAATCATCTCCTACTATATCCTCTTGCTAAACTTCCATGCAGCTAGTTTAGCTATTCATGACAGGATTCCTATAATTTCGTTTCATTATCCTTTATTTACTAATAAAACTGTTTTACGTAATGATTCATATCTGGAAGCTATTTAGTATGTCATCATAGTCCAATTTGTTGCCTTCATTATTGAAATGAGAAAGTACTGTCAATCAGAATGGAAGTTGTTACTATGATTTATAAATTCAATCCTAAATGTAAGCAAAGTCCTGATAAAGAAATCCTAGGTCTGTTTTGAAGGGCTGCAGTGAGGTTTTGCAGTTGGAGATTAACTGGATTTTTGTATTTGCTTGGAAGAAAAGACTTGTGGTTTATAGGTGACCATTAGGGCTGCACACTTAACTTTCTATGGCTACTTATATTTGAGTGAAAAGACTGGTAAGTCTGAAGTAAACTGGAAGTAAACTGAAAGTATTTCTCACTGTATATGTAGTTCTCCCTATTCTGTAGACGAGGGGAGAGAATGCAAATTGGACTGCCTCACTTTTAATTAGCTGTTAGTATCAGCTACAGCTGCACATGTTATTGCTGGAGAGCAGGGTACTGTGGGATGTAGACCTGGCTCTTCTGGTTTATACTGTTCAATTTAAGGCCAGTGATTAATTAGGTTATTGGATCCATAGCTGGAGTTGCATGCGTAACCAAGATTTATGTTGCTGTGGCAACACAGACAGACACAACTGTGGTGAATTTCCTAGATCTTTGAAGTAGGAGTTCACCTAATCCAAAATGGGATTGAGGATTCCCATCAGTGCGTGAAGAGCGTAACTGAGAGGCACCCTCATTAATAGACTGAAATCTTGCATATCTGACTCAAACTGAGTTGAGTAAATTCTTGCAGCTCATCAAAGGGTTAGAGAAAATAGGCAGCTGCAAGAGAGAAGGCAAAAGGAAAGCCTGTAGCTCAAATTGGTCAAGAGCAATTGATTTGAAGACAAATAGGAGCAATGCAGGATTTGATTACTACTGTGAAAATCACAGGGTGCTTCCAAGAGGCCGTTGACAAAAAGTTTGGAACATGTTCCAGGTGTTGTGTCTGGCCTGGAAATAGAGGCAAGCAGGAACTGCACATGAGCCAGGTCAAGACTTCACGGTATTATACATCAAATTAAAATAGTGGTGGTGACATAACACATGCTAAGGTAGAGGGAGGAAGATGTGAAAATCTTAGGTGGATGGGAGTGGGTAACGTCATTGAGGTAGGTGAGGAGGGCTGCAAGGGATTCAGAAGAACTGCTGGAAGGTGTGGAAAGCTTTGGGTAGGCTGTGGTAGAGGCAGAGGTTTTGGACTGAACACTACCTCCTGTGCTTCAGTGTCAGGGCACCCCTTGCATCTGGGAGCCAGCAACTGTTTTGTCAATTTGAGGATAAGGCAAAATTGCAAGGCAGACACTTTCAAAAACAAACAAACAGTAAGTCTGAACACACTTCGCCCGGCTAATAAAAATAATCCTGATTTTTAAAAAATGTTGGAAACTGGGGTTATTAATTTTTGGTAGTTGTCATTTCAAGGTCACATGGTTAAATGTGTTTATTACTTCATCAGCGATAGAAAATGTCCAAGCAACATGACTTTCCTTAAAGCAGTATCCTTGAAAAGTTAATTATCTAAAAGGTTGCAAAATGTTAATGGAAAAGGAAGAAATTTGATTACCTTGGAGTCAGGAACTTTTAGTGAGGTATGCAGCTGTGAAAATACAGGATATCATATGCTTGTACAATTCCTGTTACCTCCTGGAAAGCTATAATATTTTAATAATTTAGTTAGGTTTAGTTTGTTTGGTTTTTGTTTGGGGTTTGTTTTTGTTTGTTTGTTTGTTTGTTTAAACAAAGAAGGAAAAGAGCAACATAGGAAAGAGTCAATGGACTATAATCTATTTACTTTCAGACAGTTTTGTTCATAGACCATAGTTACATGTGATGGACTGGTGATCCATTTCCCTACAAATTCAGCAGAAATTACACTACAATTTTCATCCAGTTTTCTCACTTCATAGATCAGTTGCAACAAGGGCCTGTTGTAGTCTCATGAAAAAACTTTGATGACCAGAAAACGCTGACGGGACAGAGAATCCTGCTCTTCATTTTTTTACTCAAACTGCTCATTTGCAGGAAGCTGCATCCACATTTTGGGGACTCGTCAGGACTTGCTGCGGAGTGACTGAACAGCTGGGTGCCAATTTACTGCACACTCCCTACTCTGCACCCAGTCTCTGCATGAGCCCTTTTACAGGAGCGTAAGCACAAGAAAAGAATTGAGCTTGGGGAAAGCTTGTCCATAATTACCACCTTCTGCTCTTCTTCTCCTCTTTGCTGGTTTTATCAAACAGCTTCCAGGAAACTTAAATGAGAACTGGAGCAGATGCTGAAGCAGTGGGATTTCTGGACGTCTTGGATTTTAATTACCTCCTTTGCAAAACAGACTTTGCAATTACCCTGGAAGTTATAATCCAGAAGTTGGATGAACTGAACATTTTCTACAATTCATGTGCAACAGAGACACTCTCTGGTACTTTCAAGGCAAAGAAGGTGTAATGGTTGTTTTTGTTTATAAAGAGAAATAGAGGTGTTGAGTTTGGCTTGTAAAGTTACATCGCTCTAAGTTTCTGATGTTTTCGATGACATTAGACTTGTGTGAAACTGGTACAGCTGCAGGTGCGATCAGACCCACAGGTTTCTTGCCTTTTGTAAGCATTGCAACGAAGAGGTTTATTGCTAGGACATTTCCCTGCCGTGTTTCACAGTAAAACCTGGTAGTGTTACAGATCTTGACTGGAAAGTCAAACTGCCAAGTCTGATTTCGTCATGTGACTTAATTATCTACAAAATATAAACAATCAGCAGGAATGGAAATTGTAATGAAACAGTAAATAGTTTGTATTTTAATAGCCTACTGTTATTCTAAGATTCTAACTAAATTATTATCTTGACAATATTTATATTAAGTGCATCTAAAAACAATAACCTCCGGTGCAGTGTTGTAATATATGGAAGTCTCTACCATGTCCCGTGTAGCAGAAGACTCCTTACCAGTCCAAGTGAATGAGAAAGCTAAAGGAGAAACTTAATGGTCTTGTGATTCAGTAGGACAATAAGCCAAATCTCAGCCTACATTGGAATTCAATAAAGACATTTTAGGAAAAGTATAATATAACATTGTATCAATGGGAAAATTCTTACCGTCATCTAAGTCAAGTCCAAGTTGGCTTTTGTGTTTGTTTAAAATATTCAAATTAACCTTCAGTTCAGACAGCTATTTCTGTAGCTGGCATAAACTGGAATTTCTGTAGCATTTGGAATTTAGTATGAATGATTAAAAACATTCTCCTTTTTTCTTTTAGGAACTGCAAAGGTTGAATAAAGAGCTTCAAATGGAAGGTTAAAAACACTTGGAAACACTGAGCCGCATAGTAACCAAACATGAAATATAAACTAGAGCAAGGAGCTTATCAGATGACAAAAGAAAATAAATGATTGTTAGTCTTTGGAATTTCTGCTTATAAATAGAGGATTTCTAGGCAGTTGAACAACAAAATAGAGTATGTTTTGAGGCAGAGAGGAAAGACAGCTGCAGACATGAAACACCCAATTTGTTTTATTTAAGGGTCAAATAAGAAAAAAAGAATGGACTTTTGACTCTTAAGGAATCTTTGTTTGAAATTACTGCAACCAACCCATCCTATTTGACAACATAACTTGAAATGGCATTCTGAGAAAAGTTCTGATTGAGTGACTTCTGGCACATGTAATATCATTTCAAGCCTGTGTTTCAATACTGTCTGCTTCTGTTGTGCAGTCTGTTTTCTACTCTTCAAAATGACACTGAAAATGTGCCTATTAGGAATTTGCTATACTGTTACTGAATTCTCTGTGTGTGTGTATACATATAAAAATATATATATATATATTCAGGTAGCAAAAGGTGAGATAATGTATCATAAAAGAAAATTGTGGATCGTGCCAGAAAAAAGGAAAGTAAGGATTGTGAAAACATTGAACATAAATGTTTTGAAGAGACATATTCATAGATACTACAGTCAGAACAGAATGTGACAATTGTAACGATTTGGCCCAACCTCTTACATAGCAAAGTACATAAAATCAGTGAAACGGATCAAGTCTTACATACTATCCTTGTAAGCACTCACACACACTTAGTTTGAAGTACATTAATTTTTTTTTGCAGTCACTAGGATTAACTCCCATTTTCTAAATGAAAAAGATTGTGTTTGTAGGACAGGTGTTTTGAAGACCACACATTATTTCTTATTATACGTAATACTTTATTTTAAATCTTTTCTCATAATAACTTTATTCAACAGTAAAAGACAGAACGAAACATTTCTTATTATGATTCCAAAATGTGTATTATTTGAAAATCAAGGAAAGGAAAAGAAGAGTTTGTTGTATATATAAGGCCTTTACTTCCGACATTTTCAGACGCAGCCAAAGGAGTCCCTTCTGTAATTTCATCTTGATAATATATTGCTTAGTTTCTTGGAAGAAGTTTGGAAACAGGCTTTAATCTCTGCTGAATACTTTGACAATTAAGTAAATTCTGTTTTAATAATGGAAAGGAATACTTCCTGAATAAACAGGCAGTTTGAATTAATTTCAAGAATGCCTTAACACTTTGAAATATAATCTCATCAGCCTGCATCAGATACTAAAGCCTGACCTGGTTGGTGCTTGGATTTGGGGAAATCTTAAAGAAGATGTAACATTCTGTATAAAGGGACTCAATGTCTGCATTCACTTGGTGTTTTACTTGAGTTTAGGGTTAATATTAAAAGTCTAAGAAGATACCACTTTTCAAATGAATCACTAAAATAAAATACTTTGCTACGAAATTAAGATAGTGGAGTGGGAGCAGGGAAATCATAGTTTTTGTTGCTGAAAAATTTCAACTAACTGATCACTTCTAGAGGGTAGATAAACCACAAATAATTTATGCATGATTTAGGGGCTTTGGTTTCAGGGTCCACGTTATATTTCAAATAACATACTAATAATTTGTCTACCTACTCACCTTAGCTACAACTGAAAAGTCTATTAATGTCCTGTGCTTAATCATTCCGTGCTTTTGCTGAATACAGGCTCTGTTTTGCGCCAGCTCAGCTTTTACTACATCAGTGAACTTAGGAATGTGCATATTACTGAACAGGCACATGCAGTTATATAATGCTCCTCAGGCAAGATGGTACATTTAAATTTTTTCTTGACTTCCATGAAATAAAATCAGATACTTTTGAGTAAAGACCATTTTGTAAATATGATGGCTGTTAGATGGGTGTAATGATTTTATGAATGTAAACTTACAAAGTCCTGAATTATGCATGCCTATGAAATGTAAACTCTACACAGTTTGTGTTTTGTTGTACATAATCTTTATTCATTATGTTTTCAGGATGGAACACGAGGCTACCCAGCTAGAAAAGCAGCACGTGCATAGTGTGTATGAAAATACAGCTGCCTACTTTAATGATCTGCAGAGCAAAGCATGGCCTCGTGTTCGAAACTTTCTGCTGGAGCAAAAGCCTGGCAGTCTCATTGCTGATATAGGTAAGCTATTCTTTGAGGTAGCGAGAAAGATTGTTTACAAGCTTTATTTTTTTATATGTTAGTCATATATATCCTTCAGAGCAACTCTGAAGTTTTTCAAACTCGTGTAAATTTGTTTTAAAGATGTTTTAAAAGTGTTTTTAAACCGGTATTAGATGCCATATACCACTTTATTTTATTTCTTTGACAGTGTATCAAGTAGCCAGTAAATACATTTTTTACCTTGTTTTTGTGGAGCTAAGCCTTAATCTACCAGTTTCCCCACAGGCATAGTGGTCTGTGATTCCCCTGGAGCCCTTTTTAAAAAACAGTGTTAATAGCTCAATTATTTCATATTCCAGTCTCTTGGTTTAAGTACTGCTGGTCTGCAATTTATTGCTTTTTATTTGTTCTAAAACTCCTCCTGTCAAGGCTTTATCTTAAGAGAAAGCTTCTGATGTGATTGCTATTAAAAAAAAAAAAAAGTTACGATCTGAGAATCTCCCTATGATCCTGAATATGGACACCAAACTCTCATTTTCCTGCTGTGGCATTGTCTTCCCTGCATGCTCAATTTATACCTTGATTTTCTGTTGCACTTACAGACTTTTCAGGGATTTCCAGGTCCTGATTCTTCCGTTTGTGTTGTGACTTCAGTCCTATACAGCACATCATTGCAAACCAGATGCTCCTTTGCATCATTGGATTTTCCTCACTGTTTAGACTAATAAAATACTTTTACACAGCAAAATGTAATAAATGTACACAATAAATTATGCATCTGCCTTACCCTATAAGAGGCAAACATTATTTGAAGATACCATAGACCATAATCAAAGATAATATATAGTTATCTTGCTGCCTTTGAGCAGTACCCCAAAAATACTTGACTGCAGTTATTTTTAATATGTATCTTCTTTCAAATGTCTGCACCATTATCACTAATAATCTCAGGAAATATCCTGTGGCATACACTCATTCAACAGTCAGCTTAACAATATTTCTCAGCCAAAATTTTTTTTTACCTCAATAGAAGTTATTTGAAGCTTAGCTGAGGTTCTTTGAGGCTTTATCAGCAGGTATCACAGTGGTTGCTGAAAGCTTAAGATCACCCTGTTACAGTTTCAGCTGAAATGGTTTAAATGCATGTGATACACCCAGAGAGAAGGCAGATGCTTAGCTGCCAATAAGAATATTCCCATCAAGGCACACAAGTTATCATCTCCTTTTATGAGGTTTAATAAGATCTACGGGAACCTGACTGTTGTGTTTATTTCTGGTATGTGTTTTGGGAGGAGGGTTGCCTACCAGACCTAAAATTTTCAAAACGAGATCATTAATTGATAATTTCCTTTTTTATCTAATACTGCCTTTTAATTGCCTTATTGTTCATTCATCAAAATAAATGACAATAACATGGCCATTGTTAACAGTTTCGTGAAGGAATCCACCCTCCTGATGACTCATTTAAAAGTGAAACTCCTGCAAATGTAGATTTTTAGAGTACTGGGAACATTGTCACTATTTAGCTTCATTCCAGAGAGGACCATATACTTCCAAAAACTCACTGTGATTAAAAAGCACTCCACCAAAAGCCATGTATTAAACAACTGAATCTTCTAAATTAATGTATGTTCGACTAAATGTGCTCCTTCTGCAAACACGGTAACCAATAATACTTTATACTAATTTTAAAACTTACACTTTCTAAGATGCAGAGCTTCATGTTTTATTGCATATATTCCTTGAACTGCATTAACAATATTAATCTTTTCCATTTCTCTCAAGTGTTACTTCAAAGAATAGTGCTTGCTTTTTGCTTTAAACATGTGCTCTTTTTTCACCGCTGAAGTGTTGTGCTGTTCTCCAGCAGTTCCTGCGCTGTCTCTCTAGATAATGGTGCACATTAACATCAACGAAAGCAGCAGCACTGCAAGAAGCAATGGTGTTTCTAAAGATAGCTCCAGGCCTTTAAATTGAATTACTAATACTGAGATGGTTCTCTTTGCCAAGCTGCTACCCTGTTGCTTGGCTGTCAACTTTCAGAAATTATTCTTCACTACTGACCCATAACTGCAGTGAATGTTTCCTAATCTAATTTTGAAAAGTGCCTGTTATGCATATGACATTGAAGAACACTCTGAAAGATTTCAATTTAGTACAACATAGACCTTGAGAAGACATACTTTTAGGTGGAACACATTCTGGAACTTAGATTTCTTTTACATGTGTTATAATGTATAGGTATGAAAACGGAAAGGGGACATGCCTGCAACATGGCAGGAATTTTTATGATTCATGGTTATTTTTAGATCTGTACCTGAAGTTAAAATTTTCCTCTCTGACTTGGCAGTGACAGCTGTGGTTTAGGACTTCCTGGAGAGAAATGGGATGCACTGGAGAGGTACTCTGTGGGGTTTAGCAAAGACTGGGAAGGACTTGGAAGAGAGATCTGTTGCAGGTCACTAAAAAGACAAAACACACTGGCTTCAGGAAATCCCCTGAACAGAAAGTAGTTGGAAGCTGGAAGGGAATTGAGGAAAAAAGGTCAATAATGCTTACCCTGTTCTTGCTCTTTCCTGGGTGCCCAATTATGTTCGTTGTTGGAAACTGAATACCAGGCTGTATAAAGGCTTGGTGTGAAGCAGTATAGTTGTTTTTTTGCTCTAAGATATGCAATACTGGCTGCAGAGGACCACTCCTTCCTCCTCCCACCTGCACTTACCCTTATCCCCCCCAAAAATAGGCATAACCTGCTATTACACAGGTCTGTGTAATAAGTATTTTTGCTGGTGGTGTTGGTACTGTTACACTCCTAATGGTGTGAACATGCACGTTCAAAGAGTCCAAATGAACCCTGCAAGTTAGGCTAGTAGGGGCAAGCCCTCATTTTGTTTTTCAGGAAACCTTAGAATTAGGAAAGCCCTCCCATTATTTTCACTGCTTTGGGAGGGATAGCAAATGTCTGGAACATATGACTTCTGATGTAGTATTCTTTTCTTTAGGTTGTGGAACTGGAAAGTATCTCAGTGTCAACAGTCAAGTGTATAATCTCGGCTGTGATTACTGCGGACCATTGGTAGAGATTGCAAGGAAGAAAGATGATGAAGTCCTGGTATGTGACAACCTTAACCTTCCCTTTAGGGACCAGTGCTTCAATGCAGTCATTTCCATTGGAGGTAAGAACATACGTACATTCTGGCCCACAGCAAATGAGAATTTTTGGGGATCCTTTTCTTTTCATGTGTCCTTATTTCAGTTAAATTAATTTTGAAACTATTTCCTTAGAATCAGAGCAGGCATTACTGAAATGAATGTAGTAAACATGAAAAAAAGTAATCAGTTCCATTGCACAGAGGCGCTGTTGGCCAGGGAAGTATGTGGATCGTTTGTTTGATAAATAACCATAAAAGACCATGTAAATGTGGCCTTGGTCACCCTGGAGAACAGAATTCCTTCTAGCATGCATTTTAAACAAGTGAAAACTAATGTAAACATGGCTGCTCACAGTTTAAACAGATTAGGTCGTCAAGATAAACTCTTGGTTCCTCCTTAGGATCTATTTTGACCAGCAAATGCATTGAAATGAAAACTTGCTTTCTCTATAGCAGAACTTGAAACTCATGTTGACTATTATGTGTTATGAATTCAAATTTCCCTTAGAATAGTAATGAAATAAGAACTTAGAGCCATACAGGTGCCTGTTGTCTAAAATGAGTGAAGCATCCCAGCATCTTAACTCCTCTGACCTCTCTTTTTGAAAATATTACTCATAATTTGAGAAGTATAAACTGGAAAAAGGTAGATGAGAGATCGTTAGAGTACCCAGTTACAGTCTACATTTTTAGCTCTACCTTTGCTTGAGCGTCTTTCGGGCTGTTTCATTGTATCAGCAAAAATATAAAACATGATAATTATTATTGGCAGAAATCATCAGACTACTTGAAATATTATAGAAATGTGTTTTAAAATGTAGTTTTCACATATGCAGGGGGAAAGCAAGGGTGACATATGCAAGCAGTATCTGTATTACTTTGCTTTTGTATTGGCTAGTTCATGAGTGAGCCCTATCCACTTTTCAGGTCTTGTAGCATAATTTCAGTGCTATCAGATCAGCTGACCTATAAGGATAGTGTGCCAATCTAATGTTTATACCAAATATAGACCTGACAAGATTAGAAGTTTACATGATATTTCTGCACATTTAACAATAATGGATTTTAATCCCTCTTAAATAGAGGCATGGTATTCCTGTGTCCATCTAATTCTAAATAAAGGGGTTTTCATCCCATTCCATAGAACAGCAAGTATTTACGTACATAGTCAAATACTTTTCTAGGCTTTGCTGGCATAATCCTGTTTGTAGGATTTTTATTTTTTCAGAACCACTGAGTGATTATATAACGTTAACCATGAGGAATATTTAACCCATTAAATGAATTGTTTAGATAGAGCTTGCACAGGTTCTGTTGGTTGGTTGGCACTTCTTTTTGGTGAACTAAGCTCACATGCATATGTTGTCTCTGTCAGTTTTGGTATTATTTTGCAGGAGGTTCTATGGTGATATGTGGCCTAACTCCAGTATGAGAGAAACATCAGTTCCTTTCTCCCCATCTTGTTCAAGAAATTGAAATAGTATTTTGTAATTTTTTTTGCAAAGGTCAAGAAAATATTGATGAGCGTCAGGAGTACCTGGAAACAAACACTAACTGTATAGATTGGGGAACTCTTCTCAGAGCTTGCTGTCTTGTGTTCTTAGCTGCTTGTGAGGGCCTAGTTAATATCAACTGCCAAGGATGCTTTTCTTGGCTTGCATAAAAAAAGCTATGTTTTTTCCCCTTGGTAATTTAATCATTGTTTTGAATAAAGACAGGGCTGGTTGGACATATTTTTCATAACTACAGGGTTGAAATAACACTGTTTCTACAAGTAGAACTGGCTACTGTCAAGCAGCACATACAAAGTTAATCTAATTTTCCAGAAGGTATGGAGATGTCTTCAGCTAAGAACATATACTATTATTATATGTTGTTATATGGGTAGATTGAACATTTTGCATGTAGAAGTGGCTGGCTCCAGGTCCACTTGAGACTTAAGGAGTCAGTCCTCTTTATGTCATTGATTAAATCACGTTTAGTACTGATGACATATAGAACAACATGACCAACATGGTCAGTCTCAGTACAAGTTAACATTTCTGAGAGTTTAGAGAGAAAATAGCTGTTTTAGCTATTCTCTGGCTATAAAAATTGGTTCCTTCAGGTGAACGGGAAGGTAGAAACAATGTAGAAGTCTTGAAATGTAGCTCCATTTCACATTGCAGTGAAATCTGAAAATGTGGAAATTATCCTGTAAAGAAAATTCAAATATAGTGATCAATAGTTTTATTTTGAATTTGACTTTTTAATTATCAATAGCATAACATAATGTAACAAAAAGTTATCATTTTCAGACATGTAAAGTAGACTGAGACACTTCTCATTTTTTCCCCTCCAAAACAATCTATAAAGGCAATGCCTTTTTACAAAATTAAAGCAGTGGAAAATATTTCTGTCTAAATTTTCTCACTAGATCTTTTGAAGGCACACTAATATAAAACTACACAGTATCTTTTTTCTGATATGACATTTTGCTGTATTTATTACATGGTGAAAAGATTTTCTGTTTTCAGGAAGTCTGAAGAGTGTCCCAAAAAACTAAAGTCAAACTTAAAGCCAGGCATTTTAAGTGAAAGCTAGTCATGCTGTGGTCTTTTATGGGTCGTGTTGAGAAAAAGAAACCTCCAGCTTATATGCCTGACATTTCTTGAATCCCTATTTTGAGATGAGATTAATTTCCTTCTTTGGGATTTCCCTATTTTTATCAATTGAACATATATGTAAAAGACAGCATTCTGGGGTAAACTTGCACTGTGGTACCAATAAATTCAGCACTGCTGCTGACTTACAGTGAGTGATATTTGGGATATGGTGACTAAAATGAGTAAACACATAGAACATGTTGAAGACAAGAATGCTATGTCCTTACTAATATTCAATACGTAACACCTTTCCTTTTTCACAGTGATCCATCATTTCTCAACTAAACAAAGAAGAATCAAAGCAATAAAGGAAATGGCAAGGGTATTGATACCTGGGGGCCAGATGATGATTTATGTTTGGGCTATGGAACAAAAGAATCGTCGCTTTGAGAAACAAGACGTATTTGTTCCTTGGAACAAGGCCTTGTGCTCACGGCATTTTTCAGAATCAAATCAATCTGGAGATAAGGGTGAGTTTGTGCATGCTGTAAAAAGCCAAGACATACACCCTACACAGCTAGTCATCTCTGATTGCAGCTACCAAACCAATCTGCAGCCAGAAACTGATTCAAAACATTCCCACAATACAGACCATTGCTTGTCCAGAGCCTGCTGCATGAAAATTTCTGAAGAAGAAAACAGATTTTACAGTGCCCTAGGAAGATCTTTCCGCTCATGGTTTTTCTCCAGATCCCTTGATGAATCAGCCCTGAGAAATCAGACTGATAAAGTGAAACCACTGAAGAATGAAGGAGAATGGGCCAACAGTACGGTACCCATTCAGCATTCGCGACACTGCAGTTTGGATTTAGGTCACCGTGGGGCGCTGTTAAAAGAACAAAGTTTAGATGATGATGATGTGTTCGTGGAAAGCCTGCCTCTCAAAAAAGCACACTGGTCACCAGCCACAGATGCACTGAAGAATTTAAGTTTAAATGGAGGACACCAAAGTGTAGCTCAGAGCAAGAGTGAAGAAGCTTCATTTATAAATGGCCCAGTGGAAGACAGGGACTGCAGCTGTGGTTGTAGTAAAGATGGTGCTGGTAAGTCTAATGCCAGCAAGTTTTTCAAAAGAACTTCAACAACTGACTCCACTGACTCTGCTTTGGATTCAGCAGTGTCTGTTGGGGACCAAACTGGTGCCACGTTGGATACAAAAGCCTTCATGCGTTATTACCATGTTTTTCGGGAAGGGGAGCTGTGCTCTCTGGTAGAAGAGAACGTGCCTGAGCTTCAGATACTTTCTTCCTGCTATGACCATGGAAACTGGTGCATTATTGCAGAGAAAAGAGGAACATAGCTGTAAAGAGAACAAAGCAGAACCCAATGACTGAGGATTTTAAGCTGCTCCTTGTATACCTGTTATTGTGCAGTGTGACATGGAATTTGAATCTCATGTAGCTGTGTTCCATTCATTTCTGAGTTATTATCTCTCTACCTGTTTAACTATCTGATGCAAGGTCTGTATATAGGAATGTCAGCAGTAAACAATATTTATGTTTTGTTAAACTTTTATGAAGTTAAAACTGGAGAGTTTTGTATTGCTTTTAGCAAATGATTGTTTTTAAATATACTTTTCTATTGAGAAATAAAACCTTTTTATAAGACAAGGATAAGGGCATCTTTTATGAGAAATATCCTCTCAGCAGAAAGTCTAGGTTTTGTTCTTCAAATGCTGAAAATGTGTCACATAACTCTCTGTTTTTGAAGTCCTAAAAATAGGGACATAGGCACATTTAAAAACATACTTGACTGTATACTGCTAGAGTGCACGCTGCAGAACCGGGAGCAAGCATGGTCCCAGTGCTACTTAGTTTGGAGTAGAGTTGTTAACGGGCAAAAACTATATACAAAACAAGCTCTGCATATTCTGTTGTTTGATGTTTGTATTTGGGCGCAAATGACAGAACAAATTTTGAACTTTTGTTTTAAAAAGAATTTCATTTGTTTCTCAGGTGCAGGTTAAGTTTTATGTGTTAGTTTTCAGAATTACTTTATCTTAATTTCCTTTGCTGTAGTTTTTCATTGGTTATGTGTATATAGAAGTCAGAGGGATTCATGAGAGTATCAGTATTATGTAAAGGTCACAAAATATCAAATATTTGAGATACATATATCTTTGTAATAAGCCTGGGAAGCTACGATAAAATTAATAAAAATCCAGTACATATCTGGTCAGCTGTCATATTTGCTCTTCTCATTCACTGACATGAGAATATATATTAAATGGTGTGTTAAGTAATGTAGATAGGAAGAGGATACAAGTTCAGCTTGTATGTAAAATACAAATTCCTGCCTTCTGCAGTTTAAATGAACCTTTTGAGATTGAAATGATAATGAAGTGCTTAAACAGCTTTCCCATTCCCTGTAAGACATACATTTTGCTGAACATGGTGCCCCATCATCATCCAGTTGTATTATATTGTAGCAGTTGCCCTCATATAGTTCTTCACATCACAATAATCTCCCCCCTTTACAGTGAGAGGCTTATGATGTGAAGTTTATGTGCTGTGGATAAAATGCACCTGGCTTCTGAAGATCAGTAGTGAAACTGTAATTGTTGCCACCAGAAGCAGGGGTAGAATAGGCTAATTGCCCTTTTAGCACAGTTACTCTATTTCTAGGCTTTATTTGCAGTCAGTGGTTGTAGTGTAGGGCACATCTTCAGTGGGTGTAGTTTCATGACCTTTAATGCAGCTGCACAGATTGACCCCAAAGATCCTCCCTTTTGTTACAGCAGTTTCAGAGACCCACATAATTAAGATTCTGCCCTATTGTTGAGCAAATAACTTTGAATGTGAAGCAACAGGAGTGAAATATCAAACTTTTCTAATCTCCACTGCATAACTAGATGGATTTAGGGTTGTTCAATAGAAAGCCCTGATGGTGCTGAGTATTCTCAGGTGTATCTGCTCAGGAGTAACTGCCACATGGTAATGCATTATAGATTTATTTACTGGAGTGATGCCTGTAGAGCAATCATCTTTGTCTTCCTTATAGTTTGGGATCCTTGTACTTTATCTTTCCTGGGTCTGTACCGCTTGCACTCCCTGCAGCCTTTTGAAAGTAAAAGTGTGGTCAGAACACCATGCATCAGAGACTTCTGAAATATTATTCTACTCTAAATACTACTTTTGATACAGCCTGGGGCTGTGGTTCTCAGATGCTGTGTCTGAGCCATACTTCACAGAACTGGCAATATTCCCTGCGTTACTGGGTCCAGCTGCTCATGGCTGAGAGGGCTGCTCCTGCTGCATCCTCAAGCTCCAGTTTTGGAAGCATAGTGCAAAACCACCCATGCTAGCACACTGCAGAGCTGCTATGGATCGTGCTGGGCTCCACACCTCATCTGCAACATGCTCGTGTCAGACAGGCAAGGCCTGCCTTATTTGTTAGGAATTTCTGGAGGAGTTGAGGATTTTAGAAGAAAACTCACTTGCTTCCAGGTAAGATGTACCAGTGGATATTCAGCATCCCTGAAATCTGGGCCGTGTTTAGGAAGAAGGTAGTTGATTACCATCCTATATCCGATTTTGAAAGCTCATCTCTAAACTCCAGCAGGCAGAAACTCTATTACATGTATATAAACATATTTATAAAATATTAATCTAAACTGACAGCTGGGTTAGTTGGCTGGGGGAAGGAACATTATAATTTGTTACCTGCATTTCTGCAGTCTGTCTGTGGAGTATTTGGTGTGTAGTCAAGCAGGCTGATGAAATTTGGGGTGAATTGAGAAAAGAAAGGTGTCCATTCTTTTTACAACAGAGACTTGCTATCCTTGCAAGAGGCTGAACCTGTGTTTCAGGCTCCAATGAAAGCTTCTTCCTCTATCAGCTGTGTGAATAAGAGCTGTCACATCAAAACGGCTGAGGTACTTTAACCAGCTTTTGTGTTTGTAGACTTTCCATGCATTGTTTGGTTTGGGAGTCTTAACTGGGGGTGCTTTTCACAATTATTTATTTCTGTATTGGTTTTTCTCTTATTTTGAGCTGATGCTATGAAGATGTGTTTGGATTGTATTATTATAAATCCCTGGGAGAAGGAGAGGAGAGGTTTGGTAAACTGTTTTGGTTGTTTTTTTCCCCAAATATTTGGTTTTCTTCTGAGGACGTATAATCACCACGTAACATAATTTGTGTAGACTGAGGATCAGTTAGCTGAGGCCATGAATGTGAGGTCTGCACAGCAAGCCTTTATTCCCGTGTGCAGTCTCCCATCCATTTATGGAGGCTGCCTAGGTCT
The DNA here is from genome assembly GCA_035590275.1 of Ibycter americanus. Classification (NCBI taxonomy): domain Eukaryota; kingdom Metazoa; phylum Chordata; class Aves; order Falconiformes; family Falconidae; genus Ibycter; species Ibycter americanus. The sequence goes on from JAVJGI010000001.1 coordinate 60,002,818, forward strand.
GTAACAGCTTTATCATCTTGTAGGAAGCCAGATTACCTCGCTCAGATCATGATGAATGCCTCTCTTGATTGGTTTCTCTTTTGATGAGGCCCTTCTTAAGCAAAATGTAATTTCCAGAAGAATCCATGTGATCCCACTCTTTAATAGCTTATAGACATAGTTAATGTGCTCAGAGAAGTGTGTATACCATTGAGAAGTCTATAGTAAATGAATAAGTAAATAAAACCCGGTTGTCCTTGCATGCTAAAACTCTCAGCAATGTCCAGACTGCAAGATCTGACTGTTATAAGGCAAAAGGCAAATGTGTTCTTGTATTTCTTGTCTGACAAGTGAGCAATATTCTCACCTTAGTTATGCCGGTAACAAACGTGCTTCTGACTGCAGTGGGCTAGGGTTGCTCCCAAGCTGCTCATCTAGCTGTAAGTGGCACATGGAGAAGTCTTGATTACATGAGAAAAGATGCCCTGGTTTTTTACAATTTAATTTACTAGTTTCATTGTCAGTCTGAACTGGCTAAGCAAAAGCTGCTACCTTATTACTCTTACAGATTGTAATCCAAATGGACAGTTGCAATACAAAAAGATACAATTGAACAGACTTACTTTTGAAGGACTAATACAATTGCAATCTTTGATAAATGACATTTTGTCTTTTTTTTTTAATACATGAAAATATTTATATTAGAAGTGCGGAAATATTTTTTTTTTTTTTTGGTGCTAATGGTAACTAATTTACTTTCTTCCAAGCTTATGGTGTGGAAATTTTAAAAGCACAGATGAGGAATGAAAGCTATAAATACTCTAGCAGATTTTTTTCCGGTACATATTTGTATACAAGTTACTTATGTGCACAGTTTAAAATGCTGAGTGAAGAGCTGTTGATGTTCCACCAGCAGAATATAATTCGTGAACTACCTGGGTAGATTCTGAATAGAAATAATGGCTCTGATCCTGTGTCCTCTCTGTTCTGTCATGCCTCCGTCAGACCATTCATATCACTGTTGGGCTATATTAGTATCAACATTATGTTGAATCTATTGGTCTACCCACTTTTATTGCTCAGCACTTTTACAGGATTAGTGGCTGCTTTAGTACCCCAGAAAAATTATGTGTGTCAGCGTTAAATATATACAATTGTATATCTCTTTTGTGAGTTCAGCATTTCTTATTCTTACAGTATATGAATTCTGGCAGCTACCCATGATGTTATCTTTTGATCTACTGGTCAAAACCATGCTTAGCTACTGCTCTGTAATCAGTTCTTTGTCTGTGCATGGAACCTATTCTCTAGTATTCAACAAAAAATGAATCCTACTTGGTTAAAATATTACTTCCTACAGAACTTCTGTGCTTTCAGACTAGTTAATAAATATATTAGCCACTGGAAACCCTGTGTCTTGGAAAGTTCTTAATGAATGTTAAATTTGAGAAGACTCTTGTCAGTGCTGTTTGCTCAGTAAGTTAGACCATGTGGATGTGACGCAGAGCAGGTAAGCATACTGATTTGCTATGAAACCAGGGAGTCTGTCTTTACTTTAGACAACCATAGTCAACCTAACCATAAATGTGATCATTTAAACTAGGTAAATAAAGGTGATGAAATGTAGTTTTTACCACGTCAGTATTGTATGTCCTGTTGATGACAGAAAAGCAGCATGGATCAGCAGAATGGATTGCTACAGAGCTACATTTCATGCTCCTGCTGATCTATTTACAGTCAACCAGGACTAAACTTTGTGGTGTAAGATAACATTGAAGTATTTCTTTGGGATTGTCGATGTTCTATTTGCACCAGTTTAAATCAGAAAAGAAAAAAGAATGTAATTAGAATTATGCAATTGCCTGTTGAGATTACAGCTGTACTGTGTTAAAAGTGTTTTTACAGTTGCAGTGATTGTTTATTGTGTATGTACAATAGCAGTGATCACTTATTGTGCAGATATGTTTATTATAGTAATGACTAAGGATCTAGTAGTAATTAAGCGCTATCCAGATGAGTATTAATACATGCCCAGTAGTATGTAACCTTAGTGTTTAGGTTATGGGAAAGTAGTATGAGCACAAGCTGGACAATAGAGTGGTAACAGATGTAATTTCAGGGGGATATGGAATGGTCTTTATGAAGAAGGAATGAGTTAAATCTGGTACAGTGTTCAGAAAGGCTAAAGAAAAAGAGCAAAGACAGGAAGTATACAGAGCAATGAAGGGGAATGGCAGCGGTGGGAGCAATCACAGCAGAGAAAGCACATCAGCACTGCTGGATATTCTTAGCATATGCAGAGGTCCCAGGTTTGACTGCTCTTGCTTTCTGGAGGGTCTAGTTGATCTCTCCCTGCTGTTTTACTTCATGAGCATGTGCAGAAGGAGGAACGCACCTCTTCCCCACCACCTGGAGTTCAATACTCTTTCTGTACACTTCCAAGGCTAGGTGTATGCAGGTGAAGATTGGTTAGGGATAACAATTTTTCCTTCCTTTGTACCTCTGTCACTTCATTGCAGCATGTTGTGGTTTAATTCTTTTTGTTCTTGTTGAGTGCTTCAGTTTGCTCTGGTTGATTTGACATCACTCAACTATTCCCACATCTGGGGTTGCATTTATTTTAGCTAGTTACCTCTGCTACCGATACAGTTGCACTGGTACAAGCTTTGCATATAGAAAGGGTTGTATGAACAGACTGAACAAGTATTAAGGCACAAAAAGGTGCATATTTTCAGCAGTTAATGGATCCCAATGACTTGCTGTTGTTATTTGTACAGTAACTAAAGAATGTTATCCAGAGTAATGGAAGGATTGCTCTGAGATTCCCCCTTAACACATTAGATATATGCATGCTGTAGAAGAATGTACCAGGCATGTACCTGCATCTTTGATACTTAGATAAATTTCAAAATCTACCTTGAGTGATTTACTAGATGCTTGGTTTGCTGCTAGAGTAGTAAATATATTTAGCATTTTGGATTCAGATGAATGTGATTGCACTGCTGCCCCTTTGCTTGACTAATAAAGGGCTCTGCTATTTCTATTTATTTCATTTCTGTTTCTTTCTATTTCTAATTTCATTTGTTTCCTTCTTTCTGAGCATTTCCTTCCAAAGACTCTCCACTCCAGCCCTCCTTCTTCCTATTCAGATAGATACAGCCAAACAATAAATACAGCAGTGGCACCTCAGACTACAAATACATTGTTACGCTTAAATCTCTATTTGCAGTAATATGTCCAGGCTGTTTTCATACTTCTACCTCTGACAGCTGGAGGCAAAAGTGCATAACCCCCACCCCTTAATACCTCAAAGTATCACAGGAAACCTCATTACAGTGACCAGTTCAGGCGATTATGGGCACTTTAAGTTTCTAGTAGTGCAAATGTAATCATATAATCTATACATAATTCTCTTCTTCCTCCTTTTTTCCTCAGCTGTTATTTATTCATCATTGTCTTCACCTAGGTACCTTTTGAACTCTTCAAGCTGTGCCTACATCCTCCTAGAGCCTGGGCTGCTTGGGGACAGCAGGTGCCTGTGTCGCTGTTGTGGCAGTTCAGCACCTGCGCCCACTGCTTCTCCCAGTGCCCAACGGAGAAACGTTGTCTTGAACAGAATCCAAATAATCTCATTTAAAAAAACCCAACAAACCAACCAACCAAACCCCCCAAAACAAACAACAACAACAAACCCTAGGAGGAGGTGCTTCAGCAGTTATGATCATATCCAAACTGTAATAGAAATGTGGGAAAAGAAAGAAAATATGGATATTATGAGTGGTGCTCTTAGCTTTGAAAAGATTTCAAGATATAAATTCTTCATCCCCGCTAGCCCTGTTGACAAGGTGCTACACTCTGCTTTGAGGAGTCTGTGGATGGGGCAGTGGACACAGGAACAGTGAGATAGTATTAGGTTGCCCTCTTCTGTTGTGACAAAGTAGGTTGATTTCTGCAGAATATTAATTGCTCGTTACTGTTTGCACGGCATCTAAAATTCTCTTTCCTGAACGAAGAAAGGTTTGCTTGTGCAGCTCTCTGTCATTTTGAAACTGTCACAAGTACAAGAGACAAAGAGGGAGGACGTAAACAAGCAGATGTTAACCCCATAGCTGAAAATATCACCTCTTACCGATGTGCTAAAGGAAATCTGTGTGTGCACAGTCAGATTGAAAGCTGATGTTCCCCTTGCACAGGGTATAAGTGTCATTCGTGGGAAGCTTTTTGGTGAGGCAATGCCATGTTCTTTTCTGTGTTTCTCTTCTGCGTTTTTATAAAAAGACCGTGCTACAGGTCAGAGTTACTGAGAACAGGTTGACCCTTCCCAGGTCTGCTTCCTCACCACAGGGCTGGCAGGGCGATCAGGTTTAGTTCTGAACATTTGGACTGGGTGAAATGAAGTGGTCCTTCTGAAAGGAGGAATTGGCCACCTGGGCAGAACAAATGCTGTAGTGCAGAGAAAGCACAGCCATTCAACACGAGGTGAAACCTTTCTGCTAAAAAGGCGGAAAACAGGCTGTTCTGTAGCTCACTGGCCAGAGCCGCTTTCCAGTGTGTCTGAGAGAACACCAGAGGTGAGACAGTGATAAAATTAATAGAAAGCAAGTCACACACAGCGTCTCCAGGCTGCTTTAAAATTATGTTTAATTCAGCGATGTAACCTCGTGAAGGTCATTGCCTGCACTGAGCACCAGCAGCTCCTATCGGCATCCATAACAGTCCAGGGTGCTCACTGCCTCTTGGGATCTGGCCCTCTCCGTGAAAACGGGCTGTTCCAACACTGACCACTGGACCATTTAAAATTGTTACTCCGACTCCTCAGTAATAGTTTTAAATAGTGAACAGGTACAACTATACATGTATATATATTTTTTGGTGCATTTTTCTTTGTTTTGTTTTTGTTTTCCTTCTGCATGTATTAGAGGTTCTACTTACATTACAGTACAATGGTGGCCAGTGCTTGGTGCAGTTTCTGAAAGGTAAACAGACCGTCTGACAGTGGGGAGAAAGGACTGAGCCACCAGTACAAATGAGCTGCCAGCCAGGGCATGTTTGGGTGGAGGTAGCAGGGAAGAAGGGGAGGGTGCCCGGAGAGCTGCCTGAAGAGACTAACAGAAAACTGCCCAAGCCTGTGAAGTCTGACCGGACTCTGGGAGTAATCGCATCAAAATCTGATTCAGTGTATTCCACTGACTTCCCTGGTCTTTCTATCTTTACCCTCGGGTTTTCCTTTCTTTGGTTCAGAGGAGAAATAAAAGATTGCTGGAAGGTTTACTTTGTTTAGTTTATGCTTAAATATGTTGCAGACCAGCCAATTTAACAGTGGAACTAATGTCTGACCACAGTTGTGCAGGGGTGTTTCCATAGTCCCTTGGGGAGTGAGCCGCAGGCATATCCAGCTCCCTTTCTCTGTCCTTTCTCTACCTGAGATTCATGAGGAAATAAAACAAAACTCCGAGCATGAAGGGCAGGCTGGAGCTGTGACATGTTCTCGCCCGCTTTTTGAGCTGGATATTCAAAGCACTGACGCCTTGCATCTGTGTTCTTAGCTACCTTGAAAAATACCTAAGGCTCAGCCAGAGGCACCAAAGTCTGCAGTAAAAGGAAACTTTTCAAACTTACCTGTGAAAAACCTGTGATTCTGTACCTGAGTTTGCCTTGAGTTATATCCACGGACTTTGCTGGTGTTTGGGTCAAGCTTCTAGATGGGAATTTTGCTGCAGAGAGTGCACATGCTGTTGGGATGCAGGTCTTTTGGAGCCAGGATAGGGAAATGTTTCTGTGCAACCCCACGTGCTCTCAGACTCACCTTTGCCTTTCAGTTCTCATAAAGACCTTGCAGGAAACATTAAGTGATTTAGTGCTGTGCAAAGAAGCCTTTCAAATACGAACTGAATTTATAATCTACGTATCTATGAAATATTAAACAAACCATTAGTGTCTCCGAGCGGGTTACCCACATGAGCCCTTCAATCTGCGCTGGATCATGTCTCTGTGGTAACACATTAGGCTCTGGCTTATTGAGAATAAAGGAGCATAAATGAGAACTCACTGGAGACAGAGTGTCAAAAAACACGTGTAAGTGGATAAATACCAAAAAGAGATTTAATATAGCAGATACATAAAACCTGTTGGAACGTCAACATTCTTACACTGAAGTCTGAAATAAAAAAATCATGTGCAGTGATAGCCATTTGATAATAAATATGGAGATTTCGGGGCTGAGGACATGGAAATGGATCATTGGCAAATGAAACTGAATCAGGGGAAAGTTCTATCTTCAGTCAGTAGAGTTGTTCCCTATATGGAACAGGCTATAGGATGCCTATGTGAAAGCACGGTATGGAAGGAGAGTCAAACAAGGGGGACATGACTGCACATTCCGAAACTTCCAAACCTGACCCACTGGACATCACTACAGAGATGTCACTCTTGGTCAGTGGTGCAGCTCTGAGGCGGCACTCGTGGTCCCCTCCTCACATCCTGAGGGGTGAACTATGGACAATGATGATGATCAGCCATCAGCATGGTCCATATCTGGGCTGCATCCTTGTCCAGGGATATTTGGTGGGGTGGGCTTCTCTGAGATGTTAGTTCAGTGAAGGCCACATTGGTTACATTGAGTTGATAGTATGAAAATCATTGCTGCAGTCTCTTATATCTATAGACTCGCATTCTTTCTTAAATACAAGGGCATTATAGAGAAAGGTAACTTAATAAAGGAAATACTGGCACATGGTCTGGGGCTATGTTTCAGCTGGTTTGACCCCTATGGTTTGAATGTACCAAAGCTGGCTATTCCTGGATTGGTTGTGTGCATGCAGAGAATAACGTGGAGTGATGTTTTCCTGATGAGGCCAAGGTCACGGGTAACATCGTCAGAGCAGTGTCCTGCATTTGTGTGCCGGCTTCCCCTCAGAACAAGTGCAAAGGTTGGCACCAATATGTCAAAAGGATTCAGAAATGGGAGAGAGAGAGGGGATGGAAAAGCAATAATTGGGAATATTTGTAACAGTGCTGGAGAATGCCACAATTAAGAAAGACATATTAAATAGTTTAAAAATATTAAGGGAAAGGAAAAAAAATATGAACACGAAATATAAGGCAGTGTTTTTCTCACGTAAACTGGCCAAGAGTCTATTCAAAGGACCACAGGAAGTTTCTCAACTTTTTTTCTTTTTAATTGAGAACTAAAAGTCAACAAATAAATGTAGTTTGACTGAAGTCTAGACTAAAGACACTACACTGCCTGAGGGGATTAAGTGGATAATCAAAAACATTTTGTGGTTTCTGTTGTTCCCAGAGACCAAAAGTAGGGACAGAGGAAAATGAGAGATGGTAAATGAGCCAAACTGAAAAAACCCCAAAACTCTGCAGAAAAAGCTGACTTTCCCATATCCAGCTAGAGGACAGTTGAAAGAAGCTAAGTGTTATGAAATACAGAATGCAAACATAGGATCTACAGCTATGAACTAATGTCCTTATTTTTCTTTGTAGGACTATAAATAGTCAGAAGGGCTTAATGTTCATTTAAGTAACTATTAAATTTTTACTATTTGACTCAGTACAACTCTTTGAATCTATTAAAATTGTATCTGACAAATTGGAATAAAACCATGAAGACTAACTGATTCTATAATGCAGTGTGATTATTTAGTGATTTTGATAGGCAAAAATAGAAGTTAGATCTGATCACTGTGTGGTTGGAGTGCAGAAGATTTTATGGGGTCATTAGTCTGGGAATTTATATAGCAAAATTAGCTTTTGGGTAGCAGTGCCTTAGCCAGGCTTGGCTTATAAATGACTTCTCAGGACCTAGATATATAATGAGGTGACTTCAGATCAAGTTGTATAATCATTATCAAACCTAACATTCACATCTCTGGGATTTGGGTGTGCATGACACTGCGGGTAGTATCAAGTTTTATTCTTAGCTACTTACTACATGATCTAGTTCTCAGTTTAAAAATACATATAAAATTATCTCTAAACACCCACATGGCACTCATTTGAGACAGAGGAGCAAGGCAGAGCAATATGGATTGTCTGGGTCAGGATCTGGCAGTTTAGATGACAACTTATTTTGGAAAGTACAGAGAGAGGGAGAACAGATGTGTGCTGTCCTAAGGAAGTGAATACAAAAGCCTCTCACTACCAGGGAATTTTATTCAGAGATTTTGCCTGCAAGAGAATCCCCTCTGTTTAATTCTTCTCCAGCTGGACCTTGTAAAGTGATTTCTCAGGAAGGCTTGTAAAGCACAGCATTGCACCAATCACATCTATTAGTCACAAGCACATATGGGTGACGGTACCTACATCAGTCTGTGGGAACTCTGCAGGCAGCTAAGCTATGTTTGGCATTTGTCTTGTATTGCAAAACCCCTTCACAGATGCTGAACATTAGGCGACCACTGACACAAGAGTCTAAAGCATCTACAAATCCCAATGACAAAGCAAAATCGTCTTTGCATTCTTATCGTTAGTTAGACTAAATGATACCAGATGATGAATTTCTCTAAGGCCATTAGAAATTAAAATTTAGGCAAAAAATTACTTTTTAGTTCCTAAATGTTTCCACATAAATAATTAACAAGGGAATCAATAATTATGGTTTAGTAGAACCAATAGCTTCAGAAGACTGTTAGTTTTGAGAATAAATTTATGTTTATTTATTAGCACTTTAGGGGCTCCCAGAGCTACGTGTTACTGATCTGCTCAACGTGGGGAAGGGATGTACTGTGTCTAATACCAGACCCCTTCATCAACCGAAGAACCCGTATATATTTAAAATGAATTGTGTTGATTGTCCTGTCTGGTTATACTGAATATTTTTATACACTAATAAAATAGACATAAAATGCAGGTGGAGCTGGTAATATTATTGTTTTCTAAGTAATGGTAATATGTGCAAAGTCGATTTAACTACTGCCTAAAATGTTTTACGTGGCCAAATAAGAGAAAGAAAAGCTTCAATTTTCCACTAGATGTCAGTCAATCTATTTCTTTGGTTAATAGGCTCTGTCTGCAGAAGAGAATCGAGAGTGAAGTGCAGATGCAGAGCTGCTCTAAAAATAGTGGGGTTTTTTGTGAGTACCAACCAGAAGCATTTTGAAAGAATGAGACAAAATGGATGAATTTTGTATTTTAACTGTGCCTCTATGTTTTCTTGTTTGCTTGATGTTTTCCATTTATCAGCAATCAAGAAAACCCCCGCAACCCCCAAGCCTGACACCGCTGATCCGTGAGCAAGCGGTTCCGGGGAAGGCGGGAAGCAAGAGAAGGGACAGGCCGGCCTGGCCTGGCGAGACACGGCTTGGGCATGTCGCTCCAGGCCCCAGCCTGCAGCAGCAGGATTTGACCCGCACAAGGCAATGGTGCCTCAGCTACCTCTCCTTGCAATGGGAAGCAGAATCCAACACCTTTTAAGGAAGCTCCAAAGCATCCAGCCCTTGAACTGCCGTTGCACTGAAAGAAATCACCGTTCGCGGTGCAAGGCGTGGTGAGGCGCTTGGGAAAGGTCTTGAGAGTGCAGGGAGAGTGCAGAAACATAAACGAGGGAACGATTGTCAAAGGGAAGAGAGAACAAAAGATAGATGCAGAGAGAAGCGTGTCGATATGAATTTGAAAAGGGAAGCCAGACATGCCTCTCCCTAATGGTGGTCCTGGCCCTGTGCTGGTGGCCACAATGGCAACTGAATGGCCACAGCTTCTTAAATAGATACATTAGCATGTCTAAGTGTAAATAAGGACCGTTAATCCCTGAGGCTCTGTAAAGCCATTACTCTGAGAGCTGCAGGGTCTTTCTCCCCAGCCAGGTAAAGACTGGCAGCGTTCCTATGGGAACACAGGTGTGGGAAAATCCGATCAAGGGGCCATGATGTTAAAAGTCAGGGGTGCCTGTGAAAAGAGAGCAGCAGCTTTGTGGTATCAGTTCAGTTTATATCCCATGTCCACTGGGGAAACGGTTAAAGACTAATTGTGTTCAGGCAAGAGGATGCCCTCACTGGGGGAACTGGTGAGCAAAGTCCGTAAAGGTGGCAGGGGGGAAGGCACCGGCTCTCCAGGCTGCTCAGAGCCCACTGGTTTGTTCTATGTTTTGCTTTGGGTCTGTGGCTGCTGGGCTGTGTGATCTGGCCAAGCAGAGACCCAAAAGGAACCACCAGTGTGGTATTTTATTGTCCAACCTGTATTTTGTATGCTGGCATCAGCAGCAGTCTTGTCTTCCTGATTGCTGGCTCTGCTCCTCAGACAGAGAGGTTTTTTGCCAGCTGCTAACAACTTCTGTAATCCACAGAGGTCTCCTACCCCAGCAGAATCCAAGTAGCAGGAAAACCCTTCTTTCACACTCTTTTCACTTCTGCTCTGTGTGGTGTTTTCCAAGTTACTACCCTTATGCTCTGGGCTGCCTTGTTTGGCTGCTGTGCAGCGGCCTCATTCGCCTAGCTGTTAGGTTTCTCCCAGTGGCCGTTACAGTGATGGGAATGTTATTAAAATAATCTGGTAGAGGAATTAAGATGTCTTTTAACAGAAAACCTAAAAACTAGGTTATGATATTTGTTATTGCACTGCTCTTCTTGTTTGCTTAAGTATTGGGTTTGGGCCTGGCTGTGTGCGATGGAGAAAGGACAGAACCTCTTTGTGAGCCTGTGCAGTTTCACAGGATACACAGAATGGAAAGATTCGATGGCAGCTGCAAAAATCCTGCCGGCTTCTTGGTGTGCTCTTCTTCCCTCAGAAATACCCAGAGCTGTGATCTCATTTTACTTAATAAAAGACGGAATAAGTCAGGTGTGCCAGAGGAAGAGTAGTTGCAAGAAGAACAAGGACCACTCGTGTTCTTGCTTGCCAGTGGTGGGGCTGGCAGAGGGGTTAAGGGCAGCATGGCATGGGAGCCCAGGAGGTACCTGGGCCACCTCCTGGAAGCAGCAGCAAGGCTCTGCAGGAGGACCTGGGAGCCAGGAGTTCACCCTCCCTGTGCTGTCCTTCAGCAGCTCTCTCCACCTGTCTTCATTCAGCTCAGCTTCGCTGCTTGGGAGATGAGAATAAAATCAGCTCGTATCTTCACAATGTGCTTCAAGCCCCAACAGCAGGAGCCTCGTAGCGTCACTTCAGGGACTTGATAAAGAATGTTAAGTCTGTCTCACATTGCCCATGGTAGTGTAGTAAACAGTAAGTTTCCCGCCTGGATGGGACACGGGGGACTTCCCAGAAACATGCTGATTTGGAAGGTGGTTTTCATTGATGGGCAAGAGATGTTTTCAGGTACTGTTGTTAACAGCACAGCTATACTAACAGTTTTTAAAGTTGGATATCTAACATAGACTATGCTTTGGAGGTCACCAGGAACTGGCTTCTGCCATCCTTCTCCTAGACTGTAAGTCTATGAATAGCTTGGCTGCAAGCCGATAGGAGGTGTTTTTTCGTGGCCTGGTAAATGTGGGAGGTTTGTGAGCCGTATGTGTCTTAGGGAAGGCTCTTCCATATGAGCTGGAGGCTCTAGTTCAGTCCTACCTTTCCCTCTATCCCCCAGATATTTAACAAAGTTGTTTAGCTCTTGCATACTTCTTTAAATCTTATACTTTAGTCTGATATGTTTCAAATTAAGCTCATACAAATGCTTCAGCCAAAAGGTTCTTCGAGCTTGTTTATATAGGGGTATTGACAGTGCAGGGCTGGAAGAGCCGATGGTCTCAGGATGAGCCAGGAGTGCCCATGGGGGACTTCACATCTACCTTGCCATGTGTGACTTGGCCTACAACAAACCTACAGGAACCAAACCCCAACAAGATTAGCTGATTGTGTTAAAATTGCAGTTCTACCCAAGACATCAGCCTTTGGTGCTGGGAGTGGTGCTGCTGTTAGGCTGTGCTCTCTTCATGCGATTTGCAGACATCCATGATTTCTAGTTTAGCTGTGTTTTCTTCCCAGCTGAGAGAAATGCTGGCTGTGAAGTATGGGAGTAAAACTTGGGATCTGCTGCAATCAAGTTCTATTTTGCTGTTGAAATTCTCACCTCTGTGAAATCAGTCCTGAAACATGTTTTTATTTAGAATGTTTTATTTATTTGCTATTTCTATGACACGTACTTCAGAAATTTAAGAACCCTCCTTTGTTTTTCTGTGTGTATCCGGCTTGTTCCCAAGAAACGGTGTGGCTGCATACTTGTTTGAGATGGAGGCGTGAGGGAAGTGCTGGCTCCCAGTGCCTGTCCCCAGTTTAACACGTGGGAGCTACGGCTTTCCATGTGCGTCTGTGGAGCTATGTAAGTAAACTGTTTCCTATAGAGGTCTTCAGGGCAACCGCTTTCTCCTGCCCAGATGTCGGAATGGAAACACTTGCTGGCTGTTTTCCTTTGAGGCTGGTGCTTTGTCCTTGCACTGTGCAGCTTTCTAATAGCTGACTTCCAGTGAGCGTCTGAAACGCCGGGCAACCGGCAGCCCATCATATGCCTCTCGCTGCAGGGAATACTGGCCACTGGACAGAATTACCAATCCTTAATTACTGTGTCTGTATAGACCATGATCTGCCTGGAGCCATAATCAGATATAAAAAGGTTCTGAAACAAATCTATAGACCAAGTTCTATATTTATGTAGAGCCCTGACAATTGGGAAGGCATTCCAGCACAAGTTATTAATGCCACCATATTTTTATCATGTGAATGTGACTGTGCAGTTAGAGATGGTCGGGGTTTCTGGACATGGCATTGCAGCCACAAAAACAAGAAGTTATTTCAGCCAGCCAGTTGCATTTGAGAGTGAATTTCATACTTGCAATTCTGTGGTGAAAGGAACTTGCTATACTTGAGGAGAAGGAGAAAGAAGCAGCTTTTCTCAGGTATTTTTTTTTTTTTTTTGGAACAACTGCACTGATTTGGAGACTGTAATTCCCTGAGGAAGCTGTGTGTCAACTATAAATACCCTCTGAGCTAGCTCAGCAGGTTTATCTGGACTGGGATTAATTTAGAGGTGTTGCATCTGACACTCACAGGGGGCATATTTCTTATTCTCTGTAGAGCAGTGATGAGTCAAAATGACCAAGGGAGAGCCTGAGATATCTTTTAGGGAGCAGCTTCCTCCGTTGCTGTTCCGTATGCCTCGGCGAGCCCCGGGCTGCCCTAGAACCAACAGCCAGAGGACAGCTGGCCTCTTGAGGCAAAGTGTTTGTCTGCAGGGAAACCAGAAGGTGAAATAGTAGCTGTGTTCCATTGTCATTGTATGGGGCTGGTTTTAAATGATAAACCTTTTTAGAAGTTAAATCTAAGTAAATCTGCCCATGATCGCCCCCCCCACTGCCCATGCCATTGCATACCATGCCATGCCATACCAGAGCAGGGCAGTGGGGCAAAATGTGGAACTGGGGTGTGTGGATATCAGTCTGGCTAAAGAAAGTTAGGAATATTCCTGTGAGTGCGGCTCCTGCAGGAAACAATTTAAACTTAATGCAAGGTTGGCTCTGGCCGAGTATTTCCACGGAGGAGAGCTGCTGGCACTGAATGTCCTCTCCCATGTTTTCCCCCTCATTTGAAAGGCAACAGGATTAAATCCTAAGATGCTGCAGCATTAGTACATGCACAGAAGAGTGTTAAATTTAGCTGTTGAAAAAGCCTGACGAGGGGATCGGTGTGGTCACTGTTCTTCTGGGGTCACTGCATGACCCTCAGGAAATTGATAGGTGACTACCAAAAGAACAGGATGAGTCAGTTTGGAAAGAGATGCACAAGAGGGATCTCCATCCACGGAGCAGTAGCCCTAGGCTTATTCATGTTGACTGAGAAATAAAGTAGGTACTTCCCCACAGCCCCCATCACAGCTATAGCATAGGAAACGTGAGAGCCCAAAAGATGACTGAAAGCCAAATTATTTTTTCCTAGGCCCAGAAATACCATGTTAAACAGTGGCTAAGTGTTCATGTGTGATTCTCGAAGACTTGACCCGGTGGCATGGGTAGGAAGCAGCTCTGGAGAGAGGCTGCACTGTTGTCCCTCCCGGTTAAAAGAGACTGGGTGCAAAGCTTGCCACCGGCAGCAACATGCCGAGGCAGCCGCCTTCTCTGAAGGCATCAGATTCAGGCACAAGTCATAATGGCTGCTTTTCCAGGCTGACAGAAGAGTGTGCTCAGCCAGGTCATTGCCGGAGTGGGTCTCAGTTCACCAGGAGCAGCTGAGCTGTGGTATAGGACACATCAGAAGCTAAAGGTTTCTTGCTCTGAGGCAAAAATAGTTGAATATCTTAGAACAGACAAATACCTTTTGATCATCCTGAACTTGTCGGTGCCTTGCTTAGTAACTCTTTATACTTGAAAATAACTAGCAAGGCTTACTTATCATTTCTGATCAAGTTCTGATCGAGTTTTACTCTTGTCCTAGCCAGGGAAACTTCTGGACGATCCCTCCTCTTGCATAAGGTCATTCGTTTTAGGGGAAAGGCTGGTTGTTCCGAACTCGAGCTCTCCAAGGGGGTGATGACAGGCTCCTTACCTTTAAGTGTTGCTAAACATGATACCATCTATAAGCAAAATAGGCCATCTAGCCTGAGCTGTGCGTACGTCTGTGACAGGTTTTGCATCAGATCAGGGTGGGCAGAGGGAGGAGGAAATGGGATGCCAAGAGCTGAGCCTGACCCGGCTGCAGGGCTGGCTCTGGTGGGACGGAGCGACCATCGCAACCAGGCAGAACACACAAGCGGTGGAGAACTGCTTGAAAAAGAGGGTTTGCAGGTGCTAATAGGCGGTTTGCAGAACAGAAAGTGGCAATACAGAAAAGAGGAGAGCTGCAACAGCAGCAAATTATTTCAGAAGCTGTTGCTGCTCAGCCTAGGCTGCCTGCTCCTGCCATGTTTTTCTGAGAGCAACCAGAACAATGTATCCGTGATTGGGAAGCATTTTGGGGATTGTTTGTGCTTCTGTGGAAAGAAGCATGCAACTTTAAATCGCACACAGTATGCTTGATTAATAATCAAGGTAAAGAGAGAAAACAGTATTTTTAGAGTGCTGAGACCTAAGGAGCAGCACCTTAGGAAACATTTCCGTACAAAGGGTGTCTTGTGGGCTATTCTCTGTCTCATGGCTTGAAACAAATGCAAACTATGTGTATATTTATTATCCCAGTTTATGACCCCCTAGAGCATGCATGATAATGGGTATAAAATATGAATCTGATTTGTTTAAAAATATTAATCCAATTTTTTGTTTAATGGTGCAAATCTGGGCACAACCCATAACAAAAACTTACAGCATCTTATCTCTTTAAGGAGATAGCTAAATGTGATGCCATTCATCACAGTGATCGGTAGTTCCTCAGGCACAAATACACCCATATCGCAGTCCATGCATGATGACGACCAGATCCAGCTCTGTTTTCTGTCTGCTCTGCGCGGCGCTATCGACAAAGAGCTATGAGCAAGGGCAAAGCAACGCTCTTGACATATCCTTCACAAATGTTTGGGTTGCTCTCCTGTGCACTCCTCTGGCAAATTTTAAACAAAGTCTAGAAATCTGCGCTAGCCACAGAGGACAAGCATAGACCGCTCTTACAATCAGCCCGGCGTTTTGCTTGGAATTGGAGTTCTTGTCTTTTGCTGGTCAGGCTAAAGCTGATGGCTGGGCAGAAGCAACCCCAGGGTTTGCTGTGCTGAGCAGAGCCCTGGAGAGCAGAGGGCACCTGCGGCAGCCCAAGGGGCGTGTGGGTGATGTGATGCGGTGCTTGTGCTGGGTCACGGTCCTCTGGCTGTGCCGTGTCTCGGCCAGTCTGACTTCAGATGCAGTAATTGCTTTAAGGTAAATATCCATCTGTGGTTTCAGCAAGCTGGGACTACTATGAATGGACATTACCAAAGAAATGTGGAAATACATTAAAAATCATCCCGATAATCTTTTAAATTACCATATCTTCTTTTTTTCCCAGTTTATCTAAGCATTCTTTAAACCAGGTTTATCAGCTGTGATATGTCAGAACTTGTTCGTGTGATTAGCATGCAACATTGAGGTTGCTTTTCAAATAGACCAGTTGCATCTCTAGTTCCAAAATCCTTTATGCTCTAGCTCCCCAATCACAAAATGGAGTTAATAGCACATCTGTTTCATCTCTTGTCTAGCAAAAGTAATTTGATTTAGAAATCCTTTGGAGTTATGTATAGGCAAGAAGCAGCTCACAGGAAAACTTGTTCTCAGCTTGGCCTCTAGGTATTTTTGTTTCAGCTTCCTGCAAAACTTGCACTTTCAATTTATGATTACTGAAGCACAAAGACTATATCTTTTTCTCCTTGAAGTTCTGGGGAAGTCTAACGAGGGAAACCAAGGTACAGAGGGCATGAGGTCAACATGGGAAACCAGAATAAGGGACAGGCTTAAGCCATTTAAAGAGCCTGGGCTGAGTTCCCATTTATGCCAAAGGTTTTTGGATCATTCATTCATCTCTGAGGCCAGGGCAAAACCTGGAGGGGCGGTGGGAGCGGGGCGGGTGGGCAGCTGGGTCCCGCACAGCCTGGGAAATACTCTTGCCCCAACTGCTACTTCTGGGGCTGGTTCCTGTAAGAATTAGGCAGAGGACAAGGGCAGAGCTTGTTTGTTTAGACACACAATGTTTGCCTTTATTTCCCTCTATCTTTTCTAAGGGCCGTGACAGCACTTCCTTCCTAGTTCATTTGTGTGGCTGCCTGAAAGGGATATGTCTAAACAGGGGTCAGAGCGACTGCAGGGCAGTTTGCTTGTTTGTTAAACAATATGGGAAGAAAACAGAGGCCATGAAGAATACTTCCCTCCCCTCTGTGCCCCAGGGAACATTCTTTATAAAATTTGGCAGCAGCTCTTTCATCAGGAACCAGCAAACCACTGCACAGAGCAGCTGGCCCTGGAAACTGTTTTAGCCATTTAACAAGAGAGGAAGAGGAGGCACAGGAAAGAAGCTTTTTTTAAAAAAAAAGTTGTATAAATCCTCATAGAAAGTCTCTAAATCAGTAAGATCGAGTGATTGAACAATAAGAAATGTGGAGCAGTTTTCAAGGAATTAAAAAAGATGAGCATGTTGGGCTTGCCCTTCTGCATGGTGCATTATAAAGAGGAGCACAGTATCATGTCGTGTCCCAGATCATGTTGCTGATCAGTTTAAATGAGTGTGCTCTCTCTGACAGCGGCCATTGCAAGATTGTTCAGTAAGCAGCACAAGAAACTTCCTGCAGACTGTTGTGAAAAATATATACAGGTGTAAGCCCAAGTGGTTGGTGCAGAAATTGAAGCATGAGAAAAATAACAGGAACTTCTGTAAATATATTTGTCTCTAAGCTCTGCACAAAACCCCCACCTTTGAAGATTAGTAGTGAATTCCAAATGTTAATGTTATCCTGAAAACAATTACTTCTGTAACACAGCTGAAGGTGCCTTTTTTTCTCCTTTCCTCAGAAAACTTGTTGCAATTTTGATCTGGTGCTTCTGGGCTGTTTCTAGCAGTAAGCTGGGGATGTTGTTCTATCCAAGCCTAAAACTTGAGACACTTAAAACTCTCCAAGGTCTGCCAGTTGCTCAGGTTTTTATCAGATACATGCCTAAGAGTCCGTTAGCCATGACTGGCCTGCTAAAGCCTCTGCTCCTCAGCGGTGGGGCCTCTGAACTCCATCACTGCTCCTGACGGGTCATTCATTCCCTCATCGATCTTGCCTTATCCGGTAGGATGCTTGGGGAGTAGCCTTTCCTCCTTCTTCAGTCCAGCAAGTCTGATGAATTGAACCTAGTTCGATAACTATTCTCCTGACCTTGTTTGCAACTTATGGCACAAAGCAAGCACTTTACCTGGGAGGTTATATGCTATTTTTATACACAAGCATTTATTCTTGTTGTAGACTGGAAAGGGGAGGACAGCAAATGCGAATGGTGGTGGGTTTTTTTAGACTATGGTTCAGGTGTTAGCTAGAAAATGTCTACTTTTCTACTTGCTCAAGGTCATTCTTAAAAGGCCCCCAAACACAATTTAATGTGTTTTTGGCGGCCTCCAAAGTCAAATCAGGGAGTTTGCAGACCAAGTGCTGTGTGGTGTTAGTGCTGCTGAGTGCACCGTTACAGTCCTGGAATTCACAAGTGGTTATGACCCCTTCTAAATGTGGTCTGTTCCCACTTCAGTTGAATACTTGCCCTGCGTTATTCGGACTATGTGTTTTTACGCTGCACATACCGTTTGATCCAATGAGGAGTGTGGCACAGAGACAGGATACCCCTGGGGGAAGAGGATCACTGTTAGTTCTCACCATGTAAGACTGAGCATCCTCTGCTTTTGGCTGCTTTTCCCCTCGCTGGGAGGTGGACACCTCACCTTTGCTGAGGGTTTACTGGAGGCAGAACCAGAATTTTGCAGTTTCAGTATTCTTTATGTGCTTCTCCCAGTCTCAGATAACAGAGTGTAGTGTCTGTGTAGAGGGAGGGCAGGTGCTGTTTTCCAAAACATTGCTGTAACAGACCTCACTTTCTTTTTAAGAAAGTCTAGCAAGGCTTTCAGAGGTGCTTTTCTGTGCATCCCTGTGCAACTTTCGTTGTGATCTGCTGGTGAATGAAATTGTTCATGGGTAGCAAAGTTTTACCATCTTCTTCCTTTTACATGAGTTCTGATTTTAATGTAGTTCTACCTTTGTAGGCATGTCACTGAGGTGGACTATTCAAAATCAATTTGGATTATTACTTGTGCTACCATTACTGAATGTTTTATTACTTGTTGTAAGCTTTAGAAGCCCTAGTTGATGAATGATCTAGGTGACAAAGGCTTAAATAAGAATTTTTATTCTGTGGGCAGTGGTAGTAAAGGATTGTACAGTTTAGCAATGCTAAGGGCAAAGACTGCAAAATTCCCTAAACCCTTTTTATGTATCAACAAAAAAATATGCATTCCTATAGGTCAGTGAAAAACCCAATGTGTGCTCTTCAGATGTTCTGTTGTGCTGCTGTGGTGCTGGCAGGTGTTTAGGGAAGTTAAAAGAGTACAGATTGTTGGAGACTAAATGGCTGAGTTAAAACAAATATTTTGGTCTTTTTGCATTCCTTTTCAAATGTTTAAATGGACTACTAAAAATATGCTCTGTTGTGCAATTTTCCCCAGAAGCAGGGGTAAAAAAGTGGCCTATAGGAACTTTGCTAACCATACCACCAGTGTCCCTATAAACTTGAATTATAGCTTAGCTGAAGATTACACGTTTAACTAGCTCACAACAATGCCTTGACTGAAATGAATTTTCTTTTAACTGTTTTTGAAACAAAGGAGAATTCTTACCAGATGACTTGTTTATTTTGAACTGATATTTCAGGCTGTTATGTCCCTAAACATGTCAGAAGTGTTTGGCCAACTGGGTCCTCTTCTTCCTTTCAGAAGAACCCTTCCTCTGTTACACACACCTTGCAGTCTGGGTTGTGTTATAAACATGATCTATTTCTGCTACTAGCTGGCTTATTTTAAAAAATGACGGTTCTCTAAAGTGACACTCAAGTGATCTAATTGAGGCCACCCTCTCTTGAAATTCCCATTTCATTTGCTAAAAGTCTTCCAACTTCTTTAAGAAATGAGGCACAAGCCCCCTCAAATCAGAGCCACCTCAGCTATACCATCCCGTCTTTATGCTTATAACAACCTTATCTCATCATATCATGGAAAATGCTGTTTAATTTCACTCCATGGAATACATACATAACTGCACTGGCACTTTTAACACTCTACCTTTTGAATATTTGATTTTTGGAATTGTAATACTCTTTCATTCACTGAGAATTCTGTTCCTAAGGGGCTTTTCTATTTTCAGTGTTACAAAGCTTTAAGAAATGTCTGTGTGAGTCAGGAGCAACTGTGATGTTCAGACCCACCACATCACACTTTTATTACTTGAACTAATGAAGTGACTAGCAGAAGACTGGTACCTGGAGAAGCATACACGACACACTTGCTGTAGGGCTTTTTCTTCTCCTAGTAACAAAAAAAATTGAGCCTATGGAATAATGGACCTGATTCCTACTATGACAGGGAAATCATGCTTATCAGTTATAGATCTTTCTGGGTTTTTAGTAAATGTTGGAAAAGCAAAAGACTCTCCAGCTGTCTGGTAACCTCCCCCTGCTCTTGGCCCGTAGTGGGGAGGCACTGCATCTTCTCATTTAAAAGAATATCCACTTCTATAAAATATAAACAAACTGCACTCCACAACCTCCAATGTAATTCTTAGAGTAAGACTTGCTCATTAGCAACTTCCAAAATAATCTGAGTTAATTTTAACTTTATTTTTGACACCGTATTGTCTCTTACTCAGCAAGGCAGCGCTATCTGACACTTACAGGTGAAAACTGGTGGCCTGTAAGTCCTGTAATGGTGTCAAATAAAGAAGATAGGACCTTTTCTAGGTCTTCATGGTACTTTATGGAAGCTAGTGCAGGAGTGATTCCAGGGTTTGAGCCTGCGCAGTGTTAAATGACTTACACTCTTGCTGCTTCTCAGGGAGAGATCAGCCCACAGCCTCAAAAACCTCTTGCTGTGTGGAAAATGCCTTTTCCTTTCCTTCTGCCTCAGATTTTCCATTAACGATTTTTTTATCACAACCTGTACACCCAGTCAGCTAGTTTGAACTCTTCTGCAGTTTTATGACCCTCCAGTACTAGTAGACATTTACTACATCCCTCTTGTCTAGTGGTCAGATTATGTGTATTGAATCTTTCTGTATAAATGTACCCCTTCAGTCCCTTAATCTCTTTTAATGGAATTTTTTCTTCTTCAAATTCTTTCCCATCCTTCACTGCTCTCTTTACTGTCCCTGGACTCAGCTTGGAAGCTCACCTCTTGCTGGCATTCTGGACGTCTCAGGCAATATAGGAAAATACAGCAGGATGGTGCAGAGGGGAGGGGAAAGTGAGCAAGCCTCAAGTGTCTGGGATAGTGCTCAATGCAAAAGAAGCATGGATGTAAACCTTGCGTATTAGCATCTGTAGTAAGGACAGTACTTCACCTTCACCTCATCATTTTAGACATTGATACCTTTCCTTCCTAAAGAAATAAAATAACTCTGGGTTGAGATGAGAAACAGCTGAAAGTAAGTTTTCAGAAATGTTTAGTATTTCCTTGTAAAATGGATGCAGGCAATGGCTGTATTGACAAGTTATGGTATAACATAGGCAAAGGAATTAGCATGTTGTCTTTGTAAATTTAATGCATTGCTCTACTAAAAGAGTATCTTGATTTCATTCCTGATGATTGTAGGACACTGCTTCCAGCACTTAGCAGAAGATCTGTGTGTAACATTTTATTTTCATGTCTTAAATGGAAATATCTGCCTTTTATTATGTAGTCCAAGTCATGGATACTGTTTTCATACCCAGTTTCTCCTGGCACAGGCTACTGTGGATATATACTAGGTCCTGCTCTTTTCAAGGTCTTGCACCAGACTGCAGAGGTACCGTTTTGCATCGTTTCAGTCTCACTTTCCCAGACTGTGTGTGTTAGTGACATTGCCTTCTGGCCTTTAAGATGAAGGCCACTGATTATTTACAGCTTCATAAATATCTTAATTGTGGAGTGCATTACTTGCGGAATGACAGTAAAACATGAGTTTTTCCATTTGAATTTGTTAGAAAGCAGCACTGAAATTCAGCATTGCTTGAAGCACACGGCAGGCTGGACCCGTGCTCCACTGGGTTGCCACGTACGCAGGTACCCACACCAGCACCCTGCCAGAAGCGAACAGGGGCCCAGCCTGCACCCCCTCTGCGGCAACTGCTGCTTAAAGCAAGACAGTGTCCGAGCAAGGGCCAGTGCTGCCGTGAGTGACACCTGGCAAGAAACACAGACATGGAAACTTGAGTTCTATTGTCCAACTATAACATGGACACCTGCAAATGAAGGTGCCAAGAAAACAAACATTCAGGAGCCTGAGGCTATTTAGAAGAGTCAAAATTAATTCATGTTTTGGAAATCTTTAGGAAAATGCTGATTTGAAAGGAACCTAAATGCACTTTAAAACGCAGAGTAAATCCTTGAAGTGCCTGACGAGTCTGTCATGCATTAGTGTGCTTAAAAATACAAAGCAAGCCATCAATACAGAGAAAAATATATTAGCTCTAACTCTGCTTGTTCTAAGGGCCCAAAACTGTGAACAAACCTGTTGTGGTTTTTTTGGTTTGTTTTTTTTTTTCTTTTGTTTTTTTAATTGTGCAGTTTCTAGTATCAGGAAGAAAAAGGAACCTGTAAGAGCCAAACAAATGACAGTTCCTTAGCAGAAAGGTCTCTTTTAAAGACTCTTTGGTGTGCAAGAACTCGTACTATGACAGCAAGAGGTTTGCTTTTGCCAGACTGTGAAGCAGCATCCCTCACTGCTCCCTGGGGAACACAGTGAAAAGCAATAGTGATCAGGACCTTGGGATGCTCAGGCAGAGAAAGAGTACGATGATGTTGGTAACTGAAAGGCAGCAGGCCTCCTTCCAGCTACTCTCTCAGACAAGACTCACAAATCAAAATCCTTTTTCAGATGCCCAAATTATATTTCTGTTGGCTACACTTTAAAAACTTTTTAAAGTTGCTTGAATTAACAGCTGTCTTTGGCTTCGTTTTTCACCTTAGTCAGTTGTTTGTATATCCTCCTGGCCTTCTCTTTGGCTTCATTTCACTGCTGTGTGTGCTTTAACTTTCTCCAATTACTTTCACACTTGCATTTTTTAAAGCAAACCTATGACTCCACAGCCCATCATGCCCTCATTTTCTCTGTAGAAAATAGCAAAATGGTGAATTATTTTTCAGCATTGCATACAGCTGCCTATCAAGTAGGAATTTGCTTGGCTCCCTGTTAAATTCAAGAGTACCTTTCTGCAAGACAGCATCAAAAGAGAGGTTTCTTCTTACTTTTAAATGTATAAAGCTGTTGTCCAAGGAGTATTTCTGTCTAGCTGTCTGCCACCATGAAGGCTTGTCTTCCAAAAATTTTGGAATTGCTTTGGTACCTGCCTTTAACAATGCTAAAAATAGCCTGGGAGAGGGCAGGGGTGGCCACGCAGTTGGTAGCAGTATGTAAGAAAAATGCCTCCTCCTCTGGGCACATGAGCAGAAGGAAGAATGCAGAACAAAATAAAAACCATTATGCTGCTCCAATTTTAAACATTTAATAGTGCACTTATTGAGTATATTCTGTACAGACATCTATAGCAAGTTAAACATTTTCCTTTCTCTCACGTAGATCATAGTCATGTAAAGCACATTTACAATAGAAAACATACTTGAGGTACAAAAACCCAAAAAGAATATCTGAGGTATAAATACAGGTATATTTTAAATAATCTTTATCATGCTTTATCTATGTTTGACAGTACACTGTGGGCAAGTATACATGTTTACAATAGAATGGTATGTACAACATACAATTTTACAAATTCAAAAGTGTTTGATGTAGAAGAATATACAAGGTTTTCCTACTCATGAGGAACACTGTTACTGGAAGTACTACTACATTATTTGCCATAATAAAAAAATCTTCATCAAAAAGCTTAAAATAATACTGACAATGGTAACAAAGTCTCAGTCAGAATTCCATCTTGCAACTCATTCATACCCTAGCCACAAAATACATTTATCACTTAATACTGCACCTCGAAAGCAAATCTTTACCTTTACAGTAAAACCTACGGAAAGACCTTTCCAGAGGACCTCAAGACTTCCTACAGTTCATACACGTTGATTCTCAAGGAGGGGGGGATACCCCAAAGGGTTTAAAACCCAACAAAACCCCACCCTTCTCTCTGCCCCCAAATATAACCCTCCAAATTGCTCACATCCAGGTTCTGTTCGTGTTAACGTGCAGCTTTTAGGGAAACAGGCAAAGGAGAGAGAGAAAGGGAGAGAGCTCGTGCAACTCTTCCTAGCCGCCTCACCCCACCTGCTGCTGCAGGAGTCCTGCCACCTCCCAGCACTGCAACTCCAGTGTTGACTTTTTCCTCTTGAACGGTTAGAATACAGTAAAATATATAAAAGTTCATTAAAATGCTTACAGTTAACGCAGGTAGGAGTAAAAGCAACAGACATTTTTTTGGCAAATTAACATTTGACGTTACTGGCTCTCTTCACTGTTGCATAGACATTCTATTTCTAAGCTGCTATGCTGCTCAAAAGTATATTTACTTAAAATTGCTATAGAATTGCTAATGACTCCCAAAAGATCATCTGGATAAGGAGTGGACAGTAATGGGAGCAAGCCTCTTGTAACATCTGCTTACAGTTTTTAACAGGGTTAGAGCTGAGGAAGATGCAGAACTGGCACATGGGAAGGATGGCTACTCCTGGTCCACAGGGGGTCCCATTCTAGGTTGAACTGTATCTAGCATACTAAAATCCATTCTGGTTGCCTATCAGTGTACCAGACACATTTCAAGTTCGACTTCTGCTATCCTTTCAACCATTAACACACATTCACACTTTAATCTGTGCAAACCTTTCTCTGCTTATCTCAGTGAGAACACATTGAAGAGTACCAACTATTCCAGTGGATACACCAGTCCCTCAACGCACTAACAAATAAAATGACGTATGTACATAAAGCTAAGTATTTCACATGGGAATGATGAGCTTTCACCATATTTCATAATATATTTTGCATTTAAAGAATTTTGCTTCTCAGAAGCAATTCAAACCATCTAATAGTACTTTTCTCTTTTTCTTCCCTTTTTTTTTTTTTTGCACACTCCTCCTATGTATTCCAGTCGAGGCCTACACTATAGACCTTACACAGACAGGAAGCAGCTTTAAAGTGTATGGTATGGCCACAGTCCTATAGTAATGCTCACAGTCAAGTTCTCATTGCTGTCATCCCTTCATGACATGACTTGCAGATGGTACACTAGTCCGGTCTGCATCGGACAAGCCTCAGTTTTGGGTAATGTCTACGTTGCTGAAGTATGGAGCACATAGCTGTTCCTCTTCAGTAGTCACCTGGATTTTACTTCCTTGCTCTCAAGACTCTGATGACTGAAAGAGTCTCGTATCTTAACGACTTCAGATGCACACAAGTGTCCAAAAGACTTGGTGTACCATTCTGGCATGTGGCCCCTGACGTGTGGAGAAAAAGTAATGATGAAGTAGGTACCAGTAACTTTGCATGCATTTTCTTAGTCAGAATCAAATACCTATCTAGCTGGTTAAATGCCTGACTAGGAAATCTCCTTATTACTGCTGATTGCTCAGCTCAGCCTTACTAATATAATATATAGACTTGCTCAAAAAACAAGTTTGTCACAGTGAGGAAAAGTTAAGAGAAGTGTTGTGAGAATTTGGCCCTCTTCACTAAATTTATAATAAATTCACATGTTCTTGCATCCAAATACATCTGTCAGAGGAAAAGGTGGAATTATACACCAATAGCTATGGTGGAGCCCATAATGGAGGCTTCTAATGCAACAAACCACACCTGCTGTTAGATGTGCACTGAAGCCAATTTGCTGTGACATCTCAAGGACCTGCGTGCATGCCTTTGAGAACTATGTACTACTGGCCAAGATAGAGCCTGTTGAACCATCTAAATTTTGTGCTGACTACACAGAAACTATACAAGAACAGTTACCACCGCAAAAGGACAAAGTGGAAATTCGTACCTTAAATCAATTCTGCACATGTAGGTAAGTTTAGATTTTCCTGACCCGCAGGGCTCAATCAGATACCTAGACAGAAGCACATTGACCCTAACACCTGCCACTGGAGCACGGTCATGGTCCACTGAGGTTGCTAGAAGCACACAAGCTCCTTTGGGGAAGTTTGTCCTCCATGTTCTAAGAAAAAAGAAGAAAAAAAAGTCTTATCTTTGACAAACAGTAATTCAGACATTTAATAAGACTTCAAATTATGCACAGACAGATATTTACCTATACAACTTACATTACACAGAAATTGTAAGCAAGTTGCCGTATGCATAGGGTATAACATCACTGCATACAAAAGTCTTACCTTAAGACTACGAAGTCCCTGGCTGGGTGAGGTGCCATGCTGTTCTGGACATACTGGTATATATCTGTCTGGCTATCCAAAGGTTCGATTACTTTTGAATCTATAAGATCTTCATCCCAGAGATGCTGCTCTTTAAGTAAACGATTCAAAACATCCTCTGGCGTAGCTGGGATTTCAATGGTAGTTTTCCATAACCGGAGAGGGGGACCTTCACATACCTGGGGAAAAGCAGGACAGAGTCCTCAGTTTTACTTTTCCTTACACTTTCTTCTCCTTTCTATTTCAGTGTTGGCTAAATACAGCAAATTAAATACACACACATATATGTATATATTTTCCTAAGCTTGTTGTAAGCTAAGTTTGTTTTCCTAACAACCAAAGGCATCTGCACACTGACTTCCAAGTTATTTTTCAGTTACACTTACCTTCTCCAGTATAGGACACTATTAAATCGTGATGCTACAGAAAAATATCCTAATTTTCCAAGTTTATCTTTTAAAAAGCACTTCTCCCTGTGCTAGCTCTGAGCTGTGGAAATTATAGCTGAGAAATGTCTTTCCAACTGCCTGCACAGTGACAGCGCTTGGAGGCTTCACTCAGCCTGTCAAGACTTTGCACATATAAGTGAAAACATGCAAATACAATACAGCGAACATTCCTGGCTTGGATAAACAGAACACAAATCAGTGCATGTTAGCTGACTACTGCTGAAAGATACATTGTTTTTAGACAGTGTGCAACTACCTCAAAAGATTAAGGGTTTTTTTCTTAAATGTATCTGCGAAGTAAAGGTGTGCACTGAACCTTCTGTAATACCATATGTCAAACGCCTGCTTATATTAGAGAAGATGAGCTAAAAACCAGAGCTGCGCCATGAGTGATAGGGTGCGTACCTTCTTGTAGGCCAGCTCTGCTTGCTCTGAGGTGGAGCAGCTGACCCAGCCTTTAAACTTCTCCTTCATTTCTTTGAGCAAGTCGTCCACGCAGTCCTGGAGGTAGCAGTGGTAGTCAGAGGGCTCGGTGGTGCTGCTGCCGCCCCGGAGCTCCTCCAGGCTGAGGGGACGCAGGTCCTGCTCCGTGTATGAGTTCCGGCCCCTGCTCATTTCTTCGGGTATCTGAGGGGCAACAAGGGTGAAATCATGCTCTTACAGCTCTCTTCCCACATCACAGAGTTAGTCTAGCAGCTTGATAACCACAGAAAGATGGGTACGCTAGTTTTGTAAGTGGTGGGATCCGTATGTGTCAGGTCAAGCACATAATGTGAAGAAATGCCAAAATTAAGTTTGTGACTTTCATTTCACTCAAATTAGTCTCTCATTTATGGGGTGTCTTATTTTTTTCTGTGGAGTATTCCTCTTTGCTACACAACTCAGATCCATTCCCACAGCACAGTTTATCCTGCAGACTAAAGGAAGGAGGTATCAGTTGTCAGCCACAAGAAAAGAGACAGGCATGTCTTCAGCTGAGGGTTCTGAAAAGATTTGATGACAGTGAAGAAAACCAGGACCCAAGACTTGTCTGTTTCTCTATCCCCAGCCCTAGAGGAAGCATACTTTAGTTCCTACAGATCCTTCAACCTATGGTTTGACAGTGTCACGTTCCAGGACACTTCTGTGCCCTAGTCTTGCTAACTCTTCGGAATTTAAGTACAAAACAAGCACTGAAATTCCTGGAAATAGCTTTTTGCTTTGTAATTAGACCTGAAGTTCACAGACCCTCATGGCTGCACAATAAAAGCTTGAAAACGTTTCAAATGCAGCTTGGATGTAACAAAAATGTCCCAAACCCCACAACTGCCTCATGGCTTTTGAGCACCAGTGCCAACAAAACAACTCTCTTTTCTTCTGGCACCAATTCTAAGTACACACCCAGATCACAATGCAGTTTTTTAAAAAGCTATTTATCATGTATTAAACTTTTATTAAAATAAAAGAGACATTCCTAGCTTTCCATTATACAGCAGATCTAAGCCACATTGGCCAATATTTCATCCA
Organism: Ibycter americanus; assembly: GCA_035590275.1. Classification (NCBI taxonomy): domain Eukaryota; kingdom Metazoa; phylum Chordata; class Aves; order Falconiformes; family Falconidae; genus Ibycter; species Ibycter americanus. The sequence continues at coordinate 60,030,720 of JAVJGI010000001.1, forward strand.
CCAGTTTTGCAAACAGATGTTTTACCTGAAAAAGCTTCTTGCATTCAGCAATCATATGAGCTAGTCCTTGGGTTGCAGCCAGATTTTCATTTAGGTCTTTCTGATCAGGTTTTCCCAGGCTTGGTTTTCTTTGCATCACCCTTCACAGGGGAAAAGAAGACACACACATACACACACATAAATCCAGTTATTTAATGCAGAACAAGAGAGATGCTTGGTAAGAAAACAGTAGGGTTCCCAAATATGCTGGTGATTTATAGCAGTGCTGCCTGGGACCAAATCTTGGCATGGTTACCAACTTCTCTCGGTACTCTCTCCAAACATTTTCTTTGGAATCCCTCCCCCTTTTTTCCTTCTTAAGAACTTGCTTATATTTTAAGAAATCTCTAACAAAAGGTAGGATCCCATAACTGTCCTACACCCGGTGCCCCCTGAGGTGTCACACTGGTAGGGTCAACGCTAGACCGTGCCTGTTGCACATCGCCAATAGCTGTGGTTCAGGACCAGCAGCAACGAGCCCTGCTCCCCAGAGACGTACCTTGGGGAAGAATTCTCTCTTTTGAGAGTGTTTAAGTGGAAGAGGGAAGGTGCTAAGCAGACAGCCAGGTTTGTTGGTGTCATCTGGTTTTCCTTCACTGCAGCTGTGACATCACTCAGGAAATAGAGAAGAATCTGGAGGACCTCCCTGTTCTCATCAGGTAAAAGCATAATGGCAGCCTTGATAGCCTGGAGACGCTGATCCTTTGGCACATCTGCATAATATTAGTAATTCTCTCATCAGCCCATTGATTTTCCACACACACAGCACGAATGCATCCCAAAGCAAACTCCAGCTTCAAATATTTGACTCGAGTTTGAAGTGATTTCCTTCAGGATGCATACCACTCATAGGAAACATGAAGGAATTTTTTTTTAACCCACTAGTTTAACTACCCTCAGCTATTTCCTGCCTCACAAGAAATGCAAGCAAGAAGAAGTTGCGTCTAGGCCAGAGTTAATTTTAGATTTAATTTCAACAGCTACATGCTCCCGCAGATGCACTAAAATGACAGAAGCCTGGAGTCAGGCAGTGAACAAGCAAACACAGTCCAGCCAATTTAGAAATTCTTTGGCTTTCAAAGAAATTCAAAACATGAATGCATTTTAGAATAGGTGAGTGAATTAAATAAATTGGCTAGCAAACCTTTTCAACAATGATGTCATAAAATACCCAGAAAGTGCTTTACCAAACACAGAGGGTTGCTTTATTGAGCAGATCATTCAAAGTCATGCAGTGGAAAAAGAAAGTCAACGCTGTGAAGCCCCATACCATTAAACAGCTCCTTGGTTACTAACAACAAACAGCCATTAAAAAAATTTGACGTGTGTCTTTATATAAGGCCTTTTCCTCCAAACTTGAAGGGAACAAAAAATGAAATAAGCCAGACCAGATCTGCTTCTTATAAAGGGATTTCCAATAAGCCATCTCTGAAGACAACACCAGAGTCTGAGTCCTGGAGCATTTATATCATCATTAGCACCACACCACGCTCACTGACATCTCATAACACATGTGGTGCTAACCAGATATTTAATTGGTATTTGCTTTGGGCTTCAACAACTTCATAAGGCTAGCAGGCGAGTCCAGAAAGTAGTTTTAAGCAAAAATCCACTGTTTTCCACATTCTCCCCTCCATCAGCTCAAAGCACATTTAAGCCATGGGTGGACAATTCCAGTGCACAGCCTGGTGCACAACACCAAAGCAAAGGGAAATTTTGTCCTTTGCAGGGAAGCAAAATTTACAGCTGCTTTAAGGCTCTGCTTTACACAGAGATAATACTTCCCGACCACCTCTGGGGATTCCTCAGACCTACCGCCTGTGAAAGGAAAGGAACAGATACTTCTGCGATGCTCTGTCAAACTTTTTCTGGCACTAAACCCACAAAGAGTTGCTGTTTAATATGCACGGAAGTGGAGAGTCTGATTAATTTTCTCCATAAACCTTCTTGGGAATCCAAATGCACAAAAAAATGCATGCACTGAAATAATGTTATGTATGTTTTTATTTTAAACTGTCACCTCCACCTAGAGAGCTCTGAGGGAAGTTCCTGTAACCGTTTTGGAAACCACCATTGTGAGGAAAGCACAAAATACGGCAAGGGCTCAAAAGGTATTTTTGCAGTAAGTTCTGTGGTAGCTGTTCTACTGTGGCAAAAATACATAGGGAGAGAGAGCTGGGGTGGTGTTAAGGAGAGAAACCACAGGATCAGTAAGGTGCCCGTAATACATAAATCAGTTTGGACCCCCATGAATATTTAAAAAACGCACTGGAGTTCTGGTCACCAAACATTTCTTCATCTTTGGCCATTTTATAAAGTAAGACTATTTCCAATGAAACAATGTTGAAGAAAACTTCTGAAAGACGTGCTGATTGGAAAGATCCAGCACAAAACTACCATATATACAGAACTCAATTTAACTAGCTCACAAAAGAGAATGTCTCCCTTGCTGGAGTTGAATCTGCCGTCTCAGAAGGATTAATTACTCTTCATGCGCATTGATAAACTCCATTTTTGATGTGATTTATTCTAAGCACTTACTGTTTAGGCTACCTATCAGTACAGTAGCTCTATTCAACTTAAAAGTTTTTTTTTCAAAAGTTGTGGTGAAGGACAGAAGAATATGACTTACAAGAAAAAAACCCTTTTTTTGGCAGCCTTGACAATCGCCTTGAAAGTCCCAAACTCTGTTCATGTAGTGTTTGCATAGCTCCTCTACCTAGCCACATCACATGTGGCTTATTTTCAAACTGTAATATCAAGTATGCTCAAAGAAGAAAGGAAACTTTACAGTAAGTGATGAAGGATTTGTATTTGTTCCCAAACTATAGAGAAAGGTGAAATGAAAGGAACTTGTCCTATAAATTGTTCTACAACTAGAACATAAAAAATCCATTCCTTATGAGGCAGCCTGAACTAAAATGGGTGCTGGAGAAAGGCAAAGACCAACATATCCAACATGTGTAGTGCCCAGAGGAGAAGTATTAGAAAGTTCCACCCTTGCTACACAAATGACCATTTGCCATCTGCTGTAGAAACCTCACTACTCACATTGGTATATTTGTAAGAAGGTCTCGGAGAGTTTGTTGGTCATGAGAGGCTCAGGGAGATCACGGAAGAATTGCTTTAACATGTCTGCTACATCATAAGCAGACTGGCCTTCGTAGTTGACGCTGTCTGTTGAATTCTCATTCATTTGACGCAAAGCCTGAATTCTTGATTTGACTCCCGATTTCCTAAACAATCCAACCTAAATTTATATGGAAAGGCAAATACATTTACAGTGAGTCCAGAAAATCTGAAACATAAGTATGCTCTTTAGCTTCTTATGTATGGGTTTAACTTCATGTAAAGCTTTCCCTGCATTAATTATCTTATTTTGTCCTGGTTTGAGTCTATTTTTTACAGTCTGACACAGCAACAACTAAAATTAATGGGACGCTGGGCTTTGGGTGCTGCATGCACGTGGGATGAGCGTACAGCAAAACACACCTGATCCAGACAGTGGTTGCGGAGGTATCGCATGGCTTGCTGAATGCTCTGTGGAAGAGGCTGCCCTGTGCGCTGGACGTTGACTTGCAGCGGTACTCCAAACACGTTCCGGTCTTTATAATCTGGCACCTTTATCCTTTTCATGAATTTTGGTACTGCCCTATTTAAGCAAAGGGAATGACAACATTAAATTAAACCTCTGTTGACCATTTATCTCTGTATTTTCAGTAATCCAGAAGGTCAATGAAAATAAGTGAAATGCTTTAGTAGTATGAAAAGTAGTGACAGTATAAATTAGCTAATCCACTCAGGGCTGGGAAGGGGGAGAGGACAGAAAACAGAGTTTCTCTAAGAGAAAGGCTTGACATTTGGGGGAGTATGCTGCCTGTAAGTATTAATGTGGTGCTACTCCATCAATATTAGCAGGACAAAAGCTACAGGGTAAAACTGCAGGGGCCAGATTGAATTGCAAAAGAGTCCAAATAAATCCTGCGGTCAGTGACCCCTTATAACACTGCCTCTTTAGGTTTCGGGAAAGATGGGCATTTGAACAATGAGCTTTTGTATGTCAACTACTTGTTCTGCAAAGTCCTCAAACTGGGTCCACCACCCACCAGTGTGCATAACAGCAGGAAACTGATGTAATACATTTGAGTTTGTCAGCTAAAAACTTCAGTTCTATAAACAACCCCTTTGAGGGACCCCCCTCCTTGTCAGCCAGTGACTGTTGTTACCCCCACCTCCCACTCCAGTTTCAATGAGAGGCCTTTCCATCTGCTTATGACTCCAAGGAAAAAGTTACTAAATACAAAAGAACGATTTACCCCCAGGTCCCCAAGAGTATTGATTTCATAAAGGGGAAAAAAGAAGCCATTAAAATGTGAAAATATTGAGATCATTTTCCTAAACAGGGAGAAAAGCTGATGTCTACTGCAACAACTAATAGGACACAGTAGCACTAGAAAACAGGGAGACCTATTTAACATTTTAATATACAGTACAGCTATACAAACAGTGCATTAAATTTACAGCTGACTAATCTGTTACATAGTACAACAGAACCAATTTGTATTGCTGTATAGTTTAGTGCATTATTGATATATGTATGAATAATACTTGCTTTGTCAGAAAACATGCCAATGGAATGTGAAAAAACACATTGCGATCTCCACCGAGAATCTGAAGCATGCAGGGATAACTGGTCAATACTTATTTCTGTCTTTCAGAACAAACAACTTCTGTATTTAGAAAGGCTGACATAATAACAGCTTTTGAACAGGAGGTACTTTGATGCTGAAGCTAAATACTCTCTATGACTCCTGGGGAAGGGAGGAGGCTGGCCTGTGGTAGGGAGAAGAAAAATTTCATTGCGTCTTTTGCATCCTGAAGGTTACACGGGCTGCACTGCAGACACAATAATAAAAGAGCTTTCTATTTCATTCTTCTGACAAAAAACATTCAATTGGGTTACAAACACCTGGCCACCGCAGAAATTGCTGCCTACAAAAAACTCCATGGCTCTCCCAAGCTTTCTTCGCCCGCTCTTCATCTTTTTGCAAGCTAACTGGATTTACAGTGTGTTAAAGAGGGGAGATAAGATTTTGGCTAAAGACACACTAGAACTAAAGGAAATTTACATTATTTAATTACATAATTATACAGAGAAACTATATGCAAATACTTAAGAATAACTGAAGAAAAGCAAGCCTGTTAAGATCTACTGAGGTTCGTGCCACTGCTCACTAACTGCCTCAATAAACAACTAGTCCTTCTTTTGCAATGGATAGTGGACATCTTCCTGCTCAGAAAGCTGGCCTGTACTTCATTGCTTTTGTTCCCTCACGTACCCCCTGTAAACGTACTTATCAAGCCTAATAAGATTACACTTACGTAAAGGGTTAGTGATTTTAGGCCCGTCTTAGGAAACCACAAATCACTGTCAGCACAGGCTAGAAGAAGAAGTGCAAATATGGAAAAAGAGGGACAGAGGGATTCATTACACCTTTCCAAAAGTTGCTTAGGACACCACAACTGTCGTGCTTGTATAGCTGGCCTGTCTACACATGGCACTGTGTCCTTACCAGCTGAAACCGTGCTTGTTGGAAGGTGTGTACTTCTCCAGGAGAGCCGTCAGCTTCAGGAGGGAGTACTTCTGCAGCAGGTTCATCTGTGCCACGGACTGGCAGTTGATCTGCAGCGATGCCGAGCTGAGGCTGGGCCGGTGGGAGCTCTGGAAGCTATGCCACCTCAGCCTGTGCCTGCAGAGAAGATGGGGGACAGAGCAAGGACTGGTCATTGATATGTCTCTGCGAGACACGTGCATGAATTACCACAAACGTACTGCTGAGCTCCCTGCTCTTGGCAGCTGCTGTCTTCTGAGATTTCACAGGCATCAGCCGGCAGTGTCTCTGCCTCACCTGGTGCAATGCAGCATATGCAGGTGCTTCAGATGGGAAAGTGCACACTGAGCTGACCCACAACTCCGCATTAACTACACAGTCTTGCCCTATCAGATACCCTCTGAGGGCTCCAACACCCTTTTTCAGAAGCCCTTTCAATACTAAGGCAGTGGGAATCAAAAAACTCCATTGAGAATAAACAGCCCAAACTTTTAAGACACATCAAATGGGAACTAAGCACTTCTAAAAGTCCCATTAAGTTTATACAAGCAGCTGTAGGTGACTAAGTGACAGCAGAAACCAGGCCCTAAACGATCTGCACCAGTTTTAAAGGAAAACTGGAAACAAAAGCTAGAAAGAATTCAGCTCCCTGCTCTACTCACAATACAAAATACAGCCATCCATCCCATGGTAAAACTCCCAGCAGACACTGGGAGGACACTGGAACTCCTTCAGTCCCCCACTGTGCTACAGCAATGAAGAGAAAGTAAACAAACCTCATTTTCCCTGCAGATCTAATGCCCTAGCATGCTATTATGAAACAGCCTGCTACTGAAAAGTGCAATTTTTTGAAACAGTCTAAAAGTCAAGGCTTTTACTACACACTGACACAAACAGACCATACTTACACTGGTTCTCCTAGCCAACTTAAAAAGCAAATAATCCTACTTGACGTCCCTTTCCCTCCCCCATACCATTTCAGTCTGAAGAATTATCATCCCCCAAAATGGCCTTAACATTGCTCCTAATGCTGACTCGCTGAGCGGACTGTTTTTCAATGACAGCTCAGGCTGAGCATACAAACATACAGCTACGACGTGTGCGAATCATTTCTCTGAAAGTCTTGCACAAATATTTCCCTTGCCTACAACTGTTTTGGGAAGAGATGGGAACAGCACGTGTGTGCTTGAATGGCCACAACTTCTACTGCACCTTAACTGAGTGTGGTGCAGCTACTATAGAGCCACTTAGGCTGGAGGGGACCTCACCAGGGCCACCCCAAGTCCCAGCACTCGTGATCTCACCTGCTGGACCGTGTTAGTGATGCGCCCACCCCAGAGTCCCTCCTGTCCTGCATCCCTGTGGGCTCTTCTGTTTCATTCAGTGAATTCCCTGTACTGTCAAGGTCACTTGGTGTCGTTCGATCGTTATCTACATCAAGGTGGATCTGCTTTGGAGAGGAAGGACAGGGGGAGATGGAGTCGAGTGCTGAATCAGAGTCCCCTTCATCCGAGAACTTCTCTGACCACTGGTTTACTATTCTCTGCATCCCTTTGACATGGTACAGGATATCGTCTAGTTCTGGGAATATGTCTTCATTTTCAAGGTCAGCAAGGTCGCTCGTACTGGAATACAGGATCGAGCCTGGCACATTGTCATAAATACTCAGGCGGCTGCTCACTGAGCTGGAGGAGTTGCGCCTTTTTCCCATGCCCAGCTCTTTGGAGCTGTCACCGCTGTTTTCCCTCCGGAGGGTGAGATGGCCATGCCCATGGAAACTCCCTGTCCTCCAGTTCACAGCGGCGCTGCTTTCTGTTGGGGAGAAGTTGCCGTTGGAGAGTGCTTTGGGAAAAGTGCCAGGCTTGTGATCTTCAGGGATAAAAAACACGGTGTCTTCTGCAAAGCTTCCCCGGTTCTTGAAGTTCTGCTCCATCACATCATTGAAAGTGGACTGGTTGAAGGGGTCGAAGCCTTCCAGGTACATGCCCACCCTTTTGTTGTATGCACTGAGGCTGCGTGTTCGCGTGACGGGACTGGGTGTGCTGACGGCACTGCTCGTCTCAGACTGACTACTGCTGCTGCTGGTCTGGGTGGAATTGGAGACACTCCTCTTTCGTACCATGGGGAGGCTGATGTGATTGCCGTTGAGGGCAGAAATCTCCACGCAGTTAAGTTGTTTCAGTTTATCTTCATCCATGCCCTCCTGCAAGATGGGTCCACTAATAATAAGGCCAAGCTTTGAAGGAGCTTTGCTCTTGCCATGGTGAGAGCTCTTGATTTTCAGGCTCTCCATTCTCTTGAGCAGGCTCTTTGTTTTGGACTTGGCGTTCTTCTCATTGGCTTTCGTGTTGAAGCTGAAGCTACTCAGCTCCCTGGGCGAGGGCAGGCTGCTGAATGAGTCATCATTTGCCGCAAAATTGCTTGACGAACAAACGCTCACGACTGAGTTTGTCCTGGTGGTAGATGCCTCGCTCTGCAGGGTTGGCTGGTGGCTGCTGGTGCTGCTGATGCTCAGAATAGAAGCCACCTCCTGGCGTTCGCTGAGATCTGTTAGCACACTCTCACGACTTGCTGCATTAGTAAGGTGAGGAGCTTCTGGGGAGGGGGTATTCAAGTCCGGTTTTGGAGGGAACACATCAAACTCTTCAAGCCTTGACCACCTCTTGCTGTCCCTCTGAAAAGTCCATTTGCCACTTATTGCACAAGGTTCATCTTCATCCGAATCTTCACTCTGCAAAGAAGAAGAATCCTGAAAGTACTGCTTGCAAACTGCCCAAGCAGCAAAGGCAGTTGCATTTAAATACAATGCCCACTAAAGTGCTTTAAGCATGACCTTGTTCTCACTGAATTTAAAGTGAAAACAGTCTTTTACTTCAGGGAGAGGAAGATTAGGCCATAAAGCCAATCACAGGAAAAGATAACGTGGGACAGGCAATAGAGTTAAACAATTTTTAAATACAAAAGATACACACTTTGTAAAAAGAAACAAACAATACAATCTCCTTTAAATTGCTCTTTTCTAAAAACTGTAGTATCCATAGACTTTTAATTAATTGGTCACAGTGGACAGCCCTCAGATCAATGGAAATTCCTGGCATGCATAAAATTTTAAACTAGAGTCAGTCAGGGGTTGGGGTCCCTCTGGACTCTCTCCAAAGTTACACTCTCTTGATAGTGGCTGTATGTTTATACTCCTCTGCAATTATGAGATGTTTCTCATATGTTCTGAATTGTAGTGGCTTAATTCCTTACCCATTCGGGAAGTCCAAATGGTCTCCTCACTGTGACTAATGAGATAGCAAAAGAAGCTCTTGCACTGCAAGAGCGTGATGCCTCGAGGCTTTTACCTGGTCCACTCTTCCTCCCACAACCTAGCAGCTAACATTTTAAGAATGTCCTGTGAAGTTTCTACTTCAGTCTTGCTTCAGGCAAACTTTAACACTCATAGATAGTGAGCAGCAAGAGCTCACTGACAGTATAGCACGTAAGTAAATGGTAAATAACGTCTCTGCTAATGTTTGATGTATGAGTAATGCCTGAGGGCACAATTACACATACATCACTTACGCCTACTATCTTTTCATCTAAATACTGAAAGGGAGTGATCCTGGGACTGACATATTTGGTCTTCCAAATATCTGGAAAATTTTATGTTGGAAGAATAAAACCAATGAAGATATTTTAATAAGACACCATGAAACCACAAAATAACCTTTGGTGTTCAGAGTAGGAAACACTAATTGCCACCCAGCTCTATGAGTTTCACTTCATTTGTTTAGATTGCTGTAATTTAAAAACAAACACACGTGCATGCCCTGAAGTGTAACTATTTGTGTGCCGGGAACACAAACATTCTCTGAAAAACAGGTAAATTATTTATATTTCAAGTATTTTATTTATGCATACTTTAGCTCCTCATCCTATCCTAGGTTGCTGTGTTTTTGTTTTTTTATAGCACATTCCATCAGGAAAATAAGTGAAAGACCTTATTTGTTTTTTATAACGAAATACACATGAGACACAGAGAAAGCGTAATTTTCTTTGTTTTCCAACTACTACAAACTACTTCTGTCCATGACTCAGACAAAACCTAAGAGGACTGGCTTGCTTATTTAAAGTTTTTGGGAGGAAAAAAGTCACCTGAAACTGCCAATGGATAATAATGATAGTTCAGTGGCGACTGTGGTTTGACTGGAAAAAAAGGAGCAGTAAAGGGGTCTTAATTTGCGAAGAGGTCAATGCAAACATAAGGAAACATATGTTTCTGTCAGCACAATTTTTCCCTAGTGTTAAAAAGCTTTAAAGGGTAAGTATTGATTTTAATGGAGTCAACAACAAAAGGGAACAGGATCCAAGTCCGTCTGTCAGAACATGGGTGGTGAATGAGTATCAGGAAGGACTGAAACAAAAGGTAATGTCCAGACTCCGGAGATCTGGGGTTTGGACCTGAAGTCGTGTCTGGTCTGACCTCTAACAGCAATGCTGATCATTCCAGTGTTAACAAGGTTCAGGAACAAGGAGGAGAAATCTTCTGGTGGTCATAAATGGCAATCCAGCTGTCTACCCCTACTTTTAATGAGTTCCTACATACGCTGCCTCCGAGTGTTATCTTCTGGAGCTTGGATGCTGTTTCCAACATACCACAAACAGATAGGGAAAGAGGGGATTAATTCTTGGTAAACAACCTCAGAGCATTTGTATGCATTCTTGTTAAGGGTAGGGCAGCATTGTATTGCCTTAGCTCACTCATCTTTATCTGCAGTTGTCATATCCCAGGGGACAGTATCAACTACTGATCCCTCCTAGGACACACACATAGTTTTAAGACAGCTATTGAGTGGTACCTTACTAGCAAACCCCAGCAACTCAGCTTTCTTTCAGTACCACCTTACTGAAATTACAGTAAGTGCTCTCTTATTTCTCACCATGCTCCACAGGGATCCTGAAGATTCAGGAAACACTTTTAATCCCTGCTGAGCTCCCTGGAAACAAGCACACTTTCTAAAAAGGTAGCTGATGTACTTTGTAAATATATTACTTTAATTTTGAGTTATGTAATTAAAAAACAAAGAAACAATGTGCCTAATCCTACAACGGATTAGTTCATTCCTTTGCAGGCCAAGTACAGCCTAACCGATCCTATCTACATCACGATAAAATAATACAGTTCTAACATGATGGCAAAGAACCAAAACTGTGAAGATGACGCCAAAGATGATGCTCTAACATTCAGTTCATGATGACTGGTCAGCATCTCCTCCACCAAGCCTACTCTTTACATTCCTGCCTGAGTGCAGGTAACAGGCTGTAACACAGACAACCTTACTGGCAGGCAGAGAAGCTCAGTTCCTTTTAGACTGGGAGCAGCTTCCCAGGGAAGAGTTTGCTAGACGAATACCCTTTATCCACAGCCATGCCCTGCAGTTTTCACTCGGTGAGAACATAAAATGAAATGTAAGCAGAGTTTTGACTGCGCGTCCTTGCCAGGTTCTGCTCAGGTGTTATCCTAGACTGCAGCTAAGCAATCTGCTAGATGGTTTGGTTTTTTTCCGATTTTATTAATATACAATGCTGTAACAGAAGATAACAAAGGAACTTACCCTTTTCCTGTGGGGACTAATTTCTAGCTTCATCACTGCACATTTGTTTAAATTATTTAAGCGCCTGCAAAAGCAAAGGAAACCATATTAAGAGACCACTCCAGTGTTTTGACACAGGCTATTCCCGCTCAAAATCTTTTGTGAAGGCTGTCTCCAAACTGCTTTGCATACAAAGAGCCACAAGCAGAGCTTCAATTAGAGCCCTAATTATACTTAACCATTAACTCCTTACATTCGGCTGTATTCTAACTTCAGAGGGAGGGAGGGATGACTATTTGTCACAATTATCTGACTCAAAGTAAAGAGAAGTGAACAGAAACTTAGTTGAGAAGCGCATTATATCCAATGAATTGTAATAATTACATTTTTTTAAATAGCAGGCATCTGAACCCTGAAACAATCGATCTCAACAGACTGAAAATAATGGAAAAGGCTTCTTATTTGTCCCTGTGTACATGTGCCTGTGTGAAAAAAGCATACTGCTTTAAAATTGTACTTTATAAGCTAAAACCTCCTGGAGGAAAGCTTATTTTCCACTTATTAGGTGTCTATTTTGCTTGCGAACAATGATTACATTCAGTACAGTCCTGGGACAAGAGAAATCACCAGTTTTTAAAAAAAAAAACAAAAACAACACAAAAACCCAAAACACAGACCTGATTTCTCCTTCCTAAAGAAAGTTTCTTTTATACATAAAAATGTTGTTCTGAAGGACTAAAATAACAATAATAAAAAAATTGCTGCAGCAACAATAATTAACTAGGCTCCTTATGAAATGTGATAGCAGTCTGGATGCATACCTTGAAGTATGGTATGAATGTATATAAGCATCCCTCTATTCCCTGATGACCTAATGATCTGGTAGGTATCCCTAAACCAAAAAAACCCCATCTTTCTTCCCTCTCCCCCAGAAGCTCAGCGTGCAGGGCTGAGCACAACAGCTTGAAGCAGAGCAAGACTTGGCACTGTGGAACACACAGATCCACGGCAGTTCAGGCACAGCTAAGTGCAGGCTGCTGTGGTCTCCTGCCCTTCTCCCAGCCCTCACCTCCCCAAAAGCTGCTCCAGGGACATGGTTCAGCTATGGTAAAGCACGGTTAGAGAAATGCTGGTGCTATGGCAAGGCAAAGGGCAGGAACAGGCTGGGCATGACGCAGAAGGCAGAAAAGCTGAAGCAGCAGCTTCATGGAAGTGACAGTTTAGTCCCTTGTGTTAATACTTCCACTCATGAGGCTGTACCATGGCTTGGATGAAGAGACTAGCCAAGCTGAAAACCAAACTTTCAATACTTTGTTGGGTTGAGTTTACCACGGGTCAGTTCCCCGGGCTGCGTGAAGCGTAGTGTGTGAAGGGGGAGGCAGAGGAGCAGAGCTGCCCCTTTCCTTCAGCCGGACTGCAGCCCAGATTCTACAGGAGCAAAACTGAGCTTTAAAAAGCCTAATTGATTCTGAAGGAAGTTGCATAATTTTAACATAATTCATCTGAGCAAAGTGTAAAGAGCCTGTATCAGCAGCTTTGAAAAACTAAAAAAAAAAAAAAAAAAAAAAAACCTGACTTGTCCTGGTGCTTCAGATGAGTCTTTTCAGATTCATGAAACTTGTAACTTGAATCTAGAAAATGTGCACACAGGAAGAATTACTAGTTTCTTCTCTTTCCCCTTGCCTTTTATCCACAGGATTAGTTGCAGATGCTATTTACACAGGGCTTGAACCTGAGGCCATCAAAGAAAATCGAAAAGCTCCTACTGGTGCTTTTGCTGCAGTCATAAAGTGGGGGGAAAAAAGGCAGTTTGATCTATAATTAGACCCAGCCACAACACAGCAGAAAAGAGAAACAGGAAGAATTGCCATGGGTCAAATAGTAGGGCAGCGGCAGGTTAGGAAAGTTATCCAGATCTCTATTTTCATTTTTGCCCTGACTTCAAAAGGCAGAAGGCTCAGTTCTGCTGGCTGCAGCTAGTGGGTACATGCACAAGTCCAATGAAGTTCAGAGGAATTGTATTTACAGTGTGGGTGAAGGCTGAATGTCCCATCTAAGCGCTACACAACAAAACTGGTATTTTGGTTTTCAAGAGGCCACACAGCAGCAGAAAGCCACCTCCCTCTCTCTGCTATAAAAACATTCTCCTCTCAAACCCCTGGACCTCAAGATCACAGAATATGAAACGGGTTTCAGTTCTATATTGTGTAATAATTTACAGATTTCACAGTGTTGCAACCTTTGACTTATGCAGAGAGAAGTTATCACCAAATCCCTGTATCAGGCTTTATCTAGCTCCAGCCTGTCTGACCACTAATAAAGATGATCTCTGATTTCACCAAGATTACATCTCCAGACTTTTCTCCTACTCAAATTAAAACCCTGAAATAGGTGGAAAAGGGTAGAGCAAAGACCTCTGTTTCCACAGAGAGTGTTTAAGAAGAAAAAAAATCTCCTGCCACACACCTCACAAAAATGAGTATGAAGGCAAGATAAGGTAACCCCCAATGAGCGAGGTTAAATACAATAGCAGTGAGGCAAGTAAAGGCTCTGTTACACATTTGACATGATTTCATCACAAAACCAGTTTCCCTTTTAAAACCTAAGTGCTCTGCAGTGATTGCCTCAGGTCTGCAACTTTCATTATATACATCACACATCCTGCTTTAACTTCTGCTCAAGTTCAGCAGTGCTCAGTTCTTTGAGCTATAGGACACTGAAAACACAGTACAATATGCAAAACTGCCTTCCAAACACATTATTGAGTCTGAAAAGCTAAGCTTACAAAGTTTAGGCTTTGCCAGGATGAGAGTTACCTATACAACTGTCATTAATCTTCACATATGCTTTGCAATACTTTTTCAGCATACAAGTATACATTCATTTCCTACAGATCTTCTCATCAAATCAATATGCTTGTTAATGAACGACAATTTTCTCTTCTGGCTCTGGACCTTCCCCTTTGGTAATTTCATTCCCAGCTATAAATTCAATTTATCATTTCCCTACTGACAGTCAGCAGGTCTGCCTCATTCTTTAGCTCCATCTTACTCTGCCCAAACCTGTCCCAGCAACACCTTCGTGAGGACAAGATGGGAGATGGAGGGACAGGGCAGGATTGCTGCAGACAGCAGTTACAGATGCCTTCACCGTCTGTCTATCTCAGTTATCATTTCCATAAATGCCTTTGAGTCAGCCCTCTCGTTATGCATCTTCACATCCAGATGGTATCTTACTCCTGCGGAGCGCTGTATCTCCAAGATGTCACTTGCCCTTCACGTACTCCTGCCCAAGCTCTCATCCTCCTTCACCCTGGCTCTGCAAAACCCTGCCTGAGGGTGACCAGTGCAACAGGACCTGCCTCTCAGTCCCAGCCCCAGAGCTGAGACTAGCCCGTATCAGCCCTGAGTGGCTATTACACTGGAAGCCTGAACCTGTTGCACCCAAACCACGAGGCATTAGAGCTTCTCTCAGAATGAGCAAACGATGCATTTTTCCCATTCTTCCCCTCAGAAATGGACAAACCAGTTTAGCCTGAACTTCTTTTAAGAAAGGCAGCCTGAACAAGATACTCACTATCAAAAATTGCAGTGTGAACAGCTAACTTCACCTAATTTATAAATTATGTGCACATAATGTGAAGTCCTTGTTAATCTAGGTATCAGTCAGTTTTATGCTGGCTATAACCTCACATAATTAATTCTGCTGACATTAACAGGAGAAAAGTCTCACTCCATGCACCCAGTAAAAGTGGTAGCAATGCAGAATATTAGATTTACGCATTTTAAATGACAATTTTCAATCTGAGTAACTGTATGATCTAGCTTTAAAGTTCGAAGTATTTTCTTGATGGATTTAAATTCTTAAATCCCTTCTTATAGGGCAAATTCCAACTCCATTATACCTATAACTAATTGATGATACAAGGGCTTTCTTGTCTCACTGAAGTGGACAGCTTCTGTGCTGGCTCCTGGGGTTTATCTGCACGTTCTGACCTGCAAAGGAGGCCAGCTCTCTACAAACCAAATGATACGAGCAGTGAATGCCGCTCATGTGAATTCATTGCAATCAATTTCTTGGATGAGAAGTCCTGATGGTAAAAGATTTAAGAAACCTCTTGCGTATATAGTGTGGCAGTTTTCTGGTTATCCGTAAGGAGACTAAATGGGATTTCCATCATGGCTTGCTATGTATTTTGTACTTAGCAACAACCTTTAGGATAAGCATGTTTCAGTACTTAGTTTCATCAGCGCATGATGCTGCTATCCTCTGGAGATAAATTCCCAGTTATTAATCTACATAAAGTCTTATAAAACCAAGGCCAGCAGTGCTTTGCACAGTCACTACATGAAGCACCCTAGCAAATTAGTCATCACTCATACATTTTTAACCTTACATTTCATGATAAGATCACTAAATGACATTTCTTAACCCTCTATCTTCTAGTGTTACCAAGTGCCATATGCTATCTCTGTAATTCAAGTCCCAAACCACTTTTCACTTACATTTTTTCCAGAAAAACCTTAATGGAGTGACTATTGATACCTTTTCCATTTAGAAAGGAATCTGGCAAAACATTGACTAATAAGCTGGTTTTATAGTTCCATTACTTTTCCTGCTTACATTAGTAAGATTATTAAACAATAATTTACAATACTGTTCAGATGTAAACTATCATTTAAAACACTTCAAACTTACAAAACTGCCTGTCACTGTGATTTCTACAGTCTTTTTTACAATTTCTTCACACGCAGTAATTAGAACAAGGTAATTAGAACTGCTGGCATAAAACAGTTGTTATGCAACAAAGGAGGTTCCCAGCCCAGGCAACTTACTATTTTGTTACCATTCACTGCATATACTGTTCATTTAGCTCTGTGCTGAAGATGCAACTAACTCCAAAACTATTCTGATTTTCAGTCAAGAAACAGTGATAGACTTACGGTTATGAAACAGCTCTAAGTCTTTCACTGAGTAAACCCCTTTACTGTTTACACACTAACCATGGCATGAGTCAAAATAAACCCAGGCTTCAAGCAGAAATGTAGCATTCCAAATGATGTGCCTTCTCCAAGATTTTTAATAAGTTTTACAAAATTAAACAATGAGATATGGAAAAAAAACCCTAAAGGTTGAAATGTTGTGATAATATACTGCTTTTGTCTAACACAATGTTAAAGAGTAAAATTCAGACATCTGAGAAGATTAACTGAATTACTTCAGTTTTATTTTGAGGTGGGATCTGAATGCTTCTGGAGAAACTTTAGCTTCCGTTTTAAAGTTATCCTGTAAAAGATAACCCTGATATACAAGCCACAGGCTTCAGAATGACACAGTTCAGCCTTTAAAATCTTTGTCTCAAGCTACAGTAATACAGGTGGATTCTTACACGTATTAAACAGAAAACAATTTGAAGATAGAAGTGAAGAGGTTATTTTACAATTAGCAGACTTATTAAAGACTCCCTAGTTTCATAAAATATCTATACACCCATATCATTTTGGTTTGCTCACCTTTATTAGAAGTCTTACAATATAAGCTTCCATTCTTAGGCTACAGATCTTTTTACTGTCCTCTGTATTCAGAAAAAGTGCTAACTGTTTTCATTGATCACACTAGCAGCACATCTCAAAGAGATATGGAGGGCATATTCTTACTTTCACCAGTGAGAAACAATCTGATACATTATTTTCCTCATATAAATAAATAATCCCAGGTTAAAAAGTATTCTCGCAGGCGAGCACTAGGTCCAAAATATGCTGGCTTGACTGTATTTTGTTTTCCTGGCAAAGGAAGACCATGCTTCTGTGAACCAGCATTTATTCACATTGCTGTACTTTCTGTTCAATGACTTCACAAGTTCCAGAGCACAAAAATAAGCAGACCGATGCATCACATTTTAGTATCGATGGAATAGGTGCCCTACACTTGACAAGGGCACATCCTGAGTGTGAATTTAACATTAATGAGATTTTTCCCCTCCTCATGACTGAACAACAAACCTGTTTTCTTAGTTTGAAAATCTTGTAAATATTTCTGAAGAACTTTAAATTCCAGTCCCTCTCTTTCCCTTCCAAGTATGGCAGGGATGGTATGAGAACACTATAAACTTAAAGCCTTTCTTAAAAAGGTTTTGTAATTCATTAGAATTACTGACGTTTAGAGTAGCAGACATTGTGCATGCAACATCCAAAAGCATTCATTTTGCAGACAATTTGGAAAGAAGCCATACTGAAGGACAGAGACAGAGAACTGCACTTATTTCTAGGTAATAGGAGATATGAAAAGTTAAGACTTTTTTTTTGCCATTTAAGATTGCCGACTCACGCTAGAGGAGAGAACTGATGGATGGGTAAGTGTCAGATGGGGCCACTACAATTGCTTTTATGATAAACTTGGTAATGCTGAGGCTGCAGTTCTGTAAAAACATACTGCCACACATCAGTATGACTTGCTCCCTCTTTTTCTCTACCCATCCCTTCTCCTGCCCCTGCAGCTGGCTGTGGGGTCCTGCTCCATCCTCCATACCCTCTCTGAACTTCATTATGCCTTTCCATGGGCTGATGTAATTTACTAGCCCAGCAAAGGAGTATCCAGACTTTTTGCGGGGTGAGTGAGTTGAACCGGTTTGTGGAAGGAGCCCACAAACAACAAAGATAAGTAATGGGAGCATGTGGCTGAGGGCAGGCCAATTTTTGCAGTGGTGATAACCTCTTAGATTCACTCACATTACCCCTTTCAGCCATACCCACATTCACTTTGGTGATCACAGTGCACACAGGGTGATGCACTGAGGTAAGCATGAGGGTTTGTATACACAGCTTGTTTTGTTTGTATACAAAGCTGCTCACCAGTGTAAAAAAGCACAGTAACAGAGTGCAGCAGCTAATACTGCTCCCAAACCCCAATTCCTGTGCGGGAATTGATGCTACAGTTGTATGTGCAGATAGCTGTAGTCAGCACAGTTCTGCTTTCACATGTGTAACTAATTTGGAAATAAGTAATGAAAGCGAATTAACAATAATGATAAAAAATATGCCTATGAAATACCTGTCACAAAGACTTCTGCCACTTTCCTCCCAACTTTGTTTTAAATAAGATCCCCAAAAATTACTTAGCCCAATATATTATTCTAACAAAAACCATATACTAATAGTGGATAACAAAAAAGTCTCAAGTAAATGGTTATTAAGGTATTATTTATGTTATATACATAATTCAGTCGAGGTTATGATTTCCCCAGGTCATACTTTCTATTACACAGGAAGGGTTTTGTTTCAAAATGCAGTGTGACTTTTTTCACCTACCTGCATAATGCTTCAATAGCATCTCTGTCCAGAAAGTCATGCTCTCGCTTGACTAGAGCGATGTCAATTGGAAAAAGGAGATCTGCAGGAACAGACAGATGGAATCAAAATGACTCTTATTCCCAGTGGTGAGTTATTTCAGAACAACCAGCTGCCTCCAGTTGAGCTCACCAAGATGCTAGTGACTGGCACTTCTCGGGTAAACACACGCTATCACCCCAAATGCCAGAGATGCTTCCTTTTCCTGTACAAATTTTTGACATGCAGCTTTGATAACTGAAAGTTCATATACAAAATGGAGGAAAAAAGAGTAAAGCACAGATGAAACAACATGAGAGGGAAAGAGGCAAATGTGAGCTCCCTATTCGACATCAGAAGCGTAAACTGACTCTGGCTAGCTTTATTTAAAATAAATATACAATCTCCATCAAAGCACTAATACCTCACATTGAAGAAGAAAGGTCAGTAAGCCCCAAATCTCTGGGAAAGAATGAAAAACTGAACCTCCTTGGCTGTTAATCAAGCTATTTAAAAGTTTGACACTTACAACATTCATGAGATATTGACTGAAATGAAAGCAAGCCAAGCTGTGTGGAGCCCTTACTGCCTCCTTTCCTTAGGAGATTGTTTAGGTAAACAACTGGGAGAGTGAGGGGGAGGAAACAATGTTGGCAGAGAGCTGAAAATTTACTACAGCTCTGAAGCAGCAACCACATATATATTATTTACTGTCCTCCACAGATTCCTGACTGTCATACAGGTCCTGATCTGGCATTCCTTGCACAGCCAAAACTCCCACCAAAGAAAGCCACTGGGTGTTCAGGGCACACAGCAATACAAGGACAAACTACGAATATACTGCTGCAGTTACACAGAACTTTCCTGGTCCAAGTGATTGTCTGTAAAATATTTTTATTTCCAGAGACCAAGAAAGAATGAGCTGAAATGATGAAAAGAATAGGACTGGTGTTAATCTGAGGAAAGGTAGTTAATATTCAATACCAATAGATAATCTCTCAAATGAACTAACTGTCCTGATTTTGCCTCAGGAATAAACAAATTATGACATATTCTGCCAGATGTAAGAAATTCTGTCCTTTCTACAGAAAATTGCAATTTTAGCAAAGTAACTGACTTCTAGCAAAGCAACTGACTTTAGCAAAGGAGCTCACTGATCATTCTCCATTTTAAACATGTACTATGTGGGACCACTCCATATAGGTGACTTCTCAGAACTCTTGCACTATACTCATTTCATTCATAGGTTTCCCCTTCACTATTTTAAGTCCAAGGTGCAAGTAAAGAGGATGAGCACATTCAACTGGTATTTTCCACCAATGCTGATACAAGTTTTTCAACTGAGAAAGTTAGTACCTTAGAATGCCCACAAGAAAACATATGGGAGAACTTAAGTGAGAGAGGTGACTTGGAAGACGTTGATAGTCTGCACAAGTCCCTTTTTTTTTAATGCTTAATTTATGCTGCTGGTGTTTTTGCTGTTGCTGCTGCTGCCAGCGGGACTTGCAAAGGACAATGGTATATTGGTTTCATATAAAGACAGCTGTCTTTTCAATGGGTATGGCTGGCCTTGCTCTTGCCTCTTGCTCTCACCTTTGCGGTCCTTCTGATGTTAGGCAGGACATGGTCCTATGTTAGAAACTTTATATAAGTTTAGAGTCTCTAGGCAGGGCAATGGTAACCACAGGTAGGACATGTTTTCTGAATGTAAGTAATTTGTTAGGGGATTTACAGCTCAGCATAACATGAAACCCACAAGACCACATACTCAGTTGAGAGTCTTCTCCCCAGTTTTAACAAAGACTGGAAGTAGAGTCTCAGCTCTGCATCCATCTTGGCATCTCCATGTGCACACACCAAAAAAGAACCCCCCAAAAAAAAAGAAAAAAAAAAGGAAAAGAAATAATAAAAGGAAATTTAATTTTTTAACAGGCGAAAAAAAGTTTTGCCAAGTGCTGCTTTTGAAACTGCTATTATCATCTCATATTGCCAATGCAGCTGCAAATCAAAGCTCAACAAGATCATTTTTCAAGAAGGTCAGCCCAGCATTTGCTGTAATTTCCAACAGTTATTCACTGTAGATAATGCACTTTCTATGCTCACTCTTACGAGCAGCAGCTGGAGTTTGTTTGATCAAAAAGAAGAGGCAGATAAGAGTACATAATTTCACTACAGTGCAAGTAATTTTAAATGGTGGTGGTGCGAAATTCTCAGCAATAATATACATGTTGCACTTCAAAGCAAACTTCTGTATGTTACTCTGCATCAGAGTGTAAGAACTGTATGCCGAAACAGCAAGTTCCTAGTAGGTTAGATAGTAAATGAAGAAAACAGTTGTAACTGAGCGAAACCTTTGTAAAAGCGGACACACCAAGTGAATCCATCCCACAGAAGGACTCGTGAGCGCAGGAGGCAGCAGTCTCTTTGAGGAGCTGCTGCACATCTGCACAACAACAGCTTGTTATGTTCTTTCCCTACGTAGTGAACCTGTGCCTAACAACAAGCCAAACTGTTCTGAAAAAACACACAGGACATCGGCATCACGAGGTGTACACATGCATCCATGCATACGCAGAATTTCCTACCTCTGCTCCATTAGCAGAGCTGGCCAGTGGAGCTGGCCACAGCTTCTGTGTTTCTCTAAGACTCGCAGCAGTGGATGACTACTTTCATGAAAATACAGTTCATTTGTGTGTTAACTACAGGGAACGTACCATCATGCTAACGTAACATTTGTGCTATGAGGACATTTGGCAGATTCAGACTAAAACAGAGACCTGCAACAAATTCAAAACTCCAAGAGAGCTTCAGAGTCTCATTGGGTTTGGTACATCTATGCAGGTGGTGGATAGCCCAGTTCCTGAAAGTCATCTTATGTACTGGCACTTCAGTTGTGCCCCTGAACCTCAATTATTGGTGAATATTACATCTTACCATCCAAAAATTGCCAGGAGATGATTGATTTGGAAGCTCAGGTGCCTACCTTCATAAAGCTGTGCATACTGCGGGAATCCAGCAGCTCGCAGCCAGTCACAAGCTTCCTTGGCCTCGATTTCTGGAAAAGGACAGAAACAAGACACCCTCCAATTAGTGATTTGCAAAGCAAAAACTTCGCCCCACTTCTACAATTCTTGTTAAAAAATAAGCACGAAGATATCCAGCAACCTTGAACTGAGACACAGGCTTGCTTATTCCATTCTGCTTTTCTTCTTGTGATCAAATGTGCCTTAGATTCTGGAACATCACTAGCATTCACCCGTGATTTAGCAACAGCTCATGATTTTAATAGTTAGGAGAAACAGGCACAGATGAAAACTGCAGGAGTTATGGATTATTCCATACAGGTTTTGTTAACACTAGAGAAACCAGCACCACAATCAACATGAGCAGCATGTTCAACAATTCTCAGGATCCTCTTGGCACAACTATTTTGTCTTGACAGAAATTCCTAGTAAAGCTCGTAATACTGTTGTGCACTTTAACATCCTGTAGATAGCACTGACAGACCCAAGCGCAAGAACAATTGACACTGTATTGCAGCTCACTCAAGAGCATATTTACTACCCCAGAAGAACCGAGTTCCACTGGAGGTCTTCACCACATTTATGAGTTACTTGGTATATTACAGGAAATTCCGCTAACTTTCCCTCACACTGCCCAAAACAACATGCTGCAAAATGAAATTATTCACATACACACATGACACCAAAAGGGAACATTCTGAACATGTGTTATATTGGCCTCTGAATAAATTGTACATAAATTCATTTGTTACCTAATACAAGCAGGAATAAAGAATATGTTGTCTTATTAGCTCAAACTAGGAAAATATAAAAGGTATTTAGGGTATTTTCCAAGCGTTCAGTAAACAGACTGGGTTGATTTTGTTCTTCTAAAAATTCAAGAAAGTGCTACCAGGAATTAAGTCCCTGCTTAGAACTGATCAGACAGACAGCGAGCAATCAGAAACTCTTAACAAGTTCATCTGACTTTGACTATATTCACTGTTCTTGATGTCCCAGAAAGAAAAACTTCATTATGTAGGCCTCAGTAGACAATTTTGCCACCTACTTGGAGAGGATACCATAGCTACCTGCTGCAGAAACCATGCGCAAAAGGTCTTGTGCAGAATTGCTCAGAATACAAGCTACTGCATATAGAGCAGTGAAGAGCCAAACATAACAGATTTTGGCACATTATGAAATGCTCCTAGTGAGATACAGGTACACAATTAAAATCAGATTAAATGACAGGCACCTCTTAGAGTTTCCAAAATGACAGCAATCCTCTCTAATTTTCAAAAATGCTACAACAGGGTTAAAATATTTGTGCTTTGCCAGACTACTTTGCTAAGATACGTACCCAAACCAAGGGGTTAAGGTGAGCCAAAGCACAACATTCCAGATAAATAAACAGCTAAAAATCCACTCTCACTGAAGTCAGGACAAGCAGGCATTTGTGTAACTTGTGTTTGCTTCACCTTTAGGTTATGGGACCACATGAGAACAAGCACGTACAGACGTATTGACTCAGCTACTCATTAAGAAAAAGCATTCTTCAATTCTAATTGCAAGCAATTGTAAAGTTTTGCTTAAAGTAGTATTTTAATTGCAGTATTCTAATGAAATACATGGGAAAGCTAATAAAGAAGGAAAAAAAAATCTAAAATACATTTAAAACTTGTACTGCTAAAGCAAGAACAAACAACAGGACATTACTATCTCAGAAGCAATGAAAGTACTAAAGCAAAAAACCCCTGCAATTAACTTTTAAGAGTACTTAAAATAAAATGCACTACCTTATAGGTCATACCGTGCAGAAGTCTCTGGATAGAATGAGACTTGTACTTGATTTAAAACTGGGGAAAAAAATTATCCCCAATAACCAGTATTTACATAAAAATGCAGGTAGATACCTGTCGTGCAACTGGGAAAAAAGTGTCAGATTCCTTACTGCTATAGTGGCTCTTCAATGTGTTTAAATATTTGTTCACAGGTCCTCTGCTGCGCACCCCAGGTGTATGACCTGTGAAATATTTCTAGAGCTAGAAAATTACCAATATGCATTTATCAGACTTTTTTTTAAGGTTCTCTATAGAAGCTTTGCATATCTTTTCTGCAAATATATATGCAAGTTATGTGGAAGTCCTATTTTGTGGGCACCCAGGTGTCAGGTGCCTTTGGGATTTTCAGAGCATATTTGCTTTCAAAATACCTTTGAGAATCCCCCAAGAAGTCTACCTAGGCAATGAAACACCTGAGTTATTCCTGGTTGGCCACAGAATTGCAGAGAATAATAAAACACCAGTGCACCTGTTCATCAACTAGGCTAGGCAAATGCCTAGGGCTGGGTACAGCACAGCAGCCAGGGTTTAAAAGCAGTATTTGCCCCATTTCCATCTCAAACATTTTGAGAAAACCAGGGCCCCAGCCTCTGGCTCCTGCTGCAAGTCTTGGAAGGGCAAGGGGTTTGGAGAGCTGTCTTGAAGAAGAGGCCACGTAGTCCCCTGCAGCCAGGGCCCAATCTGTGTCACCTCCATCCACACAAAAGCATGTGACAGAGTGGGATGTGGCAGGGGTAGGGGTGACAGAGTGAAGGCAGGACCTAAAAGCAGCTCCTTTTGTTAACTCCAGTTGGTCAAACCCAGGATTGCTCCTAGTGTACCGATGCACTGTGACTAGATGAATGGAAAGGCCATTTCCATCCCAGCTTCCCTATCTCAGCCCTGCTGGTTACTGAGAAGCCACAGCACAAACAAAACTGTGTATGTATGTGAAATTCAGGCAGATCAAAATACAGCCAGAGGGAGAATCCAGCCCAGGATGCACTGAATAGGCTGCACAGAAGGCCAAGTAGACAGAACAAGGCTCCTAACATAAGAGATACAAACTTAAACAGATGAAAGCTTGTATAGGTAAGAAGTTCATTACCACAACTTAACTGGAATCTGTCTTTGAGAATAAAATACATTAGTTAAACCTGAGGTTCTGGCCAAATAATTTAAACTACTCTAGAGGAGAAAGCTCATTCCCACACTTTCCAAATACCAGCCTTTCTTCCAGCTCAGCAGCATCAACCAATGAACTCTTGGTTTGTCAGCTGCCACAGTTTCATATCCAGGTGGACATGGAAATACATGTAAGTTCTTGTCATCTGGATCAATGGCAAACAGGGTAACAAGGGACAAAAGAGGGAAGAACAGAGCTTCCATAATCAGGTTTTTCCACTACTTCTAAAAAGTTTTAGAAGGGACAGGGTACCCATAAACCTTCATTCAGTCTCCCAGGGGACCTACGTTACAGATCATTACCTGAATTATGAACTCTACTCAGCACAGCATCTGCTTGGTTGGGGCCAGCTGAGAGTGACAGGGAGGAAAGTGAGCTTGCAGAGGAACTCTACACTGCCTTCCAACACATTTTAGGGAAGCCCTGCTTCAGCCCCAATTAATTTGCCACAGTATGCAATTTCCCACCATGAGCATCTTTACAGTGAAGACCTGGCAGCTGAGCTGATACAAGTTGCTAAGGGCAAGGGACTGGTCTCATCCCCTCCTCCCCACTCCATCCCTGCGGTGCCACTTCCTTTCTGAATCAAACATCCTTGCCAGTTAAAACCTTTACAATAAACTACAATTCAGTATACATTCCAGGCAAGAAATGTATGCGCAGCTTTTCAGATGTGCATCCTGTGCCCTCCCCCAGCAGCAGGAGGTTCTTGTACGAAAGAACCACTGGCAAGAAAGAAATCATGTTATTATTTCAAAATGTCCTGATACAGAAGAAAATCTCTTAGAAAGTAGAACAAAACAAAACAAACCCCAAAACAACCCAAAACAAAAAAACCCCAAAAAAACACCACCACCAAAAAGGAGTACAATGAAGTCTTTATTCTTGGTGTCGAGTAAGCAAACAGCAGGCAAATGTGTTAAAGAGGAAACAGGAAATTTTTATTGGAAACAGCTTTATTTGTTAGTCCATTTCACAAAGCAGGCCTCCATGCTCAAATCAAGGCTAGGAGTTCCTTTTGTGTATGGTTGGAAACCATTAGTCCTTATTTACTCACTTCCTGGGGGGCTAGGAGGACCCAATTCTTCTCCAAACTGGTAAGTGAAAATGGAAACTTCTAACTTCCTTTTTGTTCAACCTTGGTTAATCTTGGTTCTTGGCCCTGCAAGTTTGCAAGTTTAAAACTTCACACCAAAAATATCTCAATTCACACTTTGATACTGCAGTTGCAAAAGAGAAGACTCTAAGATGTCTATAGTCTTTGTTGGATGATACCTTCCTTCCTATAGAAAATAAAACCCACACAGTGTGATGCTGCAATAATGTCCTTTCAGGAAAAAAAATAATCATAGCAGTCTAGCTAGCTAGGGGTGGCAAGATCATTTGCTTTCATTCTTCCTTTCTTTTTGCTTTTATGAAACAAGACGCAACTTAACCACCAGCTCTTTCAGGGTCTTCAGGACAAGGTGCAAGGCAGATGTATCTTTCTACAGTCATGCACTCACTCCATTCTCACCTAAGTGCTAAACATTGTATGAACAGTTCTTCCAAGCAGATGGGTTTCCTCTTGCCTCAACTCAGGGACCTTTATAGCCATATTAGCACCTCCACACGTCAGTTCTACTCATCTCACCTTTTGGCTCTGTTAAGAGCGCAGACTGTAAAAATATGCAGCAAGATTGGTCAAATCAATGTTGTTAAAATCAAATTTCAGCAAAAACGGAATTAATTGCTGAAGGTTCACTTCAATGCCATACCTAACAACTGGTTTGTCTGGGCTTCTTTTTGGTCTTAATTTTTGACCAGGTCATTCTAGTTGAAAATCACTATTTGACTTTTTCAGAAACGAAAAAAAAAAATTGTAAAATCATCTTCCTGGATTAGCTTGCAGGAGAGTCTCTCCCATGCAGTGCAGAGAATATGATTTCTCACCATAAATGCTAGAGATGAACCCGCTTGCTCCTTACAGTAACACATAAAACTCCATAACCTCCTCATTTTCTAAGGCACAGATGGAGCACAAAGAGGATTCTTTCCCATCCAGGACTGATGCTCGAGTTTAATGGCTACAAAAGGGCTTGCATGCTCAGAAGCTCGTCCTCTTTTCCTGTCTATATCAGACATTACCTGTTCCTACATATCGTGTCCTTCTGAAATTTCTGGTGCTTTGCAAAATTTGTGTTCAACTCCAAAACACCGTCCTGAGCTATTAAGCTCATATTTTTTAAGAATCGTATTTTTTTAAGACCAGCTGTGGTATATATGAGAAATATTCTTCTCCACTCCAGACAAAATTCCACTGCCCAAGTACAAGCAATCATTTTTCCAAGTGCTGGAATTACATCCCTGGCATGCGAACTGTGGTTCCAAAACTATAGACTTGATCACACTATCCAACAACTCAGTCTATAGATACATGAACACGGATGTGAAATCTGAGACAAACCGGGAAAAATCTGCACTGTGGCAGCTGTCTACAAATGAGCAGGCCAGACACTGAAAATGATAAATCAGTTCTGTGTAATGTCATATGCCTGCAGCCCTTTAAACTTGGGACAGTATGACTTCCTAAGAGTTAGCCTGATACATGTCCACGGCCTCAGATGGTTTTCACTTTGAAGCTACGTGACTGTAACTTAAAAATAATTAAATTCTTTTTCATAAGTCTTTTTTTTCTCAAACCTATATAGTTACATATTCCTTAGGCAGTATCATTAACTTAGTGCTCCACACTTTTCAAGAAAGCAGCATGTATCAAGGACTAAAGAAAGCAAAAATGTAATTAATGAAGGACAGCATTTTATAAGGATAATGCCCTCAAACTTGGTAAGTTTGTCAATAAACGCTCAACCACTAAAAGCTAGGGAATTCTGAAAATCCCATTAAAAGCTCTTGCCAAATTTCTAACAGGTTTGGAATCTCTTCTTATTCTAAGAGAACAATCTAATCTTATAAAACCATCCCAAAATATTAGCCTGACACATAGAGCCCATGAACGATTCACTTCTGGAAGAACCAGTGGGTCTGAGAGAACAATAAGCATGGCTTTTGAACTGATGACAAGCTTGCAGGTTTTGAAGTGAAAGCTAACAACCTTCCCAAGAGGGTCCCACTTCTCCTTTCACCTTTTAAGTGCAACTTACATTTTGCAATACCAGCTGCCTTTTTTGATATGCTCTTGCATTTTGCTGTGTTTCAATTTACCTTCCATAGCCAAATGATACATGCTGTGATCTCCACTTAATGCTGCCAACCTCAACAGTCAATTCAAGCTGATACGGATGCATGCACAATTTTAAGAAAATATTTCTTATCAAAAACCTTCGG